>CADWAE010000297.1:0-1200000 GCA_902982915.1 Phalloptychus januarius
GCGATAACAGGGATATTCAGGCTTTTATTTTGAAATTTTAAATGAGCTTTATTTTAAATTACCACACTAATTCAATGTGTAACAACGGTTCGGTTAATCCAGCTATATAATGGCCAAAAGGGCAAGTAATTTCTAAATGCCAGCTCAATCCTCTGTAGTAACTGACAGTTCCGCCATGTTGTAGTTCTAACCTGTTTAAAGCAGTTAGTTTTTCTAACTGCTTCACACTAACCTGAGAGAAAAAGATAATAAAGGCCCGAGAGGAATATTCAAGCTTTTATTTTAATAACATTTTGTTATAAATGGCTACACTAATCTCATGAGTAACTCTGGTTGGGTTAAAACACTTATAGGTGCCCAAAACATTCTAGTTGTAATATTGTGATCAGCTGTGCTGTGTGTAATAGACAGTTCTGAGGTTCTGCTCAGGGAAATAAAGTGATGACATTTCTGTAGTTCAAACCAGCTGCTCTGCGGCCTCTGTGTTCCGTTGCTATGGTGATTAGTCCTCTGCCAACTGACAGAGAGAAAGCTGGAGAAAATTCCTATCAACCTGGCTTTGATGAAAAATCAGTCGAACAGCTGCTTGCCATTCAGGATCCGTGATGTTCGATCCGAAAACCGTTTGAAGCGTATCAGAGATCGATTTCTGTCTCCAATACTACCCGATTCATATCTGTTGCGCAAACACATAAATTACAGCTGACGAGAGAAAAATGGCTGCGCTGACCTCAGAAACTTTTCAGAAAAGTCTCAAAATGAATGGCTAAGAGCCTGGGTAAACCTGTCACTTGTTTTGGCTCTGAAGCACCTTGACAGAAAACCGTAAGACCTAGAAAATTTTTTAATACATTTTACCGGAGCAGGCATTGTGGATGTTCTGACCGACTTTCTGAGCAATCAAGCGATATTTGTAGCCATGGGTGCGATTTCAAAATAATTTTTGTCAAAAATCCACTCATTTTCTCACTCTAAGGAGCGGCAGTTGATGGCAGTTACACTCTCGTTTCGGCAGTTGGAAATTTCGCTGTTTACGCTTTTACATGCCGTCGTAAGTCCGATTCCAATAAAAATAATAGCTCCCTTCCCGGGACCGAGCCGCACGTTTTGATACCACTTTCGTGGGGGTACATGAGCGGGACGAGCACGCTGACGGTGGTGGAAGAAAATAAATAAATAAGAATATAAAGAAATAAAGAAATAAAGACATTCTATTGGGTGTAGAACAATAGGTGCCTGCCATGCAATGCATGGAGGCAGTGTCTGGCTTGCTTCGCAAGCCAGACACTGCTCTCATCTTGTATAGGCAAGCCCAATAAAAAAAAACTTCACTGTGTGAAAGTCAGTGTGTTTTTTAAATAAATTTGGAATTGATGTTAAGTCAAAACTATGTGAGAAGCTTTAAGCAAACATTAAGACAAGTGTAGTATTTATTAAAAATAGATAGAAGTATTATCAGTATCCAGAGACTGACCTTTTTTCACCTGTAGTTTTCCTTTAGGAAATGTAATCTGTTCTTTCCTCTGCCACTGGCGTAAATGTAAGACATACCATTTTGGATCCCTTCATTTTGAGTACGTAATCTCAAATCCAACAATTTCTGGGTAATGTTATATTTTCACACTGCTTCAGTTTCAAGCCATGTAGAACAACTGTGAGCCTTTTCATACTCTAACATTCAAATGTCCATTAGCCAGTATTAACATGACAAGTTTGAATTAAGTCATCATTAATCAATGTCTGTCTTTTGTTTGATCTTTGCAGGACAGATCATACATTTACTGCAATAACCATGTCCACCAATGCAATGTCAGGTCACACAGCTTGCAAACTTACCACAGACAGTGAAGAGCAAAGTGAGGATGACCTGTAAGTCACACTTCAAATACCTCTCCATTCAAAGGCACACCTGTGTGGAGTCAAATGCACAATTCATAAGAATGAAACAAGACAAGACATTTACCCAACAATTAACTTTATGTGCAACATCCTGTGTTTCTTTCAGAAGTGCGCCTCAATCAAATAGGCTGGCCAACATGAATAACAGCAACAACAATGAAGAGTAGGTACAGTTTGAAGTTCTGAAAATATATACGAGCCCTTCACTTTTCTTTAATTAGACGTGTGGGCTCAGTTAGCCTGTTAAATGTCTTATTTTTTTCACCAGGGAAAAAAAGAAAAAGGAGAAGAAGGACAAGAAGGAGAAGAAAGACAAGAAAGACAAGAAGGAGAAGAAAGAGTAATTATTTTACATTAGAGAGTCTTGAGAAATGTTACAAACCTTTGAGAAAATCTCATGGTCTTTGTCCATTGCACTGAATCTTGCAGGAAAAAGAAAAAGGAGAAGGAAGAAAAAGAAGCAAAAGAAAAGGAACAAGAAAGAGAAAAGGAGAAAGAAAAGGAGAAGGAGAAGGAGAAAGAGAAAGAAAAGGAAAAAGCAAAGGAAAAGGACAAAGACAAGTAGGTTCATAATTTGGAAGAATATCTGGAAATAATTGCTATGTTTGTTCATGTGGATGATTTCTTCTTTCATTCTGCTTGTTCACAGGCCCAAGGAAATATTCGTCATTAATCCTGCAGGGAATTTGTATTACAACTGGCTTTTCATCATTGCAGTGCCGGTCATGTATAATTGGACGATGATTATAGCAAGGTAAATTAGCTAATTACTAACCCATTGCTACATTGTCCTTTATCATCACAATGTGACAGTGTTTATTCAATGGCACTATCTAACTTTTGCATAAAATGGGGCCAAGTCATTCCAAGGCTGTTTCTCAAATTCTAGCTTTAGCTACAATTTAGTGCAGTCAAGAATGTCACACTCTCTGTTCTGTTAATTGTTAAGGGGATAAACAATTTATTTCTATTTTCCAACAGGGCATGCTTTGAGGAGCTGCAACAGGACTACATTCTCTACTGGATTTTGTTGGACTACAGTTCTGATCTAATTTATCTGGCGGATATGTTTGTCAGAACCAGAACAGGTAAAAACAAACATGAATTTTCTCATCTACCAAAAAAATCCCCAAATTAGAAAAAAAATAGTTTGGCAAAAAGATTTTAAAATCGCACATTTAAAATACTGGAGATAATGTGTTTTATGCCTCCCCTCCTCACACTGAGTACAAAGGCACCATCTTCCTTCATTATTCGTCCATCCTTTGTCTATACCTGCTTTGCTTTCTACGGTGGCTGGGGGGCTGGTGCATATCTCCAGCAGACAATGGATGGGAGGTGGGGCACATTGCTTGGTGGCTGCAGGTTAACTTCAACTCCTTGTTGCCTTGCTCCATTTAGAAAACACACACAGGGAGAGGCCACCCAAGTCCAGATTTGGAGTCTTGTATAAAAGAAGTTCCTGTCTTGGTATTGTCCTGAACTGTCAAACTGTCCAGAGTTTATCCCATGTTTCACCTGTTGACTACTGGAATAGGCTTATGCCCCTGGTGAAGATAAAAACTAATTAATTAATTAATTAAGAAATAGGGTACTGTCTTCATGTATCCTGGACACAAACTGTTGAAACCTGAGGTTGCACACACAGCGCTAGTTGCAAACTCAACCACTTCATTTGCATTAATTGTAACCAAAATATATATTTGGCGTACATAAACCTTACAATCAAAGCTGATCCTACTTCTGTATTTCATCTCCTTCTTTGCAGGGTATCTTGAGCAAGGCCTGATGGTGAAAGATATGAAGTTGCTTCGAGATAACTATGTTAAGAGCTTCCAATTTCGTCTCGATGTTCTCTCCATGCTGCCAACAGACCTACTTTATTTCATCCTTGGCCTTCACTACCCTGAGATCCGTATCAACAAGCTGCTGAGAATTGGCCGAATGATGGAGTTCTTCACAAGGACGGAGACTAAAACCAATTATCCAAACATCTTCCGCATTGCGAACCTAATCATGTACATTCTCATTATCATCCACTGGAATGCATGCTTCTACTTTTCATTCTCCAAGTTGATTGGCTTTGGCGCTGATGACTGGGTCTACCCAGCTCTCGACGATCCAGAGGAGCCTGAGTTTGGGCAGCCTATGAGAAAATATGCATTCAGCCTTTATTGGTCCACACTGACTCTGACCACCATTGGTGAAACCCCACCACCTGCTCTTGACTCAGAGTTTCTCTTTCATGTGGTCGACTTCTTAGTTGGAGTCTTGATCTTTGCTACCATTGTTGGAAACATTGCCACCATGATTTCCAATATGAATGCTGCTCAGGCCCAGTTTCAGTCCCGTATCGACAACATCAAACAATACATGCAGGTGAATATCATATAAGTCTGAATGAGAAGCTTCAATTATAGAATTATCTGAAGAAATGTTAATAATATACTATTTTGTTTTTAACTCATAGGTTCGAAAAGTCAGCAAAGAACTTGAGCTACGAGTTATTAAGTGGTTTGACTACCTGTGGAATAACGGCAAGGCACAGGATGAGAGGGAGGTGCTGAGATATCTTCCAGACAAGCTACGAGCAGAAATAGCCATCCAAGTTCACATGGACACCTTGAAGAAAGTTCGGATTTTTGCGGACTGCGAGGCCGGCCTCCTGATCCAACTCGTCCTCAAACTTCGTCCACAGGTCTTTAGTCCAGGAGACTACATTTGCAAAAAGGGTGACATTGGTCGTGAGATGTATATCATAAAAGATGGAAAACTAGCAGTTGTTGCCGACGACGGAGTCACACAATTTGTTGTGCTGGGAAGTGGTAGCTATTTTGGTGAGATTAGTATCCTTAATATTAAAGGCAGTAAAGCAGGCAACAGGCGGACTGCTAACATTAGAAGCATTGGATACTCTGACCTCTTTTGTCTTTCCAAAGATGACCTGATGGAGTCACTCACCGAATATCCAGATGCCAAAGCCATGCTGGAGGACAAAGGTCGCCAGATCCTGATGAAAGATGGTCTCATAGACTTGGACCCCGCCAACATTAAGCCTGAAGTTAAGGAGCTGGAGGATAAAGTCACCAAACTGTACAGCACAATGGAGCTCATGCAAGTGAAGCTTAAGAAGATTTTGGGAAATTACAAACATACGGGCAAAGCCCTGAGACAGCGGATTGCAGATCTGGAGCGCCTGAGTGGAGAGGAGGTGGACGAAGAAGAGGAGGAGGAAGATGAAGGAAAAAAAGAGTCTAAAGAGAAAGAAGCAGAAAAAGAAACTGATGAAAAGGCTGTGGAGGAAAAAGAAGAGAAAACAGAAGAGGAGAAAGGAGCTGATAAAAAGGTTGTGGAGGAAACAGAAAAAAAAACAGAGGAGGAAGGAGCTGATGAAAAAGGTGAAGAAGGAGAAGAAAAAACAGAAGATAAAGGTGAGGTAACAAAACCAGATTAGGAGAAAGGCGAAGAAGGAGAAGGAAAAGCTGATGAAGTAAAAGATGGTGAAGCAAAAGAGGACAAGAAGACAGAAGAGTAAAAGACAAAACTACTGTCCACTGCTGTGGTTTGAAGATGTCTGAAAAACTACTTTTGAAAGGATTTCTGTCTCTCATCCTGGTCTGGTTTTCTGACCAACTCAGAAGGGATGATCAGGAAAGACAATTGCTAAAATATCAACTCAAGTCTGTCCATAAAAATAGTTATTGTACAATATTATATTTTGTCAAAATGTTCAGTTTGTTGTCATTAGTTTTTTTTATTTCAAAAGATTTCATGTACACTGAGTCTGGAAAGACATTCTGCTATTTGCAGCACAGCAGCATTAGCTGCCATCCTTATAAGTGCTGTGAGTGTAAGTGTTGTTGGACCAGAAGAATATGAATCATGCATCAAATGTTGCAGGTAAGAAACACCCACCTGTGTTTGATGGGAGTAAAACTGTATTTTAATGAGATAAAAGGGCTGCATTTGCATTAAATTATTTGACAGATCATTTTATCAAAAGCACTTTACTGCTTAGGAAAAAAACACTTAAGTTCAGAGCCGACATTTTCACATCACAAAAATGTGTTGAAAGACAACAGTCAAAGTCTAAGCAGCACAGAAATCCTAGCGAACTGAAGTTTAGGTATTTTTAAATGTTCCTTCAACATATTTTTGCTCTGATGGGAACTGATAGCTTTTCTCACCTAAATAAAACCACAAACAACAAAACTCTGTGGTAAATGTGTTGGGTGGGGACATACAGCATAGATACAGCATAGCAGTAGTTGCTGACAATGTTAAGAAAAACACAACATGAGATTGCTTTTTGGTGGCTGTAGTAAATGATGGCAGCTACACAAACGTGCACAAATGTTTCAGTCTGGCAGCCACTGGTTCCCAGTTGATGGCTACAAGGTTGTGTCTTCTTTTTTTATTACTAAATGAAAACCACATCTTCAGGTATATTCTGCACCACCTCTAGCATAAGCGTTTTCTTCCAGGAGTGAAGATTTTTAATTTCTCCATCTTAAATTAGTCTTTTTGTTTCTAATAAGAGTCATTTAGCGTTTGAAATATGTTTCAAACAATAACTGCATATAGCTGCATATTCCAGCATGACATTTGTCTGCTGAGACTCTGCTGATGTATGTGACACATGGGTACACACAGGCCACCTTGAGAAACCCAGAAGCAGCTACTACCATTCAGACCAGCTGGGGAAATAATAAGTTTAACAAATCAACACAGAAGAATTCAAGGGAATTTTATAACTTAGCAGATGCCTTAAGTTTAAGTAAACTGTAGCCCAAAATAACGTACTGATGTTTTTACAGGGACCAAATACAAAGGAGACAAGAATTCTTATTAAATAAATAGCAGATACAATGGTGTAGGATTTAGTTGAGCTTAGATGAGAGGGAACGTGGAACAGCTGTGGAGAAAGGCTAACCAGGAAGTATGACAGAAGGTGAAAAATAAGCACAGATACTATTACATGCTATGGATCACAATGCACAGAGAGCAGACTACAAGACATAAATTAAATGGTTACACAGAGGAATTAACTAATATGGACAGATTGTAATGAATTACAGGGAATTAATTGACTATGACAAGACCATGAATACATGATTAAAACCAAAATCCAAGCATGATTAATGATTAATTTCCCTAATTAACAGTGTTACAAAAATTATCCTCACTGATCCATGAACAGGAAATGAGATAAACCCCAAATAACTATGCTATGCTAGGTAGCAGTTTTCTTCCAAATGGTTCAAATGTGTTTTTTTCTAACAATTTCATGATGGATGAGGTCTAATTTATATATATATCAGCTCTAGGATATTTTACAGAATATGAACATTGCTATATTTACATTTTCTCAAACATTTTTGTTACGATTCATAAATGCACCACATGAATGTCCATCAACACATCTCCTGCGAAATCGCTTATTCATAAGCTGTCCAGAAAACCTGTGGGAACATGTCTCATGCATTGAAAGTCCGCTGCTCTCTGATGCGTGTGTAAATAGGAATCTGTTCACGTCTGCATCTAATTATGTGATTATTATCCGATGCTTTTGTGAGAACTGTTGTAAACATGGCTTGTACTGACAGATCACAACCAGAGAGTGTGACTAAAGCCCAGCAACACTAACCATAAAAAAAATAAAGATTTGTAACATTCAGCATCAGTCATACAATTGATTATTTTTCAAGTTAAAAATACTGATGTTTTGGAGTGAAAAGAGAAATAATTGTGTCTCATTTATCCTGTGGTTATCATAGCAGCATTTTATCTTTTCCCAATGTAGGAATATTGAATGTGAACATTTTCTGTACTATGTAGGGGGGTTCTTTCTTCAATTAGATATTTGCAATAAGATATTTCTTCAAAATAATCACATTTCATTTGTTTACTCAACTCACATCATGGTGGAAAATCAGCTTATTATGTTTCAGTACTGAGACTTTAACAATGTTGAGTCCACAAGGTTGGTTTTACAATAATCCCCAAAAGGAAAAGATGCTACAAATACAAGCTGTGTGACAGAAAAGTTGTGTCCCAAGAAGGCAAATTTACAGGAAATGAAAAAACTAATAAAAAAAGAGAAACAATAACTCTGACTTCTAAATTGTAACTCATTTTGATTAACTAATAAAGCCTTGCTCTGAACCACATCCCCCACGTTCACTGATACTGAAGCAAATGCTTTAGAAAATAAAATCCCCTCTATGTGTTGATCTAAAAACTCTTCCCTCTTATAGTCTACCTGCTTGTTTAAATCACTGTGGGTTTACAAACAGCACATTGAGCTTTGGACTTTTTTCTATTCTCTAGCACCATTTCTATTGAAGGTACCAAATTTAAAAATATTAATTAAGGCCTGAATATTAAGACGAATATAAAGGTTCATTGAATAAGAAAGGAAAACCTGAAACAAGTTGTGTTCAGAATTGCTAAAGCTGCTTCTTTATCACGGACAGCAGTTTCCTGAAGCTATAAACCAGGCTGAACCTTGTTAGAAATGTGAAATTCAGCTGAATTCGTACATCATGAAAAAAAGACACTGTTCAGCCTTTTCATGTTTCTTGTCTCCTGAGGTAAGACTCTCACCGCAGCAGGGCACATCTTATCTTTGGTTTCTGAATGACATGTGAGTGATCAGAGAACCACCTCTCACTTTCATCTATTAACCTGGCTCTTTTATCAGGCTGTCTGACATTCTGTCTGCTGGCTTTAGCTCTAACTCCTGCACACATCACACATATCTTTTCTTACTGTGTAATTTTCCTGATCAAATAGGATCGTCATGTTCCATCAGTCTGACGTTCACCTTAGACTGATGGTGAACATCAGTCAATTGAAAAGTAGTTCTCCTTCTGGCACGGTCACAAAGTTTCTTCTTTTGTACTTTTTATATCGCCAAAATCCACACCAGCGTCTTTTAACCCAGCATGTTTACCACCAGTTACAACTTTCATTTTCATTTCTCTTTTTTTACTGCCACACTTTGCAGCCAGTTCCACCACTCGAAACCTTTGTTTTTTTGTTTTTTTTTTAAAAAAAGGGTTTCCACGGGGATGAATACTTTTCATAGACAGTGTATATTCAGTTTTTGATTTTAAAAAAAGGGGTGATTTAAAGTAGATAGTTAAACTTCTAGAGAAAATTAAATGCTATACGAGTTATATTCAACAACATGTGCCACCTGAAATCCACTTCACATGACCCCCTAGAAATCAATAGTGCTTAAGCCAACTGTGTTACTGCAATGCTTCTAGTAAATACTCTAAAGAAAACATGTTTTAAGGCCTAAAGCAAATGCTTTTAACTGCATTATTTCATGATTTGCAGTAAGCCAATTGTGTGCTCTATTCTTTTCTATGTAATTTCCTTAGAGTTTGCGATTAAATTATTGTTCTGTGCGGCAATGTCCTCTGCCATCATCCCATTGATTTTTGTCTGTCAGTCTGCTGTTGATCAATAGTCACTATAACCTATACAAATTCCCACTTAAACATCTGCAAAATGAAGCTCATGCCTAATATAAAAGCATAATTTTTTATAGTAGTTAACGAATGAATAGGAAATAATTGAGGTCCATTATTCTTCCTTTAGCAAATAAAGTGCCTTTCCTGGTTGCATTTTTAGTTAATCAAAGCAAATAGCCTTGAGCGCTGACCCGAGTTGTGGCAGAGCACTAAAGCATACCCGACGAAAGCTGACAACAAGGGATGTGACGGAAGTGTCAAATCTACTGCTCTGATAGTCTCGCAAGAAATGTGCTGAGAGAAACGCCAAAGACTCATTCTGAACTGGGGCTTTAAAGCTAATTATTGAATTAGAATTAGCTTATGGGAATCATATCTTTTCCAAGCAGTGCACATTAGCAAAGCAATGCCCAGGCAAGTATTTGGAAGAAAGCCTTAAACAAAGATTTAACTTTGTTGTTTCTATTAAAAACAAAGAAAGAGGGGATTTTCTTTTAAAATTATTTTTTTTGTTGTTGTTTTGCAACACTAATGATTGGTTTTATACTATTTGTGTTTCTTTTGCAAGACATTTAGATAATTCAAACATTTATGAAGTTATTTGTAGATTATTTATTTACTCCAAACAAAAATCATAAAATCCTAAAGTTGTATTAAAAGTACCTAATTGTCAAAACTGGCCTTATTTTCCCAAAATACTTCTTTCTTATACTTGTATTTCTTATCTATCACTTCTCCCCCCTGTGAACATTGCACATTTTCATATTATGTCATCAGCCTTATATAGCATTTTTCAGGACACTTCTAGACGCTTTATAATAAAATCAGTCATTTCCATTCCTGCACACATTCACACACTGATAATGGTAAGTTACTAGATTGTAGCAACAGCTGCCCTGGGTCAATCTGACAGCAACTCTGCTATTTTTCATCATTGGCCGTTCTGACCAACACCAGTAGGAAAAGTGTGTCTTGCCCAAGGACACAATGGCAGAGGCAGACAGACTGGGAATCAACCCAGGGTGAACTCCTACTGCCATATATTGTATATTTATTGTATATTTGGCAGTATATTGCCAATATATTGACAGAAAAATGTTCTGAAACATGTTTTATTGTTGCAGAATGATAAAAAATATGCCTAATGGCTGTGAGAGACCAATAATACAGTTTTTGCTTAAGCCGTGTTCTACTGATTGTTAATGAATTATTTATTTCTAAGGGACTGGAAACAGCATGTATTCCCAGCTTATCAGAGTTATAGCTACATTAACAGACAATTGTGGGCTGTCTATGATTGTGTTGTGACTGGTTGTATGATTATAAAGGTTGCCAAACTTAATAAATAAGCAAAAGGCAATTCAGAGGAGCTCCTGCACTGACAGTGCTGAGAAGCGTCCTTTAAATAGCACAGTGTAGAGTTTGTTAAGTGGCCTGCTGCTGAAGTGGCAGCCAGCAATTAAATTAGTTCTTGACAAAATGAAGTTACTGATTAATGCTCACAATTTCCAGTCTATCAGTTTTGTATGGACAGTCATGGCGTGGTAGATTTAGAGTTGTTCCATATCTTTGCATTTTTTGAGAATGAAAGGTTCAGTTTTGGGATATTGTTTTGTAACCTAAATCTGCTTTAAACTTCTTCACACCTTTATAAATCTGTCTTTTGTATTCCTTGGTCACCATAATGATGTTTTTCCACTAATGTTCTCTAACAAACCTTTGAGGGTAAAAGCAGAAGAGATGTGTTTATACTGAGGTTAAATTACACACAGATTAGCTGTGCTTTATTTGGGGTTTCAGAGTAAGAGGGGTTAAACACAAATAAACAAGATTTTCTATCTAAAAAAAAAAATCCTAAAAACACATTGAAGTTTGTGAAAAGTAGGAAAAAGCCCAAGAGGTGTTTGATAACAATCTAATAATGTCATTCAAATTTTTTGTGAAAGACCATAGTAAAATATTTCTACAAGTGTTTGTAAATACTAATACTATTTCTTTCAAGCAGGCTAGATCAGAATATATATCTGCCTTTTTAATACAGTTTCTCTCATTCCAACATCTGACATCTTTAATGATTCAGTGATTCTTTAAATTAGAGGTATTACAGATGTTGCTTCTGCAGCAGAGCCCTCCCGCAGTCTCATTTTACTGCAGCATAATTAGTTACGCTCTGTAGGTGGAATCCAAAAGTGTGATTTAAACAGAGAAACTAAACTTGTAAAGAGGTAATATAATGTATAATTCTAATGGCCAGGATGATTTGTGTAGCTTTCTACTCAGGTAATTTCCACAGAAGAATACTGTCCCTGCAGCACTGGGGTTTGCAGAACAAATATAATGTTCTGGCTGATGATAACTCCATAAATTACAAGTCTGTGTTAGATGCAGTCCATTTAAAGTTAAAGTTGGTGAAGAGGAAATAAAACTCTTAGAATTTAATAATATAAAACTGGTACAACAATCTCCAAATTTTTTGGCTGACTAGTTTTTAATTAGTATTTCTGAGCGGAAATGATGCAATTAAAATAGCAAATAGACAAATAAATATAGCAGATATATTCAGGTTTATATTTAAAATTATTTTTGGCCAAAAAGCCTGTTAAAAATAAAACTGTCACCTCTCAAATAATAAAGCAATACAAAGTAGGAATCAATTTTGAAATAAATAAATACATTTTGCTCATATTCAGTTAAGGAAAGGTATGGCAAAAATATGCAAAGTCTAATCAGTGGAAAATGTTTGCTGACATAATAATCAAACCCTCCTTGTAATTGCAGTAATTGTACTTGCATGTTTAAATTGGTATTTTGCTGATGAAATCCAAGTCTTTCAGGTTGGTCCTTTAGGCCATATTAATATTTAGCTCCCTGAATTAATTCTTTATCATATTCAAGTTGGAAATCTTGCTGGGCCCCTTCAAAACATAAATATCACAACCAGTTAAAAGGAAAATGGACGGACGGACTGGCTTTCTTTTTTTTTTTTTTTACCAAAATAAGAAAGGCAATAATGTTAGAATTTTAACTTTTACTCACAATAATTTTGAAATTTTGTTTGATTTGAGTAAAAAATTATTACTTTCCAAAATTATTATTAAATTATTTTCACTTTTTACATTTAAATGAACTTTCATTGACATCCTCATTCACTGCGAGTCACCTGTGAATGAAAGCAATTTCTTGGTAAGGCATCTAAAGAGTAAAATCACCTGTGGGCTGCAATTAAAAGCTTTACTTGACTGATTGAATTTATTCAGCCTGGAAAGAAATGCTGGCAACCCACACTATTTATTCTAGTTGCTATGTAGGAAGATGAAGAGGCTTTATCTAATGTGACCAGTTTGGTCACATGTGACTTCAGACTGTTTGTTATGTGAGCTGCCCTGGCAGAAAAGGCTTCATTCCTGCTCCGCCATCAGTTGTAGTCTTAAGACAACTCCACTCCAAAATTGATACTGCAAGCTGTCTTGTGTAGTCTTCAAACCCCTTGAATTCTCACATTTTATCTCTGTATGTCCACAGAAGTATTTTTGTGGAATTATGTATGACTGCAAGTCAATGTATTGCATAATTAGGAAGTCGAAGAAAAATTACATGCTTTTCAAGATTTTTAAATGTGTACCTGAAGGCTGTCACATATGCCTTAAGTCTTAATATATCAGTACTTTATAGCATCACCCTTTACTACAATTAAATCCAAAAGTATTTTTAGTTATGTCTCTACCACTTTTCTTTATTTAGAGATGAAATTGTTTACCCATTCCTTTTAGAAAACTAGCTCAGACGGATTGGCTAGAGAGCATCTGTGAACAATAATTCTCAACAGAGTCACAGGATCTCAGTTCAGTTCTGGTCTCGATTTTGACTGGACTATTTGAACAGATGAATGTACTTTGATCTAAACAATTCTAGTCCAGTTTATCTGCTTCTATAATTGTTTGAGTTTCGCACACTTTTAACAGTTTATTATCAAGATTATAATTTGTTCCACGCATGTTGTTTTAGATTACTTTTGGTTTCATCTGATTAGACAAGCTTCTTCAACATGTTTGCTGTTTCACATACATGACTTCTGACCAGTGTTAGATTCTCCCACTGGTGTCTTACTTTTTCAATTTCTGGATAACAGATTGAACCGTGCTCTGTGAAATTATACATTCCACTTAGATGGACAATTAGATGACTGCTGAACATGGCTGATTGAAATTGATTGTACTTACTGACGTAAAAGCACAGCTCAAAAGAATAAACTGTCAAGAAAAAGTTCAAAAAATTTTCAGAAAATGAAACTCAAATTCATGACACAAAGAGTGAAATATTTCAAACCCTTAATTTGGATGATTATGGCTTACAGATAACGAGAATCCATATTTCAGCGTCTCAGAAAATTTGAATATTACGTAAAAATAAATATAAAAAGGATATTTCAAAGATGTTATTTTCTCTGAACTGAGTTTGTGGCTGTAACTATGTGAAAAGGTTCAAATCAATAAGACTTAAGGCGTAAGGTGTAAATTTGTTTGTGACAATAAATTAGATACCACTATTAACTGTTCAAAAGGTGTGTTAGAGAAAAAGAAAGTCTCCCGGCCACATTTCATATCCTGTATCTAGACGCTGCTGTCACAACTTCATTTTGGAGATAAGGAAACCTCGGTGTGCCGTGACAGATAAGACACTGCGGAGACAGACAGACAGCTCATGTTGTTTGTTATTCATGAAGTTTGAAACAGCAACCACACAACTATCGATCAATCTGTTTCACTGTTCGGTGCACTTGTGCGTCACTTCGCCTGTTGCTGGAGGAGGAGGCTGTGCGTTCACACCCACATTCAACAGGCACCGGATCACAGCTGGTTTACGCACGGACTGGAGAGCAGTCCAGAGCGACTGCAGACCGACATCGAGGAAAATGGGGACGGCTTGATTTGCGCGCAATGGCGCCTATGCGCACATCTCCTTCTGCCAATCCAGATTTGCGCTTCAATAAGTAGATTAAAGGACTTTAAAAACCATATATTGATAGATTAGATCGTGACTGAGTTCGGATAAAAGCAGAGGAGGATGGAGACCCCATACAACCGATCCAATGTAACATCGAATTACACCAACCAGTTCGTGCAGCCGCCGTGGCGCATCGCTCTCTGGTCGGTCGCTTACAGCTCCGTGTTGGCGGTGGCCGTGTTTGGAAACCTCATCGTAATATGGATCATTCTCGCCCATAAGCGGATGCGGACGGTGACCAACTACTTTCTGCTTAACTTGGCCTTTTCGGACGCGTCGATGGCCGCTTTTAACACTTTGATCAACTTTATCTACGCTGTCCATGGAGACTGGTACTTCGGGGAAGCCTATTGTAAATTCCAAAACTTCTTCCCAGTGACATCTGTGTTCGCAAGCATCTACTCCATGACTGCAATAGCTGTGGACAGGTGGGTCTATGGAAATTAACACTGATAATAGTTCAGATAATGCAGTGATTCTTAGTCTATTGACCTCAGTTCTTCATCACAATGACGGGATTTTATATATATATATATATATATATATATATATATATATATATATATATATATAAATGTTTTAAATTAAATTAATTATGCATGGCTACACCAGCCCTGGTAGAAAATTTAATTGAATTAGACTTGATTATTCGGTCTTTATATATTTTCCTCAGTTTTAATTTAAATTTCCAATTGTCTTGTTGCTCTCTTCATTACCCCACCCTGATGTTAATTTCCCACTAGAGGACATCCTCTCATGTTTTTTTGTTTTTTTTTTCACATTTTCTCCTATTGCTACCTCAGATGTGGAGTGGTTTTATTGAGATTAAGACAAAATATACAATTTTTAAAGAAAATTGTAAATGTAAGTAAATTATTACTTTTGTTTTATGTTTTTATATAACAAAAATAAAACTGAGACATACAAAACTCTTCAAATCTCTTTACTATGATACCCCTAAATAAAACCATAAGCATCAAATTGCTTTCAGAATTCACAGAGTTAGAGTCCACACTGCAGCTGTGTATTATTCATGTTAACACAGCTGTTCCAAGAAGGCCTCTGAGGTTTGTTAAAGAGCATCATTAAACAAACATCACAAACACCAAGAACCACAACAGACAGGTCAGGAACAAAGTTGTAGGGAAGTTTAGCTCTTAAATAGATATTGCAAGCATAAACTAGAGAGCTGGTCATTAATCTGAAAATTAATGTAAACCATCCACCTAGAAAGATTGGCCAATTAAGATTCACATCTTGGGATGATAATCCGTTCACAGCACAACAATTTGTTGTGCTCTCTACAAATAAGGCCTTTATGGAGGAGTAAGAACAGAGCCATTGTGGAAACAAAGCCATGAGCTTTGATTGTGAGGTGTATGAGACTCTGAACTTGTGAAAGAAGCTGCTTTGGTTAAATTAGACTGAAATTTTGCTCTTTGATATTAATGCAAAGACATTATACTTGGAGTAAAGCATAATACCAGTCAACACTTGATGGTGACTGTTGATAGGCCTTCCTTCAACTTGGACAAGAAAACTGGCTGATTGTCAGGTAGATGAAACTAAATACAGAAAAGCTCTGAATAAAACCTCCTGCTAGACATAAATAGATCACGCAGGAAAACCTCATTAAGAGCCAGAATCAGTGGAAAGGATTCATTCAAATCATGTCCAGTAGTTAAAATGGTCTAGTCAAAGCCCATGTCTAAATCCAACTATGTGGCAGTTGTTGAAAAAGAATGCTCGCCAACGCTCACACATACTCTGACTGAACTTGAGCTTTGTTTCGATGACAAATGAATAAAAAGAAAATAAGCAAAATTATATTAAAAGCCGGTATCAGAAGACCAGTAAGTCGTCTTACAAATCTTACGTCAGGCGGGCTGCATACATATGCACGTCATACTTTTTAGATTTTTATTAGAAAATAAAGGTGAGATTATATTCATTTTTGTTACAGCGCAGTCAGGTTGAATCAGTAGCTTTGTGAATGGGAGTTTGTGCCAGCATGTTAGAAAAGATTGCTTTGCATTGTGATTTTTAACGCTCTAAGCTTCTTGTTTTCCGTCACATGCAGTCATCCTT
This sequence comes from Phalloptychus januarius, assembly GCA_902982915.1. Taxonomy (NCBI): domain Eukaryota; kingdom Metazoa; phylum Chordata; class Actinopteri; order Cyprinodontiformes; family Poeciliidae; genus Phalloptychus; species Phalloptychus januarius. The sequence goes on from CADWAE010000297.1 coordinate 16,476, forward strand.
TTTTCTCTTTCACACATTCCTTCTCCTTTCTTGCTTCTTTGTCTGTTTCTTATTGCTCTGTGGTTTCCAGTTATTTGGAAATTCAACACTTTCAGCCATGCTTTGATCACTGAACCATCATAATTTTCCCACTGGGGGACAATAAAGATCTATTCTATTCTATTCTATTCTATTCTATGAAAGCTTCATCTATTAGCCAAAGATGAAGAAAACAAAAAAAGATGCAAAGAAGGGATAGCAGTATTGTTAGGTTTGCATGTTGAGCGTGCGGTGATGTTGTGTGAGGTGTCTTCTCAGCACAGTGCTTCCCCTTGACACAAAACAATGTATTTCCTCGGGCAGAGCTCGTTTTGGCTCTTCTACTGCAACTTCAATTGGTATTTTTGGCCTGCAGTGCCCCTTGAATCTCACAAATTGTTTACTGAGAAAGAGAACATTGCCATGACCTAGCCTACATGATGCAGATGTAACCTCCGGTCATGCTTTCCTTAACCCTGGTATGGCGCTGTCTCTGCTCTGATGTCTTGAAATGGCAGAAGCCACAGTTCGTGATCATCTGTGAATTTGTCCTTCCTGCAGTCTCTAAGCAAGCAGGCGTGTTTATGGGGACTGCTGCAAAAGAAAGACAAGTTTCTGCGTAAAGAGTGAATTCACAGCAGGCGATCCAACTTTTTAACTTGATTTATTGCACATACATACACTGTCAGCTTCAGAGCAGCACTCCCTCCATTAGATTGTTAAAAAGAGATACAGTGATGCTTAAATGGTTCATAAATATAGGCTTAATTATGAGTGTTTGAAGTTGATGATAGTTATAGAATAAAATAAAATCAATACATATTGAAAATATTACAACTTAAAGTTCCTGGTGAAAACTGATCAGTCATGCATATTCATATTCAGCTGTGCAGAACAGTTTCAACTCGTATGCACCGTCCACTTCAGTTCCCTCCACAACCTTTCCTCTGGATTTAGGTCAAGAATTTGACCATGTTTGGTCATTCCGAAACATTAACTTAATTCCTCTTTATCTAGCCTTTTGTAGAACCACTTGTGTGTTAAGTCTCATGTTTCTCTACATGATAGGCATTCTGTTGAGATTTATTTCCCCAACAGATACCATTTCTGTCTCAATCTTACCAACACAGCTTTGAATCTTTAGCTAATGCTCCCAAACTATTTTGGACAAAGCTAAGTTTTATCCGAATGACAAAACAATGACACTAACTCTGTAAATTTAACAAATTACACAAGGTTCTCCTCCAGTCCTCTGTGGTAAACAAAATATTAAAAGGCAAAAGGTTATTCAGCCTGATTTGAATACAAAATCACTATTTTGAACATTCCTCCAATATAATAAGCAAACACTATCTGTTCAGTAATAGCTTTTATTATTGTTATTATATTATTATAATGTAACATTATGTAAGAAAGACAATTAAGGGGTGCTTTGGTGGCGCAGGGGTTTAGCACACCCATATACGGAGGCCTTAGTCCTCGACGTGGCCGTCCCAGGTTCGAATCCTGGCCTGGCGACCTTTGCCGCATGTCTTCCCCCTCTCTCATTTCCCTCATTCCTGTCCACTAACTATTAAATAAAGGCCACTAGAGCCAATAAAACCAAATAAAAATAAAAAAAAGACAATTAATTCTCCTAAAGTAACTATTTGGAATGACCATATGTTTTGATATCATAAAAACTATGATATCAAACAACTAGGGAAGATATCTCTAGTTGTTGAGTGTCAGTAATGTGAAGTTTTTCTTTTATTTGTGTATAGTCAGTCAGAATGTTCATTAATGAGCTTCACACTTTTTGGAGGGAAGCATCTCGTCTTTACAAAGAGTAGGTATTTTACATATCTGGATGTGGACATAATGTAATGCTGAATAATTCTGCTTAAAAAAATAACTACGACATTTTTTTTAACTGCACTTACTTATTAAGTTCTTCATCTACTCTTAGAACTTGCAAGGAAAACAACGAAGGTAATTGAATCAAAACAATAAGTAATAGGATATCAGTATTACAAGCTAAAGATAAACTGTATGTTTCTGTTTTTAGCAGGAGCAGCTAAACCGATAAATACATTTCAAAGACGACTTGACCTTTTAACTAAAACATTTATATTAAAAAAAAGCTTTTATTTTTCTTTGACAACAAAAATGTCACTAAGCAAAACTCATCTCATCAAACTTGTCACTGATTCTAAGTACCGTATTTTCCGGACTATTAGCCGCACCTCACTATAAGCCGCTGGTATCTCCGCCGCTCTCGGTTTTCCACAAGGCCGCATAAATCTGCTATTAAGGACGCAGCCTTGCGTGTCCAATGCTGAACCATGGATTCGTTCACGCAAAGCTTAGTGTAATAAATCTTCAGTAGGTTTCAAAATCAGGGGACCATTACTGCAATGTTTTCCAATGTAAAATTCTAAACCAGGGTTGAATCTTGAAGACTTAGATTTTAACTGATTGCATAATGTTTAGCTGCATGAGTGAGGATCTTCCAAAGTAACTTCTTCTAGGTCCACAACATCGTCTTCTTGAATATTTCAATCCATCACTGGCCAAAATACAAATTCAGAAATATTTGCTATTCTACTTATTAAATATATTATTTTCCTGCAGCCTAAAAACCATGTAAATCAGTGCATGTGCTTATCTGCATTTTATTTCAACATACAATGGTGCTGCGAGACACCTGCTGTATTTTTCAGTGCCTTCAACACCATCCAACATTGTCTTTCAATCTTGATTCATAAATCATCCTGCTGCAAATACTTGATTAGGGATCTAGTGTTGGGGCTAGTGTAATGCAGTTTCACACAATTACTTGTAATTGGATGAAGCATCTTTGTTGTTGTCCCTCAGGGAGCTGCTCTGGTAACAGAGAAAAAGCCCATTTTTTTTACCTCCTCAGTAAGACTGAATTTGCAGCTCTGAAGCTTTTTGATCAGCAGTTTGAAAATCATGCAGCGTCCAGAGTGGGGTTTATGTAACTGGTAACTTTTAGAGATTCAGTAATATTTAGAAAGGAAAGTCTCTTTTATTTTCCTGAAAGCAGAGGAGCAATGCTTCTGCCCACTGCGCTGCACAGAATGATGCACTGTTTTAAAATATACTCCAGATGGATAGCTCCTAATAAACTTTCATGTGAAATCTTATGAAATAATTAAATAATATTTTTTATGAAAATGATGTAGCTTCTCAACACAACAGACAATGCATACAACAACAACAACAAACAGATCCAACATTTTTCCTTACAGCTCAATGACGTTGTAGTAAAACTGGTACATTAGGTCATTCCACCCGGTCAAAACCTTACAAAATTACTTCCTTTACGGGCTCCTCTGTTTTAATTTCCTAATTATTATCACGTAATTTTTTTCACACGAATTTCTTATTGAGTTCAGTGAGATTCAATCAATTAATCAGTAATTAATTATGTTGTGTGTCCAAGCACAAAGACCATCTTTCAAAATGCCAACCTCCTTCCCGCAGATACATGGCCATCATCCACCCACTGAAGCCCCGTCTCTCAGCAAAGGTCACCATGGGAGTCATCGTCAGTATCTGGAGCCTGGCAGTGGTACTGGCTTTCCCTCTGTGCTATTTCTCCACCACTCGAGCTCAACCCCACAGAACCATCTGCTATGTCGCCTGGCCTCGCATGACAGATGACACCTTTATGTGAGGAAATATAATTTCAGAAAGATTATTTGTTTCTCTCCATGTAACGTTCAGAAGTTTAAAGGTTTCTGCTTGAGCTATGGTGGCTAAGTTATAAAGGGATACCTACTTTTTTTGATCAAACTGGTAGAAAGAATGTAATTGTATTAGATATGATGACATACAATATTATTAGTTTTTGACATTTGTCTTTTTCTTGTGAGAAAATGTAAAAATACAATCCTAATCGAAAGTTAGACTGAACAAACTTTAGTTCAGTCAAACTGAAGTTAATGGAAATGCTGCTATGAGAATGCCCACCGCTATTATAATTTGTGGTCTGTGCCTAAAAGCTGTGCCAGGAAACCAACTCATTTAAATAAACTACAGAACTGATCAAGAATAGTGGTCAAATATCCATCTGCAATTATGCCAGAAGCTTCTTAATGGATAAAAAGAAGTGTGTGATCAAGATGCCTCTTGAAAAGGAACGTTCAATCAAATATGCGTGAGGGTTTATGGTCAAGATGAAGTCATGTAAGCTCCTGATCAGGGCTGTAACAGGGGATTGTTAGCTGAGAGTGAATTACTGCATAAAGTGGAACATAAAAAAAATCTAAGCCAGGAACAAAATCAATTCTGTCCGCCACCTTCTCTTGGTGCTTGGTTTTCTAAATTGGATTGCAGATTTTGAAATGGGAGCTGAGTTCAAAAGGATTGTATCCACTCTGTAGCAGTGCAGTCTGCGATTGCTCTACACTTAAACTGATTAGCCAGTACTTGCAAAGGATTAACCGCAATGTTTTAGCATGAACATTTTAATGTTCTCCTGCACCCTGTGACATTTCCCTTCTTTCCCCTCAGGTATCATATCATAGTGACTGTGCTAGTGTATGTGCTGCCCTTAGTGGTGATGGGCATCACTTACACCATCGTGGGGGTGACACTGTGGGGTAGTGAGATTCCTGGAGACTCATCTGACAATTATCATGGACAGCTCAGAGCTAAGAGGAAGGTAAGCAAGTTTAATGATGGATTTTTGCTTTTGGACGGAAATGAAGCATGACTTGTGTTGCTCCAAACCTGAAAGCTAAAATGCTGCAAACATGGAATAAACTGTGTTTAAAGATCAGAGGAGCAGATCCTGAAAGTTTGTTGCAGGATCTGCTCCTCTGATCTTTAATCATAAAATGAGATAAGATTAAGATATTTGGAAGCAGTACTTTGAAATGTATAGTATTGTAAAAAAAATAAAATAAAAAATGAAAATTTGACATTTTGTCTTGATTCAAGCTTGCCAAATAATTACTGGACAATCCCTTAGGAATTTGCATTTAATCTTACTTGTCTGAGTGCAACTAGTGTGGCTGAAAGCATTCATTCTCCATCACCTTTTTCTGCAGCATGTTTCATGAAAGTCAATTCTGCAGATAAAGACATGAATACAAAGCATTTCAGTAAAATTAAAGGCTAAACCTTAAGGCCCTATATAAACTTTTTGTTACGTCGTCAATTCTGTTAATATTTCTTATATCAAAGTACTAAGACTTTATTAAAACTAAAAAAAAAATACATTCTAGACTTTGATTGCTTCAGCTAAATTAAACATACACCACCTCACATCCTTTCAAGCGTATTAAAAAAGCTCTACTTTAGTAGACTGTGCTAAAATATTTAACAATGCAGGCCGCATTGATGAATGTTCCCACCTAAAAGTGAAAATGTTGGTTCTGGGACTTTGTGGCAATCATGAGTCTGTTGAGGAAGCAGGTATTGCTCTGTCAAAATTTCAGAGAACAAAAGCCTTAATTCAATGGACCCCAACTTTTTTGATTGTCATTTATTGTCAATGCAACTGGACAGGCCTGTCTTCAGGGTTATGAGTTTGTCTGCATGTCTAGCACTTTGTCCTCTATCCTGAGGAGTCAGCATCTACTTACAGACATGTTTTCATACTGGAACTGCTGGCGACTATTGCAGAGAATAAACACATGAAAGAAAACTGGAGCATGATCTGGATAACAAATAATTGTACTTTCAACATCATTGTTGCACTCTCTCTTTAAAAGTCACTGCATGACATGAAATCTTTTATGCCCTCCGTTAAATTAAAAACAACATATTTTTATTTGTTTAGATTAATTACATCTATTATGTATTACATTTTAGTTGACATTATGAATGACCCTGATTTGTGGCATTTATTAAAACTGAAAAACCTCAAAACAAATTTGCTAGTTCTATATCTTAAGGGGAATGTTTCAGGGGCGGTGAGAGAAAAATAAAGCTCATTAAGCTTTATGAATATTTGTAAATGACTTAATCAGTTTATGGCTGAAGCATAGAAATGCTTGAAGAAATATATATTCCAGCTGACTGAATATATTAGTGACTGAGCAAATTGTTCCATAGGTCCAATAAAGTCCTGACAGTGGCAGGCAGCATGGCTCCCTCAGCCCCTGTACTGAAGTCACAGTAGCTGTTAGCATATTGCAACGCGAAATGGGGTAATCCCCAAGCGTGTCATAAGTCATCAGTCAGTTGTGTTTATTTAATCAGGTGTGACATCCAGGTATTAATATAACTTCATGTGAAAGTAATAGAACACCATATAGATATTCAGTTTTATTAATGGTTGTTTATGTGTTGATTTCAACGTTCTTTTTATTTATCTCTGAAGAAGAAATCTATTTATTACAAGCAGTTAAATAGCAACTGCTAAACATGTTTTACAAAAATAAACTGACTTGTAGCGTTCAGATGTTGTTTCTTCACTCCAGTTTACAATCATTGTATTATTATTTTGTGTTGGTCTGTCACAGAAAGCCTCTATAAAGTATAGTAAACTTCTCAACACACCATAGAGAGTCAAAACGTTTATCACCACAGGCCCACTGTATGTTCTCTGGGAATCGTTGCTTGTCTCTTCATGGTGTCCATTACGTTTTTAGAGAATGGCTCTCAGTGGACGTCTTGCTGAGAGACTGAGCAGATCAATAAGTGAAAAGAAATAATTTTGTGCCTCGACATGTGTGTGCTGCTCCTTGTGGAAAGGGTTTGGATTTAAATCCATTTTGTGTCAGCATTATGTGCCAACTATAGGTAGATTTATAGGTCAGTACTCAGGCTGTGAAATGAAGAGATTTAAAACAGAAGAAAACAAATCAACAAATTAGCTGACCCAACAATTTAGGCATCTAATATTTTCTGAAATTACAGTGAAGTCAAAATAATTTAATGACTGCTAAGGACAATTTGCTTTTACACAATATAGTTAAGCAGTCAAAATGATTCATATTCTAGGTAAGTGGCAATCTGTGTACTGCCTCATGGTTCAGATTCCTTCATTGATCACTGTTTTTCTTCTAATTAACTCTGTGGTATTTTGCCATTTTTTTAAATCACTGTGACTTGTTTATTGGAGAACAGAACATGCAATGAAGAACATTAATCAAACTGTATCTTTTAAAGCCATTTTAAATAACATACAAGACTAGGCCGACATTCTGATGCCTTCTGCACATTTAGGGTGACATTAGACAAAAGAAAAGACCAGCGTCTCTCAAAAGGTAAAACAATGTAAAATAAATTTTAATTTTGCAAACAGTAATTTCAGTTTTTCTTTGCATTTTATTGCATTTGGCATGTCAAAATAATTGTTTGTGGTATCTCACTATTGATAATTAATTCAAATGATCTTAATCAGCATTGTAACAAGCAAACCCATTTTTAAAATAATTTCTGACCAACATTTTTGTAGTGATTTGAGTTTTCTCTGTGTTTTTATTTGAGGTTTTCTGTGTTTATTTAGATCTGTGTTCCTGAGTCCCTGTGTTGTCCTGTCTGCTCCCCTTGATTATTCCCAGCTGTGTCTCGTTCCCTGATTACCCTCTCTGTGTATTTAAGTCCACCTGTTGTCTTTGTCTTGCGTTAGGTCCTTGTCAGTTGTCACTCGTTGGTCTGTTTTCAGTGCCTTTCTCTGGATTTCCTGTGTTTTTTTGGCTTAAACCTCATTTAATCATGTCAACCTGGGCTTCTCAGCATTTCTCCTCACTACCTCAACCACAAATCAATTTTATTGATTATTATTATTTTATTTTATTTTTATTCAATTTGACAATTTTATTTCACTTGAATCTTGAAACATTGGAAGGCCCTCTTGCCATTCCTGTAACCTTCAGCTCCATCTACTGAATCAGTATTACCGTAAAGTCTGTACTTCTGTTGTTCCACTCTGAAACAATATTTTCATTTTTCTTAAGAGAAAATGAACTGCTCTATCTGAAACTTGGAGTGTGTTAATCTTTTGCTGTTATATTATTCTTCCTGAAGAGAGCCAGTGCTCTGTTGCTATAGTGCTATTAGTGCTCTGCTCTTCCTGTAAATGCTTACTGTGTATGTGTGTCAAAGACAGACACAGCTGGCCTGTTCCACATAATCTGCCTGCTCTAAGTTCCTAAAACGGTCCAAATAAAATTGCACACAGTATTTTAAAATTATTCAAACCGCGGGCGACCACTGTCTCTGGTCCCTAATCATGGAAATAATTGGAGCTGCAATTAATTTAAAGTAAAAGGTCGATGGAAAAAACTTGTCTTTCCATTTTTCCATCACTGCGATGCTCACCTGGCTTCATATTGAGAATGTCACAGAAATACAAAATACAGGGTTTCTGAATTTATTGACGTCTGCGCAGTCAGAAAGGATCACGTCAGCTGTGTGAGAGTGTGAAGCAGGGAGACTGAGTGAAAGAGACAAATTACTGCAGAGCACACACAGGGAGCTGAACTAAGACACAAGAAGAAAACCCAACCCTAGGAGAAAAAGTCTGACATAAATATAGAGGCAGGAAATCAAAATACACATAAGAAATATTTAAAGTAAACACAATGCAAAGAATTAAATATGGTAAATCACAATAATAAATTTCTCAATATGGAAATATAGCAGGAATAAATAACGATAATGAAAATAAAAGCTAAAATCCAAACCCAAGATCAAGAAATACAGTATTATGTTAACAACTACCTCTAAAACAGGCTCCTTTGTGAAAAATGTCAAACTGTAACAATTCTTCAACTTGGCAATAGTTAAAAAAGAAATTGTTATAATTTTCTCAGCCATGACTACTGGAAAACAAAAAGCCCTTTGCAAAAATGCTTAATAGAATCATTTGTTTTGTGTAACACACTGGACTGTTTGACATTTCATTGTTTCACCATCTTAAAAATATAAATTTTGTATAAGGTTTCAGAAGCCTAGTTTGTTTTCTGGGTGTTCTTGTGTAATGACCTCTCAGTTTTATATTTGGTCTCCAAAGTTCATACAGCCTTACTGCACAATGAGATTTGCTAAGGAGGCATCGGTGCAAACAAGAGGTGGTAGAGCTTCACAATCAGAGCCTGATAGTGATGGAAAAAGCAGCCTGATGAAATCAGGTCAGCCGTTACTGACTTTGTGGAATAGTATTGATCAGCTTTTATTTCTCTGTTTAATGCTTCTTTCAGGCATTTTGTGACTTTTCTATGAATGTACTGTGATAATAATGATCTGTGCCACAGAAAATCTATTTCACAAATATTTTTTTCTGATAAATGAGGGACTTTGGGGCTTCTTGTTTGGAAAGAGATCAGGCCGATATATTTTCTGTTTGTGGCACAGTTGCTCTGAAGCTCAGCAGTACACAGACACAGCAGTGCTTTGGGCCAAGTACCAACATCATTATCCTAACTAGTACACAGGGAAAACACTAAAGATTAGTTCAGACAGCAACATTTTGTGTATTGAAAAGTTGGAAGTTTGCTAATGGGTAATGGAATCACATTTTTTTCATCTGAATTATTTGTAGTAAGTTCTTTTGTGATTAACTGAGTGGCAAATAGTCATTTGATATAATTTCTGCAAAATTCCATCTAAGAATCCCCATTTTGGTGCAGCGGTCAGTCAGTGCATCACAAAATAGAAAAACTATCATTCTTTCTTTAAAGTCCTTTGACGCCAATGCAAATTTTCTGTGAAAATTCATTTAGCTTTTTTTTAATTTGCATTGTAACCAGATCAATCATTATATTAGCACAGTGATGTGTAGCATTGTGAGTTTATTAGAACAAATCTTGGAAGTTCAGGGTGTTGCACGATTTATGTTTCGCTGCTTCAACATACCCAATTTGAATCAGCGAAGCTTGTTGAAATGCTGAGAAGAAAATAGAACCATTAATTAACTGGAACACATAGTAGGCTGGCTGGTAAACAAGACTGCTGGAGAAACTTACATTTAAAGAACTCTCCCTGGCTCCTGGTACGGGAGGAGATGGGCAGGGAATGAGAGGCTGTTTGTAGAGTTAAATTGAGCTGCAATCAGTTGCACATGCAAACTTTTTAGATTACACTCGCACTTACTGCATGTGCAATTTTTTTATTGCAAAATTAGGAATCAGATCCAAAGAGATTATGGTTGTCATCTTCTTATATTGGCAGGATGCAGAGCAGAAAATCTGAGACTATCTTGTGGATTGTAGTTGGATGATATCATGATTCAGGGGCCAGTGGATTTTTGTCTGGTTTTCTGGAGTTGTGTCTATCCTGTCGCTAAGTTTCATTCCACCTGCGTTGTCCTAAACCTAAAGAGAAAGTTTTGAATCTATGTAAACTTTGTAAAGCTTAGACATTTTTCTCTGCCCTCATATGCCTTAAGGCCTGCTTCAGTGGGAACGCACTGCAGTCCAACACCCAACCTGTGGATGCTGTTGCACCTTTGTTGACATATATTTTTTACTTTTGTAAAATAACATATTGATTTCATCAGTGACTATGAGAGATAATTAGATGCCATTAAATAGAAAAGGAAGAATACCTGTAGTATTGACAAAAGAATGAAGTAATTTTAGGCAAATATTACCAAATAAGTGCCAGAATTCGTTCACTTTTTCACAGTGCCAATAAATTCCACTCGCTTAGATTCATTTATTTTCCATGAAGCAAAAGAAGTCTTCATCCTTGTTGAATGTTGAATAAAAGAAAATCACTTTTGATTTAATCCATTCTGCCACTATCACTACACCACAGGTGCTCTATTTTAAGCTCATGCCTGGGGCTCTGCAATGGAAATGTCATTTTAAGGAGGAGTCCTAATGAACCGTCTTAAAACAGCTCTTTGAGGCGTTCTGCGTTTGAGCTTTTACTGCAGACATCTCTGATTGCCCATTACCTTCCTGATTAACTTTGCCTATGTTTGAGGGGTCTGGGTGGACTAGATTACCTTTAGAAGAGGATTTTTTTTCACATAAGAATTAAAATGCTAAGCCATCTTGTGTGCCACTTCCAAACCAGCACTGAATATAATGGGAAATTTCTTACAGTCAGGTGTTAGTACATGTCTCTGATGAAGCACAGAACTGTATGAATGACCTGTTTTTTTATCTCTGCAGGGAAGGTTGATCTAAGTACACTGATGTGACAATATTATGAACTGCCATGGTTACATAACCAGCTGTTCTCCACACTAGAAATTACAATAGATGAAAATAAAATAAGCCGCATTTTAAACTTCAAGCACAACAGATTTTAGCAACAATGGTTGGATTTTTACTCTCAAATAAATCTCACTACATCATGCAGCGGTTTGCACATATGATTGGTGCACCATGAAGCAAAAGTATTTGAAGGGATAGCTGCATCCGTGTGCAGTAGTTATGCTGATGTTTGCACAGGAATTCTAGGCAGACTAACCGGGTGGAGAGAGCGAACAGCCAGGCAGAATAACTGCAGTGGCGGCGGTCCTGAACCCAAGAGATAAGAATTCATTTTCACGCAAAACAGCACAAAAATGTTCACTGCACAGTTGAGCTCAACTGAGGGCAGTGTGATACCCAACAGAGTTTAACAACAATTTGGAGAGGAGTGGTGAGAAATCCAAGGCAGATATCCTGCAGGGGCCAAGTTGATTGATAACCGCTGCTTCAGTATCTAAATGCCACACCCCCACAACATCCCTGAGGAGCACAGCGGTGGACAGACAGACGACACAGGGGAAAGGAAGGCTGAAGGGAAAGAAATTAGGAACCCTGGAAATAAACCGCTGTGACTGTGATAGTAAATCTTTGCCAACATGGTGAAAGGCTAAATTCTGAGCAGTTCAGCTGAAGCAGCTTCAGAAAGCATGGAAGACATTCTAACCATATATCTACATTTTTTTATGTTGTTTTTGAGGGGGGGGTTTTGCAGGTAAACAATGTATGCAAGCAAAAAAAATTAATAAAACTATGCTGACTCACTATCACAATTCAAAAACCACTTAAAACGAACTTGAAACTTTACCAATGGGATTTTGTTAATGAGAGAAGCAACAAATAATTGAACTGCTGCAAAAAGGATATGATGATTAATGTACAATTTGAAATGAAATCAATGAAATGTTAATCAACAATCCTATGTGTGATCATGGCACTTGACAAAATATAATTGTTGACTCTACTACTTTGTATTTTTATGATATAAAGCACTTTGAAAAGCCTTGTTCCTGAAAGGGGCTATACAAATAAAATTTGTTAACATTCAGAAATGTTAATTCATTAAGCTATGATATCTATACCACTAGCTTTCTGTGAAACATGTGTTTGGTTTATTTTGGTGAGGCCCTGCACTATTTACATAATTTCGCTGACATTTTGTCAGACATTGTTTTCATAGAAAAGATATGTGATGAAAAATCTTTGCTGTTTTGAAACTTTTGTACATGGATAACAGATGGACTCCAGGTGAAGGGTTTGTTGCTTCATCCAAAAGTAATTTTATACCAGAAAAACAAACCATGTATTTTAAATATTTTGCTTTGTGACTTTTCTCTCTATTAAATATAATTCACAGAAAAGAGTAAAACTAGACTACTGGTAAAAAAAAAATGCCTGCCAGAAGTCATGGCTCTTCGTCCTCAAAGGTGAAAAGGAGAGGAACTTTCTTGCTTGATATTCACTCACAGTTCAAAAACCATCCTCAGTAATAACAGGGACAATTTTTAAATACACCACTAAAGTTTACTGATGCTTACAGGTTTTCTACTGACCTATGTTGCCGGACTGACAGCTGCTTTTCCAGGAAAATATTCCTTATTTTTGTGAAATGAAACCAAACTTCACTATCACCTCACCACCAGTAGCAGGACTGACTCCAGTACTGTTTGATCCACTGAACATATTATAGGCACTCATGTAAGAGGAACTAATCACAAATGCTGCAAGAATGAATAATTTTGACAGTTACCAAAGCCAATATAATGAATGTTAAATAGATTTAGATTTAGGTGAAGTAAAAAAAATAAAATAAAAAACTAAAAATGCTTTTTGTTTTCTCAAAAACTAAAACAAATCCTTTTATTCTTAAATCAGTTGATGTTTCAGTAAATGTGACTTATGCAGTGCTGAATTTTTTTTCATGCAATGATAAACTTGTTAAATTTACTTGAAAGCATGCCTCTTATTTTAAACTCTCAGAGTTTACAGAGAAACGTTCCAAAGGTTCCAAACTATTGGCCAGACCCATTTTGTTTCCAAGTGAACTAATGGGTATTCATTTACTGCATTAATGAAGAAACATCAATCTAGTAATGTGCCAAGCCTCCAGACTATACTCTAACCTAGTACAAAGTTAAGGTATTAAAAAAACTCATTAGCAAGTCAATGACATTAGTTTTTGTTTTTCTAAATTAGAGCTTCAGTAAAATGTTCCTTTATGTTCATAATTTTGTTCTCACTCCACCTTTCACTTTGCTTCCCTCCTCCCAGCAGTGATACTAAACTAATCTATTGCCGTGGTGAAAATGTCATTTAAAGCTTTATTCAGCCATCAACAGCATCATTTAGGTGTTGAAGGGAGGCAGATAGAAAACAGAGAAGTTTTATGTACATTTCTATCTGCCAACTGTCTTAGATAATACTGGAGTGGTTTGACTGGTTCTGAACATAGACTTGAGTATTTTAATCAGTACAAAATAATTTATTACACTTTATAACAATATACCGACGCACGTTAGAGTATTTCATTGGGTCGTTTTATAGGCAAGCAACACACAAAAAAAGCACAGAATTCTATTGGTTTTACACACAACTCTATGAAAAGAAAACTGGACTAGATTTTTCAAAAAAAGAAAAATAATATATAAAGATGTGCAAGGCATATATGCGAATTCAGCTCCCCTGAGTCATGACACCTTTTTCTGCTATTATAGCTGGAAGTCTTATTGGTACGCCAGCTTTACACATCGAGACAAATTTTTTTACACCATTCTTTCTGGTAAAGTAGCTCCACTTCACTCTGAAGCGTAATGGAAAGTCATTATAAAAATATTACTACAGATTATCAGTGGGTCGTTCTGACAAAAGGAATTGTTTAGATCTAAACCGTATATTTAGAGCTGTCAACCTTTGGGAAAGTGGCCAACCTCACAGTTTTATTTTTTCCAACATTGCCCTGTATTTAACTGCCTGCATCCTCCCACCAACCATGTAGTTGCCTCTGCCTGCTAAGGAAAGCATTTCTGACAGCAGATTCTCCCACTTGAGCTGCAGATCTCTGGAGCTCCACCAGCACCGTGTGTCTGCCATTTTATGTCATTTTCTGCTCTCTGGCTGATTCTCAAGTGTCACTGAACTATTTTATGCCATTTCCCCCCTCAAGCTTTGCACAAACAAACAACTCAAGTCCAGCTACTCAGTGTGGACCTTGACATTTAATACAAAAGTTCATACCATAGTCATGTAGCAAATCTCAAAAGAAGACACTTTTAGCTTATAATACAAATCTATTTGGGTTATTGTCAGAAAACTATGTAATGGGACGCGTTTTTCTGAGATTCTTCTCAGACAAAAGGCCCAGATGAAAGTTGCACTCCAGGCTAGGCAGTAGCTTCCAGTAATTCCAGGTAAATTGGATTCTTCTATAAACCTGTGAAAAAAAATGTTGCCTTGAATTCAGAAGCATAGATAGAATCATGTTGTTTTTTTCGCAGGTATTTCACCAAACACCATGTCACAGCATGTCTCCACCAGCCTCCTACACTGAGAAAATTGCCATGAAAAATATATATATGTATTTTAAAAAAAATTACTACCTTGTGATTCAGTTTTGTTCCTTGTCTGTGCTCAGAGTGAACCTACCAGCTGGTGTTTTGTTGCAAGACTCTATTTCACATTTACATTTAGCAAGATGTTGCTGTGGAATACCAGCATGAGTGCAAGCCATAACCCTCAGCGACAGACGCTTTCCTAATTTTCAGAAGATTTTGTTTACAAACAAAAGTGTTCTAGTGTTTTTACTCATTTAGAATAAGCCTCATTAAGGTGAATCAATTAGAGAGGCTCATTTCCTCGTTACAAAGAACACGCCAATTAAATATGGCTGGAGTAAAGATAAACTAATTAAAATAAAATTGAGACTTTCCTTTTCATTGAAAGTAGTGACACTGGTGCATCTAATCTATGGAAGGGAAAGATAGATGTCAATTGGTGTAACACGATTTTTTCCCAGATTCAAAGAAAAAATCTGCTCAGTTATTAATTCTCCAGTTTTCTAGTAATGTGATAGGTTTATGTTTCTAGACCATTACTGCCATTTGCAGAGCTGGAATTATTTAATTAGAGTAAATATGTTTGATATTCATAAAAACTGTCTGTTAACTGTGAATGCCTATAATTATACAGAAGGCTTTAAAGAACCCAAAAGACAAGATGAATATTAAAAGTCTCATCTCCAGTCTTTAACCAAGGATACAAACCACTTTATTGCTTCCATTAGTTTTTTCCAGATTCCATTTAGGCTGCAATTTTATTTTAATTATTTCTTTTATCTTCAATATATTTCAATATTTACAGAAAGACCAGGAGCCGTATACAATTTGCCTTCTCCATGAAGTCATGCCGTGCCTTGCTTCATGTTTTCTCATTTTTGCTTGATACTGAAAACTATATTCAATGTTTCCATGGACAGACTTAATCTCAGAGATGCTTGTTTTTGGAAGTTTCTCCTGTGAGGCAATGCCATTTCAAAATGATTTAGCTTAGTAGGCTTACCTGTATCATTTCTGTTTTCTAAATGCCAGAATAACGAGACACATTTATAAGCTGGAAGTTTGCTAAGCCTTTAAACAAATTGGAAAAGCCCAGATGATGATGTCATGGCTTTGTAAGCTTCTAAATGGAGCTACACACATTCATGTAGGCAGCGCTTCAAATCCATCGTTTGAAGAAAGGATTGTTCTTCACATTCAAAGATTAATTAACAGAAATCAAATATGTCAGTTCTATAGGGAAGATCAGTTCTCGCTTCTGTAAAGGGCAGGGGGAGGAAATATGACAGTACCAAAGGAAGGAGGGCTGAGGGGTTGTGGGGAGGTGGTGAATGAGCCAACAGCCGACTCTTCATGAAGGAAATCAAAGGCCCTTTTGCACAAATTAGAGAAAACAACAAGATGCAATCACTGTGAAGAAAGCTCCTTTTTTCCTGGTAGTTGATCACAATTAGTATGATAGTTAAACAAAATTATTTTGCAAATTATTTTACTTGAATGCTGAAGGATGTGATGATTTTTCCCTTTTGCGTTCAAGGTTTTCAAAAGTGCCTAAATCTTTTACGGCCTGATGCCTTTAGGGGAGAAACATATTTTCTCTGCTCTTTGATCACTTCTGCACCTGCTCTGTTGGTTGCGGAAATGAGTTGCACTTACCCAAAATAAATGCAAATTGCTCATATTTGCTGGACTTAATGGGCTTTGCATCCATTTACTTAATGCAACCTGTGTCGTGTATGCAGTGCGTGTGATTATTTGCAAAAAAAAATGGACATACAGCACCATAAGTTCTCCACCTAAAGTAAGACTTTTCCCACATTGATATACATGCTTACAGTTTTTTTTTGTTTTTTTTTTTTGCTCTAGTGGCCTTTATTGAAAGTAGCTAGACAGGAAATGGGGAAATGAGAGAGGGGGAAGACATGTGGCAAATGTCACCAGGCCAGGAATCGAACCTGCGATCACCGGCATGAGGTCTAAAGCCTCTAATGTGGGTTGTGCTTTACGCCTGCGCCACCACAGCACCCCGACATGCTTACAGTTTGCACAGTAGCTTGCAGGTTTAACTACAGTTTTTCACTTTGTCCAGACACTTCACTTTCTTGATTTTTTTTTTCTTTCTCTTTTTTTCTTTGCTCATTGCAAAAATATTATGGATATGCTGCAGATCAAACTTCATTTTTGAGTAATTGTATATTTAAGTTTATTTTTACATAATGCTATCAGATGTTTTACAGTACCTCATCCTATGCTTTTTGAAGATAGAGAAGGTGTTTCAGGTTAGTTTCAGGTTAGTGTTCACACTTGTCATTGAAGTCACATGTGTCACTGACCCGCCTGCTCATCCTGTGGGTCGTATGGGTCATTGACACCCATGAGTTGTTTACCTATCCAACCAACATGTGAAATATATTTTGTCACGTTTCAAGGTGTGAATAGTGCTGCGAAAGAGAGAGGAAGCTACATTAAGCATTGAATGGATGTTTCAATCTCCACAATATTACCAGGCTTTTCCCAATGATAAATGACTTCCTTGCCTACTCAGTTAAAGCATTAGTCTTCTTTTTTCCTCACATGAAGCGAGACCTTGAGAAAATAATTCTGTTATTTTATTTGCGTTAGCGGTTAAGCATCATCAATCTAAAGGTCAAGGCATTCCTTCCTGTCCATAGACACCATGAGATAAGTTAGTGAAACGCATGACCTTATGAGGACTTCATGAAGTCTATTATAGGATAGCCAAAGCCTGCATAAAATATTTCCAACAACAGTACACTGATTTTATTGCCCTTTAGACTATATGTGACTCATTTGGTGGTGTCATTAGAGTTATTGTTCATTTAGGAGACCTGTCTGTACCCAGGCTTTGACTTCCTGGTTGATTTCTTGAGGTGTTGTTTCAATATTTCCAAATAATGTTCTTTTTTTTCTTCATGCAATCTATTTTTGGAAGTGTGCCAGCCTCTCCTCCAGCAAAACAGAACAAGATTAAGTCTGGCATAGAGTTTAAATCGAGCCCAAAAGAATGCAACCTGACGCAACACTGTGTCCAAGCCCGATCCAACAGGACAACTTAATTCTAATCAAAGACGAAAGTCTTAAGTAAACTCGACAGGGAAGAAAAGTGCCACATTTGTTCACTTCTGTTTGAAGTGACCAGGCCCAAATTCCAGTTCGGGTTGCTTGGTCTACAAATCTACACTCTAGTCTGGGAAGCTTCTCCTTTCACCCTTTAAATGTAGAAACGGCTAAACAGTTTGTTAATTTGGCAGTTTGCTAATATTACTGTAACTGTAACACCAGCAACTAGCAAAGCTCCTGCTTGTATCGAAGCGGTCACTGGTCACACTTGCTGATTCTGGGTTGCATCCCATAATTTTCATAAAGACCAGGACATTTTCAGTATGTCCCTGCAAATACAACTTACAATGTGAAAGGTAATTAACCTCTTCAATATGACCACATTTTCTAGTGTTGTTTTCTATGAACTACCCCAAAGTTTTAAATGACACAAACTCATAAACTTGGTTAAACTGTTCAAATTCTAACATTTAGGAAAAGCGGTTGTCTAGAGAGAGCAAAAAAATAGGCACTTAATAGTATGAATGCTTTACAACAGAGTAATAAAATAATTTTGGATATCCCTATTTATCATTCCTGAGTGTGAGTATCTAGTTATTAGCTTTTACATATTTAACTTCATGAGCTGAAGTCTAACAAATGAGATGTGAAGGTTCCTCAAATACAATATGAAAAGAGTTCACTACCTTCTGTATCAGTATTCAGCATTGACCTGACCAATGCCTGGATCACTGACAACCTACACCAACATGTTGCTTTGACATTTCTTTTTTTTTCTTTGTACAATTTATTGTCACTGGCTTTAGGATTTGTAAAACATGAACATAGTAAAACTATGTTTGACACTGGCCCTCTGGGTTCTGCTCCACGGCATGCAAATTTCTTTTTATTTGTTCGCAACCCATCTCTTATTCTCTGTGCTCTGACTGAACTCATTTCATCTGAATTTCAGGACCAATTTAATCACAAGATCAAGGAGACACTCTGAAGTGGCACAGAAATATATTCAGAGGATCCTACACTTGCAAAGCAAATCAGTGCATGAAAGTAAAGTGGAAAAAATTATACATGGTTTCCAAAATCTTTCATAAATAAAAATCTAAATTGTGTGCATAACCACATTTTGCTGAAATTGCAGCACAAGTTTTTTAACGTGTCTCCATTAGCATTTGTGCATCTAGGGACTAACATTTTTGGTGATTATTCTTTGGAAAAGAGCTCAAGTTCAATCACAATTTGCAGAGAAAAACGGTGAGCATTAATATCGGCAAATGTTTTCTATGAGGCCAAGGCAGTTGCTGTTTAACGTGCTTTGATTGATTCCTTTCCATCATAGCTTCGGCTTTATGATTAGTGTTATTATCCTGCAGAAAAGTCAACCTCCACCTCAGTCTCAAGTGTGGCAGAGGTTCTGCCACCAACATTTTTAAATATGAGCATAATGCGTTCAAGTTTGTAAGTTTTCCATCACACATCTGACCTTAAATAGGACTTTTGTTGCCACAATTATATAAACGATTTGTGGAATGTGGATCTGTGCAGCTTCTCAAGAGTTGCCATATGCTTCTTGGCTGCTCCTCTGTAAATAAATGTCTACTTGTGTTGCCTGTCAGTTTAGGTAGATGGCCATATCTTCTTAAGATTGCAACTGTGCCACACCTTTCTCATTTTTAAAAACAAAATGACAAAACATCAATGTTAGGATATTATTTTACAAGTTAACGCTGCTTCAGGCTTCTGCACAACTTTTTCCTTGTCTCCGTCATCTTCATGATTCATACCACACAGTCTGCTCTCTATCAACATGTGTTGGCAGATTTACTTGACCTTTCTGACTAATTTTTCTGTATGTCTAAAATATTTTAAGCATTGTTCGTACTGCAGATATGGAAAAAGTTTATGCAAAAAGCTAAAATTTTTTAGACAATTACTGATTTATTAATATAAAAACAAAGATGTTACTTGAATGGCCTCAAGTCTTTTCCATTTTCCGTTTTGAATAGCGGCCAAGAGAAACAGCTCTGTGTCAAATCATAGTTATACTGAAGGGAACTGCATTCTGTGCATTTCTAATTAAAAGTTCCCTGAAAAATGCCGAATCATTTTGAAAAAATATACTGTTACATTTAATTTATAGAATTTGTTAGAGTGCTTTTAGCTGTGACATTGATGATTTAATAAAAGCAAAAAACAACAACAATCATTTCTAATCTAATGTACGATTATCTTAAAACCTAATAAATGTTCCCAAATCAAATGAGGTGTTTTTTTGGTGTGTGTGAAAGAGGCAAAGGGCACACACACAAAGATATTTACTTTTAATATCTCCCCCCCTCATGACTTATTTCATAATTAGTGAAGCAGCTTCTCCAAGTTAATTAAACTGACTGACTCTAAATGTGAAGTGCCTGTAAAGCTCAGTTTTCAGAAAAGGACTAGAACAGGGGTGGGCAACTCCAGGCCTCGAGAGCCGGTGTCCTGCAACTCTTAGATGTCTCCCCAGTCCAACACACTTCAGTCAAACAGCTGAATCACCTATAAGTGCAGTCAGGTTCTCCAGAGTCCTGCTAAAGACCTCATTATTTGATTCAGGTGTGTTGAAGTAAAGACACAGCTAAAAGTTGCAGGACACCGGCTCTCGAGGCCTGGAGTTGCCCACCCCTGGACTAGAAGATCATTTTTCCTTCTCCATCACCCAGGAACTCCTCCCCTTTGTCATGTGGACTGTTTTGCCTCTTATGGACATTAGTATTTCGCAGCTGAAGTGACAGCAATACATTCCTGAACGATCATTTGTTTTCCTTTGACTGAACAGACCACGTTTCCTGAAGAAAAGCACATCTTGCCGTGAAATTGAAATGCAGCACTTGATGGTGGTCGCTTGATGAAACCTGAAGTGTCTCATAAAATGATGGCAGAGTTTCATCTTACAGGGTTTTCTAATTTCAGATAACTCATGTTGTGATTCTTTGTCTTTGGTAGCTTCATTAATTGGAAAAACTACTTTCTTTGTTGAGAACAATAAAGTAGATTAATTCATTTAAATTTAATTGCTTATAAAAAAATGATTGAACTGCTACATGCCACTTTATTCAGGAATAAGTAATTTGTGGGTTTTCTGTCTCAACCTTATATGTGACTTGAGGCATTAGATCGAAATCTGATTTTATATCCTTTAAATTGTAACACTGTAATTTGGAGAGCCAGCTCTACAGGAAATTAAACAGGCCTGAACAAGGCCTTGATCTTATTATAATCTCTGTACTTCCTTTTTAGCTGTACAAACACACAGAAGGAGAATGTTGAATGCTTCAGACAGCTTACGCCATTGCATGAAAAAAGATATAAGAAATAAAAAAGAAAGCACAATAAAGTGGTCAAATACTGATCTGATCAATTAGAAGTTGATCTGAAGAGCACTGTGCAGTTTGTAGACTTAAAAGAATGATTGTTTTCAGAAAAGGAGAAAGCAGTGGAGCAAGTCCCATACACTATACATGTGAAATAAATAGAAGCTAAAACACATTCAACTCAGCCAGAGAACAAAACATCAGCCAGTCCAATCAGATAAATGGAGATAATTGCAAAATATGTGTATAAGTAAGTGCCTTGAATCCTTAAGCATCAGAAATTTAGCTCATGAAAAAGAATGAACAAACCTATGCTTTCTCTTCTGCAGAGAGGGATGAACCAACAGGATTCATGTCTTTTTTCTCTTCTGCTCCCTTCATAAAAATGTCATGGTTTTCATCTTACAGGTCGACAAGTACAATTCTTTGCAAAACAATTCATTCTCCCACTTTGTCACATTAAAACCACAAATGTAAGTGTACATTATTGTGATTTTGTGTTAGGCCAGCATAAAATATTGAAGGAAGGTTGTACACATTTTAAAAAGAAAGAAAAAAAATTACAAATTGAAATCTGACTTAAATCTTAATAAAGTTGAGTAAATCCAATTCTCCTCAGAATTCTCTGGATGAGGAAATTATGTGATTAATTTATTCTCAGCATACATCCAGCTCTTCTGTGAAAGGCTTGTTAAAGAACATTGGTGATCAAACAAAATCGTAAATACAATGATACACAGCAGGCGAGTCAGGAGTAAAGTTGTGGATAAGCTTAAAGCACGGAGAGGCTATGAAACAATATCCTGAAGTCCAAACATGTCACAGAGCACTGTTAAAGCATTATTTTTAAAAAAAAGTTGGGAAGAACTTCAAAACATTCAAGACATGGCTGTCCACCTCTACGAAAGGCTTTAATTGGATACAAATCAGAGGTTTCCTATTAAGTTTCATTGAAAGCTATGTATTCTTTACAGAAACCTTTGAATTGTTTGTTGACATAATTTCTTTCCAAAATCACAAGTCTTCTTCTTCTTCTTGTAAATGTGACAAAAACTCCAGAATTCAAACCTCTTGCATGGCAACAGTGTTGACCATCTTTTATTTAAGCGTTGTTTGTGTTTCTGTGTTTCTGTTCAGAAAAATACAATGACAGCTTATTATGGTAAAATAGTTTTTGAGATTTACTCGTGTCCTCTGTTTTATGTTTGGCTTATATGCTTACTTTATAAATTATATTTTATCCATCTATTCATTTTCTATGCTCCCTTGTCCCTTACTGGGGTCGGGAGGGTTGCTGGTGCCTATCTCCAGCTATCGTTTCGGGCAAGAGGCGGGGTCACCCTGGACAGGTCGCTAGTCTGTCGCAGGGCAACACAGAGACACACAGGACAAACAACCATGTACACACACACTCACACCTAGGGACAATTTAGAGAAACCAATTAACCTGACAGTCATGTTCTTGGTCTGTGGGAGGAAGCCAGAGTACCCGGAGAGAACCCACGCATGCACAGGGAGAACATGCAAACTCCATGCAGAAAGACCGGGGCCGGGAATCGAACCCAGAACCTTCTTCCTGCAAGGCAACAGCTCTACCAACTGCACCACTGTGCAGCCCTGATATTTGATCTAAAAACCAAGATACTTTCATTACATACTTTACAAACTAATGTCTTCAAAAACTGCAGTTTGCACTAGTATCTCATCATTTATGTAATTTATCTTGATTATGAGTTGATCTACGGCTTGTTTGCCTCTTGAGACATAGTTAGACATTCTTTGTATGCTCTGTGTTTAGAGTGAAAATATAATTTTATTTAAGCTCAAGACAAATTGGAATTGCCTTAGTTAAACCAAAAAGATGAGCAGAGGTATTTTTATTGAGGAAATAATATATCCTAGACAGCTGAGTTTATGTTGAAGCATGTAAAAGCTCCCTATTTTCCACTGAAGGATGTGATAGAGCACATTCAACTCCACTGTTTGGCTGCACCAGCTCACAGAAAGCAGGGAGGTTTTGTAGCTGACACTTGGTATTTTTAAAAAGCCGACGGCAGATGACCTGAGCGAACTGGAAAGTCATGGATGAGTGCCTCAGATAAACAGCATGTTGGCACAGAACATTCTCAGAAATGAGTTGTAGCTAAATTAGCTAGTAAAAGCTATATAAAGATTAGCTGGTGAAAGTTTTTTGTTATGCATCGCTCTATTTACTTTTTGTAAACGGATTATTTGTCAGTATTTATTTCATTACACACACAATGCAATAGAACCAAAGCTCTTTTCACACTAGTGAATATAATCAGCACAAAAAGCAAAATATGTTTTGTCAAGCTGGTTTTGTTTGGTAATTCCCACATACCAAAATGAGGTGATCCAATCCTATGTGGTTACACAGAACAATTTGCCATCATAGAATCAGCTGGATGCCAACAGTACCGTTCATTAGACTGCAGCACATGCTGTTTCCTTCTTTACACACCCACTGTGAATGCTTTTGTTGCCAGCTTTGAGGTGTTTTTAATGGTAGATCAGCTTCCACCTGTCATTTTACCTCAACACTTCCACACAACACCTTGATGAAAGCATGTCAGCACTTGCTTTGGGGCAATAAGTAGGGGCCTGAAGTTGGTGCTGTAGTTCTGTGGGATTGCCTGCAAGCAAAAGAGCCACTGGGGGCCTCAACTCTATACCCTAGTAAAGGCCTTGGGTTTATCAATCAGGTATTCAGGCTGAGAATGAAAACGTTTTGACTTGTCTTTCTCCCGCTGGCAGACTTTTAGATGTTAGGACTTTTCAGTCTGTGATCTGAAAAGTAAGCAGAGAAAATTCACATTATTTTATGTGGTCTATTAGTTTTACACCAGGATGATCCATTTATTTTGGGCATCATAATCAACATCTGTCATCTTGGGGAAATCTTAAAAAGCAATAATTTTCTCATAAGTAAATCTCAGAATTAGCTGCATAAAATATCAGGAATTATAATTTGAGAATGAAATCCATGTCTAGTTGAAGTCAATAGTGACCAAGCTGAAACCTGCAGAAATTCATATATTGTTTATTAGGACAATAAACAATGATGGCTTCATTCTCCAGCAGTACCTGCCTCAGTCACGACCATCTAGGGCTTAAACAAGACATAGCATACACACAAAAATAAGAAACACAGAAGCACTGACCTATGAGTGCTTTCTGTGAAAAAATAAATAAATAAATAAATAACAGCAGTAGCAGTTCTTTAAGGCTTTGTTTAGAGAAAAACCTTAGCAATTAAGCTCTAATCAGGTTTTCAAGTGAATGGGATGAAAAAGCAAAAGCTCAGTCATGGTTAAACAATGAAGAACATTAAGTGACTGGCAGCGTGGCTTATCTTAGGGTCCCCTCCAGAAAGGTGTCACAACTACACAAAATGTCAGGCCTGATGTGGCTTAAGAAAAAACAAAGAATTTAATCTTAACACATAATCTTGATTTTTCCCAGTAACAGAAACTGGGAAAAATCGAAATGGCACATGTCCGTTAAAATATATATGTGTATTTCTGTGAAAGTTCACTGCAAATGCTGTTAAAAAAAAAATAAGGTGAGCTGTTTACCTAAAATCTTTGATCCCTTTTCCCATAACATTGAATTATACTGTCCTGAGTGCTTCTATTTTATGTCCACACTGTCACAAGAAACAAAATAAAATACCACTTTATGACTCTCATGGAGCCACACAGTGCAGTTTACAAGATGACTTGTGTTAAACCATAAACCTTTTTGAAACCTTCACTCAAAACAAAGACCACTGTTTAGATTTCAAGGGAGGCTGCTTTGTCTCTAGTGGTTCCTCTACCAGGATCCCTGCTGAGCACTTCTGAGAACCAGCCTGCGTCATGAGGATCTCATTCCCACGCAGTGCTTCGACACAATCCCTGACTGATCTTTGCCTCCAGAATAATTTACAATACAGGCAGATTTTTTAAAAAAAAGCCCTAATCCAAAATGTTCATAGGCATAGTGGAGGTGAATTAGAATCAAGTGATGAAGATGAGAAGCTGCAAGAGCTCTTGTCAGGAGGATGTCGGCCTGCTAAGGATGAGAGAATCCTTAAAATCAGGATGAGGACAATGAGGATAAAAATGGAGAAACATGCATCTTTAGCATAATAAATAGTGGGAGTGTAGAATGAATTGCTTATGTTTATATGTTTTTGCATTGTACCTGTGGAAGCTCTGAAAATTTAGGACAAATTTCGTGCCAGAAAGATGAATTGTTGCATTTAGCAAGATCTAATTCTATCTGAATTTACCAGGACAGATATTAGTAGTTAGTATTATGTCCATGGGGGCAACTGATGCTGTCATGTTAACACA
Source organism: Phalloptychus januarius (assembly GCA_902982915.1). Taxonomy (NCBI): domain Eukaryota; kingdom Metazoa; phylum Chordata; class Actinopteri; order Cyprinodontiformes; family Poeciliidae; genus Phalloptychus; species Phalloptychus januarius. The sequence goes on from CADWAE010000297.1 coordinate 41,999, forward strand.
CAAGCAGCACTGCAGCAGTGGGTCTGTTTTGCATCTGATATATTGTCTAGAAGGACCTGGCACATTGTGTACTTAAATAATTAACAGCACTGTCCAAACATTTTCTGTTATATTTTACTTCAGCATACAAAATGGATTATAATAACATCTGAAGTAAAGGAGAAAGAAAAGTTTAAAAGATGAATGGCCAAAGTTTCCACATTCTTTAAGTATTTTCCACCGCTGCCATCAGCTGTTTTAATTGGCACAATGTAGACTGTCTCACTAAGATAAAATTCTGTCAGCATGGGATTTTTGGTAATGACAAATCATCTCTAAAAAGAGTTTTGTGTTGTCTGACAAACACGAAGGAAGTTCTCATATTTACTGACTGCAGACAACTACCCTGTTATGGTGGGACAAATAAATTAAGCAAAGATTAAATAAACTCAGCTAAACAAACATAATAATTTACAAAGAATTTTTTCTGGTTTCTTACAAACGTCCAAGTGATGGCCAAAGTGATAAACTGATGAACTTTGAGAGATGCACATCAGCCATTTTTCATTTACATGCATGCATTTTTCACTGTTGCCCTCTGTCTCTGTTACAGGTGGTAAAGATGATGATCATTGTGGTGGTGACGTTTGCCCTCTGCTGGTTGCCATATCATCTCTACTTCATTGTGACGGGTCTCAATAAGCATCTGATCAAGTGGAAGTACATCCAGCAGATTTACCTGTCAGTGCTGTGGCTGGCCATGAGCTCCACCATGTATAATCCTGTTATTTACTGCTGCCTCAACAGCAGGTGGGTTCCCATGAGATCTTTCAAGGTTTACAATTTAAGCTTCAACTCATTTATCAACCATTTATTTTTTAGGAAAATTACATGTTACTATGATAATATCAGGCACAAGTGCTTAATAAACTACAATGTCTCGTAAAAGCATTTCTTATGTCCCTTCCTCAATCTTGAAAATGTTTGGACAAAGTAAAGTATAATAATTAACTTAAAAGTTGAAGAAGTATAATTACTTTTGCAAAGAACTTTAAAGTCTTCGTACCAAGAAAGCCTCATGCCTCCAATATGAGTAAACAATTTAAACTTCAATATTATTGAAGAAATGCCTCAAAAATGCACATCAAACAGATTTTGTTTTGGGCTTCACCTTCTTATACAGTCAACAATTCTTCCCTTCTCCTGATCTGGTCCCAGGTTTCGAACGGGCTTCAAGAGGGCATTTCGCTGGTGCCCCTTCATCAAGGCATCCAGCTACGACGAGCTGGAATTACGTTCAATACGACTGCATCAAACACGCCAGAGCAGCATGTACACGCTGACGCGGATGGATACCACCATGGTTGTGGTCTATGACCCTGCTGAAGGCAACGGCGGTGCAGGAGGAAGCGAGCACACCCTGCCTGTCAGGAAGAGAAGCTACGTCACTTCACGCCAGTCGGAGATCATTGCCTCCGGTGGCACTGGTGCAGGATCCCAAAATGGGGTCGCACCGAAAGCTGAAATTGAGGAATTTTCTTGAAGAGCACATTTGCTGAGATCCACATAAAAACCTCATTTATATATATATATATATATATACATGTTTATGTGTGTGTGTGTGTGTGTATGTGAAGAACTTTTAGCAGCATAAGCTGTTCAAACACAGGCACATGCTGCAGTAGCTTGGCTCACACACTGCAGTATGTCTAGAATAAAAAGTGGACTCTTCAGCATGCAGAGAGGCTGTGCAAACCATAATCATCTGCCTACTTTCTCAGCCTAACATGCAGTTCTGACTGCATATTTACATAGCCACTGTTGTTGAAATGTTAGTTTAAAAATCTCACAACTGATATACAATATCCTCAATTAAAACTTGCTTAATCGTCATTAGAGCCCGTAAAGAAAGTAATCTGAAAGTACATATTAGCAGTTATGTACAATTGAAATATTTTATACATGCCATGGTAAAACCATGGGACAATGTGATTTGCAGTACACACTCTCCAGCTGTTCACACCGTGGCCATGCATGGCCACACATGGACAAGCCTCTACAGAGTTATCAGTGGAAAAGCTGCTGACTGAACTCTGCTTCACTCCATATGTGGCTCCGAGTTTAACTCTCGGTTATATAACAATTGAACGGGATGTGCCCCACTAACTGGCAAAAAGCCAGCGGTGAAATCTAGTATTTATTCACAGCTTATCAATACACAGGCTGAGGGATAGTCTGACTGACAGAAACCTAACAAACCAGTTCAGAGCTGAGTTTTCCAATGAAGTGAATTTCCACAGTTAAGTGCAACTCGTTTCTTTCAATGGTTTTTATAGTGAATTCTCAGAAAGCCTAATGGTTTTGGCTTGTTGTTGCAAATGCAGTATTACTAGAATGTGTTATGCTGCATGAATAGTTCAGCAGTTGGAACTTATATTGAATCATGTTAAAAGTGAGACAATTTTAATCAGATTTTGGGCAACTATTGTTTATGTTTAGGTTTACGATCATTTTTGGACTTATTATAAAAAAGGCATTGGCAGTTTATATATTTTCTTCTACATGCTTGTATCCAGTAAAACGTGTTGGCTTTAACAACTTGACGAGATATTCCTTTGTTTTGTTTTTTAACCAGTAATTACCCATTTACCACTTTTTAAAAATACTTTTGTCTATTTTGAAAGCTATTCATCAGGCCAAACTTCACAATGTTTTTTTTTTGTTTTGTTGTTTGTTTTGCTTTATTTTTCAATTAATACCAATTAGAATCAAAGTTAAAATGCCAAAGAAAAACACATAGCACCTATCAAAAGTTGATTAGTTGAGCTCAAACACTAAAGAAATGGGGGAAAGAAGCATTTGAGAATAAAAGAAAAAAGTTTACATATAGATTAAATCTGACTGAAGACATTATGTTGTCTACCTGGCTCAACTGATGTGAAGATCACATGAGCATTTTTGTATATACATTTAACCTCCCTGCGGTCTTAAGGAGTGGGGTCACTTAGACCTCACAAGTTTTTTACTCTGTCTGTATTTTAGTCCGGCAGGATTGTACTGACCCCGTGTGTGCGTTTTTTGGGGGGTTTTTTTGACAGATTTTATCAGCTCTAGTGATCTTATTTGAAAGTGGTCAGATAAGAAAGCGGGTTGTGAGAGACATGGAGGATCAGTTCCGAGGACTAGGCCTCTAGGCATGGGTCATACACTGTACCGCAGTGGCGTGCTGTCCCTGCACCACTGCAGTGACCCCAACACTCAAAAGAGCTTTTACTAGACGGTTTTTGTTTTGTTTCAGAAACTGATGGTTTGACGGGACAACTTCCATGTTTTCCTCTTCCTGCAACCACAAGAGGGTTAAACTTATTTTTATGTGACAAGTTTTTAGATGTTCAGAGAATACCTAAGCCAACAATCCATAGAAGGGAAAAACAAATATTTAGCTTCCATTGTCCTCTAGAAACCACAACCAAAAAGCAGCCTCAGCAATGCCAATATTCCAAGTCACTTCTATGTTGAAGAACACAGAAAAACAATTCAAGGTAATTTGAAGCTGAAGGTGAAGCTGTAGCCTACAGCAGAACCTATCTGGCACAATGTGAAAGCTTGCTTGTGTATTGGTTTTGAATTGGTTAGTGTTCTACTATGTAACAATACTTCAGATAACTGTAATTTGAGTTAAAAAGCTATCTCATTTAAAAGAAAGTAAAATCATCTTTATAGTGAAGTTACCATGTAAATTAAGGCAAAACTGCCAATTTGACATTTCAACATAAGGGTAAGGCCTTATCTTAGGACTGTTTATGTAATTATTTGTTCCTACATTTCATCATTTTTTCAGCAATCAAACAAAAACAGAAAATAAAACCACCTCGCTTATTTTACTACTGAGGATTGCATTGCAAAACAACACAAATGTTCATTTTAAAGCAGTGAGTTGTGCTTAACACACTGGTTTCATTATTTCAGTGCAACTTCAAACTAATCCTAAACTCAGAGTAAGGGAGTGGCACTAAGTCTATTTGTTTTATCTGTTACACCCCTAGGCCTAGTGAGCTGGGCTGCAGGTGTTTGTATGTCTGCTCTTGTGCTCCTCCTCTGTGCAGGTGTGACTGATTTGCTAATCCAGAGCACAGAATATTTAAGGCTGGCTGTTTCTTCCTTCATGGTCACTCTCATCATCCACTCTGCTTCCTCAGGCAAGTGGTGCTCTGCTGCCTGGCCTCATCTCACCTCCTCATTCACATTTGAGTTTGTGTTTGTTCTTGCATCTTAGCACTTCCCTAGATTTACATGTGCACAGCACATCCATTGATACTGACATGCACATTCTATTATAGTTTTTGTTAATAAATATTCCTTTACAGCATGGCTCCCTGTTTCTGTTATGACCCTGAGCCAGTCGTAACAAATCTTATAAAATATTAATAATATATATTATTTTGTATTTTACTTTTGGAGCATTATGGTGATGAATTCTAAAATTTACTTGGAGATTGTCTGTTTTATACAGTACAAAACATGAAAGGAACCAAAAACAGCATTTTGCTTTTGTTTAAACAAGTTAACACTGATTTTATTGTATTGTATTACTTTGATTTATTGCTGTTGAAGTTTTACTTTTGTACATTATGATTACAAGTCAAAATAAATTTGAATGTTTGGAGACTTCATGAAAGTACTACCATAAGAATGTGAGGAAATACGCTCTGTCAGATCATTTTTGTAGAAGGTGTTCAACCTTTTATTGAAGGTAAAATAAAGGGCATTTACAATTATTTTTATTTATTTCTCATCCTAGTTGTGTTCAGACTTATATGTTACAATGGCTATAATTTCAATAAACAACTAAGAAAAAAGTATGTACAAAAGATTGAATGTTGCATGTGAGTGATGGCATTGAGTAGAATCCTAGCATTAATGCAAAATAGTTCAAAGTCAAGATATGGGAGCATTTAGATAGACATAGTCTCTGTTCAAATGTGATAATCAACATTATCATTTTAATGCTGATGATCATCAGTTCTCCCATTTCTGAAACAGCTGATGCATCATAATAGTTTATACTTTGTGCTATGGAGTTTATGAGAAAGTCTTAATTGTCTTGCACTAGATCCATCCCATGTTTTACTCCTAAGGTTTTAACGTCACTAGCATTAATATTTTGCAAAAAAGGCCATATCTCATTCCACTAAACAACTTTTAAGTTCCTCTCCCTCAACACAGTATTTCCTTTTACTTTATTAAAAGAAGCATTATTTTATTCAATAAAAGTTGTGCTTACAAACAATAGCTGTGATCATCCATTTTTGCCCATCTGATATTTTTGCTTGTTTTTGGTGGGAGAGATTCATCGTCTCTGCCTGTATTTAGTTCCACAATGCTCACCCACACTTCCACAGATTGCCATTCTAACAAAAAGTGCTATTGACGCACCAATTTGCCAACCATTGTCTACACCTGCTTTTCTCCAGCGGCTATTGGGCGAGAGGCAGGGTACACCGTGGACAGGTCCATCACAGGGCAACACACACATGACAAACAACCATGCACGTTCACACTCACTAACCTAAGGGCAATTTGGAGAGACCATTAGGTCTAACAGTCATGTTTTTGGACTGTGGGAGGAAGCTGGAGTACATGGAAAAAATTCACATGTACACAGGAAGAACATGCAAACTGCATGCAGAAAAGCCCCAGGATGGGATTCAAACCCAGGACCTTCTTGTAGCAAGGCAGCAATGGTACCATCCTAGGCATTGTGCAAACCCAACTGTCCCCTATTTCTCTCAGTTCCCTTAAAACCTTTTTTTTTCTGACCACAGTTATAGAGAGTAACAGACTTCAAGGCTTCTAGGTGTCTGCACACATTACAGATCCAACGCAATAGTGCCTTTCTGTTTTAGTTGACTCAAAAGGCTCTTTTTGTGTTTTTAAAAAGAAAAGCCATACATGTTTCAAACATTGAATATTTTTAGGCTATCTGACTCTAAAATATGATGATAGATGCCCTCTAAGACATTTTAACATCCTTCTGTTTAAATGTGTTTGAATGTACAGTACAATGTGCCTCTATTTGTTGAAGGGTAAAATTCTTTTTGTTGTGCTTTTAAAGGATAATGTGTTAATAATGTGTTCATCTCAGAGTTTCACTTGGTTTTCAGTTTTTACCATTATGCAATAAATCATGTGATCTCATCTGAATAACATTTATGTTGCTTTTGCAAAACAGCAAAATAAATGGAAATTAAGATTGAAAGTAAATGTATTATCCTTTTAAGCAAATGCTCAGAAATAAATAATAATAATAATATTGTAGAGTGAAGCATTACATTAAAATAGTATTAGTATTGTGATTATGTGGAATGGTGAACTCATGTTTCTACATAATTTCAATGCCGTATCATACTACTTTTATTGAGCCTGAAATGTTTGTATTGCTTTGCATCAGATAGTATTAATCTTATCTGCTTTATGTATGTTTATTGCAATGGTCCTCTGCATAGTTTTATGTTTACATGTGTCTTGATATGTGTATGATACAACATAGCTGTGGCTTGTTTTAGTATCAGAAGAAAAAAAGAAAATGTAAAGTAATTTTTATTTGGTGTTTGTTTTTCAGAAACGATCGGAGAGATTGTAGTAATTCACAACATTTATAAATTTCAGTGCACCTAACTATTCAAATTTGGACTTCCAATTAAGAATAAATGAAAGCTAATTCTGTAATGTTGGGACTAATAAAGAACAATCCTAAGCTTGCTTTGTAATTTCCAATCTACATGTCATGCATTACTTTGTAGTCCTTTCTACTAGTAAACTGCTGTGACACAACTGTGTAATTATGTTCTTTAGATGATCAATTCTGTAAGTACAAATGCATGTCATTGATTCTGCCTGAACAATAAAGTAGTCAATTGAGATTATACAAATGTTGTGTATTATACAATTTGACCTCATACAAAGTGCCAATATTTCTTGTTTCCTCTGTATTGATGTGTCAGAGTACTTAATAAATTCAAACTGTAATTGTGTCAGCTTGGAAACAAAAGGTTGCTGCATGTCCTAGGACAAGCATATGAAGTTGCTGTGTTCAAATAAACACAAATAGGCAAACAGGGCACTCAGTGCTATCAGCAATGTGACCCAATTGAAGAAATAACACCATCAAACTGTTTAAGGGCACAAGCCATCCGCCATGAAGTTTTTCCTTGGCAGTAGTGTTAGCAATAGTAGTTTAGATTCCCACATATGAACAAAATCAATATTTTAAAAACATATATGCACAATAAGCACCCAAGAAAAAAATCATTGTATAAACAGCGTCCCCCTCTCTGCTGTGCTGCAGCTCCTGCCCCACAGCCTCCATTAGATTGTTTCTCTGCAATTAGCACAGCTCCAGCAAGCCAAAAGCTTGAATGCACTGTGTATACAAGAACATGATTGACAGCACTAAGACCTTCCTCCTGCCTCTAATTGTTTGTTTTGATTGGGAGCATTCCATTTCTGCAGTTAGCTGTAGCACCACGGAAAAGACGATGGAGCTTGATTTTTCCAGAGATTTTAAGTTTCATAATACATTGTCAACATTTTAACAAACATTTAAGAAACACATTTTTGCCAAACTTATAGGTTTTAATAAGCACCTTATAAGTAAATCAATAATAAGAGATATATTAAATAGTTCCCATTGGGGTATTTTTACTCATTACCATTTAGATGGAGATTTAAGCCTTTAGACACAGATTTCTCTGTGGATGTTTAAATGTTTAATTTACTAGAAAATCATTACTTTTGTCTTACTTTAGGGAATGAATTAATTGTTTTCTAAATTCTTTCTGGGCTTAATATATTGCATTGAGAACATTATTTCCTCCAAGTGATATGGGTGTAGTTTTTTTTTAAGAATTGTTTTGGATTTTTTACATCGCAATCAAGCATGGGTTCGCATCACTAAATAAGAACATTGTTCCACAGAAATCAGCATCTGCTGCATGCATTTTAGGAGTGCTGGTCTGCATCAGTCAGCCTTAGAACTATCTCTTAGCCATCACAGTGACAAGAGCTTACGGCACATAGCTCTCAGTTTCCCTGAGAGCTGCTGCTGGAGAAAAATAAACACTTTATGTGGTAGTTTAAATTGTTTACGTCTTCCTTTTTTGTCATTGACAAAAACACTTCAGCCATTCATTCTCTTTGGTTTTTATTTTACCTGAACACCGAGGATAGTTGTTGCTTTTGATTGAAAGTGATGCTTAGAATTGTCCCTGAAGGCAGCAGAAGTTGTGTTTGCTGCTCTGCATTTCTTGTGGAATATGACAGATGGCTTCTGTGTGGATTTGCAGTCCCTGTGCTCTTTACAACAATTTTTGTCCATTTGTGTGCACTGTCACAGAAAATTCAAAGGTTCTGAAGTGAAAGAACTGCTTTTTTCTATTCAGATAAATTGCACATCAATCTTATAAAAATATCTTTCTGAAATGGTCAATTTTAAAATGTAGTCATCCAGGGAGACAAAATGCCTGGGAGTTTCATCAGTACATTTGAATCTAGAATCAAATTGACTCTTATTATTTGTAGTCAATATTGTGCATATACTGAACACAAATTAAAAAAGAAGTTGTGTGTGCTGAACTTGAAAAAACAATCCTATATATATTTCTTAATTTATATGATGATGCCAAAAGGCAGGAGACGTTTATTTGTAAGGCACCATTCATAAACAGGGTAATCCAAAGTGTTGAAAAAGAAAGTAACAGAGATAAGACACAATATAAATAAGGCGGAAAAACACAAATGAGACAATAAAAAGGGTTGATGGGAAAGCTACAATACACAGTATTGCTTTCAGTCCAAATTTAAAGTTTCACAGGTTTTCTGTACATCTCAGGTTTATCGGCAAGATTATTTTCATGAGAACCGTTTTTGGTATTTTTCTTTCTTCGTGACAGGAAATAAAATGTCTGCTCCTGGCTAATAGCTGTTTACTCTACACTTGAGGGCATTTTGATTCACATTATGTTCACTTAATAGGAAATAGATGGTGGATCATGACTTTGATCCATCATCCCTGGCTAGACTTCTCCCAGAAGAGATGTGTTCCCCTTTTTATATTTTTTATATTTTTAAGCCAAGTATACAGTTGTCTTATATTTAACCTAGAGAATTTTACTTTCTGAGGCTGCCCAGTGGTGCAGTTGGTAGAGCTGTTGCCTTGCAGCAAGAAGGTTCTGGGTTCTGGGTAAGTGACAACTTCAGGCTCAAAAATGGCTCTGCAGAATATACAAGTGGACTGTTTGGAAAGAAAATGACTTCTAACAGATATTGGTTGCACTAGATTTTAATTAGGTGAGAAGAAGGGATAAATAGCAATGTATCCCACACTTTTCTCATTTTTTTCCTTGTGAGAAAAAATAAAAATAAAAAAAATTATATACTATTGGCAGTATAGTGCATTTCAGCATATATATCTATATATATAAATATATATAGATATATATGCTGAAATGCACTATACTGCCAATAGTACCTAATCACTTTTAAATCGTCATGCCAGTATTTTCACAAGGAAATAGTGAAATGTCCTTGTTACCAACTATTATACAGCGAATTCTGCTCTTGGTGTAAATTTAAAAGAAAATGATTGGGAATGACAACAAATTTTTTTGCAGATTCAATAGCTCCAGACCTCCAAACTTCATGTGGCCTTCAGATTAGTTAAAAAACATTATAACAAAGTAACAGAGTTACATCCAAGCCTAATATCACACAGTGTGCTATGCAAAGCACTGGATAGTGATTTATTAGACTACTGCGCTGCAGAAGAGTGGAGATGTTTACTCTAGAGTGACAGATCATGTCTCTCTATGTGACAATCCATTTGTGGGGTTGGCAGTTGCCAGGAGCTTAGAGCCTGCATGATTATGTAGGTTGTAACGTTTGGTTCAGAGGAGATTAAAGTGTTGGGATGCTTAATTCAGGAAGACACCTGAATTAAATTCATAATGCTTCAGCATTAGTGTTTTTAATATTTCTCCAATACAGTTCAGACAATCTGAGTCTCTAAACTTTATAGGAACACTTCCAACATGACCAGGAAAGGGAGAACTCACTGTGTATCAGTGCTCAAAGCAGGGTTGTATCTAATAAGTGGGCATATTGTGCAATAGGCATTTGCAAATGAGTTTAGAAGTTTTTTCTCTCTAGAATAAGTTACTTCCATCATCATAGTGCAAAAACAACTTGCTGGTTAATTTATGCAGAACTGAAAAAGCCTTGTGAGTTTGGTGTTTTGTTAACAAATAGACCTGTGAAATACCAGTCCAATCACAAAGAACAAGGAAGAATACCAGTGTGCCCATTAATCAAATCTCTGCAGTGCTTAGCGTCAACCCAGCCTGTATGGAAACTTGGCTGAAATAGTACTGAACAGATTGTGCCATCTAAACCAGATGACTCCAGATTGAACTGTAAGGCAATTTGTAATGGAAAATGCTCTTGAACATAAAGACACAAGGTTATTAAAATAACTTGTGGGTCTGTTCATGGCAGGTACTTAACTCACTCATGCTTCTCCTAAGAAGCATCATGAGCATTTGATTTGGGGGAAGATTGTGAAATGGAGGATTTCCTGTAGTTGAGATAAATCCTGAGCTACAGGACAAAAAGGGAACTGATATTGTTTCATTAGGACATAACAGATTTAAGGCTAAGTCTGCACAGCTGTCGCTGCCCAATCCACTCACAGCATTCAACAGGCTCAAATCCATCTTTTAGAGTGCTTAGTAAATATCACGCACTTTATTTAGCAACATAAAAAACATCTGAAAGTTAGTTCAGACAGAAATTGTGAGAGGATTTCTGGTGAATTTGTGGATTTTCTCTGTTTCTGACCATACAATTTGTAATTTGTTTTCCAAGTCACTTGTCAGCCAGAGACACAACCACGTGTATCAGAGCATGAAATTCAGTCTCTGTTCTTATCTCTGGTTTACACTGGTGTATATTTAAACAAGGGGTAGACAATAATTTATTTAAATAAATCTGTGATAAAATAAACTCATAAAATCAAATGACACATACGAACACACACAGTCTAAATACTGCAATATATTGCTGTAATTTATGCCATGTGTTTGGTGTTAAACAATGTTAAGCTGTCAGTAGCTTCCTCTGGTTTAGCATCAAATGATCCTTGTTAGACGTCTACAGAGGTATGATGCATGGAACATTTACTACTTGTAAATTTTACTACTGTAACATGTAAAATGTTGCAAACTGTAACATTTACAGGGTTATGTCTAAAAAGTAGTACAAAAATTTTTTTTACGTTTTTTTACACAAAAGTAAAAAAATTCTCAAATTATCTATTACAAAAGCAGTGTAGAATCCACTGAATATGTCCATGATCCAAGAAAGAAGTGTCACAGTTTTACACTGAAACCCTATGTTGTACCATTTACTGAAGACTTTTATAAGATGCAAAAGTATGCATGTATTATTCATCAAAAGGATGAAGGAAAGAGCAGAAGTAACAGTAGGCGGTAAATGCTGTGTTCCTCTCTATGTGCCACACTAATGTTAAGCCAGTCGACCTTTTCGCTACAGCCTTCTTGTTCATTAAGCAATCAATGTACCTGTTACAGCAAATTAGATCCTTTCTGTTTCAGTGAGCAGATTTATAATAAACCACATCCTCTCTTGGATTATCTCCATTTTGTCTTGTCCGGGGAGAGTTGTGCACTCGCAAAAAGGAGGCAAACATGTAAACATCACATCATACAAGTGAGAGAGTAATGAGATATGAGCACCACAAACTAAATTCCAATTACTTTCAGTGTGTTGACAAGGCATTACAGAAGAGGCAGTCCTATGAGACCTAACAAAGTAGAAACAGGACATTTTGCCTGGCTCTGCAATATCGGAAACTCTCTTTACAGCACATTGTAAAGAAGCAAATCATGTGTACTAGTAAATAATCGTATTATTCTGGTGACTAATTTATTCCTCTTTTCATTAAAATGAAGTTAAACCCACCCATCAAAATGTATCATTAATCAAGATCAATCTTTGGAGAGAAGTTGTGTTTATCCTGTATTTGTGAGTATTGCTTGCACCAGTGTGCGAATTCACGACAAGATCTATTGTTTTATTCTGTCCTATAACACCACACCTCAACAACTAAATATTCATAAAATAACTGATAGAGACTGAGAGCTGTTTGGTTGTTATTTCCTGATAATCAGGTGATGCTCTGACTGGGTAATTTTCAATAAATGGACAATATTAATAATTGACTTAATACTTATTCACAGCCAAACTTAATGTTTTCAAACAAGTTTATGGGGGCTTTTATCCATCAATATAAATCAAAAATGTAGTTTTGCAAACCTATTCACTACAACCAAGTTTTCTTACTACCTTTTTTTAAATCATTGTCTTTTTTTACAGGCAAAAAGAGCCATCAAGCTCCCTTTTTCCATCCCTGTGCCATCATGACCTTTAACATTTAACTTGCAAACTGAGGCATGTCCAGTCTGATATATTGGTCTTAGGTGAGGATTCTCTCAGCATTTTACATTCTGACCTCTGAGTGAACCTGTCCACTGCTGGCCAGATCGGTACATGATCTGACTGTTTTCTGCTCCTGACTGATCTCATGACCACTTCTCATATTGATTTTGTTATTAAAAATGTATTTTGACACTGTGTAAACACAAACATGAATATTGTTGGATGCAGATGGCTGCTACTGATGATCAGGTCATGTAATACAGTTGCAATGTAAAATGTCATGTTTCATTGTCCAGCTAATTTGCCGTTACCTTTTTAAAACCATGTAGGATAGCACCATATTTGTTGCTCTTGACCACACACTGTTAGATTCTTAGTTTAAATACAAAATGAAGTACTTTCATATTTATGAACAATTACCATCGTTTTTTGAAATATTAATTCATCAATACAAGCAATGATTTCTCCATGTTTTGTTCACTTTGTCTATGAACAGCAACTTGGACCAGTTTCCCTCCAAAGCAACAGTTGCCAAGCCTCATAACTCATAGACTGTTTAAAATCTATACCCTTTGTACATTGAAATCCATTAGTTTGAGCTGCAGGGCTGTAAAGAGCTTCTGTGTAGGAGATCCAACTGTACTGGCTTAGAAAAGAAAGAAAAATACATACATTTACCATAGACTTTCTCTAAACACAGAACTCACTGTTGTGCGTAAGCTGTGAAAAATGCCACTAAAGGAAACCTCCTCTATATGTGAGAGGGATAATGACTATAAGTACCATCATTATGAATTACTGCAGAGTAAGAGCACAGTGGTGCATGAAAAAGAAGTAGGAGTTCAGATGTCCTAATTTTACAAGTAAATTGCTTTTTTTTTGCCCAACACATAAGAAATAATTGACCAGCAAAAATTTTAGTTCTTGTCTGGTAGCAAAAATCCCTTTAGCAGACACAAGTAGGATTAAAACCCAACATAACACCTGGTTACTAGTTTAAAAGACACAAATAATGATTTCTAGTGCTGAACAAGTTTATGTTTTGTTATGCATGTTTGTCTTTTCCTATCCCCCCTACATTCCAGATTCCCTTCTTTGTAGCTACAAAGAAGGGAAGGGAATTTTCCAAGCATTTTATTTGACAGGCCAACATAAAGCAGTGGACAATTGTGAAGTGAGGATAAATATGCACAGCTCTGAATTGTTCTTACAATTATGGATAAGAAAGAAAATGTAACTGTAATTATAATCCAGTGCATTTGAGTCAGTTTTCTGTGGGCCCTCTTTTCCCGCAAGATTGAAAATCTTCTTGTTTAGCACTTCTAATGTAAGACATTTTAACTCATTCTTCTTCACAAAGTAGTTTAAACCCAGTCAGATTAGATGGAGAGCATCACATTTCAAGCTTTACTACAACTTCTTTGTAAGTTTTAAGTTTGGACTTTCTAGAATACATAGATACATTTTGATCTAAACCATTACATTACATGTCTGGTTGTTTGTTTAGGTCCATTGTCTTGCAGAAAGATTGACCTCTGCTTTCATCTAAAATCATTTTCCTTCAGGACCTCCCTGCGTCTATCTGATCCATCATACAACCAATTCTGACCAGCTTCCCTGTACCTGAAGGCAAGTAAAAATAAAAAAAGAGAGAAAAAAAAGTGTTTTCATCTGACCACAGTTCATTATTATACACGTCCTGAAAGACTTTGGACATATTATAATTTCATGTCTTATGGTTTTTTTTCAGCAATGGCTTTTTCGTGACTAATAGTTGTCATGTTAACAGATTCTCCCTGCTAAGCAGTGCATCTTTTTAGCTTCTGCAAAGTTATCTCTTGGCTGCTTTTCTTATTATTGCTTTCTATGGATGGCCAGAACTCCAATGGTTTGTTGTTTCAATTCAATTTAGCCTTACATTTTCCACTTCAGGTGATGGATTAAACATCACCTGAAGCTAAGATATTACACGCTCATGATGTTCTTTTATAACCTAATCCTTTTATGATCTAACCCTGCTTTACTTCTCTGCGACTTGTCTGGGGTGTTTCTTAGGCTTTGTGATGCTGTTTGTTTACTGATGTTCTCTAACAAACCTCTGAAGTCTTTTCAGAAAAGCTGGTTTCATATTGAGATTAGATTATACACAGGAGGACTCTGTCTACTGCTTACGTGACATTCAAGGGCCATAACTCATGCAAGACATGTAGGGGTATTTTATTAAGTATCCTGAAGGCGTTTCAGTGTAAATGCAAGTCATACTTTTCGCATTTTTATTTGTATACTTTTTTAAATATATCACCCAAAACCCTAATATAATACCTTGAAAGTGCTAATGTGACAAATTGTGAAAGTTTCAAGTGGCATGAATACATTTGCAAGAAACTATATGAGTAGAAGATTCCGTTATATAGAGGGTTTTTTTCTGTTTATCACTTTGATTGCTGTTCAGTCTATTTAAACTGAAGCACGTTGAGCCAGACTACTCAGTTTTAACAAAGTCTGATTCTGAAAGTAAGTTTATCAACTCAACTCAATTTACATTGTTGCCTGGCAGACGCACTTGACCTCACTGAACCTATCAGTCTTGCTTGTTCAGGCAAAGGAGAGAAGCTCTCTTTTTTTGTCATCTTCATTATTAGCCCAGCTTGAGGTGCAGACTGTGCTTGACATGGCAGGTGGAGGTCAGACACGGGGTGGACGGTGCAACGGAGGTTCAAAGAGGAGAAAATGAAACGGAAATAAAGATGATGAGATGTTGGTCTAGGTGTTGAACCGACCAAAGCAGGGTTTTCATAAGACGCAAAGCAATGTCTGAAATCAGATTCATGAGGTAGTAATAAATTACATTGGTATGGAGATTCAGAAATCTGGTCAAATGTGATCTGCATGCAAGCTCCGTGAAAGCATTTATTAAATAATTTGCTGTTCTCAGAACCTGCTGTCAGTCAAGAATACAAACATTCTGAGACTGGAAAATAATTATCTGCTATCTTTACCAGGCTCACAGACAGATTGTGAATCAAAGCAGGTCAGAATCTTTCCAAAACTCATGGGCTCAGTTGTTACTCTGCAGAAAACTGCAATATCGGTATGATAGGTTAATATCTTTGCTCAACATTTTAATGGTACATGTTAATTCAAATTGTTAAGGAACCATGAGCCAGCATTTCTGAATATTTTTCTAAAACAGTTCTAAAACTCAGCCTGTCGATTTTACTCCCTGATGAATAATAACATTTGATTACAGTCTTTAACCTTTTTCCCAGCCATGACCTGCTTCATTTGCCACCAGTTCTTTTTGTAATGTGACACTTAAAGCCCTCCTTGATGCTGGCCGTGTGAGTGTAATTTGTTATGACTGAAGGGGATCCTATCACAGCAAATCACAATTAAGACCTCTTGAGCTCATGTTAATTAGGACGTTTCATCTCAGGGCCTTTTCAAGAATAGCTCTGACCTATTCATGCCCACAAGCCCAACAAGTTCTATTGTGTCATTGCCTCACTGATACAAAGCCAAACTCTTTTGGCACAAGGTGTACAAAACATTATCACATGCTATTGTGTGTTTTTGTACCATATTCCCACAACACTACATTGAAACAAGATCTGGTTGGCCAAAATTATCCCTTGGGGCAGCAAACTCTATCCCAAGGCTTTGTGAAGAAGATTTTTGCTTGAAAATTATATCAACTTTACACAATTTTCAACAAAAGCTTATTTTATTTCTTGCAATACAAACAGTATAGTATAAATGTGGCTTTCTTTGCAGAACAATCAGATCAAGAGTAAACAGGACTGACTTTTAGTATTTTTATTACATTATATCAAGTCATTTCCAATACTAGAGCTCTGAGAAAACAATTGTATTAAATATAATTAATGTCTTTTAAAACATATGTGCCTTGCTTTGGACTGGTCTTCCTGTTAATGCTGTAAGCAGGAGCAGCGCAATAGAATTACCTGGTGTGTTGCCTTAATTTGTAACATGACAAGTAATGTAGCAGATATCATCTTTCTCTGGGTCCAAATTCAATGAAAATGGTCAGCATCTGCACTACATCTAGTGTAATAGTTTCTTTAATGTCTTTTTCTCGACACAAACATCCTCACCTACTGACAGCTAAAAGATTTTGAATAACGTTTGCCTGTCAAGCTCTGTTGTAAACCGCTTGAAAGCTTATTTCCAAGAACTCTTGGTTTTCTTTCTTGCTGGGAGCACTTACACGGCACAAACTGAAGTAAATCAGTGTGTGCCCATTGTGAGTGCTCATCACACAGTTGAAAGCAAGCCCCAATCAGGTCATAATAAGAGAAACAATTACTATTCTCTGTTTTCCTTTAGTTACACTTTTTGTGCCTCAACAACACTCCTCTACAACAAGTTTGACTGCCTCCAGCTCCTTTCTATAGCATTTTTTCTTGAATTTTCAGGGAGTTTCAGGGAGTAGCTTCACTTCAGCTCCAGACGAGACATTTTGTAAATAACTATAACAGGCTACAGAATGATAGAAACAAAGAAACTTGACATATTTCTGAAGTTAGTTGCTACTGGTGTTCCTTCTTTGAAGTCTCATTATTGTTTCAAGGATTTTGTTAAAACAGCTGGAAGGCTAAGAGAAAGTTAGTTGGACACAGCATTTACTACTGAGGGACAGCATGGGCCTCTTTTTATTTTCCATTTGTCAGTTTCGTTCAGTGCCTTACACAAATGAAACTAAAAGTCTACCATTTAATCCTGCTTTTTCTGATATTCAGAAGGCTAAAAAGTCTTTCTGAAGGCCTTCTTTAAGATTTTCCAAACAAGTTTTTTTTTATTATTTTAATAAAATGATTTTTTTGTTACAAAGTTTTGCACAAGTAAGGAAGTTTATGTTATGTTGTCTTTTTTCTTTCAATGAAAGAACCTGTGCTGTTGGCAGTAGCGTTTAATTCTCTTTAAAAAGTGCAAAGCATTTGTGGGTTGAAATGAGTATTTGGGTTGCACTGATGGAAAACCTTCCAGTTCTTTGTACAGCTCCAGATGATCTCATTGTACAAAGGTACAATAAAACCTTGTAAAACTCCACATCAACAAGATCTTAACAAATATGCATTACAAATGTTTGACCCTGACACAAAAACAAAAAACTGTTTTTATTATTTGTTCCTCAACAAAGCCATGCAAGGCTGTTGTAGATACATTTGAAAATACACTATTTATGAATGTGTGAAAGAGGTTTTTTTTAAACCTTCATACTTTAAAGTCTTTAAGTGCCTTTAAAGTTTTAATTGGTACTTTTTTATCTGTGTAGAAACTTTTATTCAAGCTGCAAATAGGCATGATAATTTCTGATATATTAAAGACTCCCATGTAGTACATTCCAAGAACTTAGAAGAAAGTTTAAGATGTTCACTTTACAAGACATTGAGTACTTAGAATAACTGTCCACTGTTGTTTCTTTCTGAGCAGAAAAACAGAATTAGAATGGCTGGACAAATGGCACTTGCTGCTTCAGATGAAATCAGGGGAAACCCGATGCTGATTCCGGAGGAGCCGGTCCAAGAAGGTTTTTATTCTGAATGAAGATATAAAATGCTGATTTACAACAAGTGTTGGAAGGCAGGTAGGCTAAAGAATGAGCTCAGACCTGAGAGGAGGAGCTGCCAGGGTGTAGTTGTGGGTTATGGTAACAGACTTAAGTTTTTTGGCTGCACCCCCTCAGGAAGTAGTCATGGCGCAGGGAAGTTTCCAGGTAGGTAAATGTATTTTGTGGTTTGTTCGTCATGGAGAAACTTTCCCAAACAGGTCCCTGAGGAGATCACAGGAAGAAGTCTCTCAGTAGCACAGAAAAATGTTACAGGTAAGTCTGAGAAATAATTAATATCTGAATGGGTGATAATACTGAAGGACCTTCTGGTCGCTTTTTAAATCCAGGCTGGCTGACAAGACATCAGTATGGCAACAACAAAGGGCTTAGAACATATCCTTTAGGGGGATCAGATGCTCAAGATGAAAAAACAACACATTAAATCCCAGAATTATGAAAGTACCAAGAATTTCTACATCACTAAAGGGGTTCAAAGTGGATGTGTATATCCAGTGCAAGTACAGATAATATACATTTTGGAGCTTGAGCTCTTTGGGGGATTTATGTCAAACACCACAGAATAATAAAAGCCTCTTTTGTTTTCCTCCTCTGATTTGGACTTAAACTTTTTATGAAAATAAATCAGGATCCCAAACCCTCTTCTTGGAAATGCAACTGGAATGTATAGATACAAACTAACACTAAATAGTTGTAGAAAGCTTTCAGCAAATTGTCCCTATCAGGTGTGTCTAACTATAAATTATTATGTTGTATTTTTCAAGTTCTTCCATATTTTTTTTCTTTTCCTCTGTTAAAAACAACTTGACTTGTTAATGCCTTGTTAAATCTCCCAGATCAGATTTTCTTTACATCTGTTTTTAGGAAGTGATTGCATTTTTATTAGCAGTTTAACAAATATACATATTTGGCCCACAGGAATCTGAGCCTAAACATGGCCATTAGTGATATGAGGCAACAAAACATCTCCAGCCTTTTGAGTTGTTCATTTGAATGACTGGAGAATTTATTTTTTATCAGATTCATAGGTTATTTCTGATGTAGTGTGAATTCGGATTTAATGCCAGATTACTGTCTTCTTTGTACACAAACTGTATGTTGTATTAACCTTTGAACTTTCCGTTAATTTCTCTAGCATTATTTGTTGTAACTCTCCCCAGCTCCAAATTTCAAATTTTCTCTGCTCTGAATTAAATAAGATGATCACTTACAAATATTTCATCAAACGAGTGTCATCTGTTTATGACAATCTAATTTTTGCAAAATTATACTGAACAATTATAAATTCTGAAGTAAATAATAATAACTTTTGAGACCTTTTTCTATTCACATTTTCAAAAAAATAACAAGACTTTTTTAAATGCAGTGTGTTGTTAGTCTGTTAAACCAGACTTTGCCCTGTTGGTTTTGACACTATAGTCTTAAATTCACCCACTGTATTCTATAATAAGAGATCAATTGTACTGATGGACAGTCATGGCTCCTTTCCTTTGCTCTTCTCTTTTAGCTGCTGTAAAGGAGAAAATGATTGGTGGGTTCAAGATATTTCAGATGGCAGTGTGACAGACTTAAAGAAAGATCCAACTACAAGGGTGATTATTTATGCAAGCTGGTGAGGGATTTATGTTTGGTAATTAAACTGTGAAACATAACTAACATTCTGCCAGGCACAGCCCTAGTTCTTCTGTAAGCATGAACCATTTGTTTGGTTTTAATAGAGATCCAAACACATGCAATCTGTCCACAGCTTTTCTGTTTTCCTTTTATGACCATTTCAACACTGGCTGACGAAGAAGATCTTCAGATAGAACTATTTACAGTTGCAAATAAAATAGTTTCTCCAGACATATATCTTTGTACTTTGTGAATGTGGATTGAAATTCACAGAATCTGCAGATACAGGTGATAAACTGTGAATGAAAATGTATATTTAGGATGTTTAGATGGAATATAATGTAACTCTCTCCCAGATATATTAGTCCATTTGAGATACCGTCTTGGAATGTGGTTGTGTGTGTGTGTGAGAGATTTCTTCCTAAACACAGCATCTCTGCTGCAGATCACACACTTTTCCACAATCACCCCATTTGAGTCTGGAGATCTAAGCAGCTGTTGGAGAGCCATTCTTCACCTGACCATCAGCCTTTTTGGTAGATTAAAGTCCCCTTTTCTTTCTTTTCTTGTGTTTATGTCTTTCTTTGAAAAATGTTTTACATTTCACTTCCCATTTCTGCACTACTATTATTACTATGCCACAAGAATATGTGTCTGTAATATAACAAAAAGCAAGAGAGTTCAAGAGTATGATTTGTTTATTTATTTATTTATTTAGCAAACCCCTCTACTCACCTCATAAAAATAAATGTTATTTCTGAGAAGAATCAACCCCTTAGTTTACTTTGGTAAATTGTTGTAATGGATTCAATCTTTGCTTTGAAATGAATTATTTTGATGCTAGTTATGCACTATATTGGTTCAACGCTCATTAACTTGATACATTGAAACTAACATAGTAAGCCATATAGATTACCTTGACAGATCACCTTGGATTTAATGCATATGCTGCCTCCAGGAGGGGAGTTCTTTCATTTTCTCCTTTGACTCAATCCAGTCAATAAACCATTAAAGAGCTGCAACAAGTCATAAATGTAGATTTTACTTTGCCTCATTCTTGAAAGTATTCTTTAACAGTTTAGCCTTGAATTCATGAATTACACAACTGGTGTAAATTAATTTTACAAATCTTCAATGACATGAAATTATTGTCCATTAATACATATCCCACAGCTCAGGTAGAATCCCTTTTTTTTTTCTGTGGATTCTCAGGGTCTGTTTTGCAGCAGGAGGTGTGCACTGCTTATAAAGTATTCAGTATTCATTTGAATTCAGACCCTGAGTTGCAATTTGTCTCACAAAGCTTGTATAGAGAAGATAAATCTATCTGTTTTCACAGTGTGGACAGAAATCCATCATTATCTCCCATAATGAAATACATGCATTTTATGTTTTATATTTAGGATTAGTTATGAGGCTTGCCATCTGTAATTAAAAATTTCACATTAATAATGCATTTTCTTTAAAACTGTTTAGCCCAACTTTAAAAACAAGGATTTTTGTCTCTTGAAAGTAAACTGTATGCACATTCCCCAAGAAAGGTCCCTGTGAATTCCTCTACTCTTCCTTTAGAAACTTTTGACGCTTTATCAATTCTCCAATCTGTGAAAAGGGCTTTAAATTTAACCAACATTTTCAAAAAGAATTGAAATTAATTTTATTGAGATGATATCTCCTTCCATTTTTCATCCAAACTCCTTGTACAGCATTTAGGATTAGCTGGAGGCTTTTCAAAGCTTTTGGAACATTGTGTGATCTCGTGTTCTTTTACCACTACGATGTTTCTTGTTTTGGATAAAGTAGCCAAGAGATTTGTGTTGTTCTTACAGGAGAGCTGGAAGACAACGTCGTAAGACACTTGGAAGCTTAAAAACAATTTATTACAGTGAAAATCAAGTTGATGAATTGTACTGACAAAATGTTTAGCATGTTTGTATATTCCTGGGGGCCACAAGACTCAAGACAAAGAGCTGAATGAGCATGGGATATGAGAAGAACATGCCAAAAAAGACATTTTTATTGCACTAAACAATTTTAGAAAATAAAATACAATTCTAGAAAAACATAAACTTTTTTTTTAATCAAAAAATGATGCAAGTTAATTGATACATTGATACAAGTACAGATATATTTTTTATATATTATATATTTTTGATCTTATGTAAACAATCATGTTCATTAAATATGAATAGATAAATTAATTAAATATCACAAAGTTGGTTATGCTTTAGCCTTTGCTATATGTTTCAGTGTCTAACAAATATTATGGCAAGAGGCTGACCTTACAGTCAGGTTCTACCAGAGGTTTGCTCTTGATGAGAGAGATTATTTTATTGTCACCACAGCAAAGTGCTTGGGATGAGACTAGTTTCTCTTAGTGCACATTTTTAGTTATTTCCTGATACTTTAGACATTTATTGACCTGAAGGTGTTTTCTTTGCTTTAGATTTTCAGGGCCTTTATCCCCATGCACAGCCTCATGATGAACTTTGACCAAATATCAAAGGTCAGTCTTGACAAGTGCCTTAGCGAAGCCAATGGTAAGCTATACAGCAAATGAATGTTTCATTATATAGTGTATTTTAGTGCCTCTGAAAGCAGATTACACAGATGTACGCAGAGGTCGCAAGTTGAGATTATGTTTAATTAGGCTAGAGACTTTTGGAATAGAGATGTTTTTCTGTAACAATGATAATCACAAAAAAGAAAAAAACAAAAAACACACATGATCTCCTCCAGAAAGAAGACTAAATGATGTGGCTCTCAGTAACATAAAAAAGTAGCATTATTCCTTCATGTCATGTCAACTTTTAAGCAATTTAATTTTTTTTTTTTAAACTTTTCGGTCTCCAAACTAAAAGAACAGCACTGACTCCTGCTGGTTACAGTTTGCAAACATAGTTAAAGAGCCAATTTAAAATACTAACAGCCTCAGTAGCTGTGAATGATTTGTAACAATTTTTACTGTGGAACACCTCCAGACCCTGCAGCAAGTCTTTCATGACTCAACTTCGGAGTTACTTATGCAGGGCTTTTCTATCTTTACAGAGACACTTCCGGTTTTCCAACCAATCACGGCGCAAGAAGGGAGTCACGTGAGGCTCTGCCTAGTGCAGTTGTGTCTCAGTGGAAAAGACGGTGAGTTTGCACCTAAAGTTCACGTCTCTTTGAAGCTTTTGCTCTCTTGTTTCTTCCAGTAAGAGTTATTACATATCTGCTGGCTGTTCGCAAATTTCGGCTTACGTTTTTTTGCGACGCTGTCTTAATGTAGGCGAAAACTGCATACAGAAGGTTTCATGCTGTTCAGATATGCTGTCATTCTTTCCTCTGTTTAAGTGGTAAAACACTAATGCATGAAAATTGTGATACCATTTTTAAATAAGAATGTTTATTTGGTTATCTACATTCTTTACAACCTATAATCTAACTGAATCCAAAGACAGAAACGTCTTCAGAAAGAGTAAAAGTCTGCTTTGTAAAGCTTTCTTAATGCTCTCTATCATGTCCATCAATGTGGTGACTACTAAGACTGTTGGTATCATTTACAAGTGCTGATCAAAATGTGGTGGAAAAACTTCCATATTTTCTCACTCATTTCATATTTAGATTAATTTCACATAGTTATTCGATACCTTTGTTTCTTTTGGGACTTTTGTGATGATTGTTGCTTAAGCATTTGGTATATGTGAACAATAAAATATTTCATAAGATCACTCATCTTGTGAATGAGTCCTGACCAACTACTTGACCATACCGTTTCTGTTTTTAAAAACCATCTAATGTAATTTTTTTCCCAAAACTAATTTTCAGTTTCTCATTACCTGCAAGCAACAATTTTCACAATTAGTAGAAATAAATGACTGTAAAATATTGATTTATGTCTCATAAATCTATCTGATTTTTACTTGGGGACATTTTTGTGCAACATTTACAAAGTGACAGGCAATCAATGCAAATGGATTCACACAAAGTTAGAAATATGCAATGCATAAAAACAGAATACAGTTTATTTTTCAGTGGTTTACTAATTTACAATTCACAATAAAAGAAGAAAATCTCGCTGTCTCGCTATCTCGTTATATAATAATTGTTATTATATAATGCAAGAGCTTATGAAAGAACTTATAAAATTAGTGATCAAACCCATTGGTCATGGGTTTGATCACAGGCGCTGACCTGTGAGGAATTTAAATGACTATTTATTTTTCATTTTTTTCAAGTGTAAGATTTTCAAACTGCAGTGTTTAAAAAGAAACAAAGTGTCACTCTGTTACTTCTTGGTCAGCAGGTATTGCAGTAAACTATTTTCACAGTTTACTGCAGGCTTAGATATCATATTAGACCTCACAGACAGTGTATTGAATCCCACAGGTGTTTGACTTTTTGTGAAGAACAAATATCAAATTGAGCTCATATCTGATCAATGCTCCTCGTTTGTTTGGTTTGTTTTCTTCACAGTGAAAACTATGGGCCGTCTGGATGGGAAAGTGGTTGTATTGTCTGCTGCTGCACAGGGGATTGGACGTGCTGCGGCAATAGTAAAGTGCTTTTATTAAAAAAATAAATAAAAATAACGTCTTTTTTTCCCGAAAATTTGTTCGAAAAGTGAAGCCTTTCCTTTGAAAAGACTAGAGCTCCTAAAAGCAAAATCACCTCATTTGAGCCCATTTAATGTCAGTTGGCTGTAAATGATTGCTCTAACAGCATTCCCAGAGATGGGATAAACATATGTTCAGACCAATCTTCTTACAAAACCCTAATGTCATACTCTCCCCAAAGTGGTATTAAAACACTTGAATCCTCTACTCAGTGGTCCCTGAAGATGTGTCGAAGTCTTCTATCAGAAGGTTGTTTTCTGGATGTAATGGAACATTGAAGCCATAAGTTTCAACTCATTACAGTCACCTCTATAGATTCAAACATCTAGTGTGCAGGTTGCTAACAGTTTCAATATGCACTATTTAGTAATACAAATTTAAACGAGTTAAGGTTAGAAATCAGCCATGTGTTCTTTTCATTGCAGATTTAATTGTAGATAAGATCTTTTTTCTTATAGTTTTACTGATTTGGAAATCAGAATGCTCTAATAATGTCTCATTAGTGATGCAAGTTCTTTTAATTACAGGCATTTGCAAAGGAGGGAGCTCGTGTTACCGCCACGGACATAAATGGAGAGAAGCTGAAGGAGCTGGACGCCTTTGAAGGCAAGAGGGTTTTTCTGTTGGTTCTGATTGCCACCTGCTGGAAAACTGGGGTAAAGCAGACTGGAAGCATGGCATTAACTGCTTTTTTAAAATAGTTTTTTAGTCCTTTAAAAGGCTTACTAACTACCCTAAAACTGGCAGCATAACAAGATGTTTTGTTCTTGATCGTTTTAGATATGTAAACAACACAACGTGAACTGATTAATTGGTTGCAGATTTGAATTCAGCATTGCTTCCTACATAGGTGCAGAGCTATTGTGAGTCTCATTAGCTGAAGAGTGAAGGATTCTTCTGAATCTAAATCAGAGAGGCTTGCATGCTGTTCTTCCAAAGATCATTTACTAAAAATTTAAACAAACCAAGAAGGCTAAGGAACATTCGGTTCTATCCTACAGAAATAAAGTCTGAACAACAAACAGATCAGATTAAGGTAAAAATTGAATTGTTATTATATAACTCAAAATACAATTACACAAAGCAAACTTTTTCCAAGTTGTATAACAACTGCTTTTTGTTGTCCCACCTGTATTTTTCCCTTTTTGAAGAAAAATAATGTTTTCTATCTAGGGAACATTTTTATTCCACCCACATTCTTGATTTTGGTTTTCATGACTGCTTCTTTAACTTACAAACAGCTTTACAGTTACAACAAGAGGTTTTGGCTGGCAGAACTGTTGTTTTGACTTTGAAGTATTTTAGATTTCCAATACAGCAAGTTAAACCTAAAATTTTAATATGGTAATGCATTTGCTAATTTCCTGTTTGACCTCCAAGTTTTTAGCAAATTTGAACTCATCTCTTCATCGTATATGGAGGAAATACAGTTAGTTTCTGTGGTGTAATAAATAGACATTTTCTTTGCACAAATCTAAATCTGGACACTAATGTATGTATGTATGTATGAATCAATTTTAAAGATTTAACTAATATATATTTCTGACCAGGAATCAGGACTAAAGTGGTGGATGTGACTAAGAAGGACCAAGTGGAAGCTCTGGCGAAGGAACACGATCACGTTGATGTGCTGTTCAACGTTGCAGGGTACTCTGCCTTTTTTGTGATGTTAATCAGTGAATATAACCCGTTTAACATTGAGAACAAATTAGCATTAACTCCAATGAAAGTATGTGTACTCGTCTTTTGAGCTACACTTTAACAGCGCCCTGTGATGCTTATCAATCCCCTTACCAAATATCCAATGTTACCGTTCAGAGGAAACCCCTTTTTAATCTAGTTTATTCATTTATTCATTCTCTATTGCAGTCTGGGTTCATTGTGGCTTCTTGCTTACAGGTTCGTGCACCATGGCACCGTCTTAGACTGTGAAGAAGCAGACTGGGACTTCACCATGAATGTGAACGTGCGAAGCATGTATCTCATGTGCAAGGCTTTCCTGCCTAAGGTGATTCTTCGTCATGCTGCTATATTCTTAACGCAGCTCACTTCATTGCTTAGAGAACATTGTGTAGAATCTTGTGGAAAAATAAGCGACATATGCCTCTACAGTTGTTCTCAACCTTTGTCTGTTGGGATTAGCTGTATTACTCTGAGCCGGTGACATGATGTCCAGTTACTAATCCAGCCACTAATCCAACCTCTGAACTAGCTACAAATCAGGATAGCATCTTGACAATTTTTTTTTTTGCTCAGATTGAGGCAAATTTGCCAAACTGGAACTTCACCTGTTTTAGATTAATAAAAGATTGTTTTATTTTATCACCCTAGATGTTGGAAAAAAAGTCTGGAAACATTATTAACATGGCTTCTGTTGCTTCAAGCATAAAAGGTAAAAAAAAAAAAAAAATCAACTGAAGTATGATAATTTTTTTTTATTTTCTTATCGCAGATATTTGCTTGGCATCTTTGTCGAAGCGTAAATGACATGTGCTTCTTGGTTGTAGGTGTTGTGAACCGCTGCGTCTACAGTACCTCCAAAGCTGCTGTCATTGGCCTCACCAAATCCATAGCTGCTGATTTTATTGAGCAAGGCATTCGCTGCAATTGTGTTTGTCCTGGTCAGTGTTAGACAAAAAAAATATTTTGTCTATTTCTTTTGCCATTGATCAAATTTAATTGTCCTGCTATCTTAATTAAGTGAAGTGGAGTTCTTAGAAATTAGGAGCCTTATCATGTAAAATCTCATCCGATGCTTTTGGGGATATATTATGTAACCCTGTTGTTTGTCACTTCAAAGGCACAAGTGAGTGCAATCTCCTGCTTATCTATAGTAATATTTATGCAGAAGACCTGGCCTTATCCTCCTTATCAGCGTCCTCCAGTTAGTGCTGACACTGCATACTAAGAACATTTCAGATGAATGACTGACCTGTTGTTTTATATATTTTCTCAGGAACTGTTGATACACCATCCTTGAGGGATAGGATCCAGGCCCAGCCTGACCCAGAACAAGTACTGTATACCCTGGACTTACAATTTTATGTTTATTTAATTGGTATCCTGCAAGTTATCTCATGTTTCACAACCTTAAATTTTATGTCTGTCTGTTAAAGTTAATAAATACCACAAATCTTATTGCTGTGCAGGCTTTCAAGAACTTTATGGCTCGACAGAAGACTGGAAGAATGTGCACCGCTGAAGAGGTGGCGCACCTCTGTGTATACCTGGCCTCAGATGAGGTGAGTCCAGTCAGACGTGGTACACTGGCTAATAGGATGCGGCTGCAGTCTCTGTACTTGTATAGAAACAGTCTTATGCTAATGAATTTTGGGTGTTTTGTGAAGTAATGTAGTTCATCTGTGATTTGCATCTATGTCCTTCACAGTCAGCCTATGTCACTGGAACAGAACACATCATTGATGGAGGATGGAGACTGTGAAGCACCGGTGACATTCTCAGTATCAGTAAACTGAGGATAGTTTTAGATCAAAATAAAGCTTATATAATTGTCTATTTTTGCCTGGAATGTTTTCTATCTCTGCTAAACTAGTATTTCAAATTAAACATGTCAGAAGATTACAAGTGCACTGTGCCATGCAAAAGTAGTCAGGCCCCTTCAAGTTTTTTCTTTTGGATACTTTAAAGTCATAATCTCCCTCCAACTTATTTTATGTGGTAGATCTACACAAAGTTGAAATTTTTTTTTTCAAATAAAAATCTAAAAATGTGCAACATAAATTTATATTCAGTTCCTAAAGCCAATACATAGCTTGAAAGATGAAACCACATTTTGCTAAAAACTTTTCGAAATTTGTCTGTATCAGCTTTGCACATCTGGAGTATGCAATTTTTGCCCCTTGCTTTTCACCAAACCAGCTTGAGCTCACTCTAATTTAATGGAGAGCACATCTAAAAGGAAAGTGTCCGAGTTTCCCAGTTGGACTATGCATGAACTTTGACTAGGTCATTTTAAAACGTGCATATACTTTGATCTAACGCATACTTTTGTAGCTTTAGCTATTCAACTCCATAAACACATACATATCAACTGTGGGTGTCAGTTTTCCTCCTTGCAGTATTTTGCATGTGGGATAAAAAGTTAAATTTGTGTCTGAACTGAACAAGGAACCTTCAAATTTTGCTGTTAATGGGACTTTACAGTGTTTAAGAAGGTTTAGATTTGTGAAAGACACAACTAGTGGTTGTCCTGTTGATGGGTTCTTTTACCTGAGCTGCCGATCTCTGCGGCACCTGCGGAGTTACCATGGGCTTCTTAGCTGCTTCCATAATTAACTATTATCTTGCCCAGCATCAGTTTAGATGAACTGCCATGTCTTTGCAGATTTTCTATTATAAAAAGTTAAATTTAAAAATAACTGCAAACATTGTTTTCAGTTTTGGGTGATGATAATGTCAAAAATTTTAATTTCCAAGGTTTGATATATTGTTCTGTAAACTACCCCTGCTTTTTAGCCTACTTCTCCACAACTTTGACTGATCTATCTGCTCTGCTTCTTGATCTTTGTGATGCTAACTTCCACAGAGAAGATTTATATCTAGATTATTTGTGTAGTGGTACCATCAGGTTTTATTTAGGCGTATCAAAGTAAAGGAACACACACATGGCATACTATTAAGACTTTTATTTGTAATTTGTTTTTATTAAATATCCTCCCACTTCATAAAATTGTCAGTCACATATATAATTTTGTTGTGTGATTAAATGTTTCAAAAAGTGTAATATAGCTGTAGTAAAGTCATATTGTCGTCTTTTAATAAACTTAAAGTTCCCAAAGATATATATATTGTTTTGATTCTCAGTACAGCATGCACATTATACATTATAATAAATGAAAAGTGCATTAAAAAGTAAACAGCATAAAAGTCCATATTTCCCTTTCGTTTTGTCAAAAAAAAATTACAGAAGCAAACAATGCAAAATGCAAGCATCGAAAAATGAATGTTTCCGCCTCCCACTCCCCCACAACCAACTTGCGTTCGCACTATATATAAACAGTATTTGCCTGTCGATCACTAATCCGCCTCATTCCCAGTAGCCAGCTGGTGTTTGTTCCTCAGCACTACCACAGTCACCGTCAGTGACACTCTGCAAACCATGGCTGCGTTTACGGTATGAGGTGAGCGATTTTTTCTCCTACAATATGCTTTAGAGAGTTTTGACAGACACGTTGAGGGGGTCTCCGTGGCAACCGTGAGTCCAGAATGGGACACCCGGGTTTCAGATTCTGGATGGAGCATGGTCAGTTATAGCCGCTGAGGCGGCGCACAATATCGGGCAAGAGCTTCCTTGTTTTTGTGCTTACATGTTAGATTAGTTTCGTTATCTGAAATCATGTCTATTATTTTTTCCGGAATGCTTTTTTCAACATATGAAGCACGTTTTAGGATGTCACAGTGCTGTCACCGACACACGGTAACTTTGCAAACTGGTCAATGAAGTAAGATACTTCAACGTTAACAAAAATAACCTTTTAGCAGTCACAGTTTAGATAAATATGTCCGATAATACATGAATGTTATATTGCTAGTCGATATCTGAAAGCTTCAACAGGTTACAGTAGCTGCTACTGTGTGACCAGACCCCTGTAGGCTAACGCTACACAAACTAATGCAGTGTCCACACATAACTGAACCGCGTGTAGCAATAGACATGTCTTTAATGGTCTGGCGTGCTAACTGTATTGTTACTGGTAGCAGTCGTTAGTTACCACTTTACCTGCCTAGCTAACGCTAGCTAGGTGTACCATATGGTCGAGCTGTAAGCATTGATTAGTGTGCTTTTTCACAATTGGATTATCAAACGTCTGTTGCTCTAAGCAGCTATCAAAACATTGGCGTAGTTGGTATACAGCTTGTATTTGTACTGTCTGTACCTTCATTTGAAGTTGGAGTTATATCAGACTGCAATGTCACAGCTACAATTAGCTACTTACAATTTATTAATGTCATTGGTAATTTTAACGCCCTATTCAGCTGAGTAGTTTCTTAATGTTTGTTTGGGTTAAACTACTGCAAGAATTGTATTTTCAGTGTATCACAAAGACCTATTGATTTATATGTTGAGCACAAGATCTTTGTCTTAATGTATTAGCACTAGCAGAACAAGATACACTTTACTTTAGCATAGTATCCAGTGTTGGATGTTTGTTTTTCTCCAACAATTGTACACAGCTGAGTAATTAGGTATAAAACTCCACTGCCCCACTTTACAGTGTACTTTTTTAAAAATGAGTAATTTTTTAAAGACGCAAATTTTTCCTTCATGTGTAATTTGATGTACATCACAAAAGGCTTAATATTGGAGCTGTTTCCTATAGTGTTTAAATGTTATACCAGAACATAAGATATATGCATTGACCAATACAAGGTAGAACATTAGTACAAAGAAAAAGTGAATCAGTTTAGATCTTAAACAAATATAAATCTGGAAAGTGTGGCACGCATTTGTATTTAGACACTGAGGCAATACTCATATCTTGCTGCCGCTTTGTATGTGGTCTGAACTGAGACTTTATCTTGCCTAGACAACTTTTCTCTGAGCAATTGGAATTTTTACCTGCTTCTTCCTTCTGTTGACTGGACTGAGGTTGATAATGGAGGCATGATTGTACTGACTAGTAGGATTCAAAGCATTAAAGCCCTTCCTGCCTGGGAATCTGGTTATTCCTGTTTGCTCGGACCCTCTTCACAAACTGCTTCAGTTTGTTTTATTGTAGTTGTATCAGACAGAGCCAAAAAGATTTTGCCTCAAGGATATAAGTAGGCTACACAACTTCTTAAAGTAATATCTTGATTAAAAAGATTTTAAAAAGTGGGGTGGGGGGAAATGGACATAAGGAATACTGATCAACTGCATTATGCCAGGTCACCAGCAGCAAGTGCAGGTTATTTTTGAAAGAACAAACTTTTATGTGATTAAATCCTGGCTTACAGCTACAAACACTGACCATGACTTTTTGTTCTGAATGTAAAAAGGGTTTGCTTTTATAGGATTGGTTTGTATGCTTTAATGTTTATATATTCATTTCTATTTTCCTCTCTCACTGTTATTAGAACATGAGGTGTATGAACCAGAGCCCGAGGTGAGAGGCTGGACACTAAATGAAGGAAATTCAAATGGCTGAACTCAACCATGAGTTCAGCCTACTGTGATAAAGAAGCAAAAGAATCAGAAAAAAGGTGGAGTACAACAATGGAGGAAAACCCAGAGAAACCTGCAAAAACTGAACCGAGTCCAGCACCCAGCCCAGCACCCAGCCCAACACCCAGCCCACTGCTGGAGAGAATCACTTTTCCTACTGCAAATCATGTTGAGGTAAAAGCTAAAAGAAAAGGGAGAAACTGGAACCAACACACCCAACTGAACATTTCCTTTTAGAAGAACATCTGTTTTCTAATCTATTGGCATGCTCTCATTGATGATGAACACAGTACATGGTTATAATAAACTGGGCTCCGTTGTAAATATTTCAATAATTTTTACCCAAAGGTAACTCTTAAAAACATCACATTTCAGCATTTTTACAACATAAACATGCAGAGTTTCTAAAGTCTATCTGCAATGTTATTGACATTCTTTTCTTTGTGTCTTGATTCTTCCCTTAAAGCACCTCAACGTGAACCAGTTCCAGGTGGTGGTGCGGCGTTGCTCGACTCCAAACGTAACAGAGGAGACGACCTATTTTATCCCTCGCAACCCAGTTGTGGATGCTGGCACCAACACAGACCCACCAGTGGTCTGTTGCCCGCTGCTTCGCAAGGTTTGCCCATGTCCACCACGAGGCCTGCTTGCCTCTCTCATTACCAAAGGTAAGGATTCACTTGCAGGCTAAGTGTTTTTATTGTTTTTTCCTTTTGGAATTTTTTTAATTCATATATTACATTAACTTACATTTTTGCATTTTTATACAGTAAATAGCGCTGATTTGCAAATGATTAGGTGCATACATATTTAGATATGTATTCAAAATACAAAATTTAAAGCTTTGCAGGTTTTCAGTGGGTTAAAATAGCTGACAGTGTTATTTGTTTTGTTTGTTTTTTCATCATACCTTTTTGTTTTTCAAAGAACTTTGGAGTCATTGTGATGGACCAAGTTAAAAACAGGAGGAGTCACAGGAAATATTAGAAAAATAGGGTTTCTTTTATTTTAACCCAGTGATTATAAATGACCAAGAGCTAGACTGAGCTCATAAAAGAGGTCAAAGAAACAAAACTGAACTCAGGCAAAGAGATGCAAACTGGCTACACAAACATAATTGACCTAACAAAGAAATGACACACAGGGGTTTACATAATATTGTGACCAATTAAGACACAATACCGGTAACTAAACAGAATACAATTACTAACAAATAACAGTACATTTACGTTTGGCTAAACTAAAAACCCTAAAATGAAAGTAAAAAATATTAAGCTTTAAATACTAATATTTTCTTAAATACAAAAACTTATCTAAACAAAGAAAATACAAATTCCCCCTGCCAGCAGGAACTAGTGGTGCAGTCCAATCAGCATTTAAGCCTGCTGAGGTCTGGCCCCCATCTTTTGTTTGGCAACTCCATGGCAGGTAAGAAACAAACAAAGAGTTAATCTTAAGCAAACAAAGTAAATTTAAGTTGCTATAAATACATTTGTTAAATAAATGTGCGTACTAACAAATGTATCCAAAACAACTAATAAAATGTTTTTATTGAAACTAAAATGTTGTTTGTATGACAAAATAAATTGTGCATAAACAGAGTTACTGACTTTGGAGTGTGGCCATGGGTTTGAGTCATCACAGTGACAAAAGTGACAAAATGTATCATTTGCCTTTCAATGAATGTCTATCTTCTCTTCCCTCTTCAGTTCTTTTGGCAGCTGTACTTTTTGGGGTGATTGTGTCCATCACAGAGAAGGAATGTCTTCCTGGAGGGAACTTGTTTGGCATCACCATACTCTTTCTCTGTGCGATCGTCGGTGGCAAAGCAGTCGCCCTCATCCAGCTGCCTTCACTTCCACCATTTCCACCACTCCTTGGTAAAATAATCTATTGTCATTTTGTCATCAGTTTCTAATTTCTAACTTCCAACTATACACATTAAATTTTTTGTGCCTCAAAACTTAAATGTGCATCATATAACAAGATATTTTTTATATAATGTTCCTTCAAAATAACTTGTAAATATAATACTGTGTTTGTGATGGAAAAACCTATGTAGTTTTAGCTGTTACTTCGTTCATGCATGCTTGCATCCTTTTAATGTAGCTGGACAAGAGCCTCATGGAGCCTTCCTGTTTTGAACGATTGACATTGATCCATATAAAGAGCAGAGGCAACATTGGATTGTGTATAAGAGGAGTTTGTTTCACTTTGTTCTGTTAAACAAGATTTTTTAAATTATTTTAAACAGTGACAAAATTTTTGCACATTTGACATTTTTACATCAAAATGTAAGAAAGTGAAAACAAAAACAAGGGTTTTAAGCTGACATTTTAACTAGCTGGAAAATGTAGCTACTCTTTTTTTATAAGACACAAAATCTAATTTTTATGATGGTTGTTAATTTCATAATGAGTTTTTTTTATTTTGTGAAATTGAAGCTCTCTCTAAGAAATTTGTTATGCTTGTTTTTGTTAATGGCAAGAATATGGTCCTGTTAGCTTGATATGTATATCAGTTATGCTTAAGAATGGAATTACAACGGAGCTCATTTATTCTGAGTTAATTTAAATAAATAATACCTTTGAATCAGTCATTGCAGTCGTCATATTATATATAACTGATAGCAGGCGTTCTGGTCCACTTCTGGTGTGCTGGACATCTAAAACATGCATTATGGTGGTCCCTGGGGTGAGGAGCTAGTTTATTGCTTCTATGTTCAGTTTTCTTCTTTTTTCATCAAGAAGTGTTTTTGTTTTTGTTTAGCAGCTTTGATTGATTCTTTCTTTCCAAAAGCTTTATTTTGATTCTGCTTAGATTTTAGTTTTTTCCATTTAGTCACATTCGCCTAAAATCTGTCTGCCTGATGTGCATTGTGTAATAGACAACCCCAAAGAAAATAAACTGCATTTAGGGTTAAAACAGATCTTCTTTCCTCTTTCCCACCCTTTCTGCCGTCTGCAGGTATGCTGCTGATGGGCTTCCTGCTGAGAAACATCCCAGTTGTAACGGATTCGGTGTACATTAACTTCAGATGGTCTGCGTCCCTGAGAAACATTGCTCTGGCCGTCATCCTGGCTAGAGCTGGCCTGGGGTTGGATCCCAAGGTACGAATTATTCTCATAGAGAAGTTTAGTGATTAAATGGAATATGAGCATTTAAAAAACTAAATAACTATTAATAGTTTAACCTCAAATCTTTATACAAAGGTTTTGATTAACCCCACAAACTCTACGAAATAGAGGCAGATTCTATTTACAACGGACCAAAAGTGACATCTTTAAATCATAGCTGTTATATTTTCCTGAAAAAACAAACAGCAAGTTTGATTCACAACGGTAATTAATAAAAGATTCATATTTCATTAAGTCATTTTAAAAATATTAATAAGTTGCATATTATTTGGTGCTGAAAATGTGTGCTTTTCAATGCTTTCTGCAATATAAAAGTCATGCATCATTACAGCATGTACGTACATTTCTACTGTCAGGCTCTGAAGAAACTCAAAACCGTGTGTTTGCGTGTAGCAGCTGGGCCCTGCCTGATCGAGGCCAGCACTGCCGCCCTCATCTCTCACTGTCTCATGGGCTTGCCCTGGGAGTGGGGCTTCATTCTTGGGTAAATGCAACACTTTGCACTCCGTGTTCATATATTTAAATTAATGGTAATTTACAATTTTATCATTTAAATATATGGTCAAAAGTTACAAGTAAATCTGGAATACGGTGCCTTGCAAAAGTAGGGAGTGTCTTATATTTAACTCTGACTAGCTGCCATTGAAGAACATCATTCACACACCATGATCGTGTCACCACCAGTTTTAAAAACCAGAGGGTGGTGAGTTCAGGGTGATGTTCATTGACAGTGTAAACACCGTGTTTTCACATTGGATTGAGTTATTGTGTCATCTGACTAGAAATCTTGGTTTCCAAAGTGTGCCATGGATTTGTATTCAGTTCTATTTTGTCTGATACCAATAAAATCCAGTTCAGCCAATAGAATTATTTAAATTTTGAATTGATTTTCAACCACAAACTTCCTCACACTTTACAGAAAGTTTATTCAGTAGAAAAAGACAAGCATACATACATTTTCAAGGCACTGCATTTTAGAATCACTAATAAACTGTTCCCCTGCTTGTGAATTAATAAATAGTATTCTCTGCTATCATTAGACTCTGTGAAAGTTTCTGCTACTCTGTTTTTAGAGGTTTGTTTGGAGTCATGTTAAAGATCTAAAAACATACCGTGTGGCCTGTCTCCTTTAGTCACTACAAGCATCATTCTTTTGTATACAATTAAGTTGTTTTCATTACCTTCCAGTGCAGAAAAGACAAACTATTAATTTGTTATATTTTTGCAACAGTAAAGTAAATCCATGTTTCCCGCAGGTTTGTTCTGAGCGCCGTGTCCCCGGCTGTGGTGGTGCCCTCGATGCTTCGGCTGCAGAAGGATGGATACGGCGTGGAAAAGGGCATCCCCACCCTGCTGATGGCGGCTGGGAGCTTTGATGACATTCTCGCCATCACAGGGTTCACCACATGCTTGGGCATGGCCTTCGCAGAAGGTACTGTGTTTCCAGAGTATAATAATTCAGTCTTGTGCTGTTTGAAACAAAAGCCTGCATTGTCTCCAGGGGAGACGCAGCTGGAAGGTTAACAATGAGAATCACACTGAGGCAGAAAAAAACCCATTAATATTGGCTTGCAGTTTATCAGCAGCACAGTAGAGGGTGTAAATGTGCAGATTATTCTGATTGGTAATTGGAAACTTTTAAATTGAATTGGATACCCCAGGTTGACTGTATTTTTATGTATTTCTATGTTATCAATTAAAAATAACTTTTTTTATATTTAAAACAGACACAATTTCTAATTCTCTATGAAGAGCTTCATATTGTTTAAATTATTTATAATTCAATTGAGTATATGTATTTAAAAAGAAACATTTATTTAATGAACCATAAAAATTGACTGCTTAATTTGCTTTTTTGTTCAGGATCCACTCTATATAATCTCCTGCGAGGCGTCCTGGAGGTCGGAGGAGGGATGGTTGCTGGGATCCTCCTTGGCTTCCTTATTCAGTACTTTCCAAGTGTCGACCAGGTATGTAATCTTATGCTGCTTTGCCTTTCTTAAAGGATTTCTAAAGTTAGCATTTGGTGAAAGGTTAACCTTCCTACAGTCATCATAGGACATGCAAAGTGTTACTAACGACCTATTAGAAAAACAAAAATATCAAAGTTAAAATTATTATAGCTGTTTAAATAAAAGTTGTTTTTAATATGTTTTGCTAGCCACAACTAGTGTGTAGGGCTGTTGCAGATCCAGGCTTTGACATCAGATAACCTGGAGGTTTTAGGAACCCAGCTTTGCCTTAAGGTCAGCCAGTTAGTGGACAGACATGATGGACACATTAAATTACATTTTAAAATGTACCTAGAGTTTATTAACTTATTATCTGCGCAGGTTCCCATCAATATGTGTTTCGTTTTGATGTTTTTTTTAAAAAAATAAGAATTTATACTGAACAAAGAATTAGATTTATCCAAAACATTAAGTAATAGAAAGTCACTTAAAAATGTTGAACTCTCCCTGTAATTTTTTCAGATCATTCTTGCAGATCATTCAAAGTGTGACAAGTCAGCAAAAGCTCAGTAAACTAACTTGGCACTTCATAAACGCCTTAATGGCTCTAACTGTATAATATGACGCTCTAATATTCATATTGCTTAATGCTTCCGAAATTTAAAAAAATCTGATCCATGTGATTACATTCAGCTGATTAAGAATGAGCAAATCTTACCTACTATTCTGACCTCTCATGTCATAAATGAAGCTTTTCATGTTGCTTGATTTCGATTTCTTAATCAGCTACGTTCTCTTGTAGAAACACCTGGTGATAAAGCGTTCCTTCTTGGTCCTGGGTCTGTCTGTCTTTGCTGTGTTCGGTAGCAACGTGGCAGGGTTTCCAGGCTCGGGGGGCCTCTGCACCCTGGTGTTATCTTTCCTGGCTGGACTTGGCTGGGGGAAAGAAAAGGTAATACATCACGGAAGCCATAGTCATGCACCAATACTTTTTTTCCACTCTTAGTTTGATGCCATCCAGATTTTGAAGAGGAATTTTGTATATGTTACCACAGCAGGAGTGTGTAGTTTATGTGTGAATCATCAATACAGTGTACAAGTTATTACACCTTTCTTTTGCTCTGTGCTATTTTCTGTCTCCTGTTTGTCAAAAAGGCCCGTGTGGAGGAAGTGATTAGTTGGGCATGGGACGTGTTTCAGCCTCTGCTGTTCGGACTGATAGGAGCTGAGATTCGAGTCAATGAGCTGGAGGGACTTGCAGTTGGTGAGATGGATGCACAAAGTCTTCACAATAACAGTGTCATCATTGTGAAACATTCAAATGTGACTGTATGAATGTATGTAAATATATTTGCATGTCCAAACAAGACATGACAGATGTGAGCACTGTCACCTGTCCTGCAAGTACTAAAATCATTTCATGTGTTTATCTTGCTGTCATTTACCTCCAGTTAGTCTCTTTAGATCTCCCACAAAATGTATCTGGTTCTTGCAAACTAAATAGAAAACATTGAACAGTGTCTTAAAAAATAATGATATTATCTGAGCTTTTTCGCATTTTGTGAAATTACAACCACAAACTTCAGTGTGTTTTGTTGGAAATTTATATGATGATGTACACAAAATATTAGATAATGGTAAAGTGGAAAAAAATAAATAAAAATAATAATATATATATATATATATATATATATATATATCACTTTTAAGGAGCTTTTATTCTGATAGCCTTAAAAAAATCAATTGCATCAAATTAATGCCTTTGTTAAATTTAAATCTCTGTGTCAAAGCAGCTGCTCTCTGGACACCTGAGAGGTTTGTTAAAATGCATTAGTGAGCAAACAGGATTACAAAGAGAAAAGAACGACTCTGGCTTAGTCCATACCTCTATTTGTATCCATTTCTTCTATTTTATGCCATTTTGTACCCAATTGTAAGGCACATGATTGATAGAAAATGATTGAAAGATTGTTTATGGAGAGAAGGAATGCCCAACTAAACCAACAAGACAAGTAAAGCTTTAGTAACAGAAGCAACCAAGAAGCCTTTTCTGGAGGAGGTGTAGGAAACCATCAGAGAATCTGTTTAAAGGTGACCTCCACAAATCTCATCTTGCTTGTGAAATGGCATGAATCATTTCACTGACACATCGAATCCCATTGGAATACACTTAAGTCTACAGTAACAGTATGACAAAGTATGAAAAGGATTAAAGCAGAAAGGAAAACTTCGGCTTAATCAATCCTAAAGTGTGCATTCTTCAGTAGCAGTGTCAGTGCTGTGCCGTGCCTTTGTAACTCTTGTCTATGTCCTCACAGGTCTGGGTATATCCTCCATGCTCATTGCTTTGGTGGTTAGAGTACTCTTCACTTTTGTGTGTGTGTTACACGGGGGCTTCAACTTAAAAGAAAAAGTGTTCATAGCTCTTGCATGGATGCCCAAAGCAACAGTGCAGGTGAGTCAGTGCTGGGAAATGTCAGTAAACTTTTCCTTAGAAGCCTTTTTTTTGTTGTTGTTGTGTGCTTCTGCAGGCGTCATAGAAAAACAAATTAAAAGTGCATGCACTGACATGTTTACATTTCAATCGTTACTTAATGACAGTAAAAGCTATCAGTGAGTAAAGAGACAAATCACAGCTTGTCTTTGGGTCTTTCTCAGGCAGCAATAGGCTCCACGGCTTTAGACATGGCCAGAGCAAAGGCCAACCAAGAGCAGATAAAGTACGGCATGGACGTGCTGACTGTGGCCGTGCTCGCCATCCTTCTTACGGCTCCGGTAGGGGCTTTGATTATCGGGATCTTGGGGCCTCGCTTGCTGCAGAGACCGAAGACCCCCACCTGTGGTGAGCGAGTCAAACCCAATTTATCAGCATTTTTCTTAGGTGGGTAAAATCTGTTGTTTGAAAATTCAGTTCAACTCGACAATCCTGTGTGACCCAGTCTCCCATAGCTACCTTCCAGTGGTGAATGCAAGTCCTCTGCTTTCCATATTTCACCGTTGCGATATCTTTAGAATTTGCATATTTTTAGATCCCATGTAGTTTTCAATGTTTAGTAAAACACAAGTGTAATATTGAAAAGTCAGTAGCTTAAAAATGCTTCTTTTAGTTACGCTTGTCTTTACCTTTTCTCCTTTTTTTGAAGAAAGATGTAAGCATCTTCCAGGCACTACTTATAAAATCTCCACCATCTCTCCCTCGTTTTTCACCCTCTAGGCACCGCGGCAGGAAATGATGATGACACCGAAACTCCTGTCACCTTCGAGAGTACACTCTGACATCTTGACTTAATAGAGACCTCGAACGTCAGTTGTTTCTGCTGCTCTTTAGCCACTGAGTGGCTCTCTTGTTGCTCAACTCTTTATGTTGGAATCAGCCTGTATTTATAGCAGCAGGTGGTTTCCAGGCACTGAGATCCAAACACATTTCCCTTGCCCTGCTGTGTGCATTCATGCTCTATGAACTTTACACCAGGACTGCTTCAGTGTCTAGCTTGAACAGAACATTTATTTAGATATTCTGTTGTTAGTATTAGGCAATTAAACAATTTACATTTTTGTAAATTGGTAATGTTTTTGCCACATTCAAAGTATCCAGTAATTCTATTTCCTACTTAAACCTTGTGTTCCAAATTATTATGCAAGTGATCTTTTCTCAGATTTTTCTAAATGGTCAATGCAAATGATGGTCAGTATAATTTTCAAGTCATGAACTATTACAGTATAAATCAAATTTTACTAAACAAACCTCGCAATGAGAGCAGTATTTTGTTCAAAAATAAAAAACTAAATAAACAAAAAAATTGTTTGTTTTTGTTCCAAATTAAACAAAAATTAACTGTTCCAAATTATTATGCACATCTAATTTTCTAAACATTTTATGGGTTATAAAGAACTGCAAATGGTCATTCTTTGAATGTGCAGCATTAAGTGGTCACATTTACTAAAATCAAAAGCTATTTCAATCAAAAACATTTTAACAGACCGAGTTACATGTTAACATAGGACCCCTTCTTTGATATCACCTGCACACTTATTGCATCCATTGAACTTGTGAGTTCGTGGATAGTTTCTGCTTGAATGTCAGAATACCTTCCCAGAACTGCTGTATTGATATAAACTGCGTCCCACCTCAGATCTTCTGCTTGAGGAAACTCCAAAGGTTCTCAGTAAGGTTGAGGTCAGAGGAGGATGGAGGATGAGGAGGATGATCTTTGGAGGATCCTCCACCTTGAGGTTCCAGAGGCACCAGCAGCTTCAAATAACTGTTTGCTGCTTTGTAAGGGTATTTTAGCAGCTGCTCTCTTAATCTGATGAATTTGTCTAACAGAATTCTTCCTCATTATACCTTTATCTGCACAAACCCATCTTTGTTCTGAATCAGCCACAAATCTCTTCACAGAATGATGATAACGCTTCAGTTTTTGTTAAATATCTAATGTTTTCATATCTTGTCCACTGCACTACACTATCTGATGATTTTTGGTAGCAGAGAGATCCTTTCTCTTTCCCATATTGCTTGAAATCTGTGGCCTGCTTAATAATGTGGAACAGTAGATTTCCTTTAATTGAGCTCACCTGACAACTAATCAACCCAGGTTTCTGAAATTACAGTCATTCAAAGAACCCCGAGACACAATGCCATCTATGAATTTAATAGCACAACAAAAAATGTAATCTTTATGACAATTTGCATAATAATTTGTGCTTAAGATGAGGATGTGTGTTTCACAAAGTGGTGAGATGGTGCATGATTGAATGTATTTTTAGAGGAAGCCATCCAGAATCCACATTTTTTAATCTTTTTA
Organism: Phalloptychus januarius; assembly: GCA_902982915.1. NCBI lineage: Eukaryota > Metazoa > Chordata > Actinopteri > Cyprinodontiformes > Poeciliidae > Phalloptychus > Phalloptychus januarius. The sequence goes on from CADWAE010000297.1 coordinate 83,352, forward strand.
TTTTAATGCTGTATGTTTGTGCTGGTTTTTTATGTTTGTCATTAGTGTGTGTGCGGATAATTTTTGACTTAGTTTACAACTCAGAAGATCTTGACGTCCCACTTTATTTAGATTTATACAGAATGCTGCTTAAACTCAGACAGAATCAACCTCATGCACTGTGGTCTAAATCCCACATCAACTTTTTAAGTTTATCTGAACTTTAATGTGATTGTATATTTGTAGAGGTTATGAACAAATTGTACATGACCGTTAAGTGTTAGTTTGTTTTTTTACTACAGAAATATGCAGTGTGCCGTTTTTATTAATCTGTTTACATTTTTATTATGTAAATGAAAAGATTACAAATTAAGACACTATTTATGATTAATTTACAGCATTAGATTTTTACCAAACAATAAATAATCACATTTTCACACAATTGTCTTTTTTTTATTTATACATATAGCCAAACAATACAGTTAAATCTTTTATTAATTTGACATCCTGTGCAGGTGCAGATTTGTTTTGATTTTTCTTTTCACAGCAATATGAAAAAATTTAAGCCAAATTAAAATCCATCCGAACTGAGAAGTTAAGCAGCTGCTTTATAACTTAAACTCAACCATTATGTCCCTAAAAGGCATGCACACAGTACCTTGTGTATTTTCTTTCAAAATTACAATTATTCACATTAGAACAGCTCCTTGAGCATTGTTTTGTTTTAACATTGTAAGAAAGACTCTTAAAACCTTCCCAATTATTGCTGAGAATTTTCAACTATGTTGAAATGTCCAACAGCTCCTTGACAAAGCCCCACCCTAAGAGCTTAGAGTAATACATGAAATAATTCTTCCCTATCAGCTGTTTTGAAGAGGCACAAGGGGATTAAAACCAAAATAAATGATCCTGACTTCTAACTCGGAAACGCAACCAATACATTGCTCCCCAATGCAATGGAGCAAGAGCCATAATGTTGATGCAAACTAGTTATACCGAAAACTGAGTCTGTATTGCCAATTATACAAAGATCTGTAACTTGACAAGTTAACAAGATAATTCCTTTCTATTTATTCCATTACCATAATGACACATAATGCTTGAATTTTCCTAAAATGTGGAAAATATGTAAATCTGAATTTTTGACTGGTGAACGTCAAACCCATGAAGCACATACTACGAGCATTTTATTAAACTCCCAGAGCAGCCTAAGCTGATTCTGTTTACTGTTGCAGCACTGATGCTTAATGCAATTTTATAATGAAATTAAATAAGACAACAAAGACATGATAAAACTGAATTAAAAGGGACATTCATTTAAATTTTCAGCTTAAGTTACATGTAGATTTTCAAAGTATTGAAAAAGAAGGTGAGGTTCTGCCAACTTAAGCAACTAAATTACTCATGACCACTTCTATTAACTTTTAGTATGAACAACTTAGTCTAGCAAACATCAACATACATGAAGTTATTTATAAATAGAAGACAAAGAGATAACTGTAAAAACCAACATTAAGTGTGAAAATATTTTTTGCTTCATACTGCAGGAGGTATTCTGCCAAGAAGCCAAATGCAGTGAAGCCAGCAACTCAAACAGAAAAGTCTTGTTGCAGTTCTGAAACCTTAACAGCACAGTGGTTTGAAATGTTTCAACACAACAGAGCTCAAAGCAATAAATGTCTATGAACAAAACATTAAGAATCTACAGTAAGTATCCCATACATTATTAATACATACATTCATCATTACATACATACATGTTGATCTAACAGAAAATATCTTACGCCTCTAAAGTGTTGTGGTAACAACAATTTGGCACTGAAGCTGGCAAATGGTCTAGAAGCAACTAAATGAAGGCATACAAGGCAAAATGTTACGTGCAAGTTGGACTAGTAAATTGGATATTTCATTTAAACAACCATTATACTGAGTGGAACAAACCAGCCTTCAAGCTCCAGGTCACATTATAAGAAGGTATCATATAGTTAACGCTTTGGGTTGTTCCATTAAAGTGGTCCCAGTGAAATCGAATTTAATCCCGACATACAGAGACAAACACTTTAAAGTCATATATAAACAATTATGTATGTAAAATAGAAAACCATTGAGAGCTAAACAAAAAAACAAACAAACAAACAAAAAAACAAAACACGACTACCCCAACTAGAAAAATTCCAATTCACACTCAAACAATGGACTGCATTTTATAAGGAAAACAAAATACCAGGAAAAGATGAAGTTCAGACTAGTCAGACTTAAATTTCCTGTGGTCAATTATAGTATCTTCTTTTTGAGGATGAGAGGTCCCACGTTGTCCCCGGTTAGTTCGTTGTGCTTTAAGTGTGACTTGTCACAAACAGGAAACTAAAAACAGGAAATAACTGTATTTTAGTGGATCAGAAAGTTGCATAGACCCCAAATAATACTATATCTGTCATAATATGGCAACGTAACATGCTTTTTAACTTTCATCAATGCAGAATACACAACAAAACACAGGCTCACTTGTCACTGCAGGTTAGCTTTTATAGGATTCTAAGGTCAAAGCCAAGAAGTCAACTCACAGTTTTGGAGCGCCAGCATCGACAGTAACACACATTTGCGCTGTTCAAGTCCTCAATGTCTATCTCGTTGACCACTTTGGGGTTCTCTTTCTGGATCTTCAGGTTGATCAGGCTGTCTCTCTGCTTCTTTTTCTTAGGCAGGAATGGACGAATGGTCAGGTAGCCCAACAGGGCCAGAATGCCAAGAAGAGGCAGCAACCGAAGCCACTCAGACACTGTGGACATACATCAGAAACTGACTTCAGCATTCAGGCTGGAGCACAACTGTAATGTATGCTAAAGCTAGTTTTTATGGCACTGTGCACCTTATACAGAGCTGTAGAAAAGTTTCGACCCCTTAAGATTGCTTTTTTTTAATCAAATGACTCAGATCATCTTGCAAATATTAATGGAGACATATATAAACCAGCCTCACCCAATAAACACATCAGTTGCCCCCTAATAACAACTGGATGTGCCATTTTTAGGGGCAACAACTACAATCATTTGCCAGTCTTTATGCAGAATTATTTTTAACTTAACCACATTTGAGTGTTAAGATAATGCAAAGGCACTCAATCAAATCAAAGTGGCCTAGTCAAACTCGGCAAAACCTCCTTTTTAAATTTTTTTTTTTACCCAGGAGCTATTCAGAAGTCGCTATACTTGTGCGAATTAGATCACTATCTAATTCTAAATGCTTGAGTCATGATGAACTGATCTCCTCGAGAGCTTAAAAAAAGTCAGGATGATAGTTTCTGAAAGCTCTGTTCAAGAGATTTCTAATATTTCTACACTGGTTTTTGCCCCTTGAGTATCATCAAGACTTTTTTTTGATGAGTATGAGCTTGATGTTCTTTTTGGTCGGCAGTGGTTGAAAATGGCCTGTACTTGTATTGCACTTTATCTAGTCTATAAGACCCCAAAGCATTTACACTGTATTCAGTCACACACCCATTCACACACACCCACATTCATATGCTGATGAGCTACTTGTCTAACACATCTGGAAAAAAATAGAATATTACGTAAATGAGCAATATCTCTTGCCAGTTATCTTCAAAAATGAATCTATATATTATCTAGATCATCACACATAGTGGTATATTCTAAATCTTTATTTCCTGTAACTTCGATGATTACTTTTTACAGATAATGAAAATCTAAAGTTCGGTGTTTCAAAAAAAAAAAAATTAAACAAAAACAAAAATTGCAATACTTTGAAATAGGTAAATATTGTTAAACTCATAGTGTCACACCTTAATCAGCTAATTAACTCAAAATACCTGCAAAGGTTTCCTGAGCATTTGAACAGTCTCTCTCTCTCTCCAGGTCAGTAACCTACACAATCGCAGGGAAGACTGCTGACTTGACAGATGTCCAGAAAACAGTCATGAACAGTCTTCACAACTATGAGAGGCCACAAAAGGCCCTTGTGAAGAAGCTGGTTGTTCAGAGTTCTGTACCGAAGCATATTAACAGAAAGTTGAGTGTAAGGAAGAAGTGTGGTAGGAAAAGGCGCACTAGCAGCAGGAAAACCCCCAGCTTTAAAATGATTGTTAAGCAAAATTGATTCCAGAAGAGCCACCACACACAGACAAATACTAAACATGGGTTAGTTGTCTGTTATAAATATCTGAAACACTGCCAAACTGGTGACATGGCCTATTTTGAAGCTTCCCTTTGCAGAGAGGCTGCATGGAGATGTTCACTTGGAACCTGTCCACAGTAACTGGTTCAATGACCATCAAAGTCCCTTGACCTGAACTCCATAGAAAATCTATGGGCTGCTGTCAGGAGGAAAATGAGAGGCACCAGGCCCAGCAAGGCAGACAACCTGAAGACGGCTATCAAAGCAATCTGGGCTTCTGTTACACTTACAAAGTTCCACAAGCTGATTGTCTCCATACATGCATTGACGCAGTAATTCATGCAAGATGAAACTTAAAGTATGGAAGGCATCAAAATGTACATACTTTTCCGACATCTGACATTTGTTTCTAAAACATCAGTTTTAATTAGTCCAATAAGATATTCTAATTTTGTGAAGTCACTGAATTTTGTTTTTTCTTTACCTATAAGCCAAAATCATTAAAAACTGCAAAAAAATTAATAAAAGCTTAAAATATTTTATGCTATGTGTAGTGACTATCTATAAAATGGCTGTGATAGCTGGCAAGAAATATTGCACCTTATGCAATATCCTAATTTTTTTAGATGAAGTACATTCAGTCATTAACCCTTTCATGCACACATTCACACACTGATGGCTTTATTGCAGCCACAGCTGCCCAGTGGCAGTCTGACAGCGATTTAGGCCCTGAAGCGCTCCTCGTCTCTTTCTTTTTGCTGAATCTTGAACACTGACCTTGACTGAAGCAAATGAGGTCTGCAGTGCTTCAGACGTCATTCTGGGTTCTATTGTAATATCTTGGCTGAGTCGTCAAAAAGCACTTGGAGGAGTTGGGTAGGCCAGCCACTTCTGGGAAGGTTCACCACATTTTCATCAGAGTAATGACTCTTACTGTGGCTCACTGAGTGGTTTTATAATTCTCTCCTAAGTGATACATATTGTTGACTTTGTTTCTCATCTGTTCTGGAATTTATTTAGATCAGGGAATAATGTGTCATTTTCAAATAATAAGAAGAGGCCATTACTTTTTTTACATAATTGTTTGCTTAGCAAACCTTTTTTCCCCTTAATGATTAAATCAGCATTTAAAATCAGATTTTTGTGTTTACACAAGTACTGTTTGTCTGATAATAAAACATGCTCGATCTGAAACATTTGAGTCCGTAGCTGTGCGTAACTAGTAGATACATGATGATGCATTAAAGTATTAAAGCTTTGGCTTCTATGGATCTTAGGTAATAAGTAAAAACAGCACTTGTGGAACAGAAAACAATGTGAATTAATGTTTTTCAAGACTTCAAAGTAAAATAACCAGCTAAGCAGATAAACTGGGGTGTTAGTTTGACAAAACCTACTTTTCATTTTGCTACACTGAACAACAGCTGGTACTGACACAAGAATAACAATGTTAGAACTGAATGCCATTTTTTTTTTAGCTTTTTATATTTCTCTTTCCTTCTTTTATTTTTGCTTGTGTTACCATTTCTACTTATTTAAATAGATGCTTGGAAGATTAGTACTTGTAGATCTGACTAAAAGTTGCAGATAGTTCATGTTCTAAAGATATCTTTGTTTTGTTAAACAATTAGTAACTATATCAAAAAGCCATCATGTTTGATGTCCTCCTTTTTGCATTTTTCAACACCATGATTTGTCCATGCCAGGGTATTACTGTCAATACTAACTTATGATTTGCATGCCAATAATATATTCAGCCTGTTGGATAGAGTCCACAGAGTCCTGACTGAAATGATTGTATCCAGGATGCTTAAGGTCACAGATAGTTCTAAGCATTATTATGATAGATTGAAACCATAGCCATAACCTAGAACAGAAAATTGCAATTGCTATTGAGAATTTAATATTGCAGTCAAAAAGGACCAATTTGCTGCAATAGACAGGCTAAAATATTTAATGATCCATAATATATTTTGTCAGTTGAACAGTATTTTGCTGTCCTCTATACCTATACTTGGTCTAAATAGATCAGATGCAGTGGTGGTGAGATTGTGGTCATAATGAAGAAAGCATGTGGGGTGGTGATGACAAAAAATATGTCTCAATATCTAACAGTGATATCGCACTGTTATGTCTTCATTTCAACCCTACTTTTAACAAGAATCGAGGTAAAAAGTTATGCAAGGTTAAACAAGGACTTATTGAAATATGCATTGGTGTAATTGAATGGGTTGGCAGTCAGTCAAATGGAAATAAGATATAAATTTACAAGATCAATTCCTAAACTTATAGTCAAGTCTTTCCCTCATTTTATAATGCATAACAGCACACCTTGCGAGCCTGCTCTGATATCATGTTCTTACAGGATATCAGATCTATTCTTTATAATGAGCCCAAAAACAACTACTGCTAGCCAAAAGTGAAATTTAAACCAAAAGACCCAAAACGGGGCAGCAAAGTCTCCACGTTGCAGATCATCTGTTACCACCAGAAACTGACTTCCTCAGCCCTGAGATAAAGTTATGTAACTCGTGAGATAAACTACATTATGCACTACTCTTCCTGCATTTCTCTATGCGCTTTTTAAGTTCTCACATTACTGGACACAGCGTAAGCAATGTGCTGGTAAAGTTGTGATGCCCGTGCAGGCTACTGATCAGAGCTGAGTGCTAAGTGTGGACTGTACTCGAACAGTTCACGAGTTCATCCTCACGTTTCAACCACCGCGGCTGTCGTAAATTACCTGTTAACCTCGCGAACCCTCCGATAGTCTCCGGCAGCGGCAGCTTCTTCAAGTAGGCCGGAAGCTGCAGTTTTATTATCTTTGAAATTGTTTCTAAAACCATTTTGAGTTGCTCGGCAGGGCCGGGTTTTGAGTTTGACTTGGGCAGTTCCTGGGGATCGTTTGTGTCACTGCGCTGTTTTCTGAGCGAAGCTCGACGCCGGTACGTACACGTAAGTCACCACAACAAGAGAACGAACAAAACTGTGCGTAAATGGGTTTAGAAATTTGCGTAGAGGTGACACGTGATCTTAGTTGGCGGCCAATCAGCGTCAGAGGAGTTGGTGGCTCGTGATTGGGTAAATTGAATTGAGCAAAAAGAGGAAGGGTAGGTTAAAAAGCATTTTTACATTTTTACATGACAATTTTACTATGTCAGAAAATTATAGAATGTCAAAAAATTTAAATGTGTTAAATATAATATCCCAATAAAGATATGATCAATAATTGGTTTATTGATATTGTGTATGACGTTGTGTTTATTTTTTTAAACAAGGATGATTATGACCTTGTGAGAAACCCAAAATTAGGTTTCTCACAAGGTTAGATGTTACATAGGAACAACGATAAAAATGGAAACAGAAATATGTTATGATCATGCTATTTCCCACAACTGACAGTGACTGACATTTTAGCATTTAATCCAAAATTGAAAAGCTACAATAGTGTTGTAGAAAAAGGTGCAGCAAGGCTAAAAATTACTTTTCTTTTCCACTTAACTTTTCATTATGCTGGGAGAGCTCTCTGGGAACTGCTGGCTTCTTCAGAAATAGACTTTGTCTTACTGTCCTTGTGAAGGATGTCAATGACTGTGCACTAAAAACTGTCTAACCAAAGATTGTTTATACAATATTATGTTTGTAACACATAATTTATTTTTAATCCTATTTATTAGTTTTATGTTATATTCAAATTTTCTATGAAATAGAATTTTGAAGTTTTATTAGTTTCAGTGACATAATCTAAACTGATGGTAATTATACAATTTAGTCAAACTCCGTTCTCCAAATCATGACAAGTAGTTTCTTGTGAAAAGCAAAGCAGCACATGCAAATCTACTCCTAAATGTTGCAGGTGGTAATTCCTGCTATGTTTTGTTTTTTTATTTGTACAGAGGAATGAATTGTCAGTTATAGTGCAGAGCCTTCAAATTGACATGAGATGTTCCCAATTAACAACTCAGTACAGCTTAGTACTGTAGTAAATGTCACATACAAGAATGAAAACTGTTGTACAAGGCCTAAAGACTACCTGTAGTAGCATATGTGAATACTGAATATGAACAGAAAACTGTTATATATATTTTTTTCAAAACTAGTTTCAAAACAATTTCATTGTAATGTGTTTAGCTAGTATAAAATAAATTACAAGACTTTATATATGTGTTATTTGGAGATAATCTTTGACCCCATAGGGACAGCCAGTGAACTAGGTGATGCAATAAGAAAATAACAAATGAATGCAAATGATGAGCTGATGCACAAGTACAACCAAGAGATTCTCAGAGCAATTGAGACTGAAAAAAGATTTAGAAAATATATATCAAGATAAACATTATCACTATAAACACTTGTTACAGATGAAACTTTTAGAATATATTATTTACTACTTAGAAGTGGCATTTCGTATGTGTATTAATTTATTTTTTTTGCGTTTATAAGTATATTTTAAATGTATATTGCCTGCTTTAAAGATAATTAAGTCAAAGGAGAGATAACCACACGAATATCCGTTTGTAAGATATTATTCACACAAAAAATATGCCACGGTTTAGTTATCTGTTTCACTGTTGTTCATTACTAAAAGTCGTCTATGAGATCGAGGCGCCCTCTAGAGATGAAGCGGAATTGTGTCTCGCTAAGAATCTGTCATGGACTTCAATACCCAGAGTGCACCCTGAGTGAAAGATTCGAACTTTTTTGCCTGTTGGAAAAAGTACAAAATTAATGCCTGTGTTTATTTTGATATCCAATAAGCAAATGTTTTAAGAAATAAAATGTTGATTATCCATAAATAATAATTTTGTGTTTTTTGTGATTAAGAGAAATCTACTTTTAAGCTTATTGATACTCTTGAGTTTCACTGGATCTTTTAAAGTCAGCTAAATTCTACGTATTAAGTCCTTAGCCTGTGGTGTCATTGCTGAATGACCGAAGATGTCTCATAGCAGGTTGTTTGCCAGGCTGCTTTGTAAGTATTTTATTTAAGTGCGGGTTTGCTCGCTTGAGAGGCGTAGGAATTTAGATATAGTACCGCAGAATGTGTGCGCTGGTGTTCTGCTGAGGTTTACGGACAATTCTACACTGACATCTGGGTTAGCTTTCACTGAGCTCTCAAAGTCAGACACATCAGCCGCTGAAGTAATTGGGAAATCCTCTCTTGACATTTAGCCAACTTGCTGAGTGGTCAATTTATAGTTAAGAAACCCACAGTCACGTCTGTACCGACGTTATCACTATTTGACCTTACATGTCCTGAAAAGTCAGAGTTATAAGTGTTTTCTTTCAGCAACTCTTGTAGAAGTGGCTAATTTAGCCACACACTTAGCTGTTTACAGCTGTATTTTAACAACTCTTTATGTTAGCCTGTAGGTTTGCGCCCTATATGCATATAGTTTGATTGTATTATATCATCATAAAACACTGTGTTTGTCAATGTCATAGTATTATTTTCAAACGTAATTGAGTCTTTGAACTTTGCACAGTGACATTGTTCAGCTCTGCATGAATCTCTGGTAACAGAGCAAAGTTCAACCACTGAGCTGCAGCAGCTGCTGCTGTTTTCTGCTGCAGGCCATTAACGCTGCTACACACTCAGACTTCAGAATGCGTTTTGTAAAATATTGCTTGTGCCCTGCATGTTTTTCCACAGTTTGTCACTTGAAATTAACCCACAGAACACTTATTTAACGTCACATAAAATAGGGCTTATAATGACATACAAGAAAAAAAATTATGCATGATACATTTTTCAAGCCTTTTTTAGCATAAATCGAAATTGTTGTATATTTTTATTTTGTCAATGCTCAGTCAATATTTGTTGCAACCAACAAGTACAGGTGCACATTGTGTGGTCTTCATCTCTACAAGCACTTCACATTCACTTAGACAAACTTTCACACATTCTTCACCTAATTGAATGAAATTGGATGGAATCTGAATTTTTTTAAAGTCGTAATATTTACGTGTGGGCACTGAATGGGTTTAACCTTGGACACTGACTGGATCTTCCATATACATGGATATCCTTTTATCAAAACCGTTTCATTTTTTAAGACTTTTATCCTGAAGTCCATTAACTCTGACCAGGTCTCCTGTTACTGTGAAAGACAATCATCCCCATAGCATGATGCTAACTCCACCATTTTTCACGCTGTGTGTGTTTAATGTGTTCAGGGTGAAGTGCAGTGTTAGCTTTCACTCCCCTGTCCCAAAGCATTTTGTAAGTAGGTCAGAAAGTTAGATTTTAACCATATCAGTCCAGAACGACGTCTTCCTCATATTTATTGTGTCCCCTACATGGATTATGGCGAAGATTAAGTGGGACTTTTTGTAGCTTTCTTTTAACTGTGGCTTTCTTCTTTCTTGTCTTTGATTAAAAATACATATTTTGCTGTGTGTTACTGATAGTTATCCTGTCAACAGATTCTCACTCCTGAGTCATGGATCTTTGTAGCTCCTCCAGTGTCAGAATCGGGCTTCTTGGCTCTGTTTAATAATCCTGTTGCTCTACCTGTCAGTTTAGATGGACTGTGTCTTGGTGGGTTTCTAGTTGTTTTACCTTCAAAGAAACCAGATTAAACAGTGTTTATTGAGATGTTCAAAGCTTAGTTTATTATTAGAAACTAACTTTATTTTAAACTTTTCTACAGTGTTTTCACTGATCTGTGTGCTTCTTAAGATTATTTATTATACTTTGTATTTAGGGGTAAGACAGTCAACAGGACTAAATGCAATAGCATGCCACACTTTTCAGGTTGAAAAGTTGAAAATAATAAATTAAAAAAACAAGAATAATTTTTGTTCCACATCAGAGTCATCAGGTCTGTCACATAAAGACCCAATGATTTGCATCAGAGTTTAAGGTGATAATGATATATCACATGAAAATGTTCAAGGAGTTAGAATACTTTTTGAAAGGACAAGTATCAAGTGCAAAAAATAAAACATTAATTGTGGTGGAAATTACATATTGGCCATATAATGAAAATAACTTGAGACATTTGAAAACATCTGTATCGATACAGAAAGATTGATATCTAACTTTATGTTTACAGCAACCAGGGTCCTTCATATTTTGGGGATTGATTGATATATTTTATTTAATGCCTAATCTCTAAGAAAAGCAGGTGTTGCACACAACTGCAATCACAAATACTTAACTATATCAAATGTAAAAAAATTGTAAAAGTCTATATTTTTCTGTTCTATTTAGCTCCACCCAGCTGTTGTAAACCCTGGGACTGACCATTAGTTTCTGTTTTGGCTCATTGAGTTTATAGAGTGATTTGGTCAGAGTGAAAACTTTTAGGCTGAAAAAAAAAAAAAATATATATATATATATAAAATATATATATTTTTCCAATATTGTTTAATAAAGTAGTTTATGAAATGTCAGGAAGCAGTGGGGAACAAAGGCCAGCCCTCATTCCCAGAGCTTGCAATGACATTTCAGAAACTCATACCGGCAAATGGTTTTGCTCAATAAGTAGCTAACATGATTAACTGATTTAACCTTGTTTTGCTGATTGAACCGTTAGGATCAACAGTTAACAGCAGGGTGATGAGGTTAGGTCTTCCCTATGTCGGTTGTGAAAACATCTCATTGCTTCAGAATTAATTGGTCTGTGATTAAGATTTGGAGCAGTTGTGAAACTGAGCTCCTGTTACATAAACACACACGCATACTTTGTAAGATCGGTATCTCATGCTCTACAGATTTTGACTTGTCAGTAGCTCCACTGCAAAAGCAACCCAGTAAAAATGTTTAATTCTAAATACTGAAGATGTTTTTCATTACATCTTCTGAAAATGGGAGTCACTAAGTTAGTGTTGCTCAATGAAAAGCAAGTGATTTTTGTTGAAACACTGCAGAGTATATAACTCGGTTTTGATTATTCTCCCTGAAATGAAGTAAAACTTTCATATTTTCCTGTCAAGGCTTAGGGTGTCTGAATGTTGGATAAACCCCATTTTATTGAACTGAATGTTTTCCAACCACAGCTGTGAAAGGCTTTGTTGAATAATGTCAGCTTGTGTATTGATGTCTTTCACCTGATTGCTCCCTGTGTTGCTTTTCTTCTGTATTGATCCAACAGTGCAGCAGAGTGGAGTCAGACACTGTTATACAGGAAGCAGAAAGAACCTCTACATCAACAACAACACGAAGGTCATTTGCCAAGGTTTCACAGGAAAGCAGGTTTGTAACCACGACTCGTCTGGATTCTCATTTCACATCGCTTTACTTACATGCAACTCTGTAGTGAAGACTCAGCTTTTCTAGGGAGCACAAATCTTTAATTTTTGCATTTCATAATCAGTGGATGGATATGTGGAGTTTCCACTCACCAGCTTGCTGTCTTTTCAGCAGCTATGCCTTTAAAACAAGATGTCTGTGATGTTAGACACTATAAAAGGTTTAATTTAGGTTTAAATTGTTGTGCATGAAATCAAAGGAGAATTTTTGTTAAATTGTTAATAGACTCAGTGAGTTAGCTGTTGACGAGTCATTATCATAAGGGCATCAAATCTGGGCTGTATTTCGTTTCCTTAATTATGAGCAGGTTTTTTTTTTTGCCTTGATATGATGTCATGTTTAAAAAAAAAAAAAACACTTTCATTTTTTACTCTGCCTTTTTTTTCTTCCCAGCAACAAGCCTTGAGCACTCTTTCAATTCATAAGTCGATGGTAATAAATCTGAATGGCAGATTGTTTATTCCTGAAGTGAATCTGTAAGAGAGCAAAAGCTGAGGAGAATCTCATTAAACAAGGCGGGGATGATAAAAGTCTTGACAAAGTGTGCTCAATAAGCCAGAAACCTGGTTTCCATAGATTCATATCCGCCCTCTGTCCTTTAGCACATTTGTTTCTCCAGCTTCTCATCTAGGGTTGTTAAATATAGTTCCAGTGAACACTCCTGGTAATTAAACGAAGACACGAAATGAAGCAAGTGCTATTGGGTGCACATGGCCATGTCCTTCTGCCTTGATAAGCAAGCAATTTTTCAAAAATTATTATCCCAACATTTTGGATAGTAATGAGTGCCAAAAACAGCAGAGGTAGCAGGGTGAAGGAGTCTATTACACATGGAGGTGAAAATGCTGATGCATGGCTTCCAATTCTACATAATAGGCTGGTTATCATTTTTGCATTAAGGTCATTTATTTCCACTTGTAGTTTCTGCTCGTCCTGCTTTCCCTACATTGTTTCATCTTCGCTTCTACTTAACTGACTTCATCCTCTGAGGATTAGTGTCGCAGAAAATCAGCTTGGATCAACTGCATGCACCAGTTATCTCTGCACATAATTTATGGACCAAACATTTTTTCTATTATATATCTAATTGGATGCTTCTCTTTTTTTATTTATTTTTAAATGGACTTTTAGTTCAAATGATCTTTCAAGGTGCTAATTATTTGAGCAAGAAGTTGTAATGATTCCCCAAGTTTGCAATAACAGCCTTTGCCTCATGCACACATCATATCTAACTTTTTTCGGCAGCCTTAACGTGTGAAAGATGCTTTACACAGTAGAAAAAATGAATGACTGTCATACTATGCGTTGTGTTTTTTTCTCGTCAGTAAGTATTTCCAAAGGCTATCTGAGGTTTGACCCAGACATGCACTAAACTCTGGCAGATGCATCTCTTGTTGGAAGCTACTTGTTTCTATCCTATTTTCTTTTGAAACTGGTGCTGCTGTCAAAAAACCTGCCATGAATGTTTTATTTTATAAAAAATTTTTTAGACCATAGTTCTTAGGAGGAAATTGGGAATCAGCGAGTCATACAAAAAAAGCAAGACAGAAAAAAACACTAGGAAAAGCTTGTCTCTCTGGTATTTTTCTAATAAAGGACAACAGATGATGAACTGAGTCAGTGTGACAGCTTCTCGATCTGATACAAGGCAACCATTTTGATAAAATGTACTTTGTATGTTTGGTTTGACTGCGCTTTAGCATTCAAGTTCCTGATGAACAGGAGGAAGAGACTGAGAGGACGTATGTGAGGTTATTGCTACCTTTTTATATTCAGTAGGGAAGAAGAGTCAGAAAATGTCCCCCTGACGTGTTCTAATCAATGAATAGGTCATATTCTGAAATAACTTTATTCCTCTTTAATTATTAAGTGCAGTTAAACTAAGAGCACAAACTGTTTGAGGTCTGACCTGTCAATTCAGAGTTTGACAGACTGCCTTTGTAAGGGACATGACAAAATAGACTGAAAACAGTTTGCTGTTTGCAGTTAACTGGAACTCCACATCAGCCAGGATGTCACGAGTGGGGTGTATTGAATTGTATTGAAAGACGACAAAACCTGAAGCTCAGCTGAGTCTGTGTGACAGATATGAATACAAATGGGCTTTTTTTCTTCAAGACTTCTTGTTTGTTTTTGTTTGAATTTCTTTCCAGACCGAGGGAGATTATCTCACATTGCTACTATCTGCTACTATCTGTTTATTTATAAGGAGAAGACCTTGAGCTGCACATAAACTTTTAAAGTGTCAGGAATTAAAATTCTCCAAATGTTGCAGTACAGCTGTGACACTTCCTCTCCGGCGTCTACGGTAATGACAGCATGTGAAATATTCTCACAAAGTCTCTTTGGTGTGAAATATTTTACAGCCAGCGTCGATGGGGAATATCCAGGCTGCTTTTTTAATTTGTTTTTCAAATGTTCTGCCAGGAGATTAAACTAATATCACACCATTATTTATTTGTGAAGGACGTTTCGATTCCTTCTCACTAAATAAATTTTCTGCTAGCTTCATCTTCTCCTGGTGCTCAGCCTGTGCCCAGCTCCTCAGGTGATTAATCCTGGTGGAAGCATATTTTCTCCTAAATGTGTCTGCAATGATATCTCAATGGAGACGCTCTAGAAGTGGCTCATCCCAGTTCATCACTCACACCTGCACACTAATTCCTGCTTCTTCCTGTCTGGTAGGGAACGTTTCACAGTCAGCAGGCTCTCGACTATGGCTCGCAGCTTGTTGGAGGAGTTTCTCCTGGGAAAGGCGGGAAGACGCACCTTGGCCTGCCAGTCTTCAACTCAGTCAAGGAGGCAAGTCATTTAAAAAAAAAAGAAAAAAAATATATTTTAATCATATTTTTAATGAAAAAGCATGGTTAATATGGGCTGTAAGCCTCCAGCCCAGCATGGCTTATTTATACAAGTATGTAACACTAGGTGGCACTGTTTGACAACCTCAGAATTTCCCAACATCTTTCATTCATTGTTTCAGGCAAAGGAGGGTACAGGAGCCGAGGCGACTGTGATTTATGTACCTCCTCCGTTTGCGGCCGCCGCCATCATCGAGGCAATAGACGCAGAGATACCCCTGGTGGTGTGCATCACCGAGGGAATCCCCCAGCAGGACATGGTGAAAGTCAAACATAAGCTCCTGCGTCAGAGCGCCACCCGCCTCGTAGGCCCCAACTGCCCAGGGGTCATCAATGTAAGCGCACACACAGATGCCCGATGATGCCGATGCCTTTTTATGTATATGTTGTTTAGAATAGAGATTTAAACTGGATCAAATGGATTGGCAGGTGCTTTATATTCAATCCCCTTATAATCTAAAGCTGAAATCAGGTGATTTATTTAATTTATTGCAATGATCTGACTCAGAAGAAAAAACTTGCTTCATGTAATTTTTAAGACAAAAAAAATGCTGCCAACTGTATAGAGAAATATTTTTGGTGAAGAACAATGAAACTTGGACTTGAGAGCTTGACATCAAGTTGGCATTTTGAATTTATTATATTGTAAAAATAATAAAATAAAAAAGGTAATTCCTTCTGTCTTTTTTTACAGCCTGGGGAATGCAAGATTGGAATTATGCCGGGACACATTCACAAAAAAGGAAGGATTGGTGAGAACAATATACATGTATTTTATTCCTTTTTTTAATTTGTTTGAAAATGTTCTTGACAGGATCTTTAAACGTTTGGTTTAAACATAAAAATATATATATATATTTTTATTATTCTAACAGGGTACTTGGCTGAGTTAATACTTCCCCTGAAAATGTGTGAAAAGCACTAAACTAAATATTTATTTACTCTAGTTGCGTAATCTCACACTCAGAACAAAAAAATCCAACAATTTATGCAGCGTAGGAAATATTTCCACATTAAGAAATGCTTGTTTTAAACAAAATAAGCAGAGGTATAATAACTCCTGCTGTCAGTACATCTTACAACCCCTTTGTGCCAATAGGACAGCTCAGTCTTTATTGCATTTGAAAAGGTTGGAGCATTCCCTGAGAGACGGGCTATCGTCAGTCCTCTATGCACAATCTTTCTAGATTATTCAGACTCTTGGGTCTTCTCTTATGCTCTCTTCTTTTCAGCTCTCCTCTAGGTTTTCTGTACAACTTAGATCTGGAGACAGAGAATGGAAGAACGTTGATTTTTATGTCTGGTGAATCATTTCCGTGTTTATTTACATGTGTATTTTGAATCATTTATATTGTATGATATCCCTATTCCAGTACAAAGGTTCCTAACATTGGGGCACAGACTATGATTAAGTCTGGAGTCTTTATATGCTTTTCAGAAATACAGAGAAAATGTAGTATAAAGCATGCTATAAATTTTAAGAGGTGAAAACAAGTATTTGGAAATGAATAAAAGCAGTGTACTGCTTTTATGACATCAGGAGTACTGATGTCAAAGTACTCCTGCATTTTTGAATTGTGGAAAAAATGCTTTTAGCGTGAATTGATAGTTGGTACAGCTGTTCTTTGTAGGTCAGTAGCTCAAACATTTTGGAACTACTGTCATGGATTCCTGGCAGCTTGCTCTGCACTCTGAGAAGGTTTCCATGGTGTTGAGAAGAGAAGCAGGGAGCAAGCGTCAGATCTTCCACTAATCCTAATGATGGGCATGAGCTGCCTTTCCATATATTCATCCAGGAATGTTTGTTGGTTCCAGTTGAAGTCCCACCAGAGTTTAGCAAAATCCAAATGTTTGGTGGTACAAAAAAGACTTTTGACAGAATCTGGTGGATACTATGGAGACGCGGTGATCACAAGATGCCACTCTTTGCTTCAGTTTTCCAATACTGAGGTTTGGTGATGTTTTATTTCTTTTTACCTCCCCTACCATTCAGCTCGCTTTGAATGGGTCGCTAGATAAATATGGGTCCTCAACAAGCCTAGTGGCTAAACGAAGCACTCAACAGCACTATGAGGGCAGCATCTCCTGCTTTTTAATGCCCCAATTTCTCATAGATCCTTTTCTTTAGTAGAGAAACTTTTCTTTCCTGTAAGAAACCTTTTCATCTTGTTAAAATGCGAGCAGAGTCGGGCAAGTCAGTGAAGTGGACAGTTTAAAAGGTCATGACCCAGACATGTCCTCCTCCTGCAACAACCTTTAAATGGCTGGCATGGGAAGGGGAAAAAAAAAGAAAAACACTCAATGCTAATATTTTTCTTTATACACCCTTGTGTAAAATCCCTGAAAGATCTCCTGCTGTTGATGGCTTGATAAGCACCATGTGCAGCTGCTACCCGGTGAACCTTTACAGCATGTTGGTTTTATTAAAAATCAACTGGCTTCTTTCCAAAAAACCAAACAGCAGCTGTTGCCAAGCTCTGGTAATCAACGCATTTGGTTTATTTTGACTCTCTTGCTTGAAGCAACTCAGTTAAAATGTGACTAAAATAGAAATGAAACATACACATTGCATTCTGAGAAATATTTTTAAAACTCTGTCTTCTAGGCATCGTTTCCAGATCAGGTACCTTGACGTACGAAGCCGTGCATCAGACTACACAAGTGGGCCTGGGCCAGTCTCTGTGTGTGGGTAAGTTACTGCTGACATCTTACATGCATTAAATATAAATGGATTAAACTCACGTCTCCTAATTTTATTACCAGTTAGCATTCAGGTATGTAGCTTGGACTTAAGTTTCCTGTATGGCATCAAGGTGAGCTGAAAGTGGAACTCGACAGTCATTTTTATTAGAGCTCCCTGTATTTTTCAAGAGTTATGAAATAACTTCTAAAATATGTAAAATCTTAAAAAATTGCTCAAGAAAAAAATGGATAGAGAACCAACAAATTTGACTGGCTTTTGAAGTGGGGCGTTAATGATTTTCTTTGAAACTAGAAGGGATAGGAGCACAGGTTGCTTTATGTAAAATCTCATCACAAGGTCATATCTTTGTGCCAAAGGCATTGATTTTTTTGTTCATTAAAAATGTACTTGCCAATTCCTGTTAGCCCTAAACTGAACACTTAAATCCCTCTAAATGTTCAAGAAACACAGTTTTGATTTTAATGACTAAAGTTTAATAATTAAATAATCTAAAGGCTGAAATTCTGGACTAATTTATATTAAAACCTGTGAACTCATTTTTTGTCACCCAAAAATACATTCACAAATGTTTTTACAAAATTGCAATTATGTAACAAACAAACCAGGCGTGATCACTGTTTTGTGTTTTTAATTATTAGAATAAAGTACTTTAATTGACCTTAAGTAGCGTTTTTTATAGGTCACATTAATTCCTGTGTAATATGGTCTATTTACCATTTAAACAGAAACAGAGAAAATTCAGTTTGAAACAAAAAGTTCTCATTCCTTTATTTTATTGTAAAGATTTTAGTTAAATCCTATAACATAAAAAACATCGTCAATTCTGACAGAAACTGCACCATGACCAGGCTAATGAACATGCGCTCAAGTATCAAATCAGTTGACCTTTCTGTATACAGGATTTTGAAAACATCACCTAACAGACTGCTTTCCATGTTGTTATCAGAGGGAATTTTCAACATGCAGTCTGCAGCAGAACCCTGTTTCTTAGCCGACGTCACATCAAAAAGCGTCACAAATCAAGCAATTAGGGCACAGACTCAATATTCACAGACCCATTGATGGTAACATACCTATGTACTGCCAGTCACTCAGGTTGTGGTTAATATAATTTGTTTTTTCTGTGTGTTTTCTTTTTTTGATTTAGTTCACAATAATCCCTTTAGATTTTGTGAGTTTAGATGTAAACAAGCATGTAATATTTGCACAAGGCATGCCACATAATCCGCCATGCAGCGTCATGCAGATGTTTGTGCCCAGACTACATCTGGATGCAAAGTTTGATGCAGCTCTTTTCATCATAACAACAAAAATGAGTTTTTACTGATCCAACATCTTTTCCTTTGGACAAATTGCATTATGGAGCATCTTGGACATATTTAGTAAAATCCATCTGGCTTTCATCATTATTTAAACAGTTTAATTATGAAGTATCCCTCCAGTCAGACTTTATGAAACCAGTGCTGCAACAGTATTAAATATTATAAAATTCATTAAGACTGTGGGGCTGTTGAGACTGTTTAAAATCTTTTGACTGTCCTCTGGGCTGCAAATTATAGTCAGTGCAAAACTTAATATCACTCTCATCTTCTTTTCTGGTCATGTAATTAATTTTGTAATTTATTTTAATAACAGCCTTTTTTTATTTTGTATATAAACATATTTTTCCACAATATGTGCTCACAGACCCAGCAGACCAAGCTCCGCTTTAGATAGAGGTTTTCATTTTATTCCAAAGAATAAAATGAAAATGTAACTTTGCTCATCCTTCCTTTTATCTAAATATGTCACAGATTCAGAGATGTTTGGGCATGTCAATAAAAACACGGTTTCCATTAAAATAGCTTCTTTCCATCTGTTTCTGTTTCCTCAGTTAAATCCCAAAAGTTTTTGCACATAAACTGTCTCAATTGGTTCTTAAGGGTGTTATCTTCATGTTTTTATGCAAATGTTGACATTTTCTTGTAAATTTGATTAACTCTGCAGTGTCTTGCCAAAAACCATCTTAGTGCTGCCTTCCTTGATTTGAAGGGTGGCTGCTGAAATAAATGTTCCCTTAAAAGAATCACTACATTTGTCACGTGTTGCTTAAAAAAAAAAAGGAAGTTAGTAAATAAAGCGATAAAAGTTAAGTTGGGTGAAAGTTTTCTTAATGTGTCAGGTGGCGGGGTTGTGCTTTCACAGAAGGGTTAGTTACACTTTAAATACTTCACTGATACTGAAAATTTCAAACTTTTAGTCTTCTTCAGTCAGTAGCAACTTCACACCAAAGAGTAGTGTTACCTCCCCTGCAGAATCCTCCTGTCTCAAAAACACTTACAAAACATAGGTAAAGTTTAATTAATTAATTGTTTCAGGGAAAAAAAAACAAAAAATGCAATATTGTTTTAAATTTAATTTATATCATATTATTTTCTGTTTTTTGCTGTTTTACTGCAATTTTTTAGTAAACTGTTAAGTATACAGTACACTTTAGTGAAATAAAACATACTGAGTTATTGTTTAAGAAAAAAACATTTTATAATTTTACTTGCAAAATGTTCAGTTCCTTCATTTCTGAAGAGCTGATGTCACTTTATCCCAATTATTAAACTATTTGACTTCAGCCAATATTGTAAGATACTGAATATTTTTTAAAAGATGGTGTATTTGAATAAATTGTTTATGATGTTTATTAATCCTATAGATGGTTGTCTTCTGTTTTATTTTAGTTTTTTATGTTGTACAGACTGGTGGAAAATTGCCTTATGTTTTTTTATTATTTTCAATGTTTATTTACTGTTCCTATTTGTTCACAAATGAGAAAAACAACTAGAAATGGTCTATTTTCTTTGTAGGTTTTTGTCAAAACAAAACAGGAAGAAAATAAATAAGCAATAGGGAAATTTGAAAGGAAACTGGTCCTGAG
Source organism: Phalloptychus januarius (assembly GCA_902982915.1). NCBI lineage: Eukaryota > Metazoa > Chordata > Actinopteri > Cyprinodontiformes > Poeciliidae > Phalloptychus > Phalloptychus januarius. The sequence continues at coordinate 104,195 of CADWAE010000297.1, forward strand.
CTGCTCGTATTGGCAGACAAACATGGAACAGACTGACTCCTTTTTACACCTTGTTTTGTCACCATGGAAATCTTGATTTGTTAATAATGCATTATGGGAAGAGGTCCACATTAAAATTTTTCATTATTCATTATTTTAGTTTGTAAAAACATATTATTCAATAATAAACATCATAAAGCATCTTTAACCCTACATTGTTGTTTTGTGTAGGCTTCCTCACATTTCTTAGAAAATGTGGCTTACACACACTTTGTAAGCTCTGCTACTAATATAAAAGCACCCCTAAGGTGCCATTCTAAGAAAAGAGGTTGTTAGTAACAACTGAAGTGAAACAGAAAAATAAGCAAACGTCTTTCCAGATCTCTATTTCTAACAACATTTCTTACAAAGGACAGGGTGGCTGCTTTGAGCTATATGGAGCTTTTTCAGCTTCCTTCAGGTTAGTGCAGATCTCTTGTCACTGCTGACTTAGAGCTGAATTCACCATAGAAAGTTTTGATAAACCAGTTGTGAACTTCCTACTCAGGGCGCTAAGTATGAAGCCAGGCTTTCATCTGGCTCTTTGGGTTTATGAAGAATACAATGAATTTTTTTTTCTTTTTTGCTGGAAGTAATATTCCAAGTAATCCTCCCCCAATGTGACACAAAGATAAATTGACTGTTAATAGCTAATCTTAAAAATCCACAGTTTATCGCCCTTCCCTGTTTTATTTCAGTGCCATTTCTCAGGTCTTATTAAGGTGAAGCAGGCTTTTATGGGCTTGTTTATGATTACCCTTACATAATTTATCTTTTGATATTTTTGGGTGCATAAGTGTTTGTTTTCTTCTCCTGAAAGGTATTGGTGGTGATCCATTTAATGGCACAAACTTCATAGACTGTCTGGAAGTGTTCCTGCAAGATCCCAAAACAGAGGGCATTATCCTCATCGGAGAGATTGGAGGGAATGCAGAGGAGAACGCTGCCGAGTACCTACAGCAGCACAATACTGTAAGCAAATAACATACTAACACCCCTTATTTACACATGCTCGTGTGTATGTGTGTGTGCTTTTTAAACTTTGATTATGATTTTTTGAAAATAAACAAAGGATTTACAAAAAATGTAAAAAAAAAAATTTCATCAAATCTTCTTGTGAAGAAAGCCAACTGTCACACACTAACAATATATTGGAGTAGTACCTTTGTTTCTTTGATTGTAGCCTCAGGCTTTCTCCATTTTATTTCTCAGTTACTTATGTGATGAAGGTAGAAAGTGACAGATAAGATGAAGGTGTGACTCTCAGGTCATGTTTTAGAAATCGACCGCGGTAATGAATTGCGAAGCTTTTCTGATGTTCACTTGTGAGGGACGTGATGATTGGCTGATGTGATGAAGCTGCTGACATTTACAGCTTCTCCAGGTCTGAACTCTTGTCCCGTGGATTACTTTTACTGTGTTAATTTTGCTCTGTTTGTTTCTGTATATGTGTGCTCTGTGCTCTTGAGCTGAGAAATGGATTTGATTTGCCCTCTGCTGCTCTAATGCATGCAAATCTGCCGCTGGCGTCTCAGGAGAATGACTACTCTGACTGAACAAATAAAGTACAAACAATCCCTCCACCCAATCACACAGAGTGTTGACAGTGAGGGACAGTTCAAATGAAACACAAGCATGAAAAGCCCAGCAGAGTGTGGGAGTAAGCTGCAGATTCCCCTTTGAAAGTCACTTGTGTAGAAAATTGTTCATAAAATGGTGCTCTTAGACCTGTTTTTAATAGTCATGGGGAGTCGTATAAAGATGTCAGGACATAATGTTTTCACTTTGAATTAAACTGAGTTTTTCTTCATTGGAGGCTATTTGAATTAGAGTTTCAGACAGAGTAGCTGCTGGAATCCAGGCCCATCAGAAACTCTGTGTTAGCAGATAAATGATCTACCTGCACTTTTTGAAATTGTAGATCTAACTGATAGAGCTGCACTGTAGAAAACTAGGATTTTAAGTGGTGCTGGAAAGATGGTGCATAGGCTGGAATTGGTTTAATAAATAAAACTAGGTTAATTTTTGGTCTGTATCTGAAATTAGAAAAACATTCTTTTTCAGAGATTAATACATCAAAGCTTAGATATCAACATGTAGACGTTGATTTTGAAAGCACTGAGTGTTTAATAGGATGTCTTTTTTTCCACGACTGTATACTTTCATTAGTGTACAGCTTTCCATCTTTGTAAGTAGATTTGAAAATTTGGCATTCAAGCTAGCATAATATATCTATTAATGTTCAATACACCGTTCAAGTTTGTACAGAACTGACTAATAATAAAATGAGCTTATCTTCTGGTGCATGAGTTTTTAAAGCTGTGTTATATGTAAGCACATTCCAGCTTCTCTTACCAGCCTGTCATGTTTATAGGAGCCTAAAATAGTCTGATTTCGACTTTCGTTTGTGTTTATGGTGCAAAGCACTTCCCCTGTCATGTTGGCAAACAGAAACGGTGAAACGCCCCTATTGGTCCCTTAATGAATGTAATAAATCTGTGCTTCTAACAGTGAACGACAGAAGACGGCTGGAGCGAATAGCACAGTCCCCCTCCCTCTTTGAATTGTTACTTAGTGCCAAGAGAGGCAGGAATTAATAGAGTAATTAAACCTGTTTTGCTTGAGGTAGATTTAAGGCTGGATTCACATGAGGGCGGTTTGTGTATTCAGAACGTGCTTTGATTTCTGAGTAGACTGTTTTCTGCTAATTTGTTTTTTTTTTGCTTATAAACTTTCATTGGTTAGAAGAGATGCTTGTAACATATTCAGAGATCTTTATAGTCATATTCCCTCCCTCTCTGCGTTTCCTGGGTAACTCTGCAAGACTTAACGCTTCTAGTTAGTGATGCTTTTTCATCCAAGGACCTCGACGCTCCCTTGGCTGATATATGCCCTGCTAGTCTCAATTATCAAACGTCGTCTTGAGCGTATGCGTATTAAGAGGTGCCATCTCGTTCCTGCCAGTGTCATCTTTAAATCTGGTGCTGAAATGCTTGCAGGAGTGCGTGTCTTTGAAGGACCTCGCTGTGTTGCTTTGGCTGTTAAACATGCCACATTTGCTCTCTGGATGCTGTCTGCCAGATGAGCGTCAGGCTGTACACACGCACACAGCCGTCCCCAGCAATTATGTTGTTATCCCTAAGTATGAAATATTAGCTGCTTTGCACACGCACAGCCTCTGTCCCTCTTTCTGGTTATGATGTTATGGCTGAAGATGAAATATTAGCTCTCTTCACCTTGGAAATAATCTTAACTGTTGAATGTAACATCCATCAATGAACAAGTAGCATAGACAAGCGCTGAGCTAATCACTTGCTGCATGACTAATTACAATTCAGAAATGAGATGATATGAAATGGCAGGAGCCTGAGCCCCTATCTGGTCACACTGCCGCCCATGCAATTAAATGGCTTGATTGACCCTTTGTTTTAATAATGCTGGCTTAGGCAGAGATGACTGGTTAGACTTGCGTGTTATCATGGAGCTCTAATGGGAGGCCACAAGGTGCATTGTGTCTAATGAATGAATGAGATGCAGGTGCAAAAAACTAATTCCTTCTATTTTTGTACAGATGATGCTGCTACTGCTGTTTTACAAAACAAATATCACTTTTCCCTCTGGTGTTCCTATCTTTATTTTTTATAATTTTTTGTCCATCTTCCTAATTTTAAGCTAATTTAATTTTGCTTTGATTTTCTCCGTGTACCCTCCATCGTCCAGGGAGATAACGCCAAGCCTGTGGTGTCGTTCATCGCTGGGCTGACGGCTCCTCCAGGCCGCAGGATGGGCCACGCTGGCGCCATCATCGCTGGTGGGAAGGGCGGAGCCAAAGAGAAGATCGCAGCTCTCCAGTCTGCTGGAGTTGTGGTCAGCATGTCCCCCGCTCAGCTGGGGAGCACAATGTTCAAGGTGAGACTTCACTAAACCACCACACAGATAATGGTGGAAACTGAATCAATGTTTAGTTTACATAGCCTTACTGCAGGTGTGTAAGTTGGATATGTGTTTACAAAATTAATTGTGATGAATCAATTATTGAAATTATCATCAACTAACTTATAAATGACCCAGTGTGCGCTAAAGGAAAGCTATGTTACAGAATCTTAGGCAATAAAACTTTTATTTTCTACATGGAAAAAATTACAATAATTTATTTGCATATTTTAATGTATTTCTAATATAATATAAAAGAAGCTGAAATTGTTTATTTTATATTTTATATAATATAGTACTTTGTAATAAAATAGTAATATTTTAATAATATAGTACTTTTTAAAATACTCAATGGCAGATCAAGTCTTTGGATAAACCTTTATGTCCAAATCTGTTTATCTGGAAGACTGCCCTGCTTGTACCTGCAAGAAAAGCTGCAGGGCCCTCATGCACTTGCATATGTAATTAAACAGCTGTTTTATATTGTTACCAGGTGATGCAGTCTGTGAGAGGTACGTAATTTTGATTGGTTATTAAGCTAAATCCCCACAGCTGATCCGATTCAGTGCAACATTCTTTGATGACCCCCAACATTTTCACTAAAACACTTTGAAGAATGAAGAGCTCCTTATCAAAGCTACTTTCTCTAACATGATTCACTGGCTCATGATTTCTTTTACAAGAACATCATATTTATCAAGTTTAAACGTCCCTCGAAGCATGTTGCAAATCCAGGCATAGACTGAAGTTCAGAGCCTAGACTGTTGTGTGTTCGTTGTTGCTCCCCTTCATTTTACATTTTTCTATCCCAGTTTGTGCATGATGATTCAGGAAGTTGGATCTGCTTGTCGATCTCATGTTGTCTGTGGAAAGCGCAGCTCCAGTCAGAGATGAATGCATCTACTGTTTGTTTGATGTTGACTTGTCACTGTTGTGGTTCTTTCGCTTTTGCATATTTGCTTTTCATTAGTTTGATATTTCCCCAGACTTTCTGCATTTTTGGTCTGTTTATGCCATGTTCTTTGTTTTTTTGATACTTGAATCATAGCATGTAACATAAGTGTAAGCATGTTGTGTGATAGCTATCGGTGTCCTGGTAAAACACTGTGATCATAGTACACACCACTGCTATAAATTAAATGTTGCTGGGGCGGTGTGGTGTGGAGGTGGAGCGGATGCTCCTTATAGGGAGGCTATTAATCCTCAATGCAGCAATCCGAGGTTCGATTCCCAACCCTGGGACCTTAGCTGCCTGTCCTCCGCCCTTCTCTCTCTGCCCATTTCCTGTCTAATCTACTCCAGATAAAGGCCACTAGGGCCAGAAAAACCTTTAGAACAAAAATAATAAATTAACTATTGCATCAAAACATTGATTTGGCCTCAGGAATTTTTTGAAATTGAAACATTATCCACCTACTTACTATTATCTATACCTTTTATCTTTTTTTATCCACCTACTGCTTATCCGGTGGATAAAAAAAGCTAAGACAGACAGTTGGAAGCAAGATTATTTTTATTTTTGGGAAGTGTACCTGTAATTCTACTGGAAACCTGCATATTGTCATCATGCCAATGGTCTGACTTTTCATTATTACATAAAAGCAATTTTAAAATGCTCAGTCTCAGAGTGGCATTTTGCAAATGCCGAAAATGATAACATAATTTGAGATCTATTGAACTGAAATGCTTCCCTTGTTTTTGCTGCTCTGCATCTTTTGTCAGTCTTTTTTCCTGTATTTCTTTTATAAAGGTAGGTGTATCACATTCAAATGGTAGAAAATGCTTCCCTAATAAATTCATAATAAATCCAATAATAATAAATATTAAAATAGATGGGGACAAAATGTAACCAAACAGTTGTTAATTTAACTTTTTTTTTTTCAAAAATGTACCATACAATACTAATAAACTAAAAAAATGCACAGATCACATTTCAGTTAAAGAAGAGAGCCATTAACATGTCTTGCAGACATATTTCTATTGTTTGAACAAGCACTTATTGTGATGTGGAGAAACCCAGCGTAACCAGTAGCTTTTAGAAGTAATTCAGTTAGGAATTAGTACACTGTATGTAAGCTTATCTCATTATACATATATATGCAGATGTTCTGTGAATGTTGCTGATGTACAACTGGAAAACTATTACAACTATGATGCAGCAAAAATGTAGAAGATGGTTTGGTCAGAGAAAACTAAAATTGAACTTTTGGGTCTACATGCTAAACACTCCCTGACAGAAAGCTAACACTGTACTCTACCCAGCCCTCTGCCCCTATGGTGACACTAGAAGCTGCCAGCATTATGCTGTAAGGAGGATTTTGTTGAGCAGGGTCAGGGAAGCCTGACAAAGTTGAAGGGAAGATGGATGAAGCTAAATACGGGTCTTCATGGAAGAAAGCCTGTTAGAGGCTGCAAAAAACTTGAGCCTGGGGCAAAGGTTCCCCTTTCAGAGCAACCCAAAACACACAGTCAGAGCTTCAATGGATTGGTTTGGATTAAGCCATGTTCATGGGTTAGAATGACTCAGTCAACGTCCAGATGGACATCCAATGGAGAATCTGTGACAAGACCTGAAAATCAATGTTCACAGTTGCTCTCCATCCAGTCTGGTTGAGCTTGAGCCATTTTCTAAAGAATAATTGAGTTGGAACCAAGTTGATAGCCACACTATTACACCTGCTGTTCCAGCTTTACGTTCAAGTACGCTGGAGTGTTGGTCACTGTTAGTGTTAGCTTTAAATTAAGCACTGTTACTCATGTGAGAAGATTTTTTTATTTTTTCATAATTTAATCGTTTTTTCTAGGAGCGTTGAGGTTTAATTTTTAATGTGCTGTAAACAAAGAACTGCTGAAAATAAGGGCAAAAATTAATAAGCATGTGTGGAACTGAACTGACGCTACAACCTCTTTATTTAAGTTTATCCCAAGGGAGGCACAGTTAACAAGATGTATAAAAAGTGAAAGCATGTATTACACCCATTTATCATCCTATACTTTCATTACCACTGCTGGCACTACTGCACACAGATATAGATTTACATGACATTTTTTGCCACAGTTTAATTCATAATCATTGCTTGTAATGATGAAAAACGTGCAGCGCGGATGCTCATTTTTCCCACACGTTGCATTCATACGTCTCTCTTTATCTCATTGACCGCTGTAATCGAAGTAATAGCGCATAAAAAGAAGCAAGCGGACACAATACGTTGAGTGTGGCCTGAAACTGTGGTGACCCCAATAACAGCTGCTCAGCTGCCGGAGTAAACATCTGCATCCACTGACCCTGATGAACTTTGCTGGGAGTGATAAAAAAAAAAAAATCATTATGCAAAACAAGAATAATGTGTCATCACATTTAATCAGCTGGAAAAATAATTAACGGGTCCTCCCTGTCTCTGTCCAGACCATCTTCTTAATTTGTCTTGAAAAGGTGTCAAGCACTAATAGGGCTCCCTGCATCAAATAAAACCACTCCCCAAACAGTTTGTTGTCAGGTTTGCATAAATGCATCCGTAAATGTTGAAAAAGACTCAGTTTTGTCAGAAGAGGAGGTCAACATGCAGCTTTAGATGGGAGAATATGTAACTGTAAACAGAAATCGAGTAAATTGCTGTGAGCTGGCGGTGCTGAGTTTATTAAAGATGCTTTTCAGCCTTGGACCACGGCGCTGTGGCCACTGGGACATGCAAAGCAAATGCTTGTTTTGAACATAAAAGTAGAAATTGGAAGATATGAACTGGATGATCAGAAGGGAGCTGGTTCATCTTATCTGGAAAAACCTTCATGGTCTAAGAAAGTTTTATCCAATTTAGATGTTGTATAAACAGCTGTTTACCCTTCAAACTAAGACGGATCTTCACGAGCCTTTTTTTCTTCCCTCAAGGCTGAAACAAAGTAGGCATACTCAATGTGCTGTTTTCACCTGGACAATCATTTTTAATTAAGCTTGTTCTAACAGTTCAATTTTATAATGCCTTCACAGGCCACTTAAGTCTTAATGTGTTATGGTAATTGAGATTTTGTTATTCTAGTAAACACTTTGGGTCTTTTTTTTTAACACAGTGCTCTTTTTCTAGATTTGTTTTTCAGTCATTAGTGTTATAATTGTCTCCAGTGTTGGTGCTTGGATTTGTTGTAGCTACCTGTGACTGCAGGTCACATTATGAACATATTTCTATCTTGTTCTTTTCAATCCTCTTTGCTGAATTTTCAGCTTCACTGAATGTGATCTGTTCTCCCCCTTAATCTCTTTTCTTTTGGTCTGTACAGATCAAAGAGGCTCATTTTATAAAATATTCATCTTTAAATTTAAATATTTGCAGCTTTTATATATTATATTTATAACTATGTTAATAACACTGATTTTTCTTTTATCTCGTTGCATTGATAACTAGCTTTAAATACATTGGGGAGAACATACATGTGCAACGTTGATGGAAATACAATTTTAGCAATTCTGCTAAAAACAATTAAAAAAACATTTGATCAGTAATGTCTATAATTTACCCCAAAAACCTTTGAGTTCACAAAATTCTGTTTGAGGCATGGAAACACATAAAACTTTAAGAATTATCTATTAAATTAACTTGATGAACTTGGTTTCTGTAATATGCCCAGATGGCCTCAGGCTATGTGTATAATATACTATGTTATAGCACAGTATAATATTGCATAGCATAGTATAACATAAGATTGTTTAGCATAGTATTGCGTAATATTGCATAGTATTTTCTAGCATAGGGCGTTATAGCATCTACTAGTATAACATAGTATAGCATAGGGCAGCACAGCAAAGTATTGCTTAACATAGTATATCACAGCATAGTATTGAATAGCATAATATAGTGTAGCATAACTTAATTAGTAAAATATAACATAGTACTGCATAACACAGCAAAGAATAGAATAGCATAACATATTACAACAAAGTTTAGTATAGCATATTATAACATCGTATGGTATAGCATAGCATAGTATAGTTCAGAATGTAGCCACATGGTTGTTTAAAAGAGCCCAAATGATCAGGCCTCTCGGTGCTGAACACTTGATGTGAGGCGTTTGGTTTTTGTCTTTTTAAGTCTGTTTTGTTTGGATCCACCCAGCTGCAGAAAGCATCACACCATGTTCTAACTGGGATATGGTGTTGATAGTGATTTTCAGTGCTAGTTTTCCATAGAATATATATAATGTATTTGGATCTTGTTAAATAGCAGCCTTTTCCACATACTATAATTTCTCCCTCTCCACAACTTTTTGCCTGATGTGTCTGCTATCGTCTTCTTGCCGCTGTTTTCATACTAATAATCTCTTAAACCTCTGAGACATTCACAGAGCAGTTGGATTATTACTAATACATGTGGACTCTATTTACTGCTAGGTGATTTCTGAATGCATTTGGTTGCACTGGACTTTATTTAATAACATCAGAAAAAATAAACTGAATACAAATATATATCACATTTAAGATTTTTATTGGTGCAAATTGTTTGTTTCCTAAGCCATTTATTCTTTTCATGGTTATGCACTACTTTGTGTTGCTTTCGCACAAAACCCTTTGTAATTCAAACCCAATAGGTGCAGACAAACAGAAGCCTTTAGATTTTGTTGCTCTTATAAATTCAGCAGTTGAAGCAGAGTTTACTGACGTTGTTTACTGTGCCTGTCGGCCTCATATATCTGGGGCCAAGTGCGTCAAAGCTGTTGTCATTGCTCGCTTGTAAATGTCTTGCTTTTCTTTCATGTCACACTTCCGTTCGCTTTTCCCTACTTTCGGACCAGGGGTATTTTCACTTGTCGCCTTTGACTGACAACCTCTACTTTTCTCATTTTACTCCTCCCCTTGCTCTTGACTTGTCAAACGGCAGGCTCGAACAAAAGTGTTTTCTTCCCCTGTTCTTAGGGAAGAGCTCTGCAATCTTGCCCTGGAGCATCTATTTGTTTAGTGACCTTGGAGTTAGTGTCTCCTGCTTGTCAGAAGCGCAATATTTGGAATTCATTTTTGTCAGTTTTTACCTTCCATTACCTTTCTTTGTTTGCCTTAATTTACATATTTCCCTCTAAACCTTCTTCAGTTTTTTATAGTCTTCCTTTTAAGGAAAAATACAGGAGACAGCAAAAAACACTCCAGTTTCTTAGAAATGTACCCAAATTTAATTTACCCATCTTTGCAGTCAGATTTTGATTGCGAGGCTGCATCTTAACCACTTTGGATTTTTCATGTTTTTATATTCCTGCCTCAGGGTGGCAGTATAACTTCATGCATTCACAAGCCACAGAGGAATGGGCCAACTTGTGCTCGAGTGCTTGTGTGTTCTCTAGACCTGATAAATGACATTTGCATTAAGTTACTCTCCCCCTCGGAATGGAAAATTCTCTGGGAACGACGTATTCTATCATCCTGCGATTTGTGTGATACTCTGCAAATTGAATATGTAAATAGCAACATCCTTTTTAATGGCCAACATAATGCCTTCTCATTTATAGTCACATGGTTGGACTGCACAGATAAACACAGCTAGCATAACCTCACATAAATCAGATTTTCACAGACGTACCATTCCCATCGATCACAGGAAGCAATCTGTTTCTTAATGTTGACAACCAACAAGTGAGCTGTTAAAGTGCTCGAGCTTTCCCACATGTATGTGCTGAGCGAGGTAGACTCTCAAGGAACGAAAAAAAAAGACTCCAGAGCTACTCAACACTCTCCCCTCAACAGCATATCTGATGCACAGGATCAAAACAAGTCTGTATGAATTCCACATGAATAAATCATTCATGTCTTTCTGTCTCACTTCGTTTGACGCTCTGTGTCTTCTTTCTCTTTGTTGTCTGTCTTTGCAGGAGTTTGAGAAGAGACAACTGTTGTAAATTGTGCTCTAAGACACCCGACTTTCAACCCATCCACCTCGCAAACGAGACGATTCTGGAGCTGGACATGCCCTGCAGTATCTGTGAACCCCGACTATCTCATCATTGATACGCATACGCGGTGTTTCTGTTGTAATTTCTGCCATGAACTTGTACCTTGCACAAAATGAAAGAAATAAAACATTAGTGTATTAGTAGTGTTCTAAACATCTCTGTTATAAGCTGTGCAGGAGTTTTTTAATCAAAGTTTTCTTCCACACAGTGCTACCAGCTAAAAAGGAGATGCCACAGTTTCATTTTGTAACACTGTAAGATGTATTTCATCATCAATTTTACTGGCTGTCCACTTGAAAAAGAAAAAAAGTTCTCATATTATTTTCCCCCTCTGTTGTGTGTGTATGATTTCAAACACCATGCACAACGACTGTCTTCTCTGGATGAAAGATTCAGTAACAACCTCAATGAACAGAAGGACTTGGTTTAAGAGTTAGTAGTTGAAGTTGCCTGCAATCAATATCTTACCTCTGGTAGGCTCACAGTCGGTTCTGACTTTGTAATATGAAATATCCAACCTTTACTTTGTGCAGGGTTTAGCTAAATCACTTGTGGCACATTTAGCAACACCTCTCCCAACTTGAGACCAAAACCTGCTTCTCTTATAGAGTTTTCAAAATGAGAAAGACAAGGAAACATGCATTGACAGAGACAGCCATTTTTCTTAGCAACTTTTCAAAATGTGTTGGATATGAAAGCAAGCCATTCAAATAAGGCAGATGTGTATTTCTTTCATTAGTCATAAAAGAACAAAAAGAATAAAGGGATTAGATCCCTTTTTTCCACCCTATATTTAGGAAATTCTGAAAATCTGAACGATGGCAAACAAGGGTGAATGGAGGTCAACACCTGTTTGCACCACGCAGAGTAAGAAGAGGGGTAAGGGCAATTGATAAAATCTCTAAAGGAAGAATCTCCAACTCCAGTCTGAGATCCACTGTCCTGCATGTTTGTAGATTCATCCCTAATCTTGCACACCTGAGCCAAATATTCAGCTCATTACCGACATCTCCAGAATGTGACAACATGCTGAGGAAGAAATTGAGCTATTTGATTCAGGTGTTTTTGAGCAGGGCTGTGTATAACAGTTGCTGGACCATAGCTCTCGAGAATAGGAGCTGGAGGCTTCTGCTGTAAAGCTCAATGTTAAGAGAGCTGCACATTTTTTTTCAATGCAGGATTGAGCTTGTGCTGAAACAAGATACTTTTAAAATGATCTACAAATATTGGTTCTGTGGCATCATGGTGTATGTAGAGTGACAGATGCTAAAAATGCATTGATAGGTATTTACAGTGGACCAAACAAACCTGCTAAGGCCTGCTAGAGTCTAATTTACAGTGCTTATTAAAAGTATTCACGCCCCTTGAATGTTTTATCCTGACACCAGGACACCAATGAACAAATGTTGCCAGAGTTCTTCACCAGTTAAAGCACTATGCGAAAGTGGCAATGAGGACGTCACTGTTGAAACATGAAACCTTGTCTACTTATGACCCATCTGTGCACACAGAGTCCGTGATGTGATGGCAGACCAAGATCATGTATTTAATATAAAATATTTGTATAATTATCTTTTTATGGAAATTCGTTTCACTTTGGCATTGAAGACAGGTTTTTATTCCGGAAACATAAGTTTTTTTTGCTCATCGTTGATTTGAAAAAGCAATGGAAAAGGGCAAGGCATCCAAGGAAACATATATTTTAATAGATAATGTTAATAGCTATCGAATGCAAGTTTGTGGTGGATTAAAGTATGTTTTTTTTAAAGCTGTTTCTTACAACTAAATGTTTGGAAAAAGATGCAAACACTGTGGCGAGAGCACCACTTTTTCTAACTCTTAGCTTGACTCAGGTGAGAAATTCTCTCCGTTTTCACATATTTCATTCCTGTGTGTAGTTTCTATATTCGAGAGGGTGAGTTAATTTAGCATTATACAATATAAATCAAAGAGCTCTGCGGTGAAATAAAGGAACGAGTGTGACGATTAAATTAAAAACAAGAAATGCATTAAAGGAGGAACAGAAAATTAAAAATTATAGCATGTCTCATCCTTAAAAGGGTCTATCCTTCAGTTTTCATAATAATTAAAATGTTATGAGGCTTCAGTTATTACTCATTTAAATAATTTCACACCTGCATACACACAGTGTGGTGACAAATAAAATATCTTCTGAATACTGATGTTAGAGTAAAGCTAGAATGAAAGCTTTTCTGACTGATTTGCTGGGTAATCTACTGTGGTGATAGTGGTGATTCTGGATAATATTTCACCTAGTTTTCATATAAAAATCTGGACTATCTAGACTAACTGCGCTTTTTTGATTTTGTCTGTGCACTTTTAAGTGTTCAACTGTAATGAAAGCTTTGTCCTGAAATCCTGTCTTTAGTATTCCTCCATATGAAATCGTTGATGAGTCACCAATATACAGGTGCACCTCAATAAATTAGAGTAACAAGGAAATGTTAATTTACTTAGAAATTTAAGTGAAACCTGAACACAGTTTTATGAACACAGTAATATGTTTATTTCTGCACCTTTTGATTGGTTGTCCAGCCGTCATCAACAATCTATACAAGGAATGGAGGCTACTAGAAGCCATAGCCTAATAACTGCCTATTCATTAAGTACTATAACTAAGCATATTGTTGAAAAAATTGAGAAGAAGAAATGCACTAACGACAGATAACGGCAACCTTGTAAGGTGTGAAACAAAGCAGATTCTGAATTTGGTGGTAACTTACAAGGCGTGGACTGTGGTTGGAGTCAGATCTTCGATATCCTAACGCAGCTGTGCCCATGACCTACGACTCTTGTAGGCCGTTTCCCCTCCCCTCAACCACAGATATCAGAAGCATTCCCTCTGCTCTCAAGGTCTATGGAAATGCTGATTTCATTCTCCAGTTGGACTTGGCATCTGCTCACACTGCCAGAAGTGCCAATACTTGGTTTAATGACCCAGGTGTAATTGTGACTAATTGGCCAGCAAACTGGCATGACCTAAACCCCATACAGAGAGTCTTTACAGCAATATGAAGAGGAAGGTGAGAAACATCAGAGCCGCCAATGCAGACAAACTGAAGGTTTTTCATAACATTTAAATTTATTGGGAAAAAAAGTTTTGGGTTTTCAACAGTTGTAAACCACAATCAATAAAATTGATTTATATACACTTCTAAATATTTATATCTAATTGAATACCTGACATAAATCAACTTAATTGTGGTACTCAAATTGGGGCATTTGTATGTTTTGATAATTTTTACTCTCCTGTGGAAGAACTGCCCTTCAGATGTCATTGAACATGTTTCTGACTCAGCTTCAACATGGACACCTCCTTCAAAGTCTCTTGATATTTTTATTTTTTCATCCATGAAATAAAATCATGGGCACATATATACATAGTATACATATATATTTAAACACATCGTACAACTGTTGCAAAGTTTGTTGTGATTCTTCCGGCATAATTTTAGGGGGCTGAAACCTCTGTAAAATATCCTCAAACCCCCCTAAATAATTAGGTGGGAATTTTTTTTGTTTTGTTTATTTTCTTTTCTTTTTTTTTCCAAACGTTTGCCAACAAATTAAAAATAATGTGGCCAGAGCTAAATAAATAATCATAAAATGATTAGTTTTTACTCAGATATGGTCATAAATATGTGTAAAATATACATAGAATTGTTCAGAAGGTGATCCAAGGTTGTCACTTTCTACACATGTTCTCCATAGGGTACCTAGCAATTTAAGGAAACCATTTTATTATGGTGACTAACTGCTCACATCCTGTGCATCTCCTGGAGGCTAAGCTCCCCTCATCCCTGGTTTCCTTCCTCAGTTATTTTTGCTGTTTTAATTGATTGCGCCTCTAAATCACACCTTTATCTTGTATGTGGTATTCCACATTTTGTGCTATAAATGTGGAAACCATGTGAAGAATCAGAGTGGAGTTTCAGGTTAACCTCTGATTGAGCAGGCCCAAGTTCAACAGATGCTAAATCCTTGCCTTATTACTGTACACAGGGTGAAATTAAACTGAGTGGAGGGAAAATGAAAGCAGCAGATAAGGTTACAGTTTGATCTGCTCCCTCACAACCTGTTTAAATTAACTCAGTAGGAACTAAAGTGTGTAATGGAGCGTATAATGCCCTGTACTGGACATCTCTGCAGCGCTTTTTTCTTTATCATCTCCACAGCAGTCAGCTAGGGCAGATTATTCTGTGTACACACAGTTAACAATTACTTTTTAATCTGCATTAGCAAATTAACATACTGACTGACTGGTACAGAAAGCTTATTTGTTTATGGGCTCAGATGTTCGTGCTTGCACTGAAGTTGTCAGACTGGGGTCTGCCTGGGTTGGATTTGACTGCAACAGGAAAAGGGAGCCAGAGTTTGGTTTCTGCTCTTCTCTAGCTGCTGTGATTTGCTTTTAAAAATGTCATCATTCACCATTAACACAGTAAAATTAAGTCTCAAAATTTAATATTGAATGATAACTGTTAAAAATTCTCCAAAGGTTTTATTTTGTGAACTACATTCACATTCATTTCAATAGAGAAACAAGATGGTTTTCCACAACTTAACTCATAATTTATGACAGTCTGCACTGATCTCACTGTACTGTGCCGCATATGTCCCAAACCTACTCTAGACATGTTTCTGTGATTGCAATAGGACACTCGACATGGTTTGTTAAAAAAGGTCAGACATTTTAAGTACTGTCGGAAGCAACCGCCGCTCCCTCTGCTAATGCAGGATTCTGTACCACCCTTGAATTCTAATATGCAGTGAAATTAAAATGCAATTTGTACACCAAATCGGCTCCAAATCTGCACACATTAAGAGTTTCCACACTGATAGAAGTTGTTTAAATGCGTTTAAAGTGACATTAAGTGGCAGAATGCCAGTGTCGCAGCTTGCAAATGGATAAATGGCATTAATTTCTTACATCAAGGTTATTCCCCACAAACCTGTGAAACATAAATCACATATATGTACAAAAATTATGAACACTGACAGGCTAAAAAACCATTAAATATTAAAAAGTACAAATAAACTGACTGATAATGAAATTACAGAAATGTTGATTTTGGATCAAAATATTTTTTTTCTGCATAACTGTTCATTTTAAGTAGGATGAATTACATTTATGAAGATCATATTCTCTCATGACAAGAATCAATATAATTTTTTTATTTTATTTTTTTAATGATTTATTCTTTTCTCAAGTTCAAAATATTTAGAAGTTTGTGCCTGTAATCGACGCGTTACAGCGACCCTTTGCACGTGACGTTACTAAAGTGGCCTACTCCGCCATGTCGGCCGCCAAAACAATGGACTGCTATAAAGCCTGTCCAAAAAACAGACCTTTTGCAGCATAAAGTAACTTTGTTTATTTAGCAGATTTAACTATAAGAATTGTTAATCGTTTAACTATAAGGGCGCTGCGCGGTCAGCCGCACAAACCTTTCATTTTATCTTAAAACCTTTGATTAGGAAACAAACGACAGCGTTTCTAACAGCCCTCTGTGTATTTGTGGATTTACAGGGAACACTTTAAAAGGTAAGAAAATCAACGACAAATCTTCGAGGCAGATACATTTTCCTCGAGGAATTTTAATAATCGAGGTAGTCGAATCATTTGAGGAATAATTTCAAGCCTACTCCTATCCCTCACTTCCAATGTCTGTCATGGCGGTTGTATGATTAAGTGACATAGTTGCAAAGGTTGCGACATGGTTAAAAATTGTAAGTATATGAAAACTTTTGTAAGGCACTATAGTCTCCACATCAGAATGAAGACTATAGTCTGATGTGGACCCAGCCAGAAAGGAAGTCAATAAGGGCCTACATTTTTGATTCAGGCAATTTAGTTTGAACTGAGCCTTTATATATTTTTTCCAATATGCAGTTAGCTTTACTCAAAGGGCTTTGAAAGAAAGTTGAGAATTCACAAAAAATGTCCAACACAGAGTCCTTATTACCTAGAGAATGCAGTCAAATCAATTGTCAGAATGGAAGACATAAGAATATTCCTTAGAGCAGACGGGAGTCTTAATGAACTCAACAGGGTACTCTGCAAGCGGCCTTGCATGTGCTCTAACACCTTATGAGTAATGCATGAGAAGAGAGGCGTTGAACACTGCGAAGGTGACCAGCATGTAAATGATCTGTTTAATTGAACAGTTGCTAATGAAACCGATAAAAATAAATCTTGTGTTAAGAGGCAAGAGCTTTTGTTTTTCGCCTCTAAAACTTTCATACTGTGCTCAAGGATGTGTATCGACCAACATGCTGTGTTCTGTGGGCAATTATCATTGGGATGTTACAGTAGGTCGGACTGCCACCTGTCAACTTGGACAACATTCTCTTTTTGGGCCAAAAATCTATTTGGAGGATGAGGAGGTTGAAGTCAGATTTGTTGCCTTGTTTCTGCGTGCCATCTGCAGCCGCGATTCACCTGCTCATCCATTCAAAGCCATAAATGACTTTTTTTTTTTAAACCTGAGAGCGCTACCGATTGTTGCCAATGAGTTTTATAGATACTATTGATCCTACCTGATGCTGCTTGGCCTGGCTGGCATAGTCTCCATTAAAACAGGGGGATAGCAGTGGTAAGGACAAGAAATAAAACCAAGGGGCTTGACAGTATCAATTTGCATGAGGCGATATTGTTTTAATAGAACTACTGGCTTGAGATTGCTTTGGGAATTGAGGGCAGAAACGAGGACAGAGAAGCAGATGTAAGGGGATCCTGGAACAGAGCCCCATTCTTTCTCTTTTTATTTTAATCAGGTGTAGATTGGCTTCTTCTTCTGATGGAGGACATTATTTGTTCGGCTCATGATGAAAGAAAGCCAGAGAACAATGCTTCAAATAGTGGCTGAAGTACTGCTAATCTGAGTCATTTGGTTCTTGGAGGGTTGTTTTCCCCATGCTTAGGTTTAATTCTTACCTGGGGTCATCCAGTAGAGGTTATGCAACCGAAGAACTATGAAAAATATGATTTTGTCTATGCGACTACTTCATGGTATGGTTTGGCCTTTCAAGCGTAAAATGACTAGCAATGTTCATACATAGATGAATAATATATTACACATATACTGTCTTTGCAATATCAGTATGCAGAATATCAAGATATCAAAGGACTGCTTGAAATATAGCACTTGCAGGGTAATGTATTCCAAATGTCATGAATGCACATATGTTGCCAATGAGATATTCAGCCTGCTGGATGATGTCTTACTGCAATTTTACGTCACCGAAAACAGTCAAAACACAAAAACCGGGTGTGGTAAATGTGACTTTTATTTATTTTTGCAAGCAATATCATTGTCATCTCACTATTTAACAGTAAAATTGCTATTGCTCAATTTCATACGTACACTTTTTTCACCTGTCGTCATCTCTCATCCATAAAATTCAATACACTTTATTCAGATTTCAGATGTAAATGTGACTTTTCTCTGCTGAAGAAAAGTGTCCTCACAGGATTCTGCTGCCATCACCATGTTTCACAGAGGATATGGCGTGTTTGTCGTCTAGAGTGTCCTACTTTGTTCATCTGTTTAATAAACACTTCAATAGGTTCAGTATATAAACATAACTATTTATAGAAAGAACAAAGTAAATAATGTCACAAAAATGAATTTGTAAAACCAGAGACCCCCTGCCCCAAAGACCTCCTTCGTAAATGTTTCCAATTTCAAGTGAACATTAGTTTGGAGCTTGTGTTCGGCTATACCACAAAGTTTTCACACCAATTAGTATAATACACATATTATGGGATACTAAAACATAATGTTAATTTGATCCACATATTTTCCAATTAAGTCTGTTTTACCTTGAAAGTGCTGCTGCTCTAAACACTTTCAAGGTTTCTAATATATATATAGAGCCACAGACTTTATTGCAACTGGAAATGCATGAATTCGCAGCACAGTTAAGCCGCTGATGTTTTGGGCCTCTCTTTGGATATAGACACCAACTGGCACAAATCTTCAACACTTAGAGGAATTAATGAGTCAGGCAGACTAGATTAACATTTAAACTGCCCCTCTGCCCCTTGCAGTGCGCTCGCTGCGCTTACGGCAGGATGCAGAAGAGGGGTCGACAAGCAACATATGAATAATTACACTAGAATAAGCTGAACACTTACTGTTGCTCAGATTTTTCTTTGTTCTTTAGTATCACATTGATCATTTTATATGCATCTGTGTTCCTCAGCTTGTAATTCCCTTTTATTTTCCAGATAAAGCACACAGCATTGCCTTATTTAAAATGCTACGCTTCTAATGGCTTATTAAATGGTTTATACCTCACTTTTAAGCTTTAGTCATTGAGATAAAGGCATTAGACACAACTTCTTAATCTTGTTAGAAAAGCGTCCTATTAGATAGCTGAATGGCTTTACGCTACGTGTAAAATCAAGATGTGCTCTTTGGAGTTTGCAGTCATTTGCTTTCTTGACTGTGTAATGCAAGCTCACGTGTTGGCTTCTCAGGCCCAGATCAGTTTGTTGTCTTATTATACAGTAAATTATGTCTCCTTCAGAGAGAAGTATCCGACACTGAGGTGTTTCGTGATATGAGCTTGGGCAGAAAACAGTGAGAAGAAATATGAGTTCTAAAAAACAGAAGTAGGTCATGAAAGGTCTATCAGGATGCCTATCACGCATGCAGTGGGATTTCTCTGTAAGCAATCTGTCCCCAAAACAAACCTTTCTTGTTATTTTTATTAAGCCAACAGACCAGGATGTAGACTTTGCATTGAGCTTCGTTGTTTGAACTCTGTGGAGTTTAGCTAAAGAAGTTGGCATATGAATATTCATATGACCCTTAAATATTTAAGCAAAGAATTTGCTTTCTCCCCATTTGCATCCCCATGAAATGCAATGGAACATGTTATGCTGCTAAATGTGAGCCTAAAAAGGCATCCAAGAAGGTTCTTTTCTGTAACAGTGTCTGTGGTTTATCGATTGCCCTTTTGTTGCCGAAATGTACCTTTCACCTGCCATTGTCTTTGAATCTGCCCTTTATAAACAAGCAGCTCCAGTGAGAACTGAACTGGTTCATCTCAGTAAGCAGCAAATTTAATTATTTCAGTGATTTATTTCAGAAAGTAAAAGCAAGCTTATTATATGGATTCATTATGCAGAGCGAGACGATGATTCAAATTTTTATCCATATTAATTTTGACTATTATGGCTCACAGCTAATGAAAACCCAAAATACAGTTTCTCCTACGTTCACAGCGTTGCATCAGACAAATAATTTTTTAAATAAAAATATTTTCATCTTTTTATTTTCTTGCTTTTAAAAACCAATGAAGTGCACGAGGTAGAATCAGGCCACCCTGGTTCAAAGAAATCATTAAAAAACCCAAAGTAATGAGACATTCATGCTGATAATAACAAACCTGGCAACTGCACTAGTGATACAGACACCTAATGTTTTTCCAGCTGTAAGGATGATTAGAGGAAAGTTAACTTTAAGGGTTCTCTCAATTTAAAATTTCCCCTGAATGATAAATTGCTGCACCCACACAGCTCCTCCCTGCACTCAGGTAAATTTACCTGCGCCTGTGATAAGAAGAAGATTGAGGAATGCAGCATTTTGCTGCATAATGGCTCACTAACAGCCTGGAGTCTCATCAGAAAGGCAGAGATCTCCTCAGGCAGCTCATTCAGTCCCTTACTGCAGAGTGCTGTGGAGAAACCTCCCCCCACTGCCTATCCATCATACCCTGGGCGAACACAACAGATGCTGCAATGTTAGACTTAACGCAGTTTAAGCTTTTCTCCGTGTTGTGGCTTTATTAAATTTAGTGCCAGTGCAGGTATGGTGGGAAGTCTCTGAGGACAAGCTGATGGCAAGAGAAAAGTCCGACGAGGAAAAAGCGCCTGTATATCACTACTTTGAAAAAAAATGGCAAAGGGAGAATCTCCTGTGATTTAAAGGTTACGCATTTGATGCTCGCAAAATGAAGAAAAGGAGAGCATTTTCGTCGACCTTAAACCCTGTGGGAGTCTCATAAAACGTAGCTGTTAAAGTAAAGCAGAGGAAAAAATGTGGGGAGTAGGTAGCTTTCTTTTAGTGCAAGTGCATTTTAGGATGGGTAGCATAAAAACCTACTGCAGATAGTTCCTTGAAAAATTACAAAAAATTAGATCAAGCCCCTCTGAAACCTTTTCTCTGTTTTTTTCATAACCAAGGTAAGATTACCACCTCAAAGTGGCATGAGTCTCTGGGAGCTTTACATGTACTGTGAGAGAATTGGTTTGTGGTCATTTGAATAACTGTAAATGTGTTAGGGAGTGTGGGAATACTTCCTCCTTTAGAGTAAAAACAACTTGCTTTTGCTTGCATGATGTATTTCTACCTTCAACTGAGTCAGTTTTAGAGGAATGTAACACATTTAGGAAATAAAATTGCTTACAGTTTTCAAGTTTTTATTGCAAGGCCACAAGAGTTGAAGAAGCATAGTTCTATTGCAGTGATGGGGAAAATGCATTTACTCTCTAATAACGTTTGTATTGCAATTTCAGTTAATCTAAACAGTTAAAATTGCAAAAGCAGTTTTCAAATGTTGGGTTAGTTTAGGGAAATAGGAGAAAAAAACTATCCAAAATGCATTAAAAATCATCTTAGGCTAAAAAATGAATTTGGTGTAATTAATCACATTTGGTTGGTTCACCCTCATCTGAGTTAAACTTTTCTAGTTACAACTAGATCTAATAACCAACAAATTCATAGAATTTAAATATAAAACCTGTCGGACAACATGAAGCATGTTAGAAGATTCCAAAAAGCAACTCATCGTTTCACAATGTAATGAAACTCAAGAATAGATGATAAACCAAGTCAATAATATAACAGTGTGTTTAAAAGGCTTAGCAGCCACTTAGGTTTTGGAACTTAAGTGAACCATAGCTAGACCAATTATGCATAAATAGATGAAGCCAGGAACAGAGGTGAACCTTCTCTGCAAACCAGACAACAATAACTCAATAAAGTAATACTTTTTAGGGGTTTAAAGTCATAAGCAGATTTCCCAATGAAAAGATCCATAAAGTTCAATCATCAATATGATATCAACTAAGTCAATATTGATTGTCTGAAGGAGCTATTCTCATCACTTGTTTAAACTCTGGTCTCTCAGCAAGTCTTCCTGAGAGGCATGAGTATCAAATTTACCATGAAGAAAAACCAAAACAATATGAATGCAAGTTTAATGTTACTGCAAGTTTAACTCTGTTAGAGATTTTGTTGGAGTCCTGAGGATAAGGAGAGCAGCAGTGTAAAACAAACAAAAAAAACTTGTGAATTTCTCCAAAGGTACAATGAGATTTTGCCATGACCTACTCTTTAAATCACTCCCAGTACCTTGAAACTGTATACAGACACCAGATCTTTTTCCCAATTTGTCATGTTAAAAACAGGTTTTCACCAAAAATTTGAATGTATGCTGTTGAATTTTTTTAAGAAACATAGACACAAAATAGCACTTAATTGTCCTGAGGGGAAAAGAGTTCATGGTTTTTACATTACTTACTGATACATAGCATTCCCCTTTACTCTGGTACCCCTAAATTAAATCAATTGCAACCAATTTCCTTCAGAAGTCAGAGGCATCTTGTATGTGGGACAATTTAGCTTTTGGACAAAACAACTATTATTTAAGCACTCGACATGTTTGACCTTTATAGGAGAAGAAGAAAACCATTACTGT
Source organism: Phalloptychus januarius (assembly GCA_902982915.1). Classification (NCBI taxonomy): domain Eukaryota; kingdom Metazoa; phylum Chordata; class Actinopteri; order Cyprinodontiformes; family Poeciliidae; genus Phalloptychus; species Phalloptychus januarius. The sequence goes on from CADWAE010000297.1 coordinate 126,806, forward strand.
AAATAACATACAATTTACACTGTGGAACATGGCGGCATTACACTGTAGGGGTGCTGTATGGGAAGATAGCCCAAAATGATTTGAAGATTGTAAACATGCAAACAGAACTCTACTTATATGGTTCAAATCAAGGCATATTCACGTATTAGGTCCAGTCAAAGGAAGGACCTAAGTAGACTCCATTGCTAGATTTACAAATGCTATCCATTCAATCTATCTGAGTTTTAACTAAATGGCAAAAAAATTCCAGTCTCTGAAAATGCAAAGCAGGTAGTGATATACAACAAAATATTTACACTTGTAATTGCAGTAACATGTTGTTCAGTAAAGTACAGATTTATGGGTTATAACATGCCACACTTTTCAGATTGCCATTTACAAAGATTCTGAAATGGATCCTCTAAAATACCATGAGACATGTGGTTCTAATGTGACAAATTGTGGAAAGTTTAAAGGAAATAAATAATGTTACAGAGGTTTTTATGTCTACCTATCTAGACTAAAGTAGCCATTTGTATTTATATTTAAAAGTTCTGCAACATGATGCTGACATTCAGAGACTGATAAATATTCAAAAACGCAGATTTAAAATTGTACTTGAAGGACAAACAAGAGAGAGTAATAAACAGTAGATAAACTGTACAAGATAATATAATAAAAGTAGTAGAAAATACCATCATTGTCATATTTTCACACAGCCTACTTCTTATTTTTGTCATTCACGTTTGATCTAACTTTCACTGAAACACACATTTTCATTCTTTAGTTTAAAACAAACAGGCTGGCTTTGTAAAGACCTTTTCATTTTACCTAGTCTGAAGTCTCTGTCTTTGCCTGGATATTTTGATTGCACATGTTGGCCCTAACCTTTGGCTCTCTGTGCCAAATGTGACATATCGCTGAAATTTTTCTTTTCTTCTATTTTTCATTTGCCTCGAGGGGAATGTTGAGGAATTGTTCTCTGCAGCTTTGCCCTGCCTAACATTCATGATACAGTCGCAAAAATTTTCTTCAGCCGTTGACCACTTAGCAGCACCAGAGGAGCAGTCCAGGGTAAGTGTCTTCGCTAAGGGCACAAAGTTAAAATTGGTGGCAAGTCCTTCAAGGCTTGACCTTTATCTGTTTCCTTTTGTTGATGCAGATTTTTTATGAAACGGATAAACACTGGAGGGAAGGAGAATTTATATTCTGCTTGACAAAGAGTAGAAGAAATAATTAATATTAACATAATTTTAAATTCTTGTTGTGGGTAGACTTTTTGTTCTTGAAGTTCTTGACCTCCACATAGTCTTTCTGAAGCATGCCTGCTTATTCATTGTTTTCCTCTGCTATGCATATCTTCCATGCTGATACAGTCCCCAAGGTGGTGGGCCTAAATTTTCACTCTCCGACTGCAATAATCATCTCTATGGTAACTCGCGGGGAATGGTTTCACTGCATTTCAAAGCAGAGATGACAACAAGTGGGAGTGGGGCAGTGATGCAGGCTCCGGGCTTTTCGTTTCATTTTCAGCTATTTTCCAGCCATCAGTCACTCATCTATGTTTCAAGTCTATCACTCAGACTCACTTAAGAATTCCCAGATTACATCAAAAATGGAACGGAATGGTGTTTTTTTCCCCCCGCCAATTTTCCTCTACAAGTATAAAAGGGTGAAAAGAAGTCAAGTTGAGCTTTCAAAATGTATTAATTCCGCCAGCATTCCTGACCTCTTCATGTCTGGAAGAGGAGACAGAGTTGCTCGTCTCCCCAACCAGCCCGTCTTTATCGATTGCAGTTCGGGGGGGTGGGGGGGGTACACATTCTCTTTCGCAGTGGATATGTTGTCATATTTTAGGACAGCGCATTTGCCTCATAAACATCTCTCACTCTTCATCAATCACCAAGCTTGTCAGTTTCGCATTCAGCTCTGTTGTTGAGATATGAGGCTGTAAGTGCTCGTGCTCGATCTGCAGATGAATTATCCATGTATCTACTAAATTCTGCCTCCATCCTGCTGGGAAATGAATACCAAACCAGCGGTGCTCAGTGAGGTGTGGGACTCAAATCCCCGGCACTTTACTTTTATCTTTTGGTGCAAATATTTGTCTCATGAATTTCTGTGCCAAGTGTTCCCGGAGATATTATGTCCCCGAGATATAGCGCAGGTTCTCCTGAACATTTATTCAAATCTTTATTATCAGTTCACAACTTCTCCTTAAAGCTCCTAGCTTAGGGAGTATTGCATTCATCCTTTTGCTGTTGGAATATGTGCGCAGGGCTTAAGCACACTCTGTCTTTGGGAAATGTATTCATCAAAGACGACGCTGAGGGCTGCCTCATGTGTAGCATGTTGGTTCAGCTTTTGAATGTATTGCATTAATTAGTGCTAAAGGAATGACTTAAAGGTCGTAGCCTGGGGATCAGTCAATAGGGCCTTTGCTACTCTGAGACTCTGCTGGAGCTGTTGAATGCATATGTGAGGATGGAACAAAAGAGCGAGATGCATCAAAGCGTTTTCCATGCAAGCGGATGTCTGTGCGTGGATGTGTTTTAAAGCAAGTGGTATCGAACACCAGGTGGAGAATTTTTATTAGCACATTTCCAAATGTGTATTAAAGACATAATTTAGAAGTGTAACAAAACATCTGACGATATGTTTCTATTTTAGTGGAAATTTAGAATCCACATTTTTTTTGTAGCCACAACTATAGAAAAGTTTTTCAACATCCCAAAAACACATTAAGTGCCAAGCATTCAGTCTGTCTTTGCCTGTGATATATGTGATGATGTGTGAAAATGAAACGTCCTGCTCCCTGTCCCACAATGTTAGATTCTGGCATTGTCTTTTTTAATTAATTCTTGTCATCAGAGAAGAAACGATCCATTGATGGAATATCCTGGTCTGTCAGTGTATTCAGGTAGTCAGCAGACCTCCTAATAGTGCTGAACTTTGACCTGACTAACTGCAACAACCTCCAGATCATAGCACTGCCCAACTAGGCTTGCACGCCAGACACAGGTCATGATCAGTGCATCTGCTTCTCTTCCTATCCTGATGCACCCATCACTCTGGAAGAGGATAAATCTGGATTCCTCAGATCACATGATCTTTTTCCATTGATCCAGATTCCAATCTTTATGCTTCCTTGAAAATTGTAGCCTATTTCCCCAGTTTGTCTCATTGATCAGTGTATTTTTTATGACTACACAGCTGCTTAGTTTGAATACCTTGAGTTCACATCAGGTTGTGCATGTGAAAATGCTCTTATTTTAATTTTTAAGCATAACTCTGAGTTCTACTGTGGCTTTTTCTTTGATTCAATGTCACCAAATGTTTAAGTGATCACCAGTCTTGGTCATTCAGGACATTTTTCCATCTACATTTCTTCCTCAGAGATGATGGTTCCCCACTTTCCTTCCCCTTTATAATAAAGCAGAGTTTCTGGAATCTCCTCTTCTGCCTGTTCCTAACCATTTGACCCTTCTTAAACAGACTTAGGCATTTTCCATGACCACAGGAAGTATTCCCAAATGGTTATCTAAGAAATAAGACTCATTGCACCAGCTGAGGTTAAATAACATGTTGGACAACAGTTGGATCAGTTGTTCATGCAGTAACAATCCAATAAGAGGCTCAAACCTATTTGATTAGTTAAATCCAGGTGGTGACTTTTTGCCAGGCAGTGTATGTTGCTGTGATTGGAATAATGATTTTTCCCCCCCAGCATCAGACTAGATTACTTTTAAGTCTGGGGACCCTACAGAAAGTTGGTGACTTTGACACAAATTGCACTTCAATATTTGCTGATCTGATCTGTGTAGTTGTCTGTTACAATAAACTGTTTACTGCGAAATATTTAGTCCAAGAAAATTGAATGGCTGCACTTATTGTGAACAAATACTTATAACAATATTGTGTATTTGGGGAAATGAGAAGGATTGTGACATCCCAGGGAAACATGAAGGGCAGGTTGTGCACTGCAGCAGCCTTGTGGTAATATTAAAGGATCATCTTACACCTATTGACACAAATAAATACATTTCTGCCAAGCTGTGGCTGGAATGTTGTATGATTGCTGTCATATTGGATTGGATCATCACAGAAACATGCTGCCCACATTTACAGCTTGGTGCAGACGGAACGACTGTGTCTCATGAAAAGCTGCAAGAACGGACATGGCAAGTAGAGTGCTATGACTCCTACTAGCAGCATCATGACTAATGGAGGGTTATTGTTATTTTTAGAATGAAATTTGACGTCATCCAGCCATGTGTGAATGAATTGAGAAGGTCACCAGGAATGGATTTTAGTCTTAATACAGGGGAAGTTGGTCTGTGTGAAATGTATTAGTTGTACAATGAAGGGTCTTTGTGCCATACAGCTTTTTAGATCCGTTTTTTTTCTTCTTGTGTGACTATAAGATTTTTATTTTTACTATCTTTCTGAGAAAGGCAGCTTTTAGAGAAACTAGTGTTCTAGTGTGTTTCTAGTAAAGTACTCTCATCTTGGAACCAGGGTTCTAAGTTCTGTCTATAAGCATTGTCTTTATCTAGCTCCTTTTAGGATCCCATTTAGATTTTTTTGCTGTAGTTTACAGTTATCTAGTTTGTTTTACGCCTCCAAACTATTTGTGATGCCTTGCAAAAAACTGCAGATTGCATACATCAGGTGCTTTGGTTGCCCAGTAGTTTCCACAGTGCAAAACAGGAAAGAGAACCCTTTGCAAATGAGTAGTTGTGATTTATTGTCATGTGATTTGAACTCAGAAATACTCAGCATAACTTTCTATATTCATCATTCCTAAATGTTTCTTCCTGTCTCATTAGAGACAAATCATTCCACATTCACGACAGAGTAAATCACTGCTTTTATTATCTTTTTCAGTGAGCTGCAAACCGCACAACATAAACAACATGTTTTTTCACCTCCCGCTCTGCCCATCACCTGGCACCTATATTAACATAATGATGCCAGAGAAAATGCATAGCTGCGCCCGAGTCCCAAAGTGGATGATTATCTCCACACATTTTAACACTGACATCAAAAGATGACTCCTATTCTCGGAGGGGTATCTCTGGGTCTCTGAGTTTCCTTTGTCGTCCTGGGTTTTGTTTTCACTTTTTCTACTTCCTTTTTATTTCATCCCGTTTGTAGAGGAAGTAACAATCCTCCATTATGCAACAACAGGTTTGACCCAGTGTGTCCAGCCAGGTGTTGAATTAATTTAGATTTTCCACTTCTGAAATGTTGCATTTACACAACAAAAATGAAGTGCGGGCGTTGTTTTCTGGCATGTTGTACAAAATGGGCTAATTAGGAGGACTGGCTACCACGCACATTGTGCTTTAATTTGCTTCTTGCTGCGTGAGGAGTTTGTCATATTTTTCCTGCGCAGTGTGTTTACTGCTGGTGACTGAAATGCTGACATTGGATGGGAACATTATTAACAATACCTCTGCTGCCATGCTTGGTGCCCACATCTAGATAATGGCATTCAAATTGTACCTGCTGTGTTCTTCACAACTCCCTGCAGGAGACTCAAACAATATGAGCACAATCTAAAAGTGACAAGAGAGCAGTATTTTAATTAGATAACTGCTGCCACTACATATTATCAGCCCTGCAACAATCGGGTTACGCTTTACGCAATCTGTTTCACGAACACAGTGTTCAGGTGATATTAACAAGAAAAATGTGTTTGAGGAGCATGCAAATGTCTTCTGTTTTATAAATCACTTCCTGCACTAAAAGTGACAAGGAGCTTCACACATACCAGCAGGCAGAGTGCAATACAAAATAAAGACATATTTTGTGTTGTGGGACTGGAAATGACACTTTCAGGGGGGGAAAAAAACAGGAGGCAGCTCAGCTCATGGAGGGATTTTTGGTTTGTGGGGTTACAAGCAGTGAGCATGAATTGTGAATGAGCGAGCTCATGAGCTGCACACTTGCATAACAACTTAGCCAAGAGAGAAATGTGGCTCGCTGAAACCTGAAAGGGAAGTGCTGGGTGTTTTGAAGACATCTTGTCTTGTTCGCATTAAATAATGACAACCTCTTGGCAAGATTGCAGTTTACTCATTTAGGTTAGCCGTGAATTATTGAGCTTTCTTACAAGTGGAGCATTTTAGCTCCATCATATGTTCCTCTTTAAAGTTTAGTTGTGTTTGTGGGGCTCATTAGGTATGCTAGTTTAACAGATAACCTGTTCTTTGTGTCAGTCTGGAGGAAATACAGCAGGCAAAGAAAAGGTAGCACTTTATTATAGCTTAGTGGTTAACCTTTAATGGAGAATGAATGTGAGGTTTTCGTCTATATTTAATGATATATTAAAAACAATGCGTTCTAGAAACATATAACTTACGGTACTTTTATAGCATAAATCATAAATATGATTTTTTTTTGGATAATGTAAAATAGCTTTTTAAACTTATTTTAGGGTTCCCGTACAGTTTAGAAAAGTGTGCAATTCCATTTGATAATTTGAGGGATAAGTGTCAATAAATGCAACATTATCTAAAAGATAGAAGTCAAAAAGATAAAAGCAAAAAATTGTAGGAATCCGTCTTGGAAAATTACTTACTTTTGCACATTTTATCACTATGCAACCACAAGCCTCATCTTATGAAATTGGAATGCTGCATCCAGCCCACATAACTAATCATGTTGGGCTTTTCTGTGAGTTGTTTGCTTTTCCTCCTCTCCTGTGCAGCTAATAGTCTGAGGGTGTGGCTGCTGTGGATGTGCGCTTCATTCTCATGCTGCTGCCACTGAGCGCATCAGCCAATCTCCTTTAAAAGGACACCAACAGTCTCTCATCAGTACCGGTTGTCATGGTTTTATAGAGCAGCAAATAAACTTACCATCTTTGTTATGCTTTAAATATTTCCTTGTTACTCTGGGTTTCTCTGGTTTTCAGATCCACTCACCTTCAGCTCACACTGACTTTTGCTCCTTCCTCAGCTTCCATACCCAAACCACATTACAGTGTAACCTCACCAATTTGCGAGTCAGTACTCATAGATTCATCTATTCATGGAATTTTCTGTGGAACGTAACTTCGAATTATTCCAAAACATTCACCTATTTATGGTTTTTTTTTGTTGCGCAAATGTTTTAAAGAAAATGCAGCTTGGGAAGCTGGAATAATTGAGTGCTATGATACTTGGACCTTTATTAGATACCGCTTGCAAAGTAGCCAATCCATTTTCACTGGTGCTGATTGGCTGGAGAGTGGAAATAAGGAATACTGTAAACAATAAGCTTCTGCAGTAGTCCAAAGACAATTTCCACTGTGTGTATTAATGCATATTAGGTATTTGTTGTTGAACTATTAAAATAAGCATTTATCAAAGGGGTCTCGAGTATTTGCTGATTTTACCAACTCGTGTGCGACTGTGGTTCCCAACCATCATGAATACTCAGTCATAAAACATAATAAACATGTTTCATTTTGCTTTCGCATTACAATTATGTACTACCTTATGTTGGTCTATTGCATAAAATCCCAGTTAAACACACTGAAGCCTGTGGTTGTAACGTATAATTCTCCTTAATGTTATAATTCACTTTCTCCATTAAGATTATAACCTAAGGAAGGGCATCAGTGAGGCATCTGCTGGGTTCCCAGTTTATTCAAGTAAATTACTCTAAACATGCAGCCAGATTCATAATGACTCTTCCACCACAAGAGAAACAAGAGCAGCAGATGGTACGGCCCACACACATCCGTCATTTCCAAACTGTTAAATCTTTGTGGGATTAAAAGACGAGACAGAGGCTGGAGAGACGGTCTAAATCCACAAGAGACATGTGGTGAGTTATTCAAGATGTTCAGGAAAGCCCAAGTAGGCTCATGGTCGGATTTTGTTCAGAGGCTAATTTTAACAATGCTTCCACAGATAAGGCTTTGTGTCTGACTGAACCATAATTTCTGTTAAAACTAAAATGACTAATCCACCAGATTGACCTGCAGCCCTGCCACTTAATAGTCAACCATTTCATTAACAGTGTGTACAAAGCCAATTGTACTGCAGGCTAAAGGTAGGTGTTTTCCTACACTTATATTTGCAAATATTGCTACTGTTCTTAAATGGTTTAATCAAGGTAACAACATTGCACAAATATGCTAATATTGCATTTATGTGTAGCAGTTTCAGATTTCTTTGATAAAAACACCTTAATCCAGTTTGAATCTTTAGAACTGTTTATGAAATACAGATCTGCTACAGACTCCCCCTTACAATTTCTTTACACACAGATTTATTATAAATTCTGCCTTGATTGACTCCAAACAAAGAAAGCATAATTATTGATAAATGTTGTATTTATCAGAGTTTTTCTTTGAAACTGAAAATATAGTATATCGAGAACTATTATGCAGTTGCTCAGCAATGATGAAGATTCATTTATCTGGGTTTGAAGAATCATCAAAGTTGGTCCATCTTATTACAGGCCTCCTTGATTTCTCCAGGATTTAACAAATTTGACCACTTGAATGGTGTCATAAAACAGATGGTCAGCTGATCCTTTTACATGGAAGCAAGATACATGAATAAAACCATGAAGTTTAGCACATAGGGATGGAGGGCCTCTGACTGTGTGGGAAGATTGAACCCCTTTTATGAGTATCAATCTGGTTTTGTCAAATAGAGACATGTCTTTGATGATGGGTTTTAAGCCTTTGAGGTGAGAAGACCTCCTTGTCATCACCCTAATCCTACGATCTTTCACAAACCCTCATTCAAGATTAGACTGAGTCACTCTAAAATGTTTTATTCAAATATTGTGTTTTTAGCTTTTGGGTTAAGCATTTCTAGAAACACTTAGATGTATAAAAGGTCCAAAAGTCTCTCATCCAAGCAGCTGGAGTAAAGGGTTGTTTATGCTCGATTTACCGACAGAGAAGCAGGCACTACAGTAGACTGAGATGGTCTTCCCAGCCGTTGAATACATTGTGGCATATAGATGTAAAAGTACTGTCATTACTGTCATCGACTTCCTCTTTGTTCCATTCGCTGATCATAGATGAGCTTAACTGCCCCGCACTTGCTCCTTCTGCTGCATATGGGTACCCATCGCCCAGCTCCCTGATGGGATACTAAAATATGCCTGAAATGAGCTCAGAAGACGAACAGAAGGCTCCATCCGTATGCGTCTGCATATTTAATGTTGAGCATTAATGGCCCTTTACCCTGTCATGTTGGTTTTCAGTTTGTTTTAATATCCCAGCATTATTATCATTACTGTATTCTTTGTTCCTTGATTCCAGTGTTTGGCCTGTGTATTTAGACTGAGCATATTTACTATCCTCCCCCTGGTCACCTCATATTTGTGTTTGACTACACACCCTCAGTGTATGTTGTTTACTCAACTGACATGCTCCTTAGCTCTTGCAGTCATTTTTGCTCTGTTTAAGTCTCAGGTTTTCTGATGTTACTCATACTGGTTTTACTCATGCTTGATGTTTCTGCATTTTCACCATTAAATCATCCCTCCAACATGCACCTACTCCTACCTATATCCTGTTTACTTCTGAGCTCTCAAACATCAAATGTGAATAAACCCTTATCTACTTACTGCCATAGATGCCCTTTGAAGAGCTTTGTCAAGCTCATTGTAAGTCAACTAGACAACTGCAGCTGATCCAGAACGCTATTGCTCGCATTCTTACTAAAACTAGGAAAGTAGAGCAGATCACTGAAGGTTTAAAGCCTTTACGCTGGGTCCCTGCGCCTCACAAAGTAGACTTTGAAAAATCGTTTATAATCATTGAATGGCTTGGTATCAAAGTACATTATACCTGTTGTATCAATCTTCCAGACCACTCGCATCTATTTAGGAACAAACTTTCAGAAAACTGCAAAATGTTGAAACCCTGAATTCCTTTAAACAAAGGCTAAAAACCAATTTGTTTAGAGTTGCCTTTAATTAATAAGTAGAACATCATTAGTTGTAGCCATTTTTCATGACTTTTTATTTTGGCATTGAAGTGTGATGTAATGAATATTATGTTTTTTTTTGATTGCTCATCAGAATATTTTAACCATACAAAGCATGTTGACCTTGCTGCTGGAATGTGTTATGCAAATAAACTTGACTTAACATTCAGCAGTTGTATGTAAATATAGGAACTAAATACTTTTCTCACTGGAAGTCCTGGTTTATTACAGCTGTGGTCTGTAAAGCAGGAACAGGCACATAATTCATGTCCTACAGCATGAGTCTATGTTTTCAACAGGGTTATTTCAGGATGAGTTCTCATGAGCTGTTATTAAAGCAGTTATTTTTAAAGGCAAAAACAGCTCCCCATCTGTTTTTGTTCTGCAGCTGGTAGACTGCAGTGCTTGTATTCATTAGCAAATATGTTTAGACTTCTCTTTCATTTTTATTTTTTTATTTTTTACAAGGACTGCCCTTTAGCAGCCGGCGAAGTGTCGCTGGAGGAATGCTTACTCCTAAATCCTTTAGCACTTTTTGTGGATCAATGATCCCTCCCAAGTTCAGAGAAACAACGTGTATTGGATTGATGTTTCCCAGAGCTACACTCTGAGTAAATATATCTGCATTCATTGAGCTGCCCTGCTCAATCACACAGCTTTGGCTGCAACACCACAAGATAGCCAGCACCCAGAGGGAAATGTTGGCAGACTCTTTAAGGCGTCTTGCTGACTACTAAAGCGCCTTTATCTGTGCATTTCCTATTGGCATAGTGCTCGCACAGATTTTCAACTAAAAAAAAAGAGACAATGTTCAAAGTGATTTTTTTTCCCACATGACTTAATTAGTGATAATTACACCACAGAAGTGAATGTTTTCAAACTAGAACTGACTCTTATGTTATTCTTTTAGGTTTGCTTTGACTGAAAACTTGAAGAATTTTCTTCAGTTTTGCTTCGTGTTTGAATCGCCCAGCATCTTTCATCCTTGCCTTCAGCAGCTGCGATATCAGTCAAACAATGTTCTGTGATTCTTGTTTGATTTGTTCATTCAGATCCAAACTTGATGTAATTTGCTGGATGCTAATTGAACACCCCGCTCCCTGTCCCTTCTCTTTAAAAAAAAAAAAAACAGCAGAAATCCTGTTGGGGAAAGCTTGTTTTTGCAGAAGTCTGCTGCGCTCGATATAAGATTGCTAAGATTAGATGACCTCTGGCTCTTTACTGTACATTTGTTGTTGTCATTGGACAAGTAATCAATAGCCATTGTGAGGACAAAAACATCCCAACAGGCTTTTTAATGTATGCAAACACTCAGGTGTTTAATGGTTTGGCTTTTTCCAAGGTTGCTGCCAAAAAGGGCAATACAATCTGTTTTAAATAAGACGTGTCCATGAAAGAAGCTTTTATGGTGTTGCATAAATCAATCAGACAAGGAATGGAAGGTTCCTCATTATTATTATTATGCTCAGGAATCAGTCATTATTCAGCTTTCCCTGAACAGTTAGTCCTCTGAGCATTGTCTGATCAAAGATCTGTGTATTAGTGGACATTTGAAGTAGATTGAAAATACATGGTTGTAATTTTTGATACAAATAAAATCTGAAAGGTTTGACGGCCATTTATATTTAGGTTCCTTTCCTCTTATACTGCAAAATAAGACCCTGGTCAGACATGTATTCAAGCTCAGAATAAATAGATCTGTTCTGGTGAGATCTCCGAGGCTTGTTAGGCATTTAAGAACAAACAGTTTCCTGCCGACGAAGGAACACAGCAAACAGGGCAGCAATAGAGTTGTGAAGAGGCTTGAAGCAGGGTTAAGTTCTAAAACAATATCCCAAGCTCTAATAATCTCTCAGTGATCTGTTCAATCCACCATCTGGAAAGGAAATATCATGGATTTTGATTCTACTAAAGTGAATATAAATGTAGGCAATACGTGTTGCTATGTTTAAAAATATTAAGTTGAAGTTGTAATTTCCTCTGGACTTGAATTAAGCAGATGTTTGTGTAAATGCAGCATACTAAGTTTAAAAGTTGGTTTTGGTCATCTTGGCATGTTAATAATATGAACTGGTGAAAGCTGGCTGTCAGTCCAGGATTAAAGTCCAGCCTCACCTCAAGTTCTCCTCACGCGGTCAATCTCCCTGGCCTCCAAACCTCCAGAACGGAAATCACTTACTTAAGTTAGTATATTAAACAAGATTGTTTAGTAATAACCTACTGAGAAGTTGAATTAACATTCACTGAAAGCAAGTTGAGGCAGACCATAGTCTATAGTTTGGCATGTAATTTTTAAATCTTGAATACTTTTAAGGCTATCAGTTAAATTGATTTCTCAAGTTAACAACCTCTGTGTGCGAGAATGGAGTAAAGTTTGAACAGACTGCTGCTGCCCTGCAGCATGCAGAAGCCAACACAATGGGGGACAATTCTGTGTTCTCCATACATTGTATTACTTTTTTTTTAATGGAAGTCTGACTACATTTATACCTACGGCTGTTTTTGTCTTAAAGTTCAATCAGAGAACAATTAGCCTGTGGGCAGCATTCAATGGTTTTACAGGCCGCCTGAAAAGTATTCACAACACTTCACTTTTTCCTCATTCTGTTATAATAGTCTTTTTCTCAAATATTTTAAATTAATCTCCTTCCCCAAAATTCTACTCACCGATACCCCAAAACGACAATGTGGAATAAAGATTTTTTTTTTTTTTGCAAATTTATAAAAATAGGAAACCAAGAAGTCACATTTATACAAGTATTCACAATATTTGCTTAATACTTTGTTGATACAAAATGCACAGCTGAATAATGGGAATAATATTGGGCAGAATAAGAAACAAGCTCTTTCCACAGGTAATGTAATAAAATTTCACTTTGGCTTTTATTTTATATTTGTCTCCTAAATTGGTCAGATATTATACCATACTTAGTTGGAACCTTTTTAAAGGACCAAAACACTATGGAAGATGCATCAAATTTGCAGAACTTAACATTACAAGTAACATCTGAGTATTATAACAAAGTTGCTGAAAAATGGCAAATGAATAAATGTGTGTACATATCAAGAAGTATTTTGACTCTTTTGAGAGTTCACAGACTTTATCAAATGCAGTTTTATATTTCCTTTGGTTTGTATCCTCATCAGAACTACAGTGAAAAACTTTGTTTGAGAAATGATGCAAAATATAATACATAATAATATACTGTCTTGAAAACGTTCACTAACTGGGAATGGATAGCTTTCAAATACAAGTAGATATGTGATCTATTATTAAAATCATTCAGAAGACAAGTCTTACTTTTTACAAGGTTGCTCTACTTTACTTGCCTTCTGATGTCAGTTGTCTATGAATTATTTCGCACTCAGACAAAGGTATATTTAGTGTGATTCATAGGAAAAACAACACTGCCAATGTAAAAAGACTGCGCTCAAATTGCATGACATAAGATTAAAGCAGCCTCCTTTTGACTCCAGAACAGACATTCACACACAAACATGCCCAGGTACACACACCTGAAAGTGTACAAACATGCACACAATCACACCAGGGCTTTGGATAAAAACTAATAAAAAGCCTGGCAGAAGAGGAATGTTTTGAGCCTCGTCTTTGAAAGCGATAAGATTAGGGGCACATAGCGGGTCATCTGGCATGCTGTTGCACGGATTCAGGGCAGACTGACTAAAAGCAGCTTCCCCAGATTGTGATTCCATTCTTGGAGCTATAGAAAATCCCGCAACTAGATGTTTAGAGCAGTCAGGTGCTGATAAAAAACAAATGTATTATTGAGTCAGGTCATTCTGTGCTTTATAAACCAGTAGTGCACTCTTAAACATGACTTTAGCAGGATTAAAAGGGGGGCAGAATAAAGGCCAAAACCTGAGGAGTGACGTCCTCAGTTCCTCATTCAGCAGCCTGTGCTGTGTGGCAAACTGACTGTCTACTCTGGGAAAACAGGGGAGAAGGGATTTGATCTAAGCTCAACACGATGCGGTGGCAGAGTAAATGTATACTGTGAAAAGTTGCTGCTACCTTGCACAATTCTTCTATGCTTGGTTGCTGTTTTAGCCCACTTCATTGTTTGACATAAGTGATTAAATCAATTTGTTTTTATTTGGTTTTACTACTCACAAGCGGAATGACTGTGAGAATTGCTCAAACAAAACCTATTTGGTAAATGAAGTAGACTAAAAGATCTGAAAAAGCAACATATCATACATTGATCTAAATGCACTGTAGAACAAATGAAATAATTGATGACTATCCAATTAGAAAGAGGTTCAAAAGCATTTGTAGGGGTTTGAGACTCCAGAAAACCAGAAAGAACCTAAAACCATGACTGGAGAAAATGACAAATAAGGTTAACCTCGCAAGAAGTGGCCGGTCAACAGATATTATTACTCCAAGAGCTCATCGACATCTCATCATCTTCCTTCTGAAGTCAGGAAGTCATCAGAACATCTGCATACCTCACTTGCCTTAGTCAGGTTAGTTCAATAAGAATCAGGCAACAATTGCATAACCACTGCTAACTTTTCTTATAGCTTGTCATTTTAGTTTATTTCTTGTGTTATTTCAGTTATTCTCATTGTTTGTATTCTGGATTTGCTTTGCTAGATTACTATTTAATTATACATCCCTTATTTACCTCTACCTGCTTCCCTCCCCAGCTGCATTCACTTATCTGTAATTAGTTCTTCTGTTTTTTGTCATTTTCATTCTCTCCTCTGTATATTAAGCTCCCAGGTTTCATTGTTCTCCACGGCTCTCCTTCCGTTACTCTTCATTCTTCACCGTTTGTTACCCGTTACTCAGCCCGTGTTTTGCTCTCAGCTTCATCGCCATACTTTTCTTCTTAATTTAAATTCTGTACTTTGCTTCATTAAGTTCTCTCCTCTTAGCTTCTCCTTAAATCACCATTATGACAGATTGGGCAAGTACTTTTTTCTTCCCTTTTGTGGCAAAAATAGAGAAATCTGTAAGAGGGTAATACTTTTTTAAGAGCACTGTATTAAGCAGTGGGAAAATATTTACCTATAATATTTGACTGTCATTGACTCAGGTAATGCGTTTTTAAATAGATTTCATTGACTTTTTTGACATAATCGACCAATAGGCTTCAGAGCCGTCCGTGGTTTGTTGGCCAGAACACATCACCCTGCAGTACGTAACGATAAAAGACTGTGTTGTCCTCAGGGAAAGGTAAACCTTGCCAGCTACAATACGTGATCTACATGCGTCATAATATGCTGTGACAGGTGTTCTGTGGTCCAATTCATGGCACCTAGGTTTTGTGAAAAACTTCAAAATTCCTGCTCATGCTATGCTGGCTGAGCAGTCTTTGATTGAAGCTGAAGTGTGAAGGACCACTCCTTCCTTTGGGGGCCTTGAGGCAGTTTTCCACTCTCTGAGACAGGCAGAGGAGTGTGGAAGACTGATTTATGAGAAGCTGTAACAGCAATTAAGTTACTGCCCAAGGAAAATGATGCACTTGAAATCTTTTTATTCCCAGAAATTCAGTGCTACTGGCAACTGTTAACTTCGATTTTAATTATGTATTACACACACAAAAAGCTTAAAAAAATGCAGTTGGAAAGAAGAAAGAAAATAAATAGATAAAATGTAAACGACTTAAATAATAGCTTATGCCACCATTCAGTCTTCTGTAAACACATTTATTGTCGCAAAAGTCAACACTTTTCAGATAAGTATAACTTCCTGGTTATACTTCCTGGTAGTATAATACTGGTTTTATACTGGAAGTTTTTCTCTGCAACAGCTTCTGTTAGCTTGTAGGTACAAGAAGGACAGTAAAATATTTTTTTATGGTTTAGAAATGAGACTTTAGTGAAATAAACTAAATAAAGATTAGTACACTGCTGGTTCTTTTCAGTTTATACTGTGATGACATTGTTTAAGTTAATGCACATTGATTATTTTAGCTGCTTTTGTGCAATTCTTTTGAATTGAAATGTCTAAAATGCGGTATAAGGAGAAACAAAATTACAAACTAACTTAAAATGCACAATATTAAGAGGAAGAAACCAACAATTTATTGTGCTGTCTATTGCTGTTTTGTATGTGTCTGTACTGTCATAGGAACTTGGTGTAAGAGCAATTATTCAGCAAAGAGAAAATAAAATTTCATGGGTTCTCTTCCTTATGCACTTATGTTTGTGTGTCATAAGGAAATCTGAGTAGCAGCAGAGGATTAGGTGACTGGACTGAGATTATACTGACTTAAGTTTGATTATTTACTTACGATGCAAATTGAATTTTATTAGGATCACAGGTACAAGGGAATACATCTCCTTTTTGTGACTGAAAAAAATTTTCTACTAGTGGTAACCAGTGGCTTTTTCTAGGTGAGAAAAAAATAGTTTACTTTCTACCCGAGTAAATTGTCTTATTATTGGTGCTGAAGGTATCAGATTTTTAATCATGATTCATAATATCCTTTTATTTGCCAAGATTACTTGCCTGGATGGATGTTTTAATATTTTCAATATTAAAACATTACCAAATATTAACAAACAAACAAGCAAGCAAATAAATCTGCTTGCCTTCTTTAAAAGCAAGACTTTTTTTTGTCTAATCAGGTTTCATGTTTCACTCTTTAGCTTCATCCCTTTCTACGTAACTGCCCATATAATTAGACTCATAAAATTAGCCCATAAAAATCCCATAAAATTAGTGAATACTCATTCAACATAATTCATTATTCATCACCATTAAATATTATTAGTTATTCTCAGACAAGAACTCTTAATCAAGCGAACCAATGTTTGAAATAACTTTGGGATTAGTCTGACTTCCAGTAAGTTAAATGATTACAGAAATGCAGCCTTGTCTTTAAGAATACACACCCATATTTGTGTCTTTCTTTAAGCATCAGCTTGCCAAATGAAGACATTTGTAGTTAAAAGTTAAGCTAGATTTATTTCTATAGCACATTTCAGCAATGAGGCAGTTCAAAGTGATTTTACAATATAGATTTTTTTTTACCTTATCACTGTAGAAAATCCTTTATGGACCATGACTTTTTTTATGACTTTCTTTCTGGTTTGGGTTTGAGTAATATTACTATTTGAACATACCTCCTCAGAATTGGGGATGCTATAAAAAGCTTCATCCTTGCACAAATCCATTCTCACCCATGGTCATGGGTAAGGTCATGGGTAAGCACGGCTGCTCTTGTGATGTTGGAAGACCTTGCTTTTATGTATAAAACCATTTCATTCTTACCTCAGCCAGAGTCCTTGCTCTGAACTTACAGGGCTGCAACATAATCTTTTTTCAGAAGTTCTTTTCCTCATGTGTGACTACAGAAGTATGACCGACACATAGAAAAGAAGCCCCTTTTTCCTTCTGCATAGACAAAATAGTTAATAAAATTATTTTCTTGAAGATGGTAATGTCGGTAAGCTTTACCACATACTGACAAATTCTTAGATTGCCAAATGAGAAAAAACATCTAAGCCGTGCTTCATAAAAGTGTTGAAATTTACTTTTAACCAAATTTTAATTTTTGGGAACTAGCCCAGTGCGTCACAAAACAGGATAATATTTGCTGACAAAATATTGAACTCTTGTTTTACCATCAGAAACATTTATTGTAAATTCCTAAAAAATATATATCCTAGAAATTTTTGGTTTTTATGATGCAATGAAACCTAAGAAAGAGAACAGGTGAACAGTAATTGCCGCCATTAATGTATTCTTGCTCAGCACTGTATTATGTGTCCAGTGCTAGTTTCTGGTAATTAAATTTGTTTAGCCTTGAGAACTGCCTTAACGTAGGTTTGTTTACCTAATATGCATGATGTTATGTTGTTTTCATGCCCATGACATGATTTACTTCTCCCACCATATCCAAAGGTTTCTCAATAGGATTTAGATCTGTATTATTCTGCTGGAGGTACCCATTCATATTTAAATGCAAAAGGACAGGAGCATAGCCCAGCAGACAACAAAGGGTGAGGAACATCCAACAAAGATACATGTTTCCACATTCCTAAAATGCGGAAACTCTCATATTATCAACCTAACATGACTGCTTTTGCATTACTCATGGAAACTTGAGTATATAGGCAGTGAAAACACAAACTCCACACAGAAATACAACAATTGAGGTAAAACTGCTCACCTTTTGTGAGGCATCAGTCTTTGGCATTGCACTGTAGTTATTACATCCAAAAAATAAGTAATGTGCATTTTTGTAATGTTGCTGGAGAAGTGGATTTTAATAAGTTTATACTTCTACCGACTCCCTTGAATGCCTATTGTTATTGTATTGCTGTAACTTTATTTGTAATTTGGTGCATTACAAATAAAGAACTATAAAGACAAAAAAAGAAAAATAAAAAACTTTGAAGTTTATTACATATTAATAGTGTGTACAGCGCACACTATTAAACATTTTATTAAAAACACATTTGCTACAATAACCATAACCCCTTGTTGTTGTTTTTTTATGACTATGACAAAAATAAATTCATGTAATGTTCTAACCTTTATTTTTCCCATTTCTCTAATACATTCCAAGCCCAATATATCCCAAGGTAATTATCGTATAATCTCTATTTACCTCTTTCTATGCTCATCTCATGCCTGACTGTACTGAAAGATGTTTCTCTCTGTCAACCCTTTCTGCAGTTTTCTTTGTGTTTGTTCCCTAATGAGCCCTTTTCTTGTTCATTTTCATGATGCATCGTTGTTTGTTTCTTGTCCTTATGTATTAATCCAAAATAATGGCATCATGAAGACCTTTGAGGGTGCAGTAATGGACTATTATTCAGGAAGATTTAATTTGACTTGACATGCAGCAAACCAAACTGATAATTTATTTATGATCTGGATCAAATTGGACTTTGGTTACTAATGAATTATGATGGCCCAGCCAAGTTCACCATCTTCTCATCCCTTCTGTTGTATTGTTTGGTCCACGCTGTTAACAGAGTGCAAGGCAAGCACAGAGCAAGATTAACAACAGGTAAATAACAAAAGCTAAAAGAGAAAAATGGTTAGTTTTGCTGCCAAAGGTGTTCTAGCACACCATATTATATATATATATATATATATATATATATATATATATATATATACACATACACACACACAGTGAACATCTACCCAGAGGACACTATCTCCCCTCATCATCCTCAACAACTACTGTGGATCCCTTCTGGTTCCCAGGAACCATCCTTTGTTGGTGGCCTAATAGCCAAAAGGTCTAATATAGAAAAGCAATGGATGGACAGAATACATTTAAATCCTTTCTCAGTCTAACAGATTTGACTGCTACAGTTAAACAAAGTTGCTTTGTATTTGCGTCAGGAAATGAACTCACATGAGTGCCAGACGAGGCCTCTGTCCAAGAAAGGTATGTGCAGTTTGTATAAAGAGGGCATAAATAAATTATAGTGTAACACTTCAGCGTGTCAGCGTAACTCTAAGTCAATCCTCTGGTGTAAATCCTCTCTTTCCTTATTAATGGGAGTTGCTTCTTGCCCAGGCCACTTCCTGCCAGCTGCGACTCTCCTTAGCAATTAAATTAATTCCATTTGTGTTGAAGACGCTTCTGAGTAGGAGTCTGGAGACACAACAGCAGCGTGAGGCACCATCATCTGACAGCAGCACCTTTGAAGTTTCCAGATACTTTAAAATAATCATGAAAACAAAGGAATGAAAACACAGTACATATGCTAATACATTTCAAAGACAATGCAGTGTGAATCTGATATGCCACTTTGCTGGAGGTTTTTTTTCTCTCCCTTTAATGATTCCTAATGATCTTTCAGTCAAGCAGTTCGTTTTAATTGAATCAGAATCTAAAACGTGATCCACTACTTTATCTCTCCCCTTTAAACTGCATGGAACAGCTTGTCTTGTCTTTAAACCCCACAGTTTCTTTTCAGCTCAAACAAGAAGATTACTGAGGAGCACCTGTTATGATGACAGAGCTGGAGGTGGTAGATGAACATGTGGGGTTATTGTCATTGCTGAGTCATAACACCTTTGAAAGAGCTTTACACAATAAGGGTTTGGTGTTATTAGGAGTTAAAGGAGCCTTATCTTGAGGTCTTTTTAAAATATTTAAATTTTTACCAACTCAAATAATAATCCCATAAACAATTTTGCTTAAAAAATGGTTAAAAAAAGAACTGCTGTGTCAAGATCTACATCAAACCTTGCTCAGGTTGAACTGAACATATAAATGACAAAAAAGCACAAATTAATCAAGGTTTTTCACTTGTGCTACACATTAAAAATTTTCACTAGCATAGTCAGTAACTATGTTTATACATACCAAACGATTTCTTATTAGACCATAAAGCCATTCCTATATCCACCTCTTCTTACTGCACACTGCAAGTCGGCTGGTAAATAACTAAATAACTAAACGGCATTACTTGTTATACTGTTATCTTAGTTTTGTCTTTTCTCGCTGCTGTTCTACATCAGTGTAATCACTCTTACCTATTCCATGCTGGTTTGGGTTCAGTGACTGTAAGATCCACCTGTTGCCATTCTCATGCCCCCTGCTTTTGATTTTTTCCTTCATTTACACTGAATCCACTCCACAGTCAGAATGCAGCTATTCTGGAGCAAACCAATTTCCACTGCTTGCATACCTTCTGAGCTTCACTCCACTGCGAACTGCAGATTCTATAAGACATTTGTGATCTTTGAAGATTGACTCAGCACTTGCTCTGGGAAGTGCGAAGCTGTATAGACAGTGCAAATCCTCATATTGACTATAATAGGTGCGTATTTACTGCAGAGGCCACACTGTGGCGGAGCCAGATGCTGTGTAAATTAGGAATTATGGTGTTTGTTCAAGGTTTGCTTGGTTGTTGTTGAAGTGACACCTACACTTCTCCATTTTTTTGAAGAAATTCAAATTCTGCTGTTTTGATTTATTTTCAGTAGTCAAATTATGTGATTTTGCAAGTTATGAGCAGCACAAACTGAGCTAATTAAACACGTAAAATAACTTACTAGATACTTTCAATCTACTTCTGTTTCAAAAAGCAGTACTCATACATTAACTCTGACAATATCATGACTCAAGTGCAGGAGATATGTAATAGGCACAATTGCTACACTTATAGAGAAGTCACTAATATTGAGTTGCAGTTTATCAACAAAGGATAAATAAACTATGAATAATGAGAGATTATCCCCGTATTGTATATTGCAATACAATACGGGGATAATGACACAACAAGCTCATTAGTCGTAGCTATTTTCTATACAGGACATGAGATGTTAGCAATATTTGAAGGAAAGCCAGGAATCCCTGTCATGCAGAATTACCCAGTTTAGGTCAGTCTAAGTATTTTAAGTTTGAACAAAAGCATCAACGATTTGATTAAAACCTGTAAGATAGTTCCTCAGTTTAGCGCCAACATGACGTGTCAAAGCTCCATTTGCTGCTACCTTTGTAACCAGCAGCTAAGAGAGGGTGGCTGTTCTCAGGCTGCTAACCTTACAAACCATTTTTGATCTCAAAATGCTGAAGCAAATATGAATTAAAATGGTATAGATTTCTTCATTACCGTAGTAACCCAATGTTGCCTCCGACCTCCATTGGGCCATGGCAGAGTGCCAGAGAGACTACCTGAGCTTGCAGCAATCCCTCCTTCCTCATCCTCTCCACCCACTGTTTCACTAGTGCTACCTGCCTGCTGTCAATCAGACCCAGCTGCATTCTTCCTCTTGCGACTCAGTTCCAATAAAATTGTATTTGAGGCTATCTGCCTCGTGTTTTTAATTGTGAGCATTGACTCCATCTTCCTGGGATGACCTGGTTTCTTCATGCGCTGTTCCTTGGGCTCCATCGTAGGTTGCAGAACTGTTCCAAAGTAGATAAGTCAATTTGAGTGAAGTAAACAATCAATAAACACATTTATCTCAAAGGAATTCCAGACAATTAAATTAATGCCTTTTTTAGGTTCCCAGCAAGTTGTTGTATTTCCGATTATTATGACATCAGTTTAATGCAGACTTTTTATTTAAGACTTTTATTACCATTTTAGTAATCAGTATATTGCTTTACATTAGCAGTGTGCCTAGAACTGTAATTAGAAATTAACATCCACTCTCCCTTTTAATGCAGATAATTAACACTGATGGATGGACGCCGACAATATTACAAATAATTACAGATAATGTAAAAGTTAACCTCAGCCGTTGTAATGCGTTGTACATATTAAGTATTTTCTTCAGTAGCTGTTTCTGCAGTTCTCTGTGTCCTCCTTTTATTATATAAATTGTTACACATTGGGTGTACATTTTCTTGATTAGGAATGATAATGCAGAAGCATGCACTTGAATGTTAAATGAGATCGCATTTAATTAGGCTTTGTTTTGATGAAGTCAACTTTTGAAGACAAGTCATTTTTGCATAAAAGCACAGTCAGAAGCTGGCCTAGAACATCCTGGATTAGGGTAAAGCAAGAAAAATAAATAATACAGTCTCGAAGGGAGAAACCAAGAGTTAATTGAGTAAAGATATTTTGTTGTTTCTTAATTTAATTATCACTCAGTGAATAATTTCCTCAAGTTTCCTCATTTCAAACAACGGTGACTATAATTCTTCAAATTAAACACAGCATCATGAGCTTCTTTTTTCTCCCTCAAAAAGCTCATTATCCATGGTTTCCCCACCTCACATTTTGCCTCCATCCTTTGGCTTACTTTACATTTCAGCTCCAGAGCTCATCTTACTCAACACAGCCAATTTGAAAGCAGCTTAATCCTTCAGAGAATTCTTCTGCTGCTTCCAGTTGCACCCCTGTGATTGATGTCTGGCAAGATCCAACCTAATGTACAACATTTGTATGATTGACACCACACATGTGCTTTCTGGAAAAGCTAGTGGATGCAAAAAAGCACTAAGCGGGCTTACTTTGTGCCCACTACCTGCATAGAGATTAGAAACACTTGTCAGGACTGCAATGCATCAGCAGCTGCGTCCTGATTGTATTAGAAGTCAGTTTACAAAGCAGAGGTTTTGTTGTTGGGCTAATTTGGCTATTCTTGCCTTTTGAAGCACCCTTGATTGGCCACAGGGGTGTAAATGCTGACATGAAGTATGAAAAAGGTACAAGTCAAAGACAGCTCCTCTTAAAAAAAAAGGCATTAAGTGGGACATGTAGCCTTAGGGCATAATTTTAGACAGCAAAGTTAATCTGCTGGGAACCAAAAAAAGCATCTGATGCATAGAGTAAATCACATGGCATCCACTTGATGACGTAGCTTTCAGTCTATAAAAACGGTGCAATGCACTTGTGAAATTTACGTCCACAAATATTTTTTCTTTAAATATAACCATAGCAGAAATAAAATGTTTAAACCTAGAAGTAGAATGGTCTAAGTTTGATACCCCATCTATGTATGAGAGTCTTATTCTTAAGTAAGACAGGAAGTAGTTTTTGAGTTTTGGCTAAAGAATCAACTGAAGGATTTCCCATAATTCACCCGAAGCTGAACGTCACACTGGGATCACCACTCTGTTCCTACATCCTGTGTTTCGCTTTAACAAAACGGTCAAGAAGAGAGTGCCACACTTTTCTGTAGACAGCTTTTTTGTGGACAACCTTGCAGGTTCTATCGAGGAGGCATTGACACATGATGTTCCTTAGTGTGCCATACAATCAATTGAATATTAACCCTTTTCTGTCTGAATTAACATATATACACACATACATATATAAGTAATTAACTATACTTGTGCTGTTATTAAAATTTGAATATAACCTATTCGAACAATATGATTTCAGGTATGACATAAATTAGTAACATTAGCCACAACTGGTAAAACTAATTATATCAAATATCCAGTCTCTGCTATGTATTTTATCAATGCTTATATTGTTAAAAGAGAGCTTTGAAATTGATTTAAATATTTCTGTACCATCACTACTGGCCATTAATAAAATATTTAAACTACTTTTAATGACTACAAAAATATAGTAGAATATTTAAAATAATCTAAGACACTCATAAACAGGCACCAAAGCTACATTACCAGTACTAGTAATGAAACTGAGGTTTGATTATTTTTTGTATGTATGGACAACGTAGGTGAATAAAAGAACAAAACTGCTCCAGAAAGCATACTCCATTAAGAAGAAAGTGACACAGGTTTCAATTAAGCTTCTCCAACAGGAACTTTAATGTCATTAAGCAATATCTAGTGATTGCTGATGCTCTTTATATGTGGCAAGCTGTTATTTGCTAGAAGCAAATGTGTGATGATAAAAAAACAGACTCGTATTTCCTTGGTGAGTCATTTCCTTGTAATATTCCATGCAGACAGACCAACATTTTAAATATGTGGAAGCAGGTCCTGTCATAAATCCAGAAACACATTACACTCATGGTATTAGTGAGTAAGAGGGTGGAATGTTTGTCAGAAAAAATGCTAATAAAGTCCACTTTGTTTGCAGTTAATATTCATAAACACATTTTTTTCTTCAAAACAGAATGTTCTAAATTATTTGGAACTGATTTAGTAGAATTTGGAAGACGAGTAGAGGAGTGTTATGTGTCGTTTCAAAAATAGCATGAACAGACAAATCCATATTTTGTCACATTTCAAAATATTTTAGGGGGAATTTTATGGGGCAAATCAATTACAAACGGCAAATTGGAAGGTTAATGATACACAATTTTCAAAATGCTATACTAATGGAAATCTGAAAACCGTGCCATGTGTTGCGCTCCTCAGTCAATACCTCTCAGATGCAATTTTTTCAGCAATTACATTTGAAAGTCTTATCTTGTGACACTATTTTGTGACACTGCCATTTTTACCCAATCTTTGCCAGTTAGATTAGCCTGAAAATCTGTAACAAATTCTTTATTTCAATGTAAGTTTGAATTTTGACTGGATGTTTGTAGTGCATGAATATGCTTTGATCTAAATCATTCTGCTATAGTTCTTCATGCATTTCCAAGAAGTGTTAGCACTACGACTCACTGTGAAAATGGAGCATTGAGTGTGATGTGCAGCGTTAGTTTTCCTCCACATGCCAGATTTTGCATAGAGGCCAAGAAGTGAAGTTTAGTCTCATATGAGCAGAGCTGCTGCCACTGGTTTGCTGAACTCTTATGGCTTGTGGCCACTTGCAAATGAGATTTCTTATTGCTTTCTTTCATCAATAGTTTTTTTCTTGCAACTCTTCCATTGTGGAATTCATGGCTAAAAATTGACCTGTACACGCATTCTCCTACCAAAGACTTGAATGTCTGTAGCTCCTCCTTTTAATCGCTTTTAAATATTGTGCTGTGGACTATTTGAATGATTTCCTTTGACTTTACATTTGTTGATTGTATTGTTTATGTCCAAGGTTTCATTAACTTTCCTTCTGTATGAATTTAGCATCTCATTTAAAATTATTGAACTACATATTATTATGGGTCCCACAAAACAAGTGGTTACTGTTCTTCCAATTAGCTACAGCAGTTTTCAACCTATCATCCTCATAAATATTTCAAGGACACTTTAGGACATTTTAATGATGCATGTTAGAGAGACAAGACCTATATGTGAGCAAACCTGAAAGACAATTTTATGCAAATAAGCGTCAATATCTTTGTCCTCATCATCCTCCTCCACGGTCTTCTTAGTTGTGTCACCAGTACCAGTGCTGGATAAATGTGCATTCTGAGCTATGAAAGATGATCTGATGCTACACTAAGTGTTCCAGGATAAAGCTCGGAGTCCCAGTGTGAATGTTAAATTAAAATACTTTGGTCTCTGAATTAAGATCCATGCCAAACCACTATGTTGTAAGCCAGGGTTTCGCCATCAAAAAATGTACATTTGGCCCAGTACAATGTGAGTATGTTTGAATAATACAGAACATTCCTGAAGGCTTCTGCACTCTTGGCTAGAGAGGAGTCTGTTCTGCTGTGGGTGGTAACCAGATTGGCATAAGAATCATACTGGCATTTAAAAGCATTGCATTATAGTCTGACAGCAGCAGCAAAATATTTGAGCATGTAGGATGTCTAAGAGCACCAGAAAAGCTAGATAGAGAATTACAAATTACTGCAAAGTAAAGTTTAAAACTTTGCTCATGTTTCTTTCTCCCCTTCTCAGACTATGAGTAAGCTCTATTCGAAATAGCATTACTTCTTGGACATTTTGGACCTCTTCTTTCAGCATTCTGAAATAAATGTGGTACTCACTGGTGAACTTGGTGGTGTTCTTTAGGTCATTGCCCTGCTGTATAATCCAAGTTTGAGCAAGGTGTCAAACTGATGATTGGACCTTCTCCTTCAGGATTTTTTAATAGAAATGCGAGTTCATGGTTCATCAGTTACAGCAATTCTTAAAAGGTACTGAAGCAAAGTGGCCTCAAGCATAATTTTGCCTCAAGCATAATTTTACCTCAACAGTGTTTAACGTTTGGCATGTAACTCTGTTTTTGAAATGCAGCATTAGTTTTATATCAGATGTGACAGAATCCCAATCTTCTAAAAAGTTCTTGTTTTGTCTCTTGATGAGCATTTAAGCAGGGTTTCTGCCACCCCTGAAACTGTCTATGTGAGGTCTTAAAGCAAAGCCTCTTATAGACAGACTTATCTGCATGAAAAACAAACAAGCCTATGCTAAAAATAATTGACATTAACTGGGAAGAATTCTGGATCAAATAATTGAAGAAAAAAAAATCTTTAACAAAATATAAAGTTCCTTCTCTTACATTTCAGAGAATACACATTACGTCCGGTCCTTGTTATTACACATGTTGAACATTAGAAAGCAACCCATGTCATGTTCCCAAAGTTTATTGTTGTCATGGAGAACCTGGGAAACAGGACACTGTCTCCTTAAAGCAGTCCAACATCTGATTCTGTGCTAGCGACTCCTTTTTTCATAGTAGGGATTAACTCATGGTGAATTAATATAAGGATGTAAACATGTTCATACATCATTTATGTATGCCACAGCTGTAAGCTGTGATCTCTCTTGGTACACTCATCCACACATGGCAACCCACAGACTTCTGTGTTTTGTCACTCTCAGTTTAAGGTTCTTTGAGGCCTTGAGACTTAATGTTATTAGATATTGTCAGTCCGCCTAATATTTTCCTAGAATTATGGGCTTATCAAGACATTTATGAAAGAAAACATGCAGCTTGAAGTTAATGGTGTATACAATGTTTATGTTCAACATCATGATGCCCTAGTATATGTAAACACTTGTTCTGAATGCAAAAATATCAATCGGAAGATGTTTTTGGTAATTAAGAGACAAGCATTTATTCTCTTTATAGTCAAAAGTGGTTCTCGGCCTTGCAATGCCATGCTGCCCTACATGACATTTTTATTAAATTTGTCTAATGTTGATGAATCATAAACTGAACAATGAGAAGAATCATAACTCTTCTCATTGTGGTTGGCCTTCTAAATGGCATCGTAACCCTTTCCAGACTTATACAATAATGTTTTTTCCTCATCTGTTTTAATGACACTTTTAATGCAAAGTTGGATTAAAAGTTGCATTAAAAATTTATTGAAATGGTCAACTTTTCATTATTTACCAAATGACACTTCATGACAACAGTCAGAAACATTCATGAGAACTCCTTCATGTTTAAACCATTGTTATGTCATGTTTATGACAGTGTCATGTCAGTCTTATGCACACCCCTTCAAATAAAGTGTTACCCTTAAGTTACCCATAGTAAATATATTTCAGAAAAGCTATCAAACAACAGAGGATTTACAGAAAATGTTATATATTTTGAAGCGCCAGAGAACAAAATTTTCAATTAAAATAATCTAACCAGTCCCCCCGTCTCTGCTTTTCTGAACAAGTGGATAAGTTAATCATCAGAACTTGCAGCAGCTGTACTATACAATCTGATCAGTTGGACTCCAGAATTGTGAAGATGGTCGTTTTCACTGTTCAACTCAATTGCAAAATACTTTATTCATCCCAAAGGAAAGGCAGGAAAGATCTCCTATAGCAGTCTGTATTACAGCAAATTACAGTTTCATCACAAACTGAACTTTAGGAACGGCTGTTACTTTCAAATGGGTGATAATATGTCCCTAAGCAAATTCACAGGATTTGATTGCACTGGCTGGCTCTCTGAGCACCTGAGGTGAGAGGTCAGGAGACGGCTACAAGCGCTGGCTCTGTGCACATTATGTAAAGGATGTTATATAATGAGCGTTACTGAGGGTGACATTGTAATTAAGCAAAATTACGAAAATAAACAAAGGAAAATGCCTGTAGCAGATGATGCATGCTCTGAAAGCATTCACATTGTTGAGCGTCACCAATGTCATTGCACTGCATATTAGTTTATTTTTATTTTTCCCTTCTTTAAAAAAAAAGTTTTTCAATAACCCTTAGTGTATGGCTTGATCACAGGAACTTGGGCAATTTGACTTGCTGTATCTTACTTTTGTATGACTTTCACGCTGTTCTTCAAGACAGCCGTGGAGCTCCTTCACTGACTAAGGTCATCAATTGATTAATCATTAATCAATTGGTTAATGATTAAGGTCTAAATCTGAACCACTGACTGCCATTTGTGGACTTCTGACCCACATGGTTATGATCAACATGGTTATGATCATTGTAGTCTACACCAGAGAGAAACCATACTGGTAAAAGGAAAAGATCATCTCTTTTTTTCCCCTATTGTGACCTAGGAGAAAGAGAGAAGTTGTTTGCTAAGGTAGAGTAGTATGACTTTGGAATGCATGAAGTGCCATGCTACTGACAAATCCCTTAGCTTTTTAAGGAAATGGAAGCAGAATACCAAACATTATCAGTGTTAAATATAAACAAAAAAAATCAGTCAGATGGACATATTGCATGACATAGTTTTGGAGGCAAGCAGGATTTTAAGCCCTGATCTAGGAACTTTTGCTGCATGAGCCTCTGATTCCTCCCACCTCCTGCACCTACCCTAAGAATATTTACTGTATGCTGTGACTAAGGGGAAAAGAACCACAAAATATCTTTAAAGAATCTGATGGATATACAGTGGAAAAAAAACTGCATAAACTTTTTGCATCTGCAATACAGCTGAAATGCCTCAATCTATGCCAAAAAGTTTCTCGCCACTGTAGCCATGAGCTCCATCCCTGTATTGTTAGCCCAAATACACACAAAGTTGTATCAGCATTTCTTTTATTTCAGTTTTTTACTTTGGGAAGTCAAATGCAGTGAAAATCCATACCCCATTACCCAGCTGCATTTTTATCTTCAGTTTACATCTGTTAGTGAGAATAAATACACACCTGGATAGCTTCTTTAAGTCCCACAAATATTTATATTTACAGTGTCAGCTCACAGCTGCTTCAAAAATAAAAGTGCCAACCACATTATTTGTTCTGTGATGAAAAATAAACCAGAGTTATCATAGAAATATCAAATGGGGCATAATGCCAAGGTTTTAATGACATTCTGAAGTCAGTTGGAGCCATAATATCAACATTACTGAGACAGAAAACGCTCCAGGATTAATATTCTTCTCCCTCGATATTGGACTTCCAACATAGCTTTCATAGAACAATCTGTTTTATATTATTTGTCTCGCTTTCAGATGTGAAAATTATGATCATTTTGAAATGATTCTGTGTGCTTCTGCAGAAAACTGTGTCACTCAGTATAGTAACAGATGGAAGTGCTGCCGATAATAACTGTCATAAAATGTTTGTCTTGGATTAGCTATTTAATTATGTTTTGTAGATTTTAGCTGTATATTTTTTGTTGTTTGTTTTGAATGAAAATCAAACGTCTTGACTTTAGATGTGAACAGTTGCGACACTCGACTGATTTTTACAAAAAAGAAAGAGATCTTTCTAATTTCTCCTGTTTTTAATATTACTCAATTATAATTAACTTCACTAAAACTTCAAGAGCTGGATTTCAATTTCGGCTTTGAAGGCATCTTTAAATTCCTACGAAGAACTAGAGTAAGACGACAAGAAATCTCTATGGGCTCTATCCAGCCAGAGAATGAGTTGCTAATCCTTTTTAACTTTAATAATTCATATTCATTCAAAAAAAAAACTCAGATGTTTGCTCGAATCCTAAAACAAATAATGCTGCATTAAGTAACACAAATCATTTTATTAAAAGCTTGAGAAAATGGAGTGAATAAAGTAATCCATTCATGACATTATCAACAGGATCTCATATAGAATCCGTAGGGGCAGCTACAGTTATCTAATCTAAATGATTTGGGTGAGAGCCAACAGGGGTTTAGATATCTCTTCCCAGGTTTGTTGTGGTGCTGCTATCACTTTAATCACAAGCCTAATCCTCAGTCACAAAGCCATCTGAATAAACAAAGGCGCTGCCTCAAGCATTGCTGTTTTGGATATTTAGATGTTAACTTGTATTGCTGTATCCTTATTGATAAAAAAACAAAACAAAAAACTTTTCATTTGGCCAAAGTAATTTATTCGAAGTGACAATACTTTAATAAAAGATTCTTGTAACTTTCTGTGACAATTCCTCTAAAACATTCACCTCTGGGCGTAACTGCAAAGTTTAGTATTTAAGTGTTTTATTTAGATTTTGTATGTCAGACCAACACAAACTAGTGTTTCATTGTGAAATTAAACAGATGTTATATGGTTATAGATTAGATAACTATTATAGTATTTGTTTAAGTGTTCTGCATGTGTAGTTCTCTGAAAATGAAAAGTCAGACAAAATTTTAAAAAATAAAAGCCATCCCTCTCCGTATCCCTTTTGTTCCTCATTATTTGACGGACATCCCACTGCTCTCAAATGTGGAGAAAACTGAACCTTCCTGCTGATGTGATATAATCACTGATCCAACATTAAATTGATCAAGAAATATTTATACTTTTCTCATCAAAGTATTTTATAATTAAATTTTGGAGAATGTCAGATTGAATTGCTGCCTTTCTAACGTGTCCATTTTAGCAGACAAGTTCCCAATCTGTCTGTCTTCTAATAAACCTCTGAGGCCATCACCAGAGCTGTACTTATGTTGAGATTAAATGTCACACAAATAGATAACTAAATGTCTTCTAAAGGTGAATCGGAGCTCTGGATTTTGTTTTTGGGGTATCAGAGTAAATGATGTGTTCAGTAAAATACACATAATTTTTCTTCCTGATTTTTAAAAATGTATTTCCTTTTACTTTAGGGCTACCTTTTATTTCTTTATCTTTCATAAGACATCTAAAACATGATGAGCAGTGCTTACTGCATGTTACGTTTCTTAATGTAGGCAAGGTGAATGCATTTCAGCTAAATGCCAATGTTAGCAAGTATAAACTCAGATCAGAAAAATAGCCTAATCAATCAAGAGCAAAACAGGCAATCAGCCAAAAAGGAAACATCTATCTGGAGTAGTACATGTTAGAATAAAATCAGTAAAAAAAAAGAAAACTTTGTCATCACAACACGCATAATCAGAATACGTTGCACATAATTTATAGAAACATAAAATCACACATCAAAAAGTAAAAATGGAACAAAACAACTGTAGAAGGTATTTTAATATTTAAATAAATGAAATCATATTAAAATATAATTGAAATAAAATATAAGCAGTTTGTTTGTAAAGCATGAATCCATGTGCTTCCTTTTGCGATTAATCTGTCTCTGCCATTTCATTACCTTGAAATTTCACATAATAGTTTTCATGGCCAGCTGTATTAAAGTGTTTATCCACAGGAGGTCTCTAATCTGCGATTAATACTTTGTGTATGGAAATCTTGATTTTCAGAATTGCTTTGCTCTACCTATATATGCCAAGGCCAATTCAAGAAAAATACCACATATAGTTAGGTAAGTGATTCAGTTCATGATAAAGAAAACTATAGTTGCTTATGTGATACTAGTTCCTGTAATATTGAAAAAATGCATGATAAAAATCAAATTTTAGTAGGAATCAAGAATGAGCTCCCAAATCTGCCTGCTCTAGGGAGTCAAATACTGGATTGTTTCTTTAGAGATCACACATTGGGACAGTTTTTCTAGCAACTTCATTAGGTTTGTGTATTTGTTCAGATTCTGAATGTTTCCTCTGCTAATTATTCTGTCTTTCCTCAGTTCCCTGATTAAACTCTCCCCCAGCTGGTCTGCATGCATTTATTGTACTCACCTGCTTTCAATGACACAATCACATCTCCACAATATTTAAGCTCTTTGGTTTCATTTACTCACCACTGGATTCTTTTGTTCTACTCTTACCCTCGGCCATTTGTGTCGCCGCTCAAGTTTGGAAAGTTTCTTATTTCATCATCATCAAATTGAACCTCAAAACTTTTGACTCTTACACACTGAGAAAGACTAAAATCTAACCAACATGGTTAAACAAAGTATTTGAGGCAAAGAAAATACTTATGTTTGCAATCTTTATGTATGTGCCTGATTTTTGGAGAACTGATATCTTCACAACGCTTCAGTTCCCCTAACACATTCCATTATGGAGCTTTGAGATCCGTCGTAAATTGAAAGTTTAACTCATCATTTTAAGATGTGTTCTATTGTTGGATGATCTGCTTTGCTGCAGTGAAGGTGAACACACTGACAAAGCCCCATTTATGAAGGTCTGATTGACCTTGCTCCTTCATATTTGACATCCATTATTTCAACAAGGTGCAGGCGCTTATAATAATTGCTCGCAGAATCTTTTCTTCTATGGTACAGAGGGATCATCATACATTTAGATACTCTGCTTCTCATGCAGGGAATCGGCTCCAAAATGACTCCCTGCATGAATCATTGGCAGGAGCTTCTATCAAAGAGAAACAAATATTAAGCATTTTACATGGTTGTAAATCTGAATGCAATTGTTTTGATTGATGGGATACTTAATGAAACTATTGAATGAGGTATTGAACTTGCTTAAGTCTTCACTGTTGGTGTAGAGATGCTTTATAAAGTGTAAAATATTTATACTCATGTTGTAACCTTGTTACCTCTTGAGCTGTTGTAGTTTTGACCTGGGAGCCTTTCTTAATCCTAATTATTTTTATTTCAGTGACTCTGTCCTGGTTAAATCGCAGATGATCTACATCCACCTTGCCCAGGAGGATAGATATGAGGTAATATCTGGAGCATGTTATAGTTGTTTATTTTTGGATATTCTTCCTTACTCCTACATTTGTTTAAACTATTATGCATGCTGAACATCCTCTTTAAGTTGCCACACAAAATACAAATAAAATACAGTGATGTTTGTGTAAAAAAAATAAATAAAAAATTATCTGAAAATTGCCAGAAAGATTTGTCAGAAATGAAAAGAAATGATTTATGTGTATCAGGTAACCACCCCAAGTTAATTTCAATCTGCTCTATGCAGGAATAATATCTACGGCTCCATTTATAGGAAGCTAGGGCATGCATTTTTCATAAGCTTCTGTCTCATTAGCTCAATCCCATCATGGACCTGCAAGGATCCAGTGCATGTTTTTATTTGAGCTTTGCACTAAGAATGAATGAATGAAAATAATATTGCAGTGCTTGATACCCCACCAGAAGGGCTATAGATTATTAAAAGAGCTATTCTCAATTGCATCAAAGGCTACTGTTAAACAAAGGAGGCCATTTCAAAACTGTGCAAATGAAATTAATGGCATTAAAAGCTTAAATATATCGACTCAGAATCAGCTTTTAGCAGGTTCACTTTCGATTAAAGCAGCATTCATTCAAGACATTTTCACTTGTTATAATGTGACCAATCAGCTGACAGAATCCTGAAACAAACTGTTATTTCAAGTTTTTCTAAAGTGCTTTATTCTTCATTTTAATCTAAACATCAACTGAACACATGTAAATTACAGTGAATGCCTTCAAAGATGTCATAAAAGGAGGAAAAAAGAAAATGGCTACTTGAAGCTCTGTGGCTGCATGTTTAAGCACCTTTTTCCAGCATCTATCAAGAGGAAATAATGAATGCACTGTTTTACCAACACTGTGTCTACTTGTGTGGCACTTTCTCTCATTTTATCAGAGAAAACATACAAAGCCTCTGCTGAGATGGTCTCTGATTTTCAAGATGTTTCAGGAAAAACATGCAGAAGGATGATTTTAGAATAAAATAAAAAACCTTGTGTACACAGTTGTTCAACCAACGTCATATTATGAGTGACGTGTTCAACAAAAAGATTTCTTTTGTGTGTTCATGTTCTGAGAAGTTGACATGAGTAATAAAAGCACAGACAATTCATTCTGTTGATACTTTTGCTTCTCTTGTGGCTTGTAGGCTGTGCAGTCTAAACTGCACAATCTGAGTGTCTGCTGTGCTGGATTTGCATGAATTTGGAATATCACAAAAATGTTGCCAAAAGGGCCATAGGAAGATTAGGCTGTTATCACTTGCTGTTGTTAAGTGAAGCTGGGCTGAGATTACGCATGCTGTCAGCTTAGTGTGGCTACCTTTGTTATGGTGTGTATGTGACTGTCGGTGTCTGTATGTATTATGGAGTATGTCTGCACTACATGTTTATTTTGAATGCCAGTCAGTTGTGTAGGCTTTTGGCCTGGATATGTTGGATTTAATCGATTTCTTATTCTGTGGGATTGGTTCGTTTAGAGCCAAACTGGTAATAATGAAGCTAGTCATTTTTATGTGGTCGACTGTTTTCTTTTTTTTATTATTATTATTTTTTTAAATCTAGCCTCTTCTTCAGAAAGAAAAACAAATGAAGTTCAAGGAGAGGCTTGAAACCCAACCTTGTCAGGCTGGGCTTCAACCTGACAAGGTTGAAATTTTTACAGAAAAAAATTTCAGTAAAATTTCAGTAAAATTTTTCTACTGAAATTTTTACAATTTCTGTAAAAATTGTTTTTACAGAAGATGCCACTTTCATAACTTTCTACAAGTCAATTTTAATGTAGTTTTTTAATGTAGTTTTTGAAGTTTTGCTGTTTTATTTTGTTCCAAGAAAATGTTGTATAAAATTCAAAAAGAAAACTTTGTTTTCATTTATCCAGCTAAACGTAAGAGAGCTGATCGATTCTATTGATTCAATAAATTTAGATGTGATGTTAAAACAACAACTCTGAACAGGAATGGAGTACTATATTGATCTAGTAATCCAGATCAGGAGTATCTCGTTTGTATACTTTAGATCAGCATTATTAGATTATTTATCTTCATTTTGTTTGTCCATCCATCTATCTATCCGTTTTCTATACACCCTTTTCCCCTAGTGGGGTCGGGAGGGGTGCTGGTGCCTATCTCCAGCTGATGTTCCGGGCGAGAGGCAGGGTCACCCTGGACAGGTCGCCAGTCTGTCGCAGGGCAACACAGAGACAGACAGTACAGACAATCATGCACACACACACTCATACCTAGGGAGAATTTGGAGAGGCCAATTAGCATGGTTTTAGACTGTAGGAGGAAGCCGGAGTACCCGAAGAGAACCCACGGATGCACAGGGAGAACATGCAAACTCCATGCAGAAAGACCGGGGCCGGGAATCGAACCCAGAACATTCTTGCTGAAAGGCAACAGCTCTACCAATTGCACCACTGTGCAGCCCTAATAATTGTTTGTATTTAAAAGTGCTAATTTATGTAAAGCACTTTGAATTGCCTTGTTGCTGAAAATGTGCTTTATAAATAAAATTACCTTAGCTTACCTTTACCTTACCTAAAAAAAGAAGAAAAACTAGCAAACTTGGTAGAACTTCTCCTGAATGTACATTTGCAATACAATTTCAAATTAACCTTTTACTACACTTTCTTTCATTATTTTAGAAAAAAAACCTTGTGCTATGTGTGGGGTGCTTTGTGTACACTGCATTATAATGTTGCCCCGGCAAAAAAAAAGATAAGTTTTCAACTAATATTTGCTCAGACTATTATAGAAGATGAATGTGAATGCATAATGTAAATATTAATGCTTTCTATGCTTTCAATTATCTTTGAGAGGTACTAGTGTCAGGTGGTAAATAAGGGCATGAAGCGTTAAACTATGGAGAAGAGGAACAGGCCCATGCATAAACCATTGGAGGAATTTGTTGGAATACAAATCCTCGAATAAATGCGTCCAGTGGATTCTGTGGCAGCAAACTGCTGTGTGGAAATCATTGTACTAATAGTTGCCCATAAAGTCTACTACTCTCTTTTTACTCTACACTTTTGTAGAGTAAAAATTAAAAACCAAAAGAAAAAAAAAAGACATTGCTCCTCTATACTCGTGTTATCTACCACTGTTTAGTTGGACATCACCATGAAATGGTGCTGCTATCTTCACTTCATGGTGCCGTTTCACACACCCCGACAGTGGGAAAACAAACGCTGTGCATATAGCTCTCAAATCATCCTGCGCTGTATTTACTTTCACTTGGATATCTGGTGTATACTTATTGAAAGACTGGACATGTGCTAACCTTCATTTATGTGCATAATACACATATTTTCTTTTACAAATTGTTCTGATCCCTCTAGGGTGGTAACATAAAGGATCCTGAACATTTCTTATTTATTTAAAAGATTTATTTTTGAATGAGATTTTATTCAAACAAATGGCATACAGTATATATGGTTTCAGAGTGAGCTATGTTGCCGATCAGACAAAAGGAAACCATCTCATTATTAACCAAAACTTATCTATCCAAACGTAAATAGATCACATGACAAAAACATACTTCCCTAAATAAGAAAAATGTGACATAACTTAAGAGTAAACAGCAGCTCACTCCTACGAACTCCTTCAAGAGCTTTTGAAGGGTGTTTAACAGAGATGACAGTGTGGCCGGGTGAGATTAGCTGAGGATGGATGGCAGAAAATCCACTTTCATCCTCGTCACTTCCAGCAGATCACCAATCTGACATCTCCACGGTCTTCAGGAGCCAATAAGTGATGGGCAACTGCCCACTCATATTTGCATAATTAAACTTACGATGCCAGTCGTAACACACATGATTTAAACAGAAAGAAGAAGCTATAGAACCAGGACTGACAATAAATGTTAAATAGCCTCTACTTTTTCTTCTCCAAAGGACACCAAAGTGCTTTACACTATATTCAGTCATTCAACCATTCACGCGATGATGGTGGCAAGCTCTTGGATTGTTGCCACAGCTCCACTGGGCCAGTCTGACAGAGGCGAGGCTGCCATGCACCAGCGCCACCTGGCTAGAAAAGTGAAGTGTCTTGACCAAAGATGCAAACACAGAAACCACAAACAGGTGAAAAGATGAACTCCTACCACCATCGTCACGAGATGGAAGAAGGCATGCAGGTTGAAACTCTGGGGAATGCTCTGCATAAAAACTTTAGGTCCTTATGTCCTTGTGGAGGTTACTTGATGCATATCTCCCATTCATTTTTCCAAACCATGTAAACTCTAATGGCTGAGGCCTTTTTCTGTAGGATATCTCTTCCTGCCAGACACTTAATTGATTAGGGAACAGTTTGAGGTGTTGCATTGGCCTCCACACTCCCCAGATACAAGTCTAATTGAGCAGCTGTGGGATGTGCTAGACAAATAAGTTGCAACATGCAGGAGGTGCAGGACATTTTGTTCAGCTTTAAATCACCCAGGTATCATATCAAGGCACTCAAACCTTGGAGCAACTGAAACGTAGAGGAGGGACCAGGCATCACAAGCACAAGGCTGGATCCAGGCAACTCCATTCATTAAAAAACACTGGATTAAACAGCTGTGAACAAAAAAACTCAACAGTACTTAAAGGGCAATCGATCTTACATTCTATGTAAAATATCAACCTGGATTAACACTAGTCAAAATCGAAATCTGTTTTTAAAAATACAACAAAGAAGATGGTACAAACAGCATCCCCTCACACATACACTCTTCCATTGATCAACACCAATTGTCCTTAATGATTCAGAAGTCTTCACTCTTACATTTCCCTCAGACACACCCATTCTGAAGTCCTTTGAGGCAGAGCTATGCTGCAAGGTAAACATAACCAATTAAGCCTGAGTCAGAATAAAACAGTCAGGGTCAATCTTTATGCAAAGAATGTTATAGGAAAAGGCTTTGTTCCCAGTTGTGTGGGAGAATATGCCACAATGTCCAAATCCATTTCTATCGGTCACTTAATACTTTTTATTTTAAATTATTGATGCCTGTCAATCACCTGAAGCCAGTGTAGTAAACCTCTTCCCAAGTAGGTATGTGCTTTTTAAGTCACTCATTATTTTGACTTAATCTCAATGCATCCTTAAAATATAACCAAGAACAAGTGACTGAGAATCATGAATAGAAAACCACTGAATCATGGATATTTTTCTTTTTACAATCAGAAAAATTGGACAATTGAATTTAGTAATGACTATTCTTGTGAAACAGAAGAAACAGTTTTGTGCATGACATAGCACACTACAGCTACATTTAGAGCACAATATCACAGAATATATATAGACTGACACCAATTTCACTCTCCACATTCCACAGAGCTCACCCTTCAAGGATGAGTTTGTTTGAGCCACATTGAGGTCAAAGGTAAGATTGAATCAAAGTTTGCTGGCATCAAGCAGGTGGAGAGGGCAAATGCGACTTGAATAAGCAACACCATCATAGCCATCTGTGGGAACAGATGGCACTGCTATGATAACCAGAGCCAAAAACGGTGTGGTCAACCTTCAAGTTAGGGACAAGATCTCCTTTACTGAAATCCACACTATGATATGCAGCTTGTCTCAAGGCACACAATCAGAATGTGATGTAGAGGGCTTTTTACAATGCTGTCTGCACCTCTTCGGACATCAGATCACTGAACAGGGAAGGCATAGTTTTGCAGTTCAGCAGACCAGTACCTAGAGGTGGTCAGGACTTTAAATAGAAAGCCTTCCAGAACTATTCACAACCCTTGAACTTTCTCATGTTTTGACTTGTTACAACTCGGAGCTTTAAAGGATCTTACTTAATTTTATAGGATGGTGCAAGTAGTGGATAAATATATCAAATTAAAGTCCTTTATTTTGATAACTTGATTTAAAATCAAGTGGATCCATTAGGTGATCTTCTTTAAAAGTCACGTAATGAGTAAACAGGGTCCACCTCTTGTCTCATACTTTGTTGTGGTATTAGTGTGGTTTTCCTCCTGTGAATAATAGTGTTACACCTGAGGTTGGGCCAAGAAGGTTGCAGCCAGGCTGCCGACACATCTGACGGCTATTACATCATTAAGATGCTGTAAATTTAAGTACCTGTCTGATCCTTGTACAATCCATCACTGTCAGCCCAGAAGTGGTAGAGTGCAGTTGTCTTTCATGTATTTCTACACAAAAGATGGAAAAAATTGGTATTTTTACTGCAATAACTTTTGTTCAGTGTGGTACTTTTAATAAGTCCTAGCTATATGTTTGGGTCACACAAGTACAATTTAAGTTTACAACTCACCTTTAAAAAATTTGGAAACTTTTATTAATTCTCAGTTTTTTTTTCTTGAAATAAAGATTACACAAATATTGTCTGCGATATAATTTGCCAACTTGTATGTTTTTGTAGGAACTTGAACCCTCCCAACAAGTTCACACAAAGTGGTTGTCAAGCTTTTGCCCTTGAGGAGAAATGTTGCTGGCTATACCACCTAAAGCTTGTTTTATGTTTTAAATCCGAGTTGACAGCTTTCATGCAGTCTCAAATGGAGCTTTGATTTGTGAAATGAGTCTGAGGATTCACCAACTATGCTTGTCATGTAAATAGTGACATTGTTATGTTGAAAGCTCGCTAATATGTTAAAACCACTTAAAACTGTGCTAAAGTAAACATATTTGTGCACTTTGTGTCTGCTCTTACATTAAAGAGCAGACAGGAATTTAGAGGGTTTTTTTTCCAGCAACAGTGGAAAATAATAAAGCGGCTGTGGTTGCTAGCGTTGACAGCAACGGTTTATTTAGCTGTATTACTGCTTTCGTTAACAAAAACTATTTAACTGCTGTAACTATTTTCACATGGTGACCAATTCTATTTTCACTCAAGAGTGAAATTACATCTCTTTTCTTCTATTGCTACAAATTGGTCCCAAAAAATTTCTAAGAAAAATGCCACTGTATCCTGCTGCCACTGGCTCTTCCTATTAATTTGTTTGTTTTGTTCTGATTTTCCCATTTTATTTTATGTCTAATTTGCATGCAAGCAATGGAGCAAATGAAGCAAAATGCAAAGGGGAAAAAAAACAAAAGGAAAGTAGTGTACACCTGCAGTGTGCTCTCTTGTTTTATTTATGAAGCTTCCACCAGGCATGATGGAGACAAATTACCTTTTAACAATGTGAAATAGAATTTTGTTTACAAGGCTGCGCTTCTGCTTGCCATTTTAAATGAGATTTTTCACAGCCTTCTCATTTGTATCTCACAGGATTATCGTCTCAATCTCTCAAAACCAGTCAGTCTCTTGCTTCTTCACATAAAGAAAGACGGATAAATTACTGCTGTTCACAAAACAACCCAAAGAATTTCACTGGAGCTGTAGATGCAACCCTCCTCTAAATCACTTCTTACTTAACACCTATTATTGACATAAGCTTCTCATTTTTTAAGGGCAAATACAGTTTGTAAAATGTCATTATAATAGAGTTTTTGAATGACTACGCTTTCAGAGATTTGTCAGTATTTGCACAATCTAAACAATGAAAGGAAAAGATGAAAACACACTGAAAAAAAAACAATTTCCATACCTCACATGAATGGAGTACACAGTAAAGAGTGCAATGCTGTTTTTAATGGTATTTTTGGCAAGTTATGTGAAAATGCTTAAAAAAGAAAAAGAAAACTGTGCACAAGGGAAGTCTGAAACACCCAGAAAGGTCCCAGTTGAGATTTGAACCAGCAGGTGAGGCAGCTGTGCTACCTACTTCACCAAACACCAGGTGGATGAATAACATCTGAGTAAATAGGGTGAAACAGTCAAGTTCAGTGTACTGAAATAATATCGTAAAGGTGACAGATTTTCACCTGATGTTTTTTTCCCAAAACAACATTCCTGCTCATTAGTTGAATTGTGCAGGGAGTCCATAACAAAGGTTTAGCCACACCTCCAGGAAAATGCAAGCCCATGTTTTACATGACCAAATTTAAACAATCACAGCACATTTTATTATGCACAACTTTCAAAATTCCATATGTGACATGGGTCTAGACATTTACTTATGTCTGTACCTATAAGAAGTCTCTTCTTTTATTTTTTAGGATTTTTAAAAATAATGATATGACAGGCTTATGGCTAGTAGAAGGAAAAGCTCAAGTAAAACAAGTTCAAAGGCACTAAGGAGAGACTGTGCAACAGACCAGGCTGAAAACAGATTGGCAAGTATTTAATCAACAATGGAAGCTAACAAATAAATTCTACATAGGTGTTTAGTGGAACCAGGACAAGATGACTATACTCAGCAGAATAAATAGTCGCTGTCAGGGAAGCAAGAGTTGGGTGTTCAGAAAGCTAAACAGGACCAGAAATAAAAACCGGAGCAGATGGCTTTGAAAAAGTTTTATGGAGAGGCTGATTGTGGGATATTTTCATTTCTAATGCCATTCCAAGGGCTGCTTGTGCTTATCACAAAATCTTTAATAAAAAAAAAACAATGGGAGGTGCGTGTCATCAGACAATTTGGTCATGTCATGGTTTGGGTACCAGTAAATATTGTAAGCATTTTTGATCATTTACTTGTAATTGTGGTTGAATACCACCTAATGGTGGTTTTACTTGTAGGAGACGATTCTTGTATAAAATCTAGATAAACAAGTTCTTCCCGATGATTGTGCAGAAGTGAATTTCACAACAAAAAGACTCAAACTGAAATAAAATTAATTGACGTTTTTAAGGGGTGTGAAAACTTCATGAAAGAAGTTTTTCACCTTATGTTTTTTTTCCCAAAACAACATTCCTGCTCATTAGTTGAATTGTGCACAATTTATTATGGTCTCCAATTCTATTCAGTCTCAACATTTTTAATAGGAGTGTGTCTTATTGAGACGTCTAAGACATGTAAAAAATTGACAACAAAAACAAGATTTCACATTTACACAACATTCCCAAATCAGTTCTGTCATAAATGCATGTCTTCCCTTTGCTGTGGCTGTAGATACTGTAAGAGTAATGAGTGCTATTAGGATTTTACGGTCAGGAGACGGTGAAATGTGTTGTACATTTTTTATAATCTAACAAAAAGCTTTTTGATGGCAGGTTTCCCACAAAAATTGGACATGTACTCTACTATCTTCTGTGTGTCTATCAGCAGAAAAAAGATAACATGTAGTTCCTTCGACAGCATGCACTAATGTGCTCACCATTGTACCGCAAAACCCACTGTATTGGAGAGAACATCAGGATGGAGGAGGTAGTTGTAAACAAGTGCACCCTCCTTCACCTTCTGCCTCTCTCCAAAGCAATAGAATTGTGCTGATGGAGAAAATGAGAACTAGAAAACATCTCTCTCTTCAGTTTTGTTTGAGTCAGCAGGGACAAGAGGTGACACAGGTAAATTGGGGTCATCTAACAAAACAGAGAATATAGCACTTTGCTTTGTTACCCAAGAAACCAAGGCTGAGTGATTGATATGTTGTTGACCAACAGATGTGATATCTTTCAAAATCTCTCTCACGTATTTGTTCGGCACCCTGTTAAATTTCGACTGCCTCTTTTGGTTTGATTCTGCAGCGATGGTGGAGTCTTCAATATGTATGTTGAGTAGAATATACAAGATTCTATAAAATGTTATTTTTATTCACTTCATTATACATTTTGCAGATTTTATGTCTGTTTCGTGCATAACAGCTTGAAAAATGCGTGGAAGAGCATTTAAAGAGCTATGCCAACTTCATGGTGATTTGTTGAAACAGAGATTGACATTTTCATTGATCAAGCACCTTTAACTGTGCCACCCAGCTTTCTCCATTCACGAAAACTTGACACAATATAAATTCCTCATCTCTGTATCTGACATCCATAATTCAGCTCACTTTCCATTACTAAATAAAGCTCATAAAATGATGGAATAAGGCAATAAATAAAACCCTGAATAATGCAAATATAGAAGAACATAAATCAATATATTAGCCCTGAAAATGCTTACTTGCACACTGTCCCTATGAAAAATCCATAATGGAAAATAGTGGTAATATGAACTTTTTTTAATACCCATGCTCATATTAAAATGAACAAACTAGTTCCTTCCTGGAAATAAAAGATGACTACTCAAGCTTCAATCACCTCCATTTAAAAAAAAAGGAATATTTGATAAGTAAATAATAGCTTCTATAGAAACTACAATGCTCTGCTCCTGGTCTGCTGTTTTTTACTGAGTGATTAAAACGAGAACAGAGACCTGGACCTCTGTCTTGAACAGTTCATCAAGTTTCTCGCTGCTTGGCTGCCTGGTACCATTCTGTTGAAGACTAAAAGTCTTCCTGATGTAAAAAGGCAAATTGCTGTCTGTCATTGAAGCTTTAATAGCAGTCACTTGAAAAACAGAAAATCTGTCACTCATTGTAGTTCTGTGGATTAGCAGTCTTGCGTGTAAAAATACAGATACAGGCCTGAGCCTCTGAATGTTGACAGCCAGGGATTGTGAACCAGTCCAACCTCTGCTGAATATGTGCTCAGCAGAGCATGTTATACATGGGCGCCTCTATGAAAACAGTCTAAGAGATGACTTAAATACTTTAAATAAACTTTTGAATGTGCTGAGATGTTTATGTGCTATGACTGACCTTTTTTTTGTTGCTGCTATGGAAT
This sequence comes from Phalloptychus januarius, assembly GCA_902982915.1. Lineage (NCBI taxonomy): Eukaryota > Metazoa > Chordata > Actinopteri > Cyprinodontiformes > Poeciliidae > Phalloptychus > Phalloptychus januarius. Next base: position 170,414 of record CADWAE010000297.1, read on the forward strand.
TACCGAATCTGCTTTGCCATTTTTAAATAAAACTGTATAAAGAAGTTTAAATAATCCCTCTTGAAGGTGAGGGCAGATATAAAATAGCTGATTCTTGTCCTGTGATGTCATTTTCCACAGGGATTTTGTTGACTGCGAGGCATGAAAAGAAGTGAAATTGCATCCATACAATTGCCTCAGTATAAATATTGTCCACTGTGTAATGGAGTAAGGTGTAAACTCCAAAAGGCATTGATAGTAAAATATAATTATTAACATTCAAATTTTATTTTTCACCATCATTGTTCTATTTCCTCACCATCAAATTGTGCAGCATGTTCCTGTCATTAAATATTGAACTACAGGAGTTCTATAGTAGGAAAAAAGCATCAAGTGGCATAACTGCAAGGTAAAATATGTATGGTTAAAAATATATTTTATATTTATTGTGTCATATCATTTTCAAAGTTACAAACAGATTTTAATCTCAGAGTTTATTCATTCAAGTTTAAGTTGATAAACATTTCTGCATTGTTTGTCTTGTTTTTGTTCATGTGTGGTGTTATACATTTCTGAATACCTATATTTTGGGATTTTATTTAATTCTAATCATCATAATTGATAGTTTAATATCAAGATGTGTGTGCTACTTTTAATTAACCACATTTAATTTTCCCCCTGCAATGTTTCTGCATGATTTTCTTCTCTTCTCTAAAGCGTTAAAGGAGTGCAGTGCACCACTTCAAGGGGAAAGTACAAAGAAAAACAAGCACATTTTCATGAAGTCAGTAGTCATCATGTCATCTGATATCCCGTGGGTTGAAACTTTAGACAGGGTTATTTCACAGCAATACAAAAACACCACTTTGCAAACACAATGGAGGAACCTATGAGCAAGAGCATGGAGAAGCACTTCAGCTTGAGCACCGAGATTTTGTACCGACACCAGAGAGTCTGTGAGCAGAACTGCAGACAAGCTGGGTTTTCTTTAGAGAGGGTAAAGTTTGGGGAAATGCTGTGCAATATTTTATTATCATGCCCTTGTAAAAGAACATTCTCTTTTGTGCTTCCACAAATGTTGTCTTGAAGGGGGGGAAAACAATATTTTTTAAGTGAGGTCCCAGGAATGGTTCTCTTTCCTGGCTGTATGAGAACGATTCCGTATCTAACTGAGTTCATGTCAGACAGGTGCCACTGTTTTATGTACTTTTGTTGAGTGGTGGCTGATAAAGCCGGCTGATAGAGGTGAATGTTTGGCATTGTACCTTTAGCAAATCAAACTGAAATTTATACAGAGGAAAACGGCAACATATTTCATGGTCCTTTATGAAAGAGTAGAGGTTTGATATCCAGTAATAGTGTTGCATTCAATGAATATGAACACTGTCAATTTGAGTTAATACCTTAACAGTACTCATTAAAAAAATATCAAAAGTACACTTTTTATGTCTCTTGATTGTTTCCTTCTTCACTTCTTTGTGAAGTTGCTGTCATAAAATTACTGACTGTTTTTAATAACCAAATTGTAGATTTTGTTCAAAGATATTTCAGTTATTAGAGCCAACAATGTCTCATAACTTTACCTGCCCCTCTAACTGATACCATCTATCCTCTCTGCACCTCATTAAGATGGTGCAATTGCAACCAGAAATCTCACCTCACCTCACTTCACCTGGCAACTGCTCTTGCGCCACAGTCAGAAGAAGTTTCTTTGGTAGTGATTCATCTGCTATGACCTCATTCTTACAGATGATGGTGAGATCCATATAGCACATTCACTCCTAAAAGCAGTCCTGAGGGCTTTAATCTGAAATGCTAATAATCAGTGATTTAAAGTCTGGAAAATGTAATGAGCTGACCCTGCACAGTAGAGGTAAGTCTTGGTCTTACAAAACTGGGGCAATGCTCATGGGAGACCATTTAAAGAGGATCTATTGTGCTTCCTTGAACATGTTAGGATATGTCTGTGGACTCTAAAAAACATGTTCATTATATTTTTATTTTTGCACAAAATTATTCTCACCTGGTTAGCTCTGCCTATTTTGAGGTCTTTTGAATGAGCTGATATAGGCACTTTTGTCACTTTAAATCTAAATAAGCTGCTGCTGACACAGCCCCCGAACTTAATGTTTTGCAAGTGAAAATGGCTGAAAACAGATGTGCAATGGTACAACCGCATATCTTTGACCATGAGTCAGAACCAGCAGCAAAAGTAGAGGTTCCTGCACGACCATCAGGAATGCAACAAGTTGTTTCTGAATGATAAGAATACAACTTGACTTTCCCATCAGCCATAGTATAGCACAGGTAGTGTGAAACCAGCTAATCCAGCATGCTTGCAGAGTTTTGCTTCGTTTGCTGGTTGAGGGACTGGGCTCAGCTGGGGTTGCTAGGCAATGGTGCAGTGCCTGCCAATAGTAACTTAATAATAGGGAGGTCTCTGAAAAGACTTGTTTTCCAGACAACAAAAATCATCAAATTACTGCCAGAAAAGGGTTGAGTATTTTTTTAAGCATTTGAACTGTTTCTAGAAGCAGTAGAGACCCAAGTGGAAGACCAATAAAGTGCCAACATTGAATTTTGCATAATAGGTTTGCTTTAATATTTAATAGAGATGCAGCTGCAATTTCAGAAACCTTCAGACATTCATCCAGGTTTTTTTCTTTTAGATGGCCACTTCTTCAACTGTAAAGATTTCTTCCGCAAGAAATACAAACACTTTCACAATACCCAAAGATTATTGTGTGCAGTTGCATCAAGAAGGTAAGGAATTGCACTATATATTTTTTATAAAAAAATATTTTGATCAAAACTGAAATTTTGATTGGAGCCGATCTGGTAATGCTTAGCTCACACGACATGATTTTTATGATTTATTTACACATTCTATTTATTTACACATTGGCAAAAGAAGTGCTTTATGCCAAAGATGTTTAAGTTAAACAACTAGCCATGCTCACTGCTTTCACAAAAATTGTGAAAAAACAGGTCACTCGCAGGAGATCATGACATTTACAAACCTGTGCAAAAAGCACAAGTGTAATATTTTCTCACTATTAACTATTCCTCTGTCCACTCTTAGCTGTATAATAAGAAAATGGCTGTGACCGAGATGTACTATGTATATTTCAGACAAGGATTAGTGAAGCTTGAGGTTCATGGTAAGCACAGTCACAGACCTTTGGCCTGCATGTCACCTTTAGATTAGCTCAAGAATAGTGCAAAGGCAGCATCAAAAATGAGGTTTCCAACATCAGAATTTTTACACATGAATTGTCAAAATGACAACAATCTGAACAATCACACTCTTAACCTTTGTAGGAAACCTTCCAAGAAGAATTGAAAATAGCTACAACTGGTGGGGCTGCTATCATTATAAACCCTATAGAATAATAGCACAGCTCAAATCAAGTGCTCAAGTAAATATAGTGAATACCGTATATTGCTAAAAGTATTTGGTCAGACCCAACTCTAACCCACTGACATCTGGATTGCCTGAGTGACTTAATGAAAAAATGAATAACAAAAAAATTATGATTTTGTAACTCTTTTAGCTGTACTCATCTGCACATTCAGTGTTGGGCAATAATTTTGGATTATTAGTGTTAAAATTGCAATAAAAGGTGGTGGCCTTTCCACCCACATCTTATCATTTTAGCTGTACTGTTTTAGACATTTTCTTTGTGCTTCAAAACATCAGGACATTTCTAAAACATCCATGCAGGTTATGCAACCAACCATCTGCAATCATAGACTGTTAATTTTTCTGATTAGCTTCATGTGTTAAATGGTTGCAGATGTGAGCAGATTCACAGGAAGCATATGCCTCGCAATACACACCGAAAACAAGATGGATGCCCTCACACCAATATCAAGTGTGTGGATGAAATTTGTTTCTGACTGATTTGAAAATTGAAAAGTAAGACGAGGTTCTTTTTCATGCTTCCTAATGTTGCAATCTCACTGTAATAATGTAATGTCAGTATGAAACTGACATCACATTAAACTTCTGATTTACTGTGTGAAATTATTTTTTAAGTCACAACTTTCATCTTTTTATTTATAACAAGGATTACACTTCCTGCTTGATTCTGTTCCTAAATTAAATGATGCAAGTTTCTAACAGAAATCTTTAAACTTGGTTACACAACAGTGTATGCAGCTCTTTTAAATCTCTAGACAATCACATTTTCAAGCTGCAAGTAGACTTTAAATCAATAGTCAGACCACCAGTAGCTGGCATGGAACCTTGGAGTAATGTAGTAATGGCATCAGAGGAGACAGATCAATGGAAGTGCTTTACCCTTTAATGCCACAGTCTCCTGGCCTCTTTTACAAGACTGAGTAAAGTGTGATCTTCCTGCCAAAGACAGAGTTTAGTTATGTTCTGAGAGTGTGGATGGCTTGTTATATTGTTTGTGCAGCTTTTTTATTGACCCTTATGGAAAAAGAAGCAGCCCTATTCGGACCAAAGAGTGGAGCTTACACCTGACTGAGGAGAATGATTTTCAAAAGGCTCATGCTGCATTGATTAGTGCAGGGGAATCTAGCTGAGGACAGGCGACAGCTTGTAGAGGAACTTTGTGATATTTCTCAGGAGAAACAGGCAGTTTTTGACTGGAGTCTATAAAAGCCTGTCTATGGACCCCTTATCCTAAAAAATAGCAAATAAGTTGCTTAAGCTCTTTAATAAGCAGATAACACAAAACTTCTCTTTTTCACCCAAATGCTGGGTGAAAGCTGTTTAGTTAAAACAAACCAATTTCAATCTAAACATTGAGTAAAATAATATTGCCTGGTTTGTTGGGTTATAAAGTCAAGAAGGATGATACTTCCACAACAACATTTTCTTTCATAAGCTAACATGGGATTATACTTAAATTAGCTTGCTCAAATGTCCACTAGTTATGTTCATTTTTCATATTCTGACACAATAATTTATCTTAAATTTGAATAAAGACAATATTTGGAGGTTGTCTTTATGTATTCATCAATTGTTATGGACTATGTGTAAGGGAGAATTTATAGTTTCTCCCTTTGCATTCAGGTAGCCTCTCTATATATTTCAACTTTGCTCCTTCATGCAAAAGCAAACATGATAGGCAAACTGGACTTTGGTATGATGTCCTTTGTGTCTCCTGGTTGACACCAGCCCACACTTTGGTAGTCATAATATTTGTCAGTAGTCATCCATTTTCCAACTTAAGACAATAGGTTGGGATTAAAACATGTAACTCAACCCTGTTGTGGTAAATCAACACCTTGATTGGCCTATATTTGCCCCAGAATTGCTTTTTTATCCTGTTGTACCAAAGGTCTGGAAGTCCATTGCTGTGACACTGTGAGGATGGTTGCAGTGTTGTCTTATGGACTTGAACAATTGAGCACAAGGTCAAACTCTTCCCCCATTTTTGGATCCAAAGAAATCATTGACAAATTTACAAATTTTCTCTTAATTGTCATTATTATTATTATTATTATTTATTTATTTCTTAGCTACCAAGCAACAAAAGAAATTATAGGAATGGATAACTTTTTTCACCTGTTATGTGGTTCTATCCAGTTCAAACTGTTTTGGGAAAATGTTGCTTCTCAATCTTTACAGCAGTAGAGTTTACATCCATTAATTGAAAAGGTAAAATAAAAACAATCCGAATCTGTTTCTGAAGTGTAATAACAGTACTGCATCCCTTCCCATATATTTTCCAGTTACCACGTTTTACATCATGGTCACCTAAAACCTTTGTGGGAGCATAGCATTGACCGGTGACTGGCTGAATTGGCTTAATCTTTTGTCTATGATACTAATGTAAAATAGACAAAAGATCCATATCACACAACTCTTTTGTATTTGTGTGATATTGTCTTCTACCTTGAATTTTCATCCTAATGCGAATCAAGAGGTTTGTGTCAGGCTGGAGTGGATAGCAATCATGGGTGAACAAGGCAGGATTCCTGTGGGATCATTATGAGAAAATCCTGCTGATGTAGTAGAGTATGTGGTGAAGGTGCAGGAGTTAATCTCTCAAATGTGAAAAATTGATCGATTCATTTCCAGGTTATGGAAATACAACTTTAAAAAGATTTTGAAACATTATTTCAATTCTGTTATAGGGTAAAACAAAAATGTAAAAATGCTTGATTTTTGCTTGCTTCAGTAATAATATATTTTATGTTATTTGATCAATATTATTTTTTCGTTTCAGTTTAAAATATATTTATGTAAACATAATCAGCACAATAATTTAATATGTCTGCTGATTCCTAAGACTTTTGTCCCCTCTCTGTATTCTGTCACAATGTTGTAGTATACTGTTGTGCATCACAGTCATAACAAATTGTTTCTTTTTGAAATCAGATGTGTGTGGATGCTATCTATTATATTGTGTCTATACTCAACTTTACCTCAGGGACTTGTCACTAGATGGAGACATAAATCTAACAGAAACACAGATTCAGACAAATGAATCCTATATGAAAAACAGAGCATGGATTTAGCTTGTTCTGGATTGCAAACATCCTCTGCCCAATACAGATCATGAGCACAGATTTCTTCTTTTTTTGTCTATAGCAATGTCAGGCTTTTGAAGCAGAGTTCTTTGTATCCTCATTAGCGACTCGGCTGTGTGTTCCTCGGCAGAGTAGTTAGGCTGTTACTGTTGCTTAGCTACAGAGAAAAATGCTCCCTTTTGAGTGTGTGTCAATGTTAAGGTTGTCCAAAGACGAGCAAAACTGCCTTTACTTCAGTTTTCATAACCAGTAACCAGCCAAGATGAAGGGCTCCTTTTCATCTTTGAAATCCAATACTAAATATCTCTTCACAAACACATTTACACACTAAACACTTAAAAACCATTGTTTGCCAACCAGATCTCAAAGGAAGGAAAAACCCAGTTTGTTTGTCTGCTCTCCCTTTTGGTGACTGACTGATTTCTTTCTTCTTCTCCCTAAGTCTTAAACTCTAAGTCTATGTTGCTTTCTCTCCTTTTCTGCCAAAGTTAACACTTACTGGCGAAGTAACATTGATACTAACAAACCCTGACAACTTCTTGCTGGAGCCAATTTTAATGTTGCACTACCTTGCAGGCTAACCTGTAAAAGCCTTTCAATAAACCAGTAAACCCAGGACTTTTTATTTACCGACTGCAGACGAGCCGATTAACGCCCGGCTGGATCCTTGTCCTCTTCTCCACAGAGCTTTGGGGTTAATTACTCACACAGGCCTTTGGCGCTGCTTCTGCTTTGCGTGTTTCATCCAAAATAGCTTGACGTTTTGGTTAGATGGCTGGCTTTTACACTCAGAGCGATGTCACAGCCTCCCCTGAGAAAGCTTCTGTTTGTTGTTCACACCATCTTGGGGAGGTGGCTCTTCATCTCATTTTACATTCCTATCACTGTTTGCTGCTGCAGGCCTCCTGGGTCTGCTGTTCCTATGAATCTAAGCCACCACTGGCAGCTCTTGAGTTGCTACGCAGCACAAAGCTGTGTAGCCTTGTCTTTTTATGCTATGAATTCATATCTTCTCTGCCTTTCTTCTTTGTTTTTGCCTTGTTTCCTTGTGAAGGTTGCTGATCAGGATATAGCACTCGGAAGATTCTGCATCAAGCATTTAAAACAGGGATTAGTGAAACTTATTTTAATGTGTGGCATACCCTTGCCTAAATCAAACAAATACTCCATAGGTATTTTGAATATGATGAATAGACACTAGATAAATAGACAAGTTCAATGTCAAACTAAATAATAGTGCGACTGCAGTTTACAGGTATTTTAGTCTGGCAGTCATAGAATGTCATAAAAACAGGAAAATTGGGAAATCAACAAGCACAATATAATGCATTATCCTTTTATTATGTAAACAGATATTTCATTTATTTATCTGGGGAAGGTTTTTATCCAGAGCCAAATTCAAAGGAGAAGTAGCGACCAAGTTGAGAACAATGTGATTTCATGCGTAATGTGAGTTTTTAGAGGGCCGTCAGGCAATTAGAGGCAAGATTACTCACATTCAGCCGGTGGATTTTTAAATAGACAAAGCTTTTAAATGGAACTGTCGGTCCAGACGGCAAAATGGTGGCGAGTTCTCTCTTCACAGGATCAAGCTTAGATTTCAGATCACACAGAATAAAATAATTAATTGACAACTATAGCTCATCATTATTGTTTCACTATGAAAATGCTGTTTTCCATTTAGCAATCTTATTGGACAATATTTAAAAATAAACTATATTTTGCCTGTCCCCATAATAATTCCATAAATATAAAGTGGTGCAGCAGTCTCTATTTTTTTCATATTAATTATTAATTATGAAATCTGATTTCTCTGTAGTTATTTTTTGAGAAGAGGGCGTAAAGGATATGATGGAAACATTGAAGTTTCAAAGCTGATAGAGTGGAGGAACTGTGTGAACTGCCAAGGTGCAAAACAATTAAGAAAGTGAGGACACATGCGACGCGACGTGCTTTGGATGCTGGACCGCAGAGCCGTTAGTGAAATTCAACTAAGAGTTGCAGGAGACATCTTCAGCACTGTTTATTTTTCTCTTAATGACGGACGCTTGGATAACAATTTATTGTGAAGTGTTTTTACAACTTCAAGTATATCTGCTGCAAGCATAAGACGATTGTATCGTAGTGTTGTTTATTAATCTGATGAAATCTCTTGACATCTGTGTGTTTCACCCTGTTCTCTCATTCACATTTTTAGTAACAACAGAATTCCACCTTATATGTAAAATATTAAAGCTAATTTCCAAACACATGCAGAAAAAGTTTCACTGTGGCGCCCGTGCTGATTTAAAGATTCATGTACCAAGAAAGAACCAGCAATACAAAGATGATTCTGAGAATGCAACTTACAAAGATGGGAGATGTAGTGCAAATTTCTTTATACTAACAAAATGTATAAATGATACCTACAATAGTAACATGTAAGATATTAAGTTCCTGATGAGAAATCACTGAATTGTGTTAACTTTAACATATATCTCATCAAATTGCAGTGTGATCACTCTGTCGAACACCAGGGTAGCACACTTAATCACTGCTACCCATGAAATACTACGAATATCAATATGACCATATAATCAAGAATCATATTGTATGATAAATATGATTATAGGATCTATAAAAAAGCTTTTATTGTTCTTCTGTTGGATGTGAACATTGCTGCCTTGTCTGCACTTTGAATTCTGATAAAACAACCACGTAGTAATTTAATTTGTGACCCCTTAAGTGACGTTACACTCTTTTTTTTTACATTTACTTTAATGCCATTTTTGAATCAAGTGTTATTTGTGATAGTACAGAATATCACAAATATTATTTGATATGATTGAAACATTTCAATATAATCCATTCCCGTGATCATAGAATTTGAGTGGATCAAGAGAAAACCTCTCACTGACACCTATGTTTGTCCCAGTTAAGGACAAACATAGCAGGCACACCCCTACATTCACACAGCGACCCACAGACAAACAAGCTTACCACCACCGTCAGCAAAACTGCTCAACTCCCCTCACTGTAAACCCTTTCCCCTTATAAGTTAAACCACTGCAGTGAATCTGCGGTGTTTGACAACACATGTTGTTTGCACTTCAGCAATCTGGGCTCCACAAATACAGTGACCATCTTCTAGAGTCAGAGTTTCCATGGGGAAGAGATTTACCCATTGTTAATACAAAAAAATTGTAGTGTTTGATTATTGCACAAAATATAAGTTGTCATTAAACAACAACTTATATTTCCTAGCAACATCACAAGATTGCATATCTGTCTGGCATTTTAATGGACTAGGAAGATGCATAAATAACCATCTAACATCAACTTCATCATTTGATATTGTAGCATAAACAATTTGATCTAAACTAAATCACACATCTAAAATGTGACATATTTGGCATAAAAGCACCACTGTTATAGTCAAATGTCATAGTTACTCAATGACATTATATAATCCCATACTAACTAGGCAGATTGTCTGCACTGACAAAGACATACTCACCTCAATAGGCTGAATGCTGGAAGAAGCTAAACTGCGCAACTTATGTTTAGATTGATTCAGCTAATTATTATTTAACCATTTGGTGCAGAGCGTTGGCCTGTTGTTTTCCAAACAATACCCTTTGATCCATATTCTAATCTTCTTATACAGAAGCACAATTAAACAAACATAAACAATTCAAACTGTTTTTCATTAAGCATATTTTGTGAAACAAAACTCATTTTAAGATGTTACACATCTTTCTATGCACAGACCAAACACAGCAATTCTGAATGATAAGTATTCTGAGAAAAAAAGTTGTTTTCAATCCACAAGGCACATATAATCATTTCACATTCGCATGTACTGTAGTTATTTTAAACTTATCTTATAAAATGCTTACAGTTGCAGATATTACAGAATTTGCATCCTACCTGATTTCATCAAAAGATCTACACTTGGGATATTCCTGCTTTGTTTGGATCTACTTCAGACAGTGTTCTGGCACAATAAAAGCATCAGGGAAGGAGATCTAGTAATATGGCTGCTTTCCACGTCTATGCGAAGGTCAAAAAGACCATTCATTTGTGGATGGGCTTTAAACCATGCACTCGCTTGTGAGTGGTGGAAAACAACATCAAGTGGTCACAATGGTCCTCAAATTTTAAAGAGACACATTCCTTTCTACCTTTGGTACCAGGAGCAGTTGGAGCTGATGGTGTCTCTGCAGGAATATATTGCATAGATAGGGGTTAAATGCTCACCTTTTACTGCTTGACTTTGTTCATGAAATATTTTTTTTTTCTTCTGGTTTTGCTGCCATGGGGATTGTAAATTGCAAATTTCAGTATACAACATTTTGGAGTGACCAGTTGCACTCCAAAATTGCACACCCTCTTTACAAAGATTTCCACTTTTGAACATGTCCAGGGATGTAAGGGATTTTTCTTAGATTGATGAAAATGTCCCCTGAAAAAAACCCATTGAAATACTTAAAATGACTGGTGCAATGCAAGGAATACAACTGCCAATGATTAATTTGACATCATTTGTTATGGCAGTATCTACTGATATTATGTTATATATATTTCCCAACACTTTCCATACAGTGTAAAGGCAATCACACTTCTCTGCTTCAAACACAGGCAAGAGGTGGATCCTGAAAAAGGAATTGCATCGCAACGTATCTGAAGGCTAAATGAGAGAAACAAAAGCAAACCAGGAATTACTGGAGCAGTAATCAGGTGAGTCTGATTAACTCAATGAGGAATAAAACAGGCATAAGGGCAACTGAACTGAGGTACTTGAGCAAAATAGCTGAAGTTAAGGGTAAAAACAATCACTTAACCAAACACAATGGAAACATTGAGTTGGAAAAGGCAATGACTTACCAGAGCAACCAAAAAGAAGCATCTTCTGAAACACAAATTGAACTCAAAATGTCACAAAACTCAAAACCAAAGTGGCAACAAACCTCATGTCCTACAAATAAGAAAAAAATATTTTACATCCTTCATCCTGATACAAGTGCTACACAAAATTATGGTGAATCAACTGGCATGATGACCCTGTGGTAAAAATGTTCTTTGTCTCTTCAGGCTTATATCCACAAACACATTTTTTTAATACACCAACCTTTGTTGCACAATAAGAGACAACATGATTTCACATTTGAAATAAAAACAATACCTATTTGGGAGTGTAAGTGGATGCTTTTTACAACCAAGTAATTAATCGAGCAAAGACACAACTTAAACAGGATTACCAAAAATCATTGCTACTCTATCACTTTGTTCTGCTTCAGTAAGCGTATTGAGCCAATAAAAGTACAGACCTTTGTCTTATACAACTGAGGCAGGAAATGGTATTTAAACCACCTACTACGTGTGAGATATTTTTTTAGCTATGAATAAATGTTGCTGAGGTGGTGCTAAAGAGTCTCAATGAAAGGTAAAAATGTCTCATGTAGTTTTTTTTCAGTTTTAAGGTTATTTTTATGGTTATTTTTGCTTTAAGGTTGTTGACTCCTTTAGCTATGTTTACGTTTCATCAGATTTAGAGGGTTGTTGCTTCAGGGACACACCAAACCAACTGATGTGCATCCTCTAGAATTGTAGGTTTACTCTTACAGTATGTCTTTGATCTACGTGCGGGTGGAGTTAGTGTTTACACTAAGTTAAATCTGTCAGTAATACAGACTAGAAACAGCATGTCTTGTACTTGCGGCATCTACACATGAAGATTAAAAATAACAGGCAGCGTATCAAGCAGTCAAGGTTGCATAAATTTCTTTACAGGACCTCAAGCCTTTTTTCCCAAGATCGCTGCAGCAATTATAACGGAAGGGAGGGCCCCCTTTTCGTTTTATGTTGGTGCAGCAAGGGCCTGGAGAGCACCCACTGTCTCCTGGCATGCCGCTCCTCATCAGCACCGCAATAAATCAATTTTCATCCTCACACAAGCCCCATATAAACCCTCCCCACCTCCTGCTCCCATTTCTCTCTACTTCTCTACTCCCACTTGTCTCCTTCTCCTGGGTCTTTTTCTGTTCACTGTGATGGCTCTTAGCAATGAAACAGAGGCAGGCGGAGGTTTAAGTCATCCCAACCCTGTCTCTTTTTTTTCTATAGATCTCTCTTAAGTCAAATGAAGCTGTTGGGCATTTTTACAACAGTCTGAAATGTTACTCAGGTTGACCTCAAGCCAAGAAGTCCACAGAAACGTTATTAAAGTGACTGATAGACAAGCTGTCACAGTGAAACTCCTTTGCATTCATTTCTAGCCCATACAGTCAAGACAAAGTCACATCTAAGTCTGTGAAACCCCATGAGCAATGTGACAGAGGGGAAAAAAATGTTAAGTGCTCTGACATAAAATCAAGTGGCAGCTAGTATGAGACTTGCGCCTGTCAAGTGGAGCTCCCGCAGAACAAGGAAAAGAGAGCAAAAACGCATTCCAGTTAGCCCCTTTCAAATGTCAGTGAGCGCCAACCTCAGGACAGGTGCTGAAGAAGAATCATAGTCACTGGCCTCTGTGTGGGAACGGCACTTGGTCAGCTTCGATCTCATCTCTATAGTAACCGCAAGGCATTTCTTTAAAATGTAAAGAAAAAGTGCATAGTGATACTCACATTTTAAAAGATTTTGTTGGTGCCAAATGAACCGGTTTAAGTATTTGTTACAAGTGGGAACTGAAAATAAATGGGTCCTCCGAGTAGGATGGTGTACATAATAATTTTGCAATCAGTATATAAACTGTATGTGTTACAGATGCTGTACAATCTTTCAGTAAGGCATATGCTTTCTGAAAGAGCACATGATTTCATCGAGATGACATATCTACTGACAAAAGATACGTAATGTCTTATGTCCCACTCGGTAAAACAGTGTTCATATATAAATTTATGCTCCATTAATTCTATTTGTTGCCACCATGATCATAGATTTTTAAATGTAGTTTAATGTAGAAATACTGGATGTATTTTTACATTCAGAAATAAATCCGATTTCTGGATCAATTTGGCACTTCCAATCCTGAGTTCAAGTCAGCTACTATTTAAAGGTTCATGAAAAGCAATGCAACGTATCCTGGAGATTCAGAAGCTTTAAAATGGACTGAAATATCACACTGTATTTCAGTGTTAAATGGTCTTTGTTATAATCTGACTGTGTCTCATTTGCTACATTCACACAGCACATCTTAGTGCTCACTTCAGATTTTTTGCTGAAATCCGATTTTGTTTTGCTACAAATTAAATGTGTTCGCAATCAGATTTTGGTGTGAGCAATTTCCGACCCCACAGTGCAGACGAACGTAGACAGCAAACAGCAGCACACTGTTTACAAAAGTAATAATGGATGTTGCCATCTGTGGATCAGTTTTAAAATGGTTGAACAATGGCAGTCGACAAAATTGTCACAAGATCATAACAAGATGAAGGAAGCAAAGAAAAAAGAACAGCTAATACCAGTAGACTTTTGTGACTGCAACTTCTGTAGAGACCTCTAGATTGGAACCAGAAGTAGAAGCATTAACATAATGATTCTGAAATGACAAGTAAGAGTGAAATTGTTTCTATGCTGGACACATGGAGGCCTTTCTACCTGGGTTATGCTTGGATGTGCTTAAAAAAATTTATCATTATCAATAAGTGTTTTAATAAGAAAGCTGCAGTAATCTGAGTCAAATAGTCCAGAGTTTAAATATGCCAGAAGCACATAATTCCCTAGGTGGCTTTTTGAGAAAAATAAACTGACTATAATAACTCTTTGCAGTGGCATGTCCCCACTGGTAGTGAGGAAAGTAAACATTAACTACAGTTCATTTCTGTTCAAGAGTTAAATCAATTTTGAAGATATTACTGTAAGTTGAGATTCCAGGTTTAATTGATGAAAGTCTGTCTTGCCACACACCCAATCATGTCACCATCTTGCCAGTCTTTGCAAGACTTCAGTATTTCTTACTGTTTATTATTAGATTGTGCAATAAACTTTTAAAGCTGTCATGTAAAAGCAGACGTCAAAGCTATATAGAGGGATTAATGTTGAGACTGGGGTGACTAACAGAAATACAGTTTTATTCAGAGTTTTACAATTACTCATAACAGACATGAACTCCTTATTGATTTTGAGCTCAGTGTTTTGAAAAGTGGAAGAAGGGTGGCACAACAGCAACATTTTTTAATGACTAAAAAATGACATTTTTTAATGTCATTTTTTAATATCAGAGCAACAGACTCTGATATCTGTTGCTGGTATTTAGTCTAATTAACCACCACAGGGCTTAGAAAGTACACTGGTCACCAGTAAGTTTAACTGGATTACTGAAGAACTGTGTGGTGACAGCAGTGCAAACCAGAAATACAGAACATTAAAGATCTGATTTGTCATTGCAATCAGATCTTGCAATGACAAGATGTATTTTCTATAAACACAGAAAATAAACTTATCAGTATTAATGCCTTTGACCATAAATGCTGTTTTAACCCAGACAATACTATCTGCTTTACAGACTGGTGATGAGGAGCAGTACTGGAGGATAGTCAGGCAGGTGAGTGAAACGAGGATGGTGATAGTCACTATTACCACAACGACTGCCAGAGGTGGAAAGGAAAAGAGAAATAGCATTGTAGGTTTGACACAGGACCACTGGAGCCCAAGAGTCAGACATCAAAGGTAGAGTCCAGTGTCTGTCAGTGGAGACAAGGGAGATAAGTCAGCATTTAAAGGAGCAAAGAACACAAAAATACACTCATATGAGCAAAACAACCTGGTATCAGCCTCAGGGAACCAGCTCCAACTTAAAGTCCTCCTGATGAGCCTTGATAAGCTGCAGCTTTGGAGCATGAGCTTGCCCATTATATCCTGGCAGAAGAGGTGAAGGAGTTATGTGGATGGGACAATATGACATTCCTGCTGAAGGTCACTGTATATCAAGTCCTTACTGGACTTGCATGTGAGTAAAATGAGGTGATTTTTAATCTCACATTTAAATTATAACAAGTATATTGTAGATGTAAAGTTAAAAATATGTTTCCCAATTGACAATTTAAACTATTGATGCATAATGTCATTTTTATATGATAAACTATTTGACGTAATTTTGTAAACGTGAACTGTGTGGTGGACAGAAGTCCTTTTGTCATGGCTATCTGCCATCTACTTTACACTAAATCCGTTCCACTGCAAAGATTGCAGACTGTCATAAAAGAGATTAATGCCCAAAGCGCTGGTAGATAGTGAGGCCATATCACAGTACAGTTTAACCCGTATGTCTGTGCAACATATCCAACTACTATCTCTGCTGCAGAAGGCACTAACATTTTGACATGGGCTGTATGTCAGTCCAAACCAAATAAGATTAGATATGTTCAGGGGGTCTGTTGCCCAGATGTGTATCATGCTGGTAAAGATTTGGAAATATATGCTGTCTGTTCTTGCGTAGGTTATAAATTACATTATTATCTACACACTTTCATGAAACACTTATGGTTGTTTCATGAAGTTTATCAATGAGTTTGCAAGAAGGTGCAGCTAGACCTTTTCAGTTAAGGCATTACTAATGGTTGATGGATCCTGATTAATTTAACATACAAATAAAGTGGAAAAAGAAAACATATAGAGAATGTGCTGCTGTCAGAATGATTGGCTCAGCCATTGTACACTGGACTTACATTAGCTGTGATAGTGGAAGGATGAACCTGCCAATCTCAATCGCCCTGAGTCAAACACTATCTGATCTTTATTGTAGAGAGAATTCAGTGATGCAGGGCTGACTTCAGACAATTCCCAAATTGCAGTTTTTCTTTTTATTTAGTACACTAATTTTAAACAAATGGAGTGTTGAAAATAGGGGAAAGGCATTATGCAAAATCCACTTTTTTTTTAGCTTAATATATTAGAATGGTGTTTCTTCAGTTCAGGGTGTTTTAAGATCTCTTCATACAAAAGCTGCCAAAACTCTGCAGTTTCGGATGCCGTCTCCCGCAGTCTCCAGCTGAGCTCCCACCCTTCCTAAACCTTCCCCACTCAACTCCCCCAGACTAGTAGCAGCAACAGCGATTACCAACCACCTGGTGCACCCACAGATCTGCTGAGCTTATTAAGCTATATTGCTCCTAAGAATCTCCATGGCATCAATTGACAGCATGGAGATTGAAGGAAAAATATTTGCTTGCATATGGTGTAAAATGACACCATGTCCCTGGAAAATACATAATACCAAGCTTTAATCAGTACAAAAACAATACAAGGCTGACAGAGCTTGTTGACATTGCTTTGTGAAATGGGACTGAGGTTGCTGCTCTGAGTAGATCTACTGGGTTTTTGGTTTCATTTCAGCTGGTATCAATCGGGTAGGTCACCTCATTGCTTAAAAATATATTTATTTTTGAACATGTCATCACACTATGTCATCACAGCCAATTGATATTGTAATTTGTTAGCATACTTGAGCCCTGCCTTTTTAGAACATGAAGTGAAGATTTGATTATGACCCTGATGAAAAGTTGATTCCAAACCTAGTCAAGAAGTCGTCCATTTTGGATTGTTGTTCGCCCTCAATACCTTTACACAAACAGGAAGCTGGTGATTTTACCCAATGTTTTTTTTTTTCTTCAGAACTGAGCTTACCTCTGTGTGTTTGAGTTTTATTTTCAACATAGACAGATTCACTTGACAAATATCTTTAATTAGCAACTGTAGGTTGCTTTGATGGTTTCAATCTTGTCTCAGGTTGGTAAAGTGTAGAGAAGAAAAAAAAATGTTTCTTTGTCCATGAGTGTTTGAAAAAGCAAATTAGATAAGAGGATCATTTACATATTTGCCCTGATAATTAACCACATTGTACTGCAATAATGCACAGCTTCTCAGCTCTTTTGTTCTGACTCACAGTACTATTCTAAAGCAAAGTTTTAAAGTATTTACATTTTTGCATAATTTAAAAGAAGCCAGAACATCTTTATGCAGAGCTAGATTAGCTCTACTCCTCTGTGTGCTCTGCACCACTGTTTCACCAGGCTGGATTTATCAGATTCCTTATGGTTTTATTTCATCACATCTCAGCAGGGCATGCACCACACAGAAACTATTTTTCCTCTCCATTAATCTCCCTGTATAGATGATGCCACTGCTTCACATTCTGCTCCACTCACTTTGCTGCTCTCTGTCTCACCCTGACCGGTGCCCTTCACTTTGTACCACACTTTACAGCCCCTACATTGATGATACTAAAGATTAAATCTAAATATCTGATACCATTTTTGTTTTTGCGTCCAAGCCCCCCACCATCATGAGGTCGCTTTGCCAGCTTCTTAACAGAATGTCAGGCCGCTGCTTGAGTAAGCAAACAAACAAGCAGCAACAGAAGTGATGTATCAGAGAAATGCCACCCGTTGGGGATGAGCTGTCAGTTGCTCTGTTGAGCTAATGATCACTGCTGGCTGATGTGGGGATTGAGGGTCTCTAATTCGGGGCACTTTGTTTTTTTCCTTCTGCTTTGTCCGGATGTCTAGCTTGTGGATGTGTTGTAGGATGCTTGAGGTCTCGATCACACATAGCAAGTTTTTGCAAAACTTCTTCGGTTACAATTATTGAGTGTGACCTGTAGTCGGCTAGTTATTTATATTCCAGATAATCATTATAATTACCATAATTTTCCTAAGGCTCAACATAGCTTCATCAACTCGCATCAGTGTCATTTCACGTATCATTTGACTAAATTGACTCTTTTCTTTTCTAGTGGTTGCAGTTTGAAAAATTAAACTACAGCCAAAAGCTTCAACATATTTTAACAATCTCTAAAGGCTGGGGTGCGTTTGCATTCGGTCCTCTTTACTCTTAAAAAATATCCAAAATTATCAATTGTCTTCAGAGATATCCTAATCAGTAAATAAAATCCAGGTATCTGTAATTCATTCTTGTTTAGAGAACAATGGTCAGCAAACATCATGAATAACCTTTAGCTGATGTTTACATCGGGGTTATGTTTAAAAACTCTTATCCTGAGATTTGGACCAATGTTTTGTTATCTGGAAATAGAGTATGACACAACTGCAAATTTATCAAGAGTTTGCCATCCACTTACACTGCTGACCAAAGAATAGCATTAATAAACAATACAACAGAGACCTCCATGGTATCTTTGGAGGCCCTGGAGTAATCCACACCTCAAATGGAGTAATCTGTTCACAGGACAACATGAGACAGCAAACATGAGGAAGAATGTGTTGTTGTCAGATGATTTTTAAAAAATGTGTTTGGTCTACATGATGTAAAATCTTGTACTTTGGAAAACCAACAGACCAACCTGAAAACATGATTCCTCTTGTGAAACCTAGTGTTGGTTGTATCATGCTGTGGGGACCCTCAGCAGACTCAGCAAGGCAAATGAAAGAGGGTTGGAGCAATAGGACAATTGTAGAAAAAACCCAATGAGGACTTGTGTAATTGTAATCAAACAAAAGGTGTTTCAAATACATTTTGAATGATGAATATGAATGAACAACACTTTTCTGAAGTACATTTATAAGAATCTTTTTGAGAACAATGAATAGTTTTCTTCATTCATATTTAAGCATTATTGTGTTTTTGCCTATGGTATAAAAACACAATAAAATACACTTAAGTTTGTGGTTGTAATGTGACAAAATGTGAATATGTTTGCAAGGCACTCTAACTGCTACTAAAAGCTATATTTATTAAGTCTTCTAATACTCGAAACATTATTGAATGAAGTCCCACTGTGTAGGCAAAATGGAAACTGATCAGTGGAAAATATTTCACATAAGATGAAATCCTAAAAATGCCCCTGCCAGATATAAATTCCAGCTATTAGATAAGGAACATGGCAGTTTGTCAGTAGCTGGGACAGGTGTTGTTAATCCTTACATCTCGGCTGTTACGTTCACGCATCATTTAAAAAGACGAGGTCACATAGATACATGTCAAATAATTTCTGCTTTTACAGCATAATGACATACTGAATAATGATTTTTATGTGCTTCATTACCAAGACTGGAAGGACGTTGCTAAATTCAAACTTTTAATGAGGTGGTAATGCTAGGCTATAAAAGTCCATCAGAGCATTTTTTTTTTCCATTTCTCTGTTTTAACAGAACAATAGGGCTGAATTTTCTACCAGTTTCAGCTACTCCCACACATTAACCTGAAGTCACACATACTCACCTCTGCATGCTCTCCCTTTTTGTGTGCATCTATTCTGCAAATTGAAATCTGAGATGTTTTCTACTTTTATAGCCTCGGGATATAGAGACAGTATATAAATGTTCTTGATTTCAAACATTACATATTAAATGTATTTTGTAAGTAGGAGTGGTAATAACTAACTTTTATTGTGAATCATACATTTTGATAATTTAAAACACAATTAGGATTATGTAGATCTTTTTCACATTCTGAAAATATTAGTTGACACTAAGCTTATGTTATCTTGTCTTTTTTATATATTTATTTTTCTCATATGCAGTAAGTTTGAGGGTGGACCAAAGTACAGCCAATGGCTAGGAGTATGGATCATGCAAAATGTTTTATTAAATAATAAATCTGATAACTTGCAAAAAAAAAAAAACAATGGTGAGGTATCAGCGGATAACTAAAACGAGAGAGAATCAAACTGAAGCCAGGAACAAATGGAGTAATGGTAGAATCCAGCATGTAGTGACTGAAAGAGAGGAGGTATACAGAGGAGTTTGATTACTGACAAAGAGGGATAAAACTATTAGGGAAACTGACAAAACATAAATCTAACATAGCAAAGAATAGCTAAAGTCAAAGAATGAGCAACAATAGAAGCACTGATAAACCAATCAACCTGGGAACAGTTTTGCTAGTTTTTGCTCCAATTTTGTCAAATATTTTAGGAGCTTTGTGGTGAGCTTAAATGATGCAACAACCACTGTTCATAAAACAATGTATTCATTACAAAAACAATGTATTCATTGTTTCATGAATACATAACTGGCACATACATCTGCAGAAATTATACATACTGTCATGATAAAATGAAAATGCTACCAATTTTATATTTTAGCATTTATTGCTAGTATTAAAGTACTAAAATATCAAAAGTATATCTCCTAAGCCTGCAAAAATATGCACACAAATGTGGTATTTGATATTCAGCAGGCACATAGGTCTTCAAATTGGCACCAGATTTAAAGTACTTTGTATCCAACACAATAAATAAAAGAGTTGCAAAGTGTTTCAATGAAACTGGTTTGCCAGATTAAAATATCCCTTGCAAATAATAACTTTTTAAACATGTATCAAACATACTTTACTTTATTATATCCACATTTCTGGTTTCTTTACTAGTTAGATGTAATATTTTTATCTTAAATATCATGTTTTCATTAGTTGGAAGTCATCATAATTAACAGGAAGACTGAAAACATCCATCTTTTGTAATTAATCTGTTTCACTTAATGAATTGAGTTGTCAATAGTATTCTCATTGAATTTATTGTGTTGATCCTTTTGTTCTTGAGAAACATGGACAACACACTTTTTTGTAAACACAGTTTGTACTGAGAACAGTTGGTTTTACATCCCCCCTCTTGGCACCAGAAAAGCACTGATCAGTCAAGAGTCGGACAAAGAGCATGCTTTGGTTTGTGATGCTGCCACGGAAGCAACTCATCCCTTGATCCCAGCTGATTCCAGAGTAAGGGCTGTGTAGCATGGCCTTGCTTCCAACAAATAACATCAGATTTGAATACAAATTTTGTATTTTTTTGAACACTGGTAACTGTTTCAAAGAATCTGACCGATGCAACTCGTCTTAATTTATTTTAAAAATAATTTGGCTTCATTACCAATTCATCATAACAAACCTTGTTTTTTAAGCTTACATTTGCACACTCAGCTGATATCCCTACCTTATTTTAGTTATTGGTGTTTTAATTTTATTTTCTATTTGTTCCTAACTTCATTATCCTTCTTTTTAAAATTTTATTGATATTTTTTTCCCATTTTTCTTAGTTAATTTAATTTTACTAACCTAGTTATAGTTTAATTAAAATATCTTCAAGTTGAAATAGTTTATCAGTTCATTTATTTTGGAACAAATTGGTTTGTGTTTGTTCTGCATGTGTGGAGTTCAGCCTGTTTCAGACAGCCAGTGCACAAATTCATTCGTTCATCTATTCTTCTACAATGCCACATCTCTCCAGGCAGGTGTTCCTGACAGAGACTGAGAGCAGTTTGGCAATTAATTCCTAATAATCAGGTGGTGCCATGACTTGTAAATTTGATTATTAATTTTATTAATAATTGCTCTTGGGACTTATTAACACTTCATAACCAAACCAGTCTACTGTTGCACAACACATAGCACTGTCTCCGCTGTCTATTTCTTCTTTTGTCACAGCTGCTGCACAAACAATTTAAAATGTTGTGGGTGCTTTGACAGTGTTTTTGCAACCAGGTGTTGTCGGTCAGCCTAATGAGAAGTCTTTATTAATCTGTCTCTGACAACAGATCAGCACCTCAAGAATAATTTTCCTTTTGCTTAACAATATGGGCCTTAAACACCGATACAGGCTGTCAAGTTGAAAGCACTTACCTTTATATCTCTGGCTCATAATAATAGCTTACACTTACTTCACCAGACAAGATCACATGCTGGCAGTGGCTGGACAGCTTTTAGCGAGGCAGACTTTACTTTGATGAGAAATATAGTGCAGCTTTAATATCGCAAGATCTTGTGGCACAGGACTGCAACCTGACTGATGATGGATTAACCATTAAGATGTTCCACTGCAGACACAGAACAGCCACAAGCCTTTCACACAATAAAGTTTAAGTTTCTGATTGCAATGATTTCAGTCAGATTGATGAAATGTCAGTGTACCTGAGGTTTGAATTTCATATGGGATGACTACTTTTTGATTTGATTTATGAGCCCTTCTTGTCAGGATATTGGATTCCTGTTTCAAGTATAAAAACCTGAGTACCATGCTACATGTATTTGTCACTGATGTCGAAAAGCTCTACACTTCACACTTTAATACTTTACTACTGAATTGAACTGTGTTTTGCTTTTCAACGTGCCTTAATTATTTGTGACCTAAATTCATCAAGTGCCAGAAACATTTTGCATGGTTTTTGTCTGCACTCACATGTAGTTGTGGGCCTTTAGTGAGAGTTTATCAGTTTACTCCCCCACAATGATGTTACAATTGCTCAAGCCTCGAATCAATACGATACAAAAAAAAACAATGCTATGTAGGAAAACTGCTACTATGGAGGTCCTGTTCAGCCCTGGCATTAACATCATTTCAGACCAATGTATCATTCATTGGTTGCTACATATTATTGTTGCTGTCACCTTTCTAACATATCTAACTAGAATGCACATTCTCCTCTGACCCTTGACATCAGCTACATACTTTTATCCACCCAACTGCCTCTCATTGGATATTTTCACTTTTTAGATATTTTTTTGTGAACCAGACAGTTTCTGAAGTCCTCAGCAGTCCAATCCAGTGCCAACAACCATGTGACATTCAGCTGATTGAACTTCATTAACTTATCTTCACCAAATCTAGATGCCTATATACATTGGTTGAATCGCTGTTTAACTCGACAGCAGTTGAGCAACTGTACCTGATAAAGTGGCCTCTAGGTGTATGCCTAATTATATGCAGCAATAGAAACTACACTGACACCTCATATCACAAACATCAAATAAATTGGAGCATCTTTGTGCAAACTGAATACTGTATCCATGAAAGCACTTTCATTCTACGTCAGCCCTGTGAATTTACACAAAAGGCCAGTAAGACATTTAATTTTCTAAACTAAATAAGTGCTCGGTGCATGTGGGAGACCTGGTTTCTGGCCCTGGTTGCAGGAAATCCTCTCCTGTTTTCCAGCTCCTATGTAGCCTTCATATCCAAATTAAAGGCCAAAAAATATCTTCATCTTCAAAGCAAAACAATACATAAATTCAGCTGTGTTTTGTACTGCAGAGGAGGTGATGAAGTGTCTTTGGATCAGTTTATTTAAACAATGTAGTTTTATGACTGGCCTTTGATTAAAATTCTGTTCAAAGCAACTCTTCTTGTTTGATGCAATAGTCTTAACTGTGTCAATTTTTTTATTTTTTACTGACTGTCCTCCAAGTGCACATTTTGTCCCTGAAATTTCCAGCAAGCTACCAGACTTGCTCAGGTCATTTGAGTGCCTTGCATTCCTAACTGTACATCCCCTCTATAATCAAAGCCGGTCAATGAGTCATTACTTATGCTTCTCAGGCAGCAGTGCTTCACCCCAGAATCTGTCAAAGGAAAAAAAAAAGGCGGTAGCTGAGTGGCTACCACATGCATATGTATGAAATCTCTGTACCCGCTTCACATGGTCATTTATTTTGAACTTGGATAACATTTTAAATTTGCTGGAATATTATTCGAAACACAGAGTGCTGTGAAATGAACAGATCTGAATGGATTGTATGGAAATGTGAATGTTTGGTAGGGGCAGGTTACAACTGCCTGGTATTTGTGTTCTTCAAGTTGATTTACAGTTTATTTGTTTTGTTTTTTATATTTGAATAAACCTAATCTGTAACTGTTATTGCAGTAAAAGGTACTTTTGCACAATATTGATTCAGAGTGGATGAAGACCAGTTTTTATTTATAAAAAAAACTAAAAGCCATGTATTATTTTAATAAAGCTTTACTAGGAACACAATGTTTTGTGTTGGTCTATCGCATAAAAATCATCAGCTTAACAGTATGCTAATTTTTACTTTTGCAAATCACTATGCTGCATGTTTTGCTGTTAGGAAATTTCTCATATTTCCTAACAGCAAATATGTTAGGAAATATGAGAAATTTTTCATACAAGAAAGCACGTTCTTGTATTACATCAAATTTTTTAATCTTGCTTTTCACATGAAAAAGTTTATTTATACTCATCTTCTCTGCACTGACTGGTCATTTCTTCCTTGTACTGTCTTTTTGAGTTCAGTGGTGTATGAAGAATTAAACCCAACTGACCCCGT
This sequence comes from Phalloptychus januarius, assembly GCA_902982915.1. Taxonomy (NCBI): domain Eukaryota; kingdom Metazoa; phylum Chordata; class Actinopteri; order Cyprinodontiformes; family Poeciliidae; genus Phalloptychus; species Phalloptychus januarius. Next base: position 194,900 of record CADWAE010000297.1, read on the forward strand.
ACATCCTATTTCCAGAATACTAATGTCCAAATCATATTATACAATTTCTATGATTTATTCATAAGACTATGGCATACCAGATTTCTTTAGAGTATTTTGACCAAAGTCCCAGAAAGAGAGAGAGAAACTTGTTTAATTAAATACATACTGTAGAAAAAACCCCACACTTGGTGTATCATGTTATTTTATCCACCATCTCAAGGTATTTTACAAAAATAAAAAATATATACTAAGTCCAATCATACATATGTCCTAATAGATCCTTGTCACCAAACAATGCATTATGTTCTGTTTAAAATTGGTTGAAAACATTTGCTCAGTAGGTTGCAGCAAATCATTGACTTGCAGCATTCAGTCCTCTTGTCTCAGCTTTAGAATTTAGGCGAGCACACTATGACTGCTTGTAAATAAACCATTGTAAAATAGTTTTCTTCCGATAGTGGATCTTGAACATAACATTGAACTTGGCCCCTCATCCCTGTCTCCGCCTTTCTCTACAGCACCTACAGCTAACTTGGCTGCTGTGGTCTAAATAAGTCAGAGTAAAAACTCTGTGTTTGGCAAAATAACACATTTTTAAGCAACCTGGGGGTCCTTAACACCTCAGCAGGGATCCAGGCTGATCCTCTCCATGCACGCTGGATTGAAGCAGTAGTTCATGAAAAAAAGAACCCTGACCAAGTACTGAGTGCATTGACTGTACAGGCTTAAGATACATCACTCTGCAAAGCGTGACAGTAAGAAAGTAGGGCTTTGGTCAATCACAAACCACCTCTGATGGATGAAGGCTTCAACTACAGAAGGGCATCCAGATGTGATACAAATAACATACAACATAAATATAAGCTCCAAGTTTCTCAGACACACGCACACCCTCGCCTTCATACAGTTTTACAATAACCAGTAAAACTGTGGGTTGCAAGAGCAACTTTTAAGTCTTTTAAGCAAGAATAACAGAATATATTTCACCATGCTGAAACACTAAGTTGTCAGACGCTTCACCAACACCGAACGCTTGTTTTGGAGCAAACTTCTATATTTTGGTTCGTAAACACACTTGATTGAATTGTCCTCTTTTGCAGACATAAATCAATCTGTCACATCTGTATTTTTACACTAGAAAAACACAAGTCAGAAACTGGAGGACATCTTGTTAAAACAAGTTCCTGCCGAGGGATGTAAGGAACTGCTGCGTTTTCACCAAACAGCTTCCCTTGAGGCATTACACAGTCTCTTCTTCACTAAAATTGTTCAGCTACCTGGGCATGACTGTAGGGTATGTTACAAAGACAACTGCATGACGGTATTAACACAGTGTCACCAGTTTGAGTAGTACACTTTAAAACTTAATTTATTAGTAAATACATCTTCTTTTCTTTCAAGTCCAGATTAATACAAAGTCATTGAGCAGATATATGTTGAATGAAATCTTTCCTACCAATTGTCATGTCATGAAGAATTTAAAGAAAATGCTAACAAAGTCCTGTTACTCTAAAATAAAAATCAGAAAAAATTCATATCTATTTTGAGTCACATAAATTGTCATGTTTGATCTTAAACTTGCATTCAACATCATACAGTATTATAAATTATTACGATCACCCTTCTGCCTTCATTGAATAAGTTTCTGAAAATTAAGGCTATTTTTCACAGCTTTTCCAATATCTCTAGCTCACATTGGTATTCTTAAACATGCTAATATGTGGTTGGAAAACAGGAGACTAAAATCAAAGAATTGCAGTAGATAGATGTTAAGAATTGTGCACCTGGACTTGAATTTGCAAACTGAAGAGTCTTTTTTTCTCTCACTTGAGTTTAGAACAGCAGCAAAGTAGGTCAAGTCATAATTGTTCAGAAGATTCAATTGTATCCACCATGGTAGTATATGAAATGGAACATTAAACTTGAAATAGCTTTAAGCTTCAAAATGAAAATAAAAACAATAGAATAACACTCTCTACCATAAATTTAGTAGTTTGTAATTTTATGTTTTAATCATTGCCAAGATGGCCCTCAAGATAAGGATATAATTAGCTACCTTCTCACTTGAAATATAACCATAAAAGTGTAGTTTAGCAGAAGACAAGGTTACCAGGCTGTGTGCTGTTATGTGTAAAAATGATATAAAACTTTGTTTTTCATATTTCCAGTGATGTCATTTCAAGATTTACAGATCTATTTTGTTTGATAGCCATGTGGATTTTGCTGGAGATATTTTTTCATTATTAAATGTAATTAGGAGAATTGTAGATGTTTTACTTGTACATACCATGTTTTTTATGCTTTAGTGAAAAACGGCACAATTTTTTATTGTCACCATGAAATTTGTGAAAGTTTAATTATTAATTGTCCTGTTGCCACAATGTTTCTTTTTTTCAATTAAGAATGACAGTTCATAATTTAGTCACTAAAGTTTTCAGTGATTGTACTCTAGAAATATTAGTTATGAAAATGATTTAAATACATTACTTTTTTGTATGTAAGCTCTGTAAGCGGGCAGAATTACACGATAATGCTTGCTGCTTATTATGCAAAAACTGGAATAATTAGATGCCTTAAAAGTGGAATGTATTAGTGTTGCACACTATAACATCTCATTGCATTAAGATAACAGAAGGCAATTAGGTTCCATCCTAATTTTTCTCCTGGTTCTGCCGGTTTCCCTTGGCTTATTAGCATTGATCCTAATTGCAAACTGCACAGCTGTTTTAGTGATTATTTGTTTTCATACACGGGCCCTTTGGAGAATTTGTTTACAATATGTTGTCGGCTTAGTAAATTGTCTTTCTCTCCTAATATGATAATGATGGCTTCTGAAAATGTGGAAATAAGAGCTGAATACAACATTGGTGCTTATCATTACATTTATCAACCATTTTGTAAACTTTGAATCAATTTAAATGTGAATTATTTTACCAATAAAATATTTTGTCCTTATGAATTTTCCTCACAATTTTGCTAAGATATTGCTGGAAATTAACAGTGTGAGCAAATTACAGTTGAATTTGCAGTTAAATAAATGGAAGGAGAACAAATGTATTCCAATGTAATGTGTGAAACAAGGGCATCACTCAGAGTGACACACCGCTAACAGGATTTTGATTGGCTCATAAAGCCTTTAAAATGAATTTGACACACTCCTGTTAATGCATGTTGCCTGTTCTGCGTGTGTATATGTGTTTATATCTTTCACTCTCTTTGCGTCTGTGTGACAGCACAGCCCTCATCATGCTGAGAGAGGCGCAGAACTCCCTTCTCATTATACCTGGAGGAATGGAGCTCATTAACCACTGGGTGGAGCTGTCACATTCTTCCCATTTCTTTTTTTAATTACACTCCTCATCTGTATTTCTTCAGCTTAATTATTAGCTCTTTCACGAAACAATTCTTTGTTGTTTTTATAAATGTTTTTCAGAAAATGCATAGCAGTGCAATGAAAAGAAAAGAGAAGGGAACATTAAAATAATTGTAAATCTGTGTTTTTGCTAAAGAAAAGCTTTCTCACAACATGATGCTGCTCCCACCATATTTCACTATGGGGGTTGTGTGTTCAAGGTGAAGCACAAAGTAAACTTTCTGACAAATGTCATTTTGGTACTTTGTCACAACTTCTTCCACATACTTACTTTATCCCCTAGAAGGCTTGTTGCAAACTTTAAAAATGATGTCTTTTGTCTACAAGAACTTTGTCCTTACATTTTTAAGGCTGAAATAAACAACATCAACACAGTTTGTTACAAGCAGTGGGTACTGATCTAAATTTAGGCACAGAAGCGAAGTAGGAGGTACAATTAGGGTTTAATGGCCACTTAGGTAAGTAATGAACAATATTAACAGATGAATGGGTAGAATAGCAGGCAGTGAACTGATGGCATGGCAGTAGTCCTGAAATTCACTGGGAAGGATGACAACAGCTTAGCAGCGGTATACTGTAAGGCAGCTGAAAGTCAAACATTTAACAGGGAACAACAAACGATCAAGCAATAAATGTCAACTAGAATAGCGAATAATTGAATAATAAAATAATTTTTGAAGTGAATAAATGCCAAAACTCAGAAAATGATTGGCCTTTATGAAATTGCTTATTTGTTATAGTAACTAGACTTTCCTCAGCAGCCTAAAGGAAGTCATGATTTTTTTTCCCTCTTGTTGCAATAAAAATAACCAAACCAAAAAAATTATTCATCACCATTATCATGATATTACTCATTTCTCCCGAGCAGCAGTTTGCCAATCTACTCCAAGTAAGCCAAAAGTAGCTAACATTTATGAAACTGTGCGAAAGACTGTCATTTGTGGAGCAGCACCAAGTTCTTGAACCTCTTAGATCAGGGAGCAATTTGGAAACTATCCTGGTGGAATGTTGTTATTGAGATGGCCTGACACCGCCAGCTCTCTCTCCCAGTATAACTTCGCATAGTAACTGGGATGTGCAAGCTGAGTCAATATCACTAAACTTTATAGTCTCTTTCAAAAGTGTTGAGGTTTAATAACACTTTTCAACCCACACACAGTATTGGTTTAAATGATGCATTACATAATAAAATGTTTATCATTCTGTTTCAGGACCAACTAAATTGAGGAGGATAAAAGTTAACAATTCACTACAACCACAGTAGAACAGTAACCTGTAAGGTAACTGTTACTGATAAGTTTTGCAGAACTTTCCTTAAAAACATCCAAATTACTGCTTCTTGTATGCATGAAGTTGCTAATTTAAGAAGAAATTAGAATTTTCTTATTTTTTTTTTTTTTGTTGGAATGCATATGTAGTCAACTGCTTGTTGCTCTCTTTGTGTTTGTCTTTTCAAATTCAGATCACGGTTCATTTAGTTGAGGTAACACAATAGGAGATTTTTAGGAGTGACGACAGCGTTCTTTCTGCCTTCTAGGATAGTAAACATTAATAGCAATGACATCAATAGCCTCTTAAAGGGCCAACTCCCCCATGACAGTCCTATTTGTTCCCTGCTCTTCGGTGACTTCACAGTGACATATCAAATTAGCAAAGGCTTCATCCAATTCAGTCAGTCTCTGCTGACCTTAATTGTAAACGCTCAATATCTTCCTTTAGGTTCAGCTCAGTTGTCTTTTATTAACAGCAAAGACAACTGCTAATGTTTTCCCCTCCAGCTAAAAGAGCAAAACATTAAAAGGATTAAAGGCTGACAGTAGAAACGCCTGTTTAGGCACATGAATGCAGTTTCCAGCATCTTAATGGTTGTGCAGCCTGCTCCATTGCAATTACTATTCAGATAGAAAGATTAACAGAGCAAAACCAAATCCAGCACTTCACTTCTTGCACATATGTAATATAGACAGAGCTGCACGAGCACTTGAAAAAGAAATCGATGCTTGTGCCTTTCAATTATGCATCTTACACAAGCATTAACTGAAAACATGAGGGCAAGCCTCCTGCTGCCCTGCCTTAATTTGAAATGTCATCCGCACAAGGGAGCATAAGCTAAAAAAAATCTTGATAAGTTCTTAAAATTAAAGTGACAAAGACTTTTACACGTATTGAATCTGAATCTTTAGATGAATGGATTTTAGAATGTAATTTTGCACTTTTGTCCATTTTCATTCTGGCTAATTTTCAGTTTTAAATAATGAGACAAATGATTTATTTAGAATGTCGTCTTTCTCCTCTATCTGCCCTGGAGATGAAATGAAGAAGTGAGAGGTTTATCATTCCATCTTATTAGAGAAAAAAGGCTTCACCAGGTGAGTGGACGTCACTTCAAGCCTCAGAAATATTGAACTGGCTTGTTTAGTATGCTACTCTAAAAGGGGGTAAAAGATAAGAACCTGAAGAGCCACAGAGAACGAAAATAAGCCTGATGGACAGATGGATGTATTAATGTTTTAATTCTCAAAACAGATGGTAAACACAATCAACACCACTTACCTCTCCATCAGGCCTAACGTCTAAGGTCTAATTAAAACCAAAAGAGAGTTTCGAAATCTTTGCAGAGCCGTCCCCAAAGACTGCAGATTACGATCATTGACTTGGATCATACATAAAAACACAGTTAGTATCTTTAACCAGATTTTGGGAATTTTACAATAAATTGTTTATGATGTTAAACTTTGAAGAGCTTGTTCAGTGAATCGAGACTAGATTGCACTTTTCAATTTTAAATATGAGTCGAGAGATACTGAATAAACTCATGCTAAGTGTTGAATCTAAAATTACTGATCGTGGAAAAGTCTGTTTTAAGAGATACTCAACATGTGTAGTAAGTAGAGAAATTCTCTCAGGCTCTAAAATATGCTATGGATAATTCATTTTCTTCAAAACATTTCTGCAGATTTCCAAAGAAGAAATTTAGAAAAGATCAGTTGAATGTCTAATATTTAAAGAGGCAGTGTTATGTAAAATTGACTTTTTAGAACTTTATATCATGTTATAATGTTATTCCTTCATCAAAATCATACCTGGATTGTTGAGTGATTCTTTCATGCATGTTTGAGAAATCCTTGAATCTCCCACAGCAACCAAGTGCACCACCTTCCACGCACACTCCTCTGCAGAACTGCAGTTTCCAAGCTTAGCATTCACAATACGAAGCCTCTCCCACAGTTAGCTCCTTCAAACTAGCATCAGCAAACACCAGAAAACACCAGGTGGAATGATGCATCTTCCTAAGTGATATGAACTATTTCTCAGTGCTGTGCTCAGATGAACGTTTGTAAATGCTTAATAGAGGAATGTTGATGTGACGACAGGCTGGAAGCATTGTCAGAAAGAGAACAAACTTCTTAAAGTGACAAAGGCCCAATTTCAAGGCATTAAATTGCAAAGTCAAATTAGTTTTAAGTCATTTTGGATATATGGAGTATTTTTATAACAAGTGAAAGTAACATAGTTACTTGAACTGGTTTTTGTTTGTCTTTGATATACTTGCATTTTAGGTGGTACTTTCACAAAAAAATCCAAGTTGTTTTTAAGTCTAATAATCTAGGTTTCTGGGAGACAAAAATTATGCGATTATAACTGTACACTGGGTCTCATTAATCTTCAAAGACCATTTTGATTTGCACAATGAGCAAATCAAACTTCACTAACTTCAGATTCTGCAGAGGAAAATAAAAAACGGTAAAAGTGTAATAATGCTAATGCAAGTGGGTGAAATTTATGACTTTAATTTACACTACAAACTAAATTTGTTTAATTAAGATGGATATACTCAAAGTACTTTTTCATGATAGTGGTAGCTATATTCAACATTTGCACTTTGACAAAGACTTTGTCATAAAGTCAGTGTACATAGGTAATGTTTTATACAGTGCCGTATAATAGGTGTTATTTAGATCCTTGGCTTAAATCCCAGTCAAGGCCTTTCCTTGCTGAGTTTGCATTTTCTCCCAGTGAATGCTTTGGTTTTCTCCTTGTATTCAGAATTCCTTTAAAACATGCACATTTGGTTAACATGTCTTAGGTGTAAGTTGGTGGATGCTTGCTTATTTGCTCTTTGACTGACTGTGCAGGATTTTCTTTTTTAACTATGTATAATGTAAACCTAGCAAAGGCAATTACCAAGAGCACCAAATATTTTAAGAATAAATGCTTGTGGTAATGTGGTAAGTGACTTTTAAAAAAATTAAACAACAAGGTCACTTGCAAACCCATTATGCTCAAAATTTAAAACTTAATACATAATCAGTTAAAACCCAATTTTAATTCTATGTTTACATTTTTCTTTCACAGCAAGCTGCCTGACTAGCATGATGAACTGCTTTAGCTAGACCTCATTGGCCCTTTTACTGTTTCTCTATGTGAAAAACAACAAAGTTTATTTTTGATGGCTGGTTATGCCGCTCCCAGGCTTTTATTTTTGTCCTTTCTGCTACACAAAGCCCCTGGTTGTGAACTGGCAAGTAGCACAAAAACATGGCTCATTTGCAAGCCTGCATGAAATGGAAAATGCTTCTAATTTTAAACACGATAAAAAGTATAGAAAATTTGAAGAATCCCTGTTTTTGTTGGCTATTCCTCCACAGGACTAATATTTAACATTGGTTTATTCTCTATCTTTTCTTTCTTTTAACTCAACAAACTAGTTTCTGTGATTAAATACAATACCCATTGATTCCTTTTTCAATGGCAACTAAACTGGAAAAACCTACAAATGTGATTTGTTTCACCACAAAGATACATAATGAGCTCATAATCATGAGCTTCCCTCTGAGGGTTACATTAGTTTGTCCTGGTTGTGGTTTTCTTTAAGTGCATGAACAACTATCATCTTCGGATTAAAGTCCAGTGCTCTTTGTATTCAAATAATTATTGACTAAAATAATCAGAATAGAGATCAAAGTGCCACTATTTCCTGCCATGTAAAGGATTCTCTGCACCAAAATGAATACATTTTTATTAGTGTAGACAGAGTGTTTGTATATTTATTCTGCATTAGATTAAGTGGTACTTTCAGGTCATTGCTGCAACATATAAGTAGCACTCCTGCTATATTTACCAGCAAAAATGTGGCAGGGGTGCATACTGGATCTCAAAAATGAACACCTACCTGTTAAAACATGTTTTTGTGATGTAAAAAACAAAAAAAAAAAACATATGTGTTTTGAGAGAAAAAAAAAACATGCAAATGCCTGCATAAGTGTGCACACTTATGGTTTGGATATTGATGCAATTTTAATATTCAATTTTCTTTCCCACCAGTCCTCATAATTGCACAATTTTTTTTAAGTTCTCCAAATTTGTCTTTGCAAAGACACGGATTACATTCATAGACCATAGATATTCTGCTAATTTATGCTGCCGCTAGGCTGTAATAACACTTCCTCCCATTGAGCTATTCTTTTTGTTTTTAATTTACTATATGTTTGGAATACTTAAATGCAGAAAAAACAATCATCTTCATCTTTAACACAGAAATGTTTAGGGTAGTTATATTTGGTTTTTAATTTCATTTCTATATTTCAGATTTGAATTGTGCAAGATATGTCACAATATAAGTGGAAATAATTTAAAAATGATTCATTTCTTGCCCTTTACATCACAAATCTCTTCATTTTAAAAGTGAGTACACTTTAGAGAGCCACTCTATGATGCCTCTGATTACTGACACTCCTATTACCTGAAAATAATATTTAGCAGTGTATCTTTCTGCACTACCTAACTTCAGGAAAGATGTATGTGGTGTTGGTAAGCAAATCAATATTCATTAATGGGTAGATAAATAAAATAACTAGACATTGTCAAGTTATTTTTTGCATAATATGTGTCTATCCAAAACAATGATTCAAACATGAAAATCATCAGTAAATCTATTGGTCTAAGCAAGTGACACTGCTGTGTGTGAGTAAAAGGAAAAGAGAGAGGAGAGACAGAATGTGGCCCATGTAGTTTCATCACTTTTTGCTCCTTTTTTTTCTTTTTTGTACTGGCAGTGTGAGTGATAAAGAGGCAGCCCTTATTCCCTGTGGGGTGTTGGACAGAAGTGGCCTGGCTGACATGGCAAGTAGTAGACAGCGCTTCATCTCAGTGTTCATTGGCTGGCCAGTTATGTGATTAAAAAATGTGCTGAGTTCATGGTTTGGGGCAAAGAGCTTCTCAGTAGTCGAAAGAGCTGATCTATTCTTATTCGAAAAGAAGCTGAGGGACCATATTGTGGACAAAACGACTCTGCCACCATGTCTGATAAAAAGAAAACATTTTACTAAATACCACAAATATACTTTATGTAATTGACTGAGGTTAGTATACTCAAATATTTACATTACAAGTTCCTAAGGTATAAACAAAATATTTTTATAATTAAAATGGAGAAAAGAAAGAAAATGATATAGAAGGCACAGAAAAACAAACATTATGAATAATACATTTTCTTGTTACTGCATCCTCTGTGGGAGAGAAGACAAAAACATGTCAGAGCAGAACCCATAAATACTGCAAACGCCGGTTTAATGGCCATCATAAGCAAAAACTTGTTTTTTCTTTGCACAACTTGCTCTAGTGCATAAAACTGATCGTTTGTGGAATTAATGCATTCACTTTTTGTAGTGCTTGCCTAATTTTTAAAGTTTTTCAATACAGCATGTAGATATGATGAAAAGGTAGCACAGGCAAAAATCAAGCTACAAATATTGCTACTGCAATATCATAAGTATTTCAGCCAATACAAGTTCTGCCTTCATTTGATGAAAAAAAAGTATATGAGCTTCTGATATTTATAATATGAGCTCAACCAAACAATAAGAAGCCCTGACATAACTATGACTATGTGCAAGAGTAAAAAGAAAAAAGATCTAGAACCAATGAACAAGCCACGTATAATACTTTCATGGATTGCTATAAAAGGCAAATAACTGAATGTGGCACTAGCAGCCATCTGGAACTTGTTTCTAACAATGAGCCAGATTTGTGGAGCTCCATGATTCCCTTTCAGAGATCTTGGCTGAATTTTGATTTCCTGTGATGTTACCCAAAGAAGCAGCATATTTAAAGTGTTGCCTCAAAATACATCCACAGGTGTGTCTCCAGTTGGCCTTGTGTTGTGAATTAACCAAGCAGAAGCTTACAAAAGTATAACATCATCATTTGGTTTTCCAATTTAAGTAAAAAAATAAATAAATAAAAGAATTATTTAAGCACTAACCAGCTAATAGAAATAATTTTCATAATGCTGACTGAACTACAGCAGGTGAAGTTTAGTCTGATTGGATGCAAGACATTAACAGGGAAAAAAGGCTTTTGTATCTTTATACAGTCTGTTAACATCTAACTTTAAATTCAACACAGGAAGTAAAATATTTATACTCTGTGAAGTTGGTCAGCAGTGTTACTTCCATAAAAAGTCACACAAGAAAGCAACAAAGTAGAACTTGGAGAAATCAGTGCCAGGTCAGAAGGTATATTATTAGTCTCTTATTTACTTCGATATGTGGGATGTCAAGTAGCAGCTGGTTTAGCATGTGTAAAGGCTAAGTCCTTGTTGGAGCTGGCCTTGTTTGATTACTGGGCCACGGTCTCCTTAATCTATCTCTGCCCTCTTTCTTGTCCTGTTTCTCTTGTAATAAAGGTCACTAGAGTCTATACACTCTTTAAAAGAAACATCAGCTATGAGTTATTTTAAATTTTATTGTTAAATCCACCATACTGCGGATAGTTTTTGTTTGTTTTTTCCCAAATATGTAAAGTAGATACTTAACATTAGCTTGTGAAATGGTCTGTTTTCTTGTATTTTCTACTCTCCAAACACACAATTGTGATACACAGTGAGAGAAATTAAAACAATGTGATTGACAATATGTTAGTGGTACTGGCTTAGTTGTCAAAATGTGGATAAAGAATGGTGTGCCTATGATGAATCACAGTAGATGGACTTCTCTGTTACTAGTTTAAATTATGTATAAGGGACTCGCCTGGCTTGAAATCAGTTATATTTCAAAAAATTTTTATGAAACAACAACAGAGCCACTGCAGAATCTAGCAGAACAAACGGAGTTTTATGTAAATCTCTCTCTCTCTCTGTTAAAAACTCCAACATCTAGTGAGAACAATCACAGGCCTTTAAATTGCTGCCACAGCCATCCAAGCAATTTATCTTTTAACAAAAGTATTTAAGACCAAGGTGATTGTTTTATATAAAGAAAATGCACGGATCTATAAAAAATACATTACTGAATTAACTTTTAATGGTGGGCAGGGATATGGGCGTGAACAGTTCTGATGGAAAAAAGGGGGAGCTCAGCTTATTGAAGATTTAAGTAAGGAAATAAAAATTAAAAGTTGAGAAGGTTTGCTGTACCACAAGGGCATCAAATAACTCAGTTAAAGAATGGGTAGAACTAAAATAATCTGAATCTGCAAGTATACCACAGAAAATCTTCATAAAGTTAAAACTTTAAATAAAAGAAGCTGCATGTTGTTTATATATATGTTGTTTGTTATGTGTTACTGCTTAAAGTAATTAAAATGTTCATTAATAGGCTGTCAAAGTTTCTGTGCAAGAAAATTATAGTTGAATTTTGGCCTCAAGACAACATTGTCTTACTGAAATAAGACATAGCTGTCGTCTTTAATTCATAAAGTTCAGCTAAAGCATATGCTAAATTTATGTCTTAAAGACTTGGTTATGTAAATACTATTGCTGTTGTTTTTATCTTAATGAAGAAATTCTTTTATGAAATGTATTATCCTCTAAAAGCCTGGCAGGACCTTTCATATCCTGTAAATTGAGTTGTTGACTTTAATAAAATTGCCCATTCTGATCAATGTACTGTTCTTGAAGTGAACCTATTTCATTTAACCAATTAGAAGAAATCATGCCAGAGCCTATCACTCTCCAAAGATTCATACCCCAGTCTTTAAAGTACTGCTTGCCAGCCAGTTCACAGGTTTCTTGGCCTCATGTTGCAGCTGTAATGTTGTTTTTTTTCTTTGCCTACAAGCTTTTTTTTTTTTTTTTTTTACCATTGCTTGCTGTCAACCATTTTGTCCAGGTAGTTTTTTATCAACTCACATCTTGCTTTCTGCTTAGACTAGCTAATTTCTTCTCCCTTGTCATGTGATTTGTCTTTTGTTACTGACAACTCAAGTCAGTAAAAAAAAAACATCAAACAAGAGAAGTCTACACTGTAAAAAAAATAAAAAACAATCAATGGTAAAATTTGTATCGATACGGTAGAATTCTGTACCAGTATGTTACCGTAAATGACAGACTTTTATTTTCCTTTAATGTGCAGCAAATGTTCCATCCATCTCATATTAATACCTGCTTAATTCTTCCAAATGGCAAGACGGTGCTTGTCTCCTTTGTCTGAATGAACAATTAAAGACTTTAAATTTGAAGAAAACCTATGCATGAACCAGAAGAACATGTAAGCCCCACACAGAAAAAACCTTGACTGGTGCTTTGCCAAACCAATACATAAGCAACAGTGAGATGTTTCAACATGCAAACAGTTTCTTCTCTGCAGACTCTTTCTCAGCTGTTTGTCGGCTTCTTTTTTTACATTTTGTTTATGTAAGGAGTCCTTCCTGAACTTTGTCTTTTTCTTAGTTAACTTCAGCAAAGAAAGTTCAACCTTTCCTTCACATATATTTTGAGGTGAGGCATTATGTCAACACCACGAAAAGCAAACATATCTATCTTAGCAAAGCACTAAATTGAATGAGACTGTGCCAATTCTGTGTTGGGCAGCGTGCCACTGGAGAGCAGAGTGGGAGGGCTTTGGGACTGCTGCTTTAAAAAGTGAGTGACAAGAATAACAATCATGGGGAGGGAGGTGCCTATGTTACACTAACAAAAGTTCAGATGAAAGACCTTGTTTATATTGTCTTATGTAATATGGAAGTCTTTTACTTAAATTCATACATCATAAGAATTCAATATGCCTTTTTGTAATTCTGTGTCCTGAGAGTTCCCTTTAGAATCATGTTCTCCTTGATTCTATTTCTTTTCTATACCAGCTTTACCACATTGACTCAGCAAGTATTTTGAGAAGACAGCTAGAGCTGCCATGGTGAGAGTGACTAATGACCCCTTTCACAGCACAAACACCACATAATCAGAGATGCTGAGGATCTGTGTCTGCCTGCTGTCTTGTCTGAGTAATTACGCCAGGGACTCAATTAATTTACAAACCAACAATCAAGCTCTGCATACTGAATGCCCTCCAGTCAGCTCATGTATTAAAAAAAATGATAAAACCTCTGTCAATCTATTTTCTGTACATGCTTCATCCCCTTCATGGTCACGGAGGGGCCAGAGCCTATTGTGACAGTCAGCTGGGGACAGTACGGGTATTGGCTGTACGAGATGCCAGTTCGTCCCAGGGACATCAGAGGCACATGCTACAGACAGCTGTGCACCATCATACACACTCTTCAGGCCAATTTAGAAATTTAAATTCACCCACGCGTGCACAGGGCGAATACACCAACAGAAAGACATAGCCGAGATTTGGACCCTAAAGCTTTACTGTGAGATGTCAGTCATAACCACTGTGCAGCCTACAAATAAAATCCATGAGATAAATTATTAAAACAAGCCATTTTTCGCTGACATCTTTGCTATATGTCAGCGAAAAAACCATGAGTTTTAATGGGGATTTCTCTCCGTTGTACAAAAGCAGTTTGCAGTTTGTTTGCTTTTACTGATGAGCATTCATGCAAGTTTTGGCTTCATGGTAGGACGGTTTGCTTGAGTCCTTTTTACGTGCTTTTTGTGCAACCTCGTTATCAACTATGTACTCGGCTCATGAGACAACATGATGTTGGGTTCATGAGAACCAAATGAACTTTTAGTTATAATTTTTGGAAAACTAAAGATCCAATTTTCTGTTTCACAAGTCAAGTTTCACAAACAGTTTCACAAACAAAACAGTTTTTTAGTGTTTCCAAATAGAGTAAGGGCTTTATAAATCATAGTCTTTTGAACAATGCTCATTGTAGAAACATCCAGTTTCAGTTGAAACCATAAGTATTTTATATCTTGGATCAGAGGTGATCAAATTCTGACTATACTCATTCCAAAACTGAACAGTTAAATAGCTTATTCACGTTCATAAGATGCAAGCTTTAGTGTCATTAGCAGTCTACAGTAAACATGTTGCGTTATTCTCAGTTTCAAATCTGTATTGTCTGCCAAAATGTTTTGAGCAATTTGAAAATGGCGAACGTTTCTTCAATGGTGCCGTAAATAAGTGTTGTTGAACAGCCCTACAAAAAGTATATGTGAGCCAGATTTGTCAAAACATCAAGGCAACAATATCTTGCCAGATGATGCCACATGCTGAGAGCAGATGATGCTTCACAAGACAGTTTATGTTGACAAGAAAACCATTTTATGTTTTGTATTTTGTTTTTTTATGTGCTCTTAAAACTAAGTGCCAAGAATAAAATAAGTGGAAATATGATCTAAACACAGAATCTTATGGAATGTCACTTTACTAGTCTCTAACAAGCTTCCAGAAAACTGCAAAACAGCCGAAACACTGAGTTTCTTTAAGTCAAATCTAAAACCCCACATCTTTAGAGTTTCTGTTCATTGATAACAACTGGAGCATTGATCATTATATTCAAGGTAAATTTGCTTGATGTTTTTGATGATGGCCTTTGACAAAATGTAATGTTATTGCTGTTACATAATAGGTTACGGTATTATGCGCTTATGGTGTAAAGCACTTAGGACTGCCTTGTTGTTAAAATGTGCTAAACAAATAATTTTAGATTATGATGTCAGTATCAGTGCTTCAGTGCTGGATGAGATTACATCTCTATTTCCAACCTCTGACAATATAGGAATTTGAAAAACCATGTAACTGCAAATCAGATTACCATCTCAACTAGTGTTTTTTGAACACCACTATAGTAAGATCTATAGACCTATCAAAACTTCAGAGTCCGCTGGGGGGGAGGTTCTACATATTTACAAATATGTTTGTTAGAACTTCATCTCACACAAAATTGATTCATATGTATTTGTTTCTTTAGGAAGCCACATGAAAAAGTAACATTTCTACTGGAGCGTGTATATTCTTGAGTAATAACAAAATCTATGAAATTTTAATGACAGAAGCTGACTCTAAAAAATGCACAGGAGAGTTCAGTCTCTGAGGGATTAGACTGCAGGAAAAGTCATTCATGTTGGTTTTTCTGTGTTACTTGGCAGGTAAAATAGAGTAGACATTGATTCCTGTTTCACCACAGTATTGAAAGCTGATTTTAAAACCACATCAACAGCTGTAATGCCTTTTATCAGTCTTCAGGCTATGCAAGGAGTAAGTAACCCCCACTAAAATATCTGTCATTTTAAGCAGTGAGCCAGTTTAATTAATTTTTCCATCACTGTTACATGTTTTTTGCATTTGTTGACCTACATTTGTTTTTTCAAAAAAATCTATAAATAAGCATTCCTAGAGACTTATTGGGACCAGAATATGTTTGGATTTCAGAAAAGAGGCCGTATTTTAAGATGGTAATTTTGTTGTTCGAGCTTTCCTTTGGAAAAAAGGTTTATGTGTTGCTGAAGTGCAAATTGGATGATAGCAGAGGAGGAGGTGAACAGTGAAGGGATTAACAACTTCATTGCATCTGGTGTTCTCACCACCTCTCACCAGTTCCAGTGGGGGGACCTGGTTAGAGGTCTTCAACAGTCTTCACCTACTGTGCTAAATTGTTACTCCACACTCCATGAACTGCCTCAAGACCAGGGGGAAAAGCTTTCTTTCTGTGGCCTACGGTGAGCTTGGCATTATCACTCTTATTGTAATTCAGGATGTTGTTTCCTTTGATTTTTAGTGCAGACAAAATCCTTCCCCCAAAATCACTTGGGTAAGTGGTTCAAAGTTTGCAGGAGCAGAGGGAGGTCTGTCCTCTAATGAATGGCTTCTCCGTGTCTTAAGAGATCTTCCAGATGGTAAAGCTGTGAATGTACATCAGTCACTGCTGTTCCTCTCAGATGCACCAGGGTGAAAGAGCTCTCTGGCATCCGATGCAGCCAGGGGGTTTAATGAATACTACTTAATACATAGACCTATAAAAAAATTCTGTGGTTCCAAGTTTGAGTTAATAAAACCCTAAACAGGAACCTTTTTCAACTTAACATAAGATACAAGTAAAGGGTTTCACTTCACTATATGGAAAATTGATAGGAAGACACTCAGCATAATTCAATTATTTTTGTTTAACTGCTTAAATATTTCATTTACTTTTCCTATTCTTTGTAGACTGACGAAATTCAATATTTTCCATGCATGTCAACCTAGATGTTCTGGTAAAGTCACTTAACTGAAGCAGTATTCTCTTATTGTTTTCTGGTTTACATTGCCAGTTGCTGGCAAGTCACATTAGCTTGTATGATGGCCTCTTTCATTTCCCCTAAATGGACAGCAACACAATGGGCACAGAAACACTTGATTTTCTTTGTTTCTCCTTTTTTAAAGCTCCAGTGAGGGAAATAAGTACTGAACACATCAACATTGTTCTCCTTTAATGTCAATTTTTGATGAGGTTTTAAATTTACATCAGCTGTCAAAAACATTTCCACAAATAAATAAATCAAGACAACTTGAGCTATAAATTATGTACAATAAAGTGGCATGGTCAAAGGAATAAGTAGCCATCCACCCATCTGTCCATTCATTGTCTATACTGATGTACAGGTTATCAGTCCATCATAAGGTAATACTTAGACATACAGGACAAGAAGTGCTTAAATAAACAACATGACTAATAAGTATTTTCTACACAGTTTGTGAAAATTTATTTTTTTCGAGACTGAAAAAAGAAAAATATTAGGACACCATCCCTCCTGTCTGCTAGATGTAGGTAGATTAAAATCTTTTGCCCTTTTAGTGGTAGCTCAATCTGTGTTGTTTCCGTGTTACTTGGATAGAAGACTTTCTTTCTCTGACCTTGTTTAGATAAGCACTCTGGTCCTTAAAGAAATCTGACAAGTTTTTTTCTTAACTGTTGTCGTAAAGTAAAATAAATTATCTCCTCACTCTACCTTTCCTAAGGTCCTTTAAAGGGCCTTTAAACACTTTGTTGGAACAACATGAGGGTCAGAGAGGAGCAATGCTTTTATCACTTCTACAGCTGGCCCATTTAGGGTTTCCATTATACTTTTCCTTTGTGAAGCAGTCACTTTCTTCATCCATCAGATAAGCTTATTCCAGCTGATTGTCAAGTTATTCCTCACCTATTGGGCACAGTGCCTGGAAAGATTAGCTGGTGGCAATATCCTCCTCTCTTTGTAAAAAGCTTGATGGTTTATGCAGCAGGTAAACAATAGCTCCAAGGAATGTTACTGTAGTTGTAATGGGCAAGGAGGGATGAAAATGTGCTTCAACAAAGTATTTAAGGTGTGCACTCTTGTGCAACCAGGTTATGTGAACTTTAAATTATTATAAGTATTATCCTAACAGCTTTTTAAATTCATTTGTTCAGGTTATGTCTCACATAAATGGTGCATAAAAATGTGAAATGATTGGTGCTTACCTATCGTTTTTACCTCACAAATGCTTTGCATTTCAATAATATCCTGCACCTCCTGCTTAAACCTTTTCATCTTGCTGGTAAAGATACTCTCACAGCAAGTGCTCATACACTGGCATGTAGAACCAGCATGTTAAAATTTTACCCCTCATCATACTGGGGCATTTTTCCAGTGTATGTCACATACCAGGACTTTTTCTGATAATGCGTTGCTCTGCGCTTCCTTGTCATATTTAAAATCTACAGCGTGACATTGTGCGTGTTAACTTTGTCAGTGTGACTGACAAGTTTACTGTATGAATTTATTACTAATACACCTCGTTATCGTCTTAATATAGAATTTTTATGAAACTTTGTGTTTTTTAAATCAACCAATCCATTTTTGTTTGTATTATGATTTATTATTCAGAAGCCTATTATTCTATTTTTTGCCTGCTTCATCTATCTTATTATATCTACATTGTTTAATGATTAGCCTGTAATATATTTTGTTTCTTTTCTTCTTATCTCTATTTTAAACTTTTTAATGGCTATTCACACTCTTTGTTTTGACAAATTGCTTCTTTGGCCAACGTAGTGCAAGTAGGTGTGCAGGGAACAAGGGGGTATGGTTTGTAGTATCTGTTTCTGCAGTTGGGTATTATTGGCCCATGTGATAAAAAATGTGGGTTCCTACTGCAAGCCCATAACCAGCATGCTCTACTCGCACACAGGGGGACTACGGTAGCTATGAAAGCTCAAATATCCTATTCTCAAGGTACTGTAGTTTGTTGTCATTTGTCTATTATAGAATTATTTAAGCTTAACCAAAATGTAAATCATTGGCACATATCTTCAGTGTATTGAATTGTTGGGAGAATATGTGTGGTATAAGTCACAACCAACAGTTGATGGTTTGCACAACTTTTCTTGCACAACTTTCAATAAATGTTTTCATTGAAAGTTGTTAAGTAAAGAAAATAAAGAATTTTCTTTACTAAGTGTTTGTGAAAGCCTGATGAAAATGCAGTCCTTGTTTTTCAGTGGAGTTGCATTTCATATGTCAGGTTATTAATTGGTATTCATTTCAGATCTTTGCAAGGAAGCAAAACAGACTGCAGTTCTGCACTTTCGTCACTTTTTAATTAGCGAGTCATTTTCCATTCCTTTGAAACATGCAGCGCTCCAAAAAAATTACATCACAGGTCCAAGTGGAGGTTTTCATTTTCAGATATGCCTATATATGGCCTCCTAGTAAAATTTGACTGATGTTTTATTTACATAAATATATATATCAGTGTGCTTAAAATAAATTATGCCTCTTCAAGCAGGAACATCATACTCCACTGGATTGCTTGTAGTCATGTCCTAGTCTAATTCCACATATCAGATTGGAGTCTCGATTAAGGAGTTTTTTCAAAGAGCAGTATAAGGTCAAAATAATATATTGTATTTTCAAAATGCATCTTATGAAGAACCACTTTGCGACCAATGCCCTCTCCAAGTAATGTACAGTCACATTCAATAAACTTGAATGTACATTCTTATGAGGCTTGTTTGTCGGGTAGAAAGGTGATTTTTGAAAATACCAACCTTTAAGCAGACATTAAACAAACTTTTTAATAAGCCCGCATTTCTGTATAAAAATGTTTTTGCTGGTCGGATGTCATTCTAATTTTACACATTTTTTTTAATTAGCTGTAGCAGAAATAAAGCTTGAAGTAAACAGTCTATGCATAGTTAATAGTTAATCAATGTGTTCTTCTCAAAATTAGTTTTTATCATATAAATTGAAAGAACTTATAAATTGTTAAAGCAAATACATTTGAGGTTTGAATAAATGTATTTATCACATGAAGAGTATAATTACTCCTTTAGAGGTCCAGACTTTGCTCTGAGTTCTTTGCTTATGTGTGCTCTATTTATCAGCTGGCTTCAGGTTTAGTCTTATCTGTGGTTATCCTTTTGGTAGCCATGTAATTGCCTGGTTCAATGGCACAGCCCACAGTCCAAGTCTAATTAAAATTTATTGTGTCTATTTAAGAAGAACCAGATTTGTTCCAGCAAATCCCTGTTTCATGACATGAAAAACCTTGAGCATGACCGATGAAGAATGTTGTTTTTGCTTAGAAACTCTCATAGAATTTACACATTTAAAATATACATTTAAAATTTTTAATGAACCCACGAGAGGTTGTGTTGTAGTTCTAGTAAAACATATATTGCTACAATTTTATTTTTGCTCAACATAATTATGATGTTTAACTTTTAAGTTGATGCATCACTTTTTAATTTAAATGTTGCCAGTAAAATTGGGTTGACTTTGCATGCTATGAAAGACTTAATATAAAAAAATTAAAAAGTTCTGCATTTCTGATTTTCTGGTTTTAATAAGCTCCTCCTGCATTGTACTTTATTTTTTTTTCTCCTTATTTTAATCCCACTTAATGAGGAGAAATGCAGTGAAAAATACTGAATTACTGGCAAATAGGGGGACACTACAATGTATTTGTGCCAAGGGCACCAAAATGGCTGGCAGTGGCTCTGGCTGCATGTCACAGATACTCAGCAGTATCCCAGACCCAGCAGTTACAAAAAATAACTGTGGAGCTGTGAATACCACATTTTCTCTTGCATAGAAATAATCTTGCTAAGAGTCGGAAATTTGTCTTAGAGACCTCGATCATACAACTATAATATATCTGCTCATCAGGTGGTTACATTACAAATAGAAGTTTATAGTCTCCAACTATGTACACAGATTTTCACAAAGAAGATGAAGGTGGCTTGTATAAAAAGCAATTCTTTATATTTTCTTTGTACCCCCAAACATATTTAGTGACCTATTAAAATTCCGACGCTTATAGCGCACTGAGGAAAAACACTTACAGTATGTGGGCCAAATAATTGTGTGAAGCTATGCTGGATTTCAAATTGGCATTTACTGGGAAAAGTTACTGAATTCAAATAGAGAAGTAAAAGTTCAAGCAACAAAATAAATAAAAAACTTACAACAGAAATGTACAATCACTCAAGAGCGTCTTCTACAAGTCCAGGAAGCAGTAATCACACAAAGAGCTGGCTTCACCATCAGACATGAACTTGTCCACTTCAGGTATCACCAGTGTGGAAGAGTAAGAAAAACGACACAAGAGTTTGATCACTTTGTGTTTAATATCTTGCTCGCCTGTAGAATATTTTTGTTGTTAAGTGTTTGCTCATGCGGGATGGATACATTTTCCTCCTTTTTTTTCTTATATTTCATATGTGTATAGATGTTTGTTGTTTGATTTGATTGACTGATCGATTGATTGATTACCAGCCAGCTACAGCTTATTTTCGTACATTCCTGTCCATATTGATTGTGTTTTCTGCTTAACTCCTGGTCAGAATAATTTGAAAATTAGAAATCTTTAATTAAGCAGAAGGAAGGAAAATTAAGTTGACTAAATTAGATATGAACATACTGATTCTGTTCATTTCTACTTTAAAGCATATTGTCGTAAATGTGGATTTAGTTGTGAGTTGGTGCGAGATAGTAATAAATAAAGAAAATTGGATTGAATTTGCTTTTTATTTTGATGCAATCAGACTTGTTGAGAGCAGAATAAGTCGATCAAAGGGACTTGTTACCTTTTGCAAAAGAACATGAACATGTGTGCACATTTCTAGTTGGGCTGAGTAGCAGAATGACTGGAGAAATCAAAGTGAATATTATATGAAGGTCATAAATTATACATAATTATGCATCAAATTATAATTCCCCATCATCTCTTGTAAAAGATGATTACATAATGCACTGTAAATAACTTCCTGAAAAATCTAGCGCAACGATGGAAAAATGAACTTGTGCAAATAGGAGAAAAGTTTCATAATGGTCTCAAAAGTAGTAGTTCATTGCAATGTACATTATTTAAATATATTCAATCATGGAAATATTTCTGTGTTTGTGCGAAAGGGACACAGTATGCTCAACACCCCTAATGCAGTCTGCAGCTTGCTTAAAATATGTAAATTCTGGAACTTTAATTTTAAGCTGAAATGTTAATAACAAAATAAAAATGATACATGTTCCTTCTATGACTCTCCCAATTTTTAATGAAGCTGCTTTTGTTTTGTTGCTTTTGAAATCATTCCTAGTAATCACAAGGAAACCATTTCTTTTAGGTTGAAATAACCAAATACAATAATTTATTAAACCACATGTGGTATGCTGAGAAACGAAGGATTTCCCAGAATAATTTTGTATTCCCAAGAAATAACGTTTTTTTCATCCAATAAGAAGAAATTATAACATGATTAGAATGTTTGCAAATAAAAATGAACTATGTTAGGCTGAGTTTGAATTTTCTACATCTGAGACATAAAACATCTCCTTACAACTATGTGGCTCCACAAAACAAACTGAAAGTCATCTTAGACTTTTTTTAAAAGTCTGGTACCAGACTCTAGACTCTATACTCACTGAAAAACTGCAGGTCAGGGGAAGAAAAGGAGTCACCTGCCATATGTTGCACTGCACCTGCCTTCTTGTAGCGTGCCGTGTAAATTAAATATTATCCACCAACACGTGATTGCTCTTTGATCTCTGTAAATAAGCTTTCATATTTTATGATATAATTAACCCATAAGAGGATCACTAACACCACCAATTTAATTTGAAAACTTTAGAAATTGATTGACCATTTTATCATGTGATAAATGTAAATATTTTCTCAGCAGATTATGAAGCCAAATAAGCTGAATACTTCCACTATGAAGTGTGATAATTCTTGGTCTCTTGGCTTCTGGAGTCTCCCTGAGGGAGGGACTACTCCTCTGTCCTACTTTTTAAACTCAACATAATCATCCCATAAAATCTGCAGCTTAAAGGCCCTGTTAGATGGCTTTTCTGTGCTTCGTTGCTAACTCCTGCAATATTAATCAAGTTCTCAGTCTGCAATCCTTCTCTCAAATGCTTTGTGTCTCCTTTGTGTTTTTGTAACACTCACCTGAACTTCACCCTTAAACTTCCCCTTGCAATCCTTCTTGCCTGCATCATCTACCAAGAATACATATTCTCCTCCTTGCCTGTCCACTCCAGATCCTTGGTCTGGTCAGTCACTACAGTTAGTGCTCTCTTTAAAATCCCTGCACAGACACTGAATGAATCCCAGAGAACAAACGATCTATCTTCATACCTCTTATCCAAGCCATGTCAGAATCTTCAGTTCTTCCCCTTTATTGCAAACCTCCAAGAAATATGGGCAACAAATTACTTTCCTTCTTCTAGATTCAAGCTAACCTGCCCTTCTGTCTCTTAGATTCCTAGTGTTCATGCTACAAAGGAACAATATTAATACTATGGTATATTTAAAATAACCCTTTCTAAATTCAGTCAGGCTCAAATGAAATACTTCATGTGCATAGTTCACGACCAAAACTAAATTATGCTCACTGCTCCATCAAGAACTAAATCTTGCTCATTTATCACTCTCTGTCTGAAATTCAATTTCACATTTATATTTGACGTAATGTTGTTCATCTGTCATTCACTTGCAAGTCATTTATTGAGATCAGGATGACATGTACTCTGTTATTTTGTTGTTTTATGTTAAATGTTAACAAAGAAAAAATATTTTTCAGGTCAATGTTCTCAGAGTTAACTCCACTCATAAACTTCACAATGTTTCACCATCAGTTTGCATTTCTCCATATCAAAAAAAACAAAACAATGAGAAATAGACTGATATGCTGTAATTTAATACAAGAGAACAAATTGATTTGTTTGCCGGCAAAACTGTGACATTTAGCTATGATATAGCGATATAAATTAGTGAAGGGACCTCTACTTTTTAACAAAATATATATTTCAAAGACACACCTTGAATACTGTTTTTGTCAGGTTATACAGATTTATCATTTCAAGAGGTTAAGACCCAAAACTAATCTACTTTAACGTCATCTTACAGTATCTGAACATATCCTGAATTTCTAGATAGCAGCCCTAGTCTTTCTTTGCATTATTATTTTAAGAACATGGAGGATGCCAAAATGTTCACATTCACTGTTAGTAGATTAAATATTTACCGTGCTCAAAATTCCCGTTCCAACTTAATGCCACTAAGTGCAGAATAAATGGACTCACTCATTGGGAGTAATTTTGGTCTAAAATATGTTTTGCCCTCATGTATATTTCTTAAAAATTACACTTAGTATAATCAGCTTGTGCTGCCTTTTCTCCATTCCATCATATTACTTGCCATGTTTTCAAACAGAGCTTTCCACAGTATCTGAGGGTAAGGGCTAATTACAGCCTCTCCTTCAAGCTTTGATTTTACAGGGAGCATCTGATTGTCTGACCTCCAAAGTATGCAGCGAGCCAGGAGATAGCAGCACATTGTGTCCTATAATTAGTGGTTCTTCTGCATGTTGAAGTGAATAGATATCCCAGTTCACCAGGAGACAGCCAATTAACGTTCTCTTTTTCCATCTGTAACAGGATACTGAGCTTTTTGAGGGAACGATTTGCCTCTTTGTTCTGAACGTATTAATACAGCCAAGTTTGTATAACACCATCGTTCACCCTTTTGCACTTTTTCTTTTTTCTTCCCAAAACCAGGCTTTGTGTCCTGTTTTCATCCATTCATTTACTTCTATCTAATCCTTTCCAGTTGTGCAGTGGGGCCAGCATCTCTTTCCAGCGGCCAGCAGGTGAGACGTGCAGTGGACAGATGACCAGTCCATCACAACATTGTAATGTGCTGGTGGTGGTGAGGTGTGGTTTAGGCTGAACTGCTTGGAAGAAACAGAGAATGCGACAAGTGAGAGTGATTTACACAATTGCAGTTCATTTGTAATTTAAATAAAGAATTGTATTATTTTGCAGAACTAAAAGGGACACAGATGGCTCTATTGGTGTTGCGGGCAACTGGTACACAGGTTACCTGGTAAGGAGGCAGGGCATTGCTATGAGTCGCATAGCACATTCTTCAACATGTCTCTTATTTTAGAGGTTTCTTATGATCAAGTTCTGGTGACTTAAGCCCTTTTCTGAAATCATACAACCTCATTTTGAAAACAAATTTACCAGTGTACCTGTATAAAATGATTAAACCCAATTTTATTGAAGTCTATAAAATAAATTTCAGCTATTTTAAATAACATGCATATCTCAAAACAATAATCTTGTCTATTTTCAAAGTTCTAGCTAAATGAACAGGATAATGCTAATGTTTCTGCAACACCGTTCATCTACAGGAGGAAACTGGCTAACAAACATGGAGTTATGTTGCTGCCATATTTACTTGGCCACCAGAGGGCAGAGTTCACAGCACAGTTCAGAAACAAACTGTCAATGTAACTATCCAAAAATGATTAACGGATTCTCTAAAATGCGCATGAACACTGTTGCATACCATGTTCATTTGTTTAGTGATCTTGTATGTGGCAATATGTAGATAAAACAATAAAATGAGCAGACAGGACATTGTTATGGTGTTGCCGTAGCAACTCTGCTGTAGGATGAGGCAAGAGCCAATGTACAGTGTTGCCAGATACTGAATATTTTCCAGCCATGGATGGATAGTTGGTATTAGAACAAGTAAAACTTGATATTTTTCACTATATATCAAGCCAAGTCAGCATCCAATGAAGAAGTCCTAATCCTAATCCATGTTTCTCTCAGTTAGTTTAATTACTTCCTGAAAAGTGGCAACTTCTTGTTCAGGGCTCCAGTTTGGGGATGAACATCCTGTAAAGCAGTGGTGTCTATACTTTTTACCACATGTTTTTGCTCTTTTAAAGGAGCAGCAACAACACCTTAACTTTGATTGCTGTGCTATATGTATTGACATGGCACACTTCTTGTTGATCCAATCAGACTCAAAATAAAAAAAAGCAGTTGGCAAGCACTGTTGCAAAAATCCACACTCACCACAAAGAACTCTTTATCTATGTAAATCTGTGGAGATGGCGATTATACCAGGAGTAATTTAGTGTAGTGTGCAATGTGAAATGGATTCACCTGGAAAGAAAATCTAAGAGTGCCGTTGACTCTTAAGCAGATTCTGTCTTTGAGGGAACCATCTGCCTCCTTTCTGTTGTTTTGCATTGTAATGATAGTGGCATTCCCTTTGTCCAGTAAGGTACACTGTCGTCATAGCAATGCTGCCAATAAAACATCTTCACACTGTTTATTTACTTTACCGTTTTAAGACCTTAAGGAGACAAATGATTGAGCTGACCCCGAGTCCTTGGTGACCAATAACTTTTACTGTTACTGCAGTAGCCTGGCTGCATCCGTCAGGATAGAGTATGTCCAAGAATCTTTCTCTCTCTTTCCCTCAAACATACTTTTATTGACTTATTGAAACTCCTTCATTTATGCTTTATAAGCATTATTTGCTTTTTAAAATCATTAGACACTATAATTACTTTACTCTTCTACAAGCTATTTACTCTTTTATTTTGGTATTATAGCCTACATATTTTATCAGCAAGAATCATTCATTATTCAAATATATTTATGAAAATGTTAATAAACATAGACTGATGTTTCCCAAACATCTCACCACACCTCTGTTTAGTTGGAGTTTTAACATGGAGTATTTTTTTCCCCAACTATTTTATGTCGCTGTCTTTATTGGCTCTGAGTTTTTTAATTCAACCTTAACATAAGAAATGACCTGTTTGCATCTATCTGAAAAGGTTATAAAGTGCACAACCATTTAAAATCCCAAAACTGGAGCAGTTTAGTTTTTGTAGCAGAAGAAGCTCATATCTGCTTGTAGAACAGAAGGAAACATTAATTGTAACTTTTTTTTATTTTCGCTTAATGAATTTGCAGCTTGCAAAGCTTCATGCAGACAATATCCGTCCCGTTGTGCACCCTGATAATCACAGTGTGCATTTTATGCAGGATGATGTGAAGCAAATGTTGTCTGTAGGAAAATGTCAGCACAACCTGTTCTGTCTGAATGTTTTGAAAAATATAATTTCCAGTATTTTCCACTTTTCTTTAAAAGTAGTTCTTTAGCAGTAAAACTACAATCTAGACACCAAATTCCCAATGTTACCCCCACAATTATATATGCTGTTATTCTTATCAAGAAGAATCTTTGTGACAAAGATTTGTGTCACAAAGACACAAATCTTTAAGAGCATATCTCTTGAACCAATGTGATCTTGCAAAGATAATTGACAGTTCCACTTTTCCACCTTGAATAATAAATGAATTACCAGAACGACTCCTTCCAAAAAGGGTTGACCTCTGGGAACAGAACATCGTGCCTTTGCCTTGTCTCTGATCCTCAAAGTGCACTGCAATTGAAAACACATTTGTGAAATCATTACTGAGTTGCAAAATTTGGCATTTGGAGAGAAAAACTGAAATTTTGTCCAGGAATGAACAGTGAAACCTATTATTTTACATGTGTATTATTAGTGTTCAGTGAGAATCCAATTCTACACGTAGTAGATATGAACTACTCCCATATTCCATATTGTAGTAAGAGCGGATATCATTTTATGAAGTAATGGCCCTGCCTACTTTATTTACAGATGAGAGTCTGTGTAACATCCTCCAACTATTTCCATCAGCATTCACCTCAAAAAGCTTAAATGGCAGAACAGCTGTGATGAGTGAGGTGCTATAACGGCAGAAGGTGAATCAGTGAGTGGTTAGAGGTGAATTCTAATTCACAATCCCTTGTGTCCGCCTGTTGTTGGTGGGACAGGACATCACCAAACTAATGGGGGAAATAGCAGACAGGTGTCAGTAGAAATTCACAGCTTGACCATAACAGCTCAGAGCAAAGATAAAGACACCCTGTGACTGACTAGGGACCTGTAAACGCTTTAGCTCACCTTTCCTATGTGGACAGCTGGAGATGGGTACTAGCCTCATATGACCCTGCAAAGATTAATAAAGTACAAAGAATAGGTGGAGATATATGCATTCGAGTAATCTAAAAGCTTTAAGGGAAAAAAACTTGCCTTATTGTCTAGTTAAAGCAAAAATGAACAACAATTATTCCATCAAATGCTAGCATTTATAAATCTCCGGTTCCTGTTTGTTGATCCCTGGGATTTTCTTGATATTTGCAATTTAGAAGAAATTTATGTTTCTGTACTACCACAATAACTTCATTTCAGTAAATAATTCACTCGGGTCTAACTTGGGTTCAACTTCACTCTACTACTGACACCTCATACGGTCACTATGAGGCTATGAGGCTTCTTCCGCTTCCATTTCTAAAACTACAGGCAGACTATAATTCTAAAACAGCACAGAAAATCAAAGTCATTATTCACAACTTCTCCTGTTCACAACACCAAACTTCAGCTGTTTGCTGATTGGCCCAGTCAAAAATTGACCCGAGAGAATCCAAGTCAAAGAGAGGAAGCTCAGACTGTGCAGGAAACGAGAATTTTTCTAGCGGAGTGACACAGGAGGGCAACAGCCAGCCTATCATTCACTCATCACATTCACACACTGATGGTGGTAGGCTGTAGTTGTGATGGTGGTAAGCAGAAGCAGTTTTTTTTTTTAACTATTTGCTCAAAAGGACCGGAGGCACTTTTTTGTAACTTAGCATTTTGAAAACCATGCTTAATTTAAAATATAGCAAGAACGGATATTATTATAAGGTCAGAAAAGTTTTTTACTTCACTGCAAGTAAAAACATACCAAATCAACGTGATTGCTTGCAAGACTAGGCAATTGTCATTAACTGTAAAAAAAAACTGTTTAACAATGAAATGGCACAAGCTATGCAAGGGTTTGCAAGTTTGTATGTGGTTGACCATCCACTGAAGAATACCACAGCACAATAATTTACAATGAAAGAGATTCAACTGCTCTCATGCTGCTAAAATACAATTTGAGCATTCTCATTGTACTCTTAGCCATGTACAGGACTTACACTGGAAATGTGTGCTTCAAATTCGATGAATTATGACAGTTGTGAAGAACCATTATTGTATCCAGAGATTAAAATGTATGTTAGAAAGATTTGTATTTGTAAAAATTGGCACACATTTCAGAATTTTTAAAGCTTTTTTTTACAAATACAAATGATTAAAATAAAAACTATGTGTACTTGTGTGTGAGTTTCAACCAGGATTTCTTTCCTGTCAGTCATAAATTTAACAACCCAATCAGATTATAGATGGGTTTGACTGTCGCAGAGTCTGGAGGCAACTTGGATGTCCGTCTCCACTTTCAGACCATGCTGATTGAATAATCCCTCTCCTTCACTCCAAATGCCCGGTTTCACTTCCATAGCAGTTTTACTCTTGCAGTGAAGTTTTATGTGAGATATGTGGCAGACATTCGCTGTGATTCACTAGAGGCAGGAACGGTTCTTTATGCCTGGCGACTGCAATATTTATGACTTGAATTTGTGCCTATATTTTTCTTGTTGTTTCTCAGAAATGTCCTCTATTTTATGTTGCACTGACACTACAGGTCTGTATAAAATATATACAAAAAGTGAGAATCAAGCTGTAGACTTCCACTGTATCACTTTTTTTCACCTTCATGTCTCCAATCAGACTTAAAAGATCTATCAAAAAAAACAAAAAAAAACAGTGAAAAATGACAGCATTAAAACACTGTACTTAATCTGTCCTTTCAAATTACCTCCATTAATCATAATTAATTTGCTACATTATATTTCCATACCTAATTACATGTGCTACAAAGGAATAATTGCCTTGAAGGATGCATATCGTGATCCATCATCCCTCCAGAGTGTTGCAAAATTCTCTCTGGTAATTAACAGAGGTGTACACTGCCAGGAGGTGTTGACAAGCAAAGATGTGGCAATAAAATTTAAAGAACATTCAGTCAGACCTCTCAGAATAATTGGAAGAGGGATATTTATTAAGATAGACCTTTGTACAGGGTTTGACTAATTACTCATAGCAACTAGCTAGGGGGATGCACTTTTATGATGCTGATATGTCGATATGAATATGTGTTACACTGATAGATCAATTAAAAAAATGTTTGTTTTTTTTTCTTTCAAAGCAGGTGAGTGTCACATTAGCTCATTTAATGCCAATAATTTCAAGTAAATTTTAGAAAAATGCAAATGCTTCCAGCAAATATGTAAACAAAAGATTTTATGTCTCAGGTGTCTCATTTATAAAACTGATGTACGCTCAAAATGAGGGCCGAAACTTGCAAACATCACTTTCAGCACAAAGGTTGTAATCTAAAAACAACAAACTTGACGGGAAAATGTGTGGTCCAACTCCAACCATGTAGACCCTATGCTTGTTTTGGAGATTAATTTTCACTCCAAAGGAATTTTTAATATTAAATTGATTTTGTCATAAGCATTCAAAACAAAGGTGTCATTTATGCCTCCACTGATGAGCCATTGACTAAATATTCAGACTTTTCAAATTAGCAAATGTCTATAAGCCAAATTAAACCTTGAAGTCCACACATTTCATTAAAAATTTCTCACCGTTGCATTCCTCCCCTCACATGATCGTCAGGGAGATGTGTATCACAGATAAACGTAACAAGGTGTGAGGCAGTCAGACTGTAGACATGTGAATACAGTGGTAACATTCATGTGTAACTTCTATATTTATGCATCCATCGAGCTATATCCTCAGGCACTAGCTGCTAAACCCGTATCCAAACCCCCAGAGCGCAGAGGAGGCACGCTTTAGTACCGCTCACACCTGTGAGCGCTCATCTGTGGAGCATGCCATCGGCCTCCTAAAACCCTGGTGGCGGTGTATAACTTTTGTCACGCTGTGGAAACCAAATATTAGATTTTTTTTTTAGACACTCCACTTCATTCACATCGATTTCTGCCTTGTGAAATTGTGTTTCTCTACTCTTTTCTCTGTGGTTGCCTTTGTTGACCATGTACTCAAGAGGTATTTTACATTGATAATGCATTTGTATTTACTCCCCAAATGTAAAATCATGGGCAACATCTTAAATTTCAAAGTCACCTCATTTGTAAACAAAGCAATTGCATGAGTTAAAATTGTCTAGTCAAAGTCCTGACCTGAGTCCAGTGTATGACAAGACTTGCAAAAGTAGCTGTTAACAGTTTTCCATCAATTTGACAGATTTGGAAGCGTTTTGCGCTGAAACATTTTACTAAGAAATCAGTGTTTCGATTTACAAGTGACAATTTGTGACAGTGAGTTCAGATGATCTGTGCGGAAAGGAACGCCTCTTTACAATCACCAAGTGTTTTTGTATACAAAGATAATCTGGACGTCTTTTGCAAATATACTAGATATGATGTTATATAATTTTTGCCCAATTCAGTATTAAACTAATACTACTACTACTACTCCCTTAGGTACTTTGTCAATGAGATCTCTACCCCAAGAGCAGTTGTTGTTAATATACAGAAGTCCTCAAGAGCTGCTGTCCTGCAACTTTTATATGCATCTCTGTTCCCACAAATCTGACAGAAATTTATTTTCTCATTATCTGGCCTCTGTAGAACTTGACATGTCGAGGAGATAATTCTGTGATTTTTATTCAGGTGTGTTCTAGCAGGGGTATGTCTAAAGGTTACAGGAGAGAAACTCTCAAGGACTGGATTTGATTACTGCTGAGTTAAAACAAGATGTACATGTTCACTGTATAAAAAGACTGGCAGCACACAGTCTCGCATGAAATCAAACTAAACCTTTATTTTAGGTTGGTTAGAATTTGCTAAATTATTTATACTTGGTAAATACCAGAATAATGAGAGGATAATTTGTTTCTTTTCTTTTTTTTATTATTCAATTCAAATAATTAAAATTACAGTTCTGTTATCAAAACAAGCATTTAGTGGACAATAAATTGTCCCAAAAGTTATTGTGATGAACAATAATATTGTAAATATTATACCATTAAAAATACCAATAAAAATACCATTTATGGAGCTATAAAATGGTAACTGCATAGTAATGCAAGAACACATTCTCAAGGATCAATGAACTTTAAAGTCTAATGAACATTTAGCATGGAAACTGAATAAATACATTTCTAAAGTAAACAAATAAATCAGGAACATAAAAAAATGAATTATGGACTGTGAAGAAACAAAATTAGCAACAATTAGAAACAAAAAAAGTGAATTTGGTACAGTGGCCATCTTGATCTCAGTCCCATGCAAAATGTGTGGGAAGAGCTGAAAGGAATATGTGAACAAGACAACCTACAAACCTACTACATGTTTGTTCAACATCTTCCTTCTAAATGAATTGGTCAAAACTCTAGCGACCTACTTTGAAACACTTGTTGAAGGATGGCTAAAATATTTTGACTTAAGTCATAAAACTTTTAAAATACAGTTATACCAAATACTTAGGGAATCTATGTAAGCTTAAACATTTAACAAGTCACAAAAATCTTTGTCTCATTCTGGAATTTAGCTAACGGCAAAAATGTTGGCAACTTTAACTAAACTAGAAGAGAAAAAATGTTTTATAGTGTTTGGCCATTCTATTTGGTTTTCACTGTATGTCAAATAAGCCACATTTTCCTGTTTCTTTTGCAAAATGTAACTTTTTTATGTTTATTTCATACACTCTCATACCAGAATTTTAATGAATGGATCATAATGCGGAAAAGCAGTTAAAAATGCAGAACCAATTATGAGTGGGTGAGCATTTCTCATTTACAACGGCTTATTGCTTTCATTTTCCATCTGAAGTAATCACATCATCTATTTATATATATATTTTTTACCTGCAAGTTAGGCTCCTGTTGAAGTACACACTTTAATTTGAAATAGTTACACACTTTAAAAGTACATTCATTACAGGAACTGGCTCTGATCATTTAAGTCCTCTGATGTTCTGGGATTTCTGTGCTACACATCATTAAATCCAGCATTTATATGTTGAGTTTCATATTCCAGGATAAACTGCAGAAAGGTCAATACTAAGGTACGGCTAAAAATATTATATTATAGTTGAATATTCAAAAATAAATAGAAATGCACAATACTGAGAGGGATTTTTCTGGGGATAATTAATTAGTGTAAGGTGTAGAAGTGTAGACTTTGAGTAGAGAAACATGTATAAAATGAAAGGCAATGGGTCACAAATCCAGAGTATAGTTTTGTCACTCTGTTTATGTTAACCCATCAATCTTGTCATTTCTTAATAACCCATCTAATTTTGTTATGACATGCTAGACACATTGTTGGCATTGAGTTCTTCATTGAACAGAAAACTCAAATGATGTGGGAATTTTATTTTTTTTTGACTTTCATTAACCGTCTAGCATCTGATTAATATTCCAACTAATGGTAGTAAACTTAGTATAAATTGTTTTAACATCTAGTAAAACAGTTTATTGTCACAGCAGTGAATGACAGAAAAACCAAAACCAGATTATATATGAAGGAAATAATTCATGGAGTAAAGTTATATGCTCCTTACTGTTTCCCTTTTTCATCTCTTGCTTCTCCCTCAGGGTAACGGCAAATAGTCCTCAGTGCACCTCACCCACACTGAGCAATAAGTCAACGTCTTCAGCACAGTTATCTATACGAGTTCTGTTTATTAACCTTTGCATGTGAAGTATCTCTTGAAATGTTTCTATTCTGAGTTCAAAATTAACAAGACTATTTTTAGACAAATAGTCAAAACTCTAGCGGATGTGACGGAAACTATGTCCAGTCACATCAGACAAACTTATTATTTCTTTTTATCAAAATAAATCTGGCCAGATTTATTTTGATTTATTTTCGATAAAAAGAAACAAGTATTTTTTTTTCTCCTGTCTCATCAGACAATATTTCATTTCAAGCAATCTCTCCAAGTCAAAAAGGTTGGTCTTGAAGAATACTATTTGCTCTGGCACTAGTTTACATAGTTTTTTTTCCAGTGGACTTTTCTCTAAATCCATGCATAACTTCATGTGTACAAACATAATCAGCGATTTGTACATTTTGTTTTAGGATTTGCTTTTTCACAAACTCAGGGTTGCAAGTTTTTACTTTGCACTTTGGGGTTTTTCTCGACAATGTTTAATACTGGATATTATCAGTTTACAGACGATTGCATGTAAACAAGGTAAATATTTCTGAATTGAATTTTTTTTTTGTTGCTTTATGAAGCAACATTTACTCAAATCAATATTAAAATATGTCCCTTTGAATGTAATGAATATAAGCTTTTTTTAAAGTGAATTATTAAGCTAAGCCATTAAATGTTATCAAATGTACATGTATTATTTTCATTATTTATGTATTTTTCTTAAGTGTTATTTCACAGTGATGCTACTCATTCCTTGTTGGATTGATTCTTGTTAAACTTTCTCTTTGCTATAAAAACTGAAAGTTAAATGTAATAACAGCAACATTTCAAGCTTTCTCTTTTCCTAATCCTTAAGATAATGGAAAAATGAAATTATTTGTATTAAAACGTTAGGAATATTTTCTCATTATTATTAGATTTCAGTATTTATTTTTGCATTATTAATATTCACTACAATATCACCAACTGCAGGCATAAATCCTTGTTTATGCCGTAATGTATGCCAGCAAATGTTTTTTTTCATCCATCCATCCATCCATCTTCTGCCGCTTATCGGGGGTCAGGTCGCGGGGGTAGCAGCTTAAGAAGGGAGGCCAAGACTTCCCTCTCCCCAGCCACTTGTTCCAGCTCCTCCGGGGGAATCCCGAGGCGTTCCCAGGCCAGCCGAGAAACATAGTCCCTCCAGCGTGTCCTGGGTCTTCCCTGGGGCCTCCTCCCGGTGGGACGTCCCCGGTCCAGGAGGCATCCTGACCAGATGCACTAGCTACCTCAACTGGCTCCTCTCGACGCGGAGGAGCAGCGGCTCTACTCTGAGTCCCTCCCGGAGGACCGAGCTTCTCACCCTATCTCTAAGGAAGAGCCCAGCCATCCTGCGGAGAAAGCCCATTTCGGCTGCTTGTATCCGGGACCTCGTTCTTTCGGTCATGACCCAAAGCTCATGACCATAGATGAGGGTAGGAATGTAGATCGACTGGTAAATCGAGAGCTTCGCTTTTTGGCTCAGCTTTCTCTTCACCACGACGGACCGGTACAGCGCCCGCTTCACTGCAGACGCTGCGCCAATCCGCCTGTCGATCTCCCGATCCCTTCTTCCCTCATTCGTGAACAAGATCCCGAGATACTTAAACTCCTCCACTTGAGACAGGACACCCCCCCCGACCCGGAGTAGGCACTCCACCCTTTTCCGGCTCAAGACCATGGCCTCGGACTTGGAGGCACTGATTCCCATCCCGGCCGCTTCACACTCAGCTGTGAACCGCTCCAGCGAGAGCTGCAGATCATGCTCTGATGAAGCCAACAGGACCACATCATCTGCAAAAAGCAGAGATGCAATCCCAAGGCCACCAAAACGGATCCCCTCAACACCCCGGCTGCACCTAGAAATTCTGTCCATTTCAGGCATGGGTTATTTTAATTTATTTTAGCATAGTTCTATTTTCATGTACTTTTTTCTATTGCTCTACAAACTTAGTCTTTTGGAAATGAACTTGAAGATATTGACTGCCATTGTAAAAAAGGAAAAGCTGCTCAGTTCAGTTTTCTTACTGTGTGACTAATAACTAAATCAAGCCAAAACCCTTAATACTTTGAACCTTGGAGCATGAGCCATTACAACTTGCTGAGGTGGCTTGTTCTATAACTGATGACAGAACAGCATTTCCAGCTGCATAACTACCTACTATTAATCAGCAACTTTGAAATGTTTTAATTTGCCATGTAAAACTGTTAGACAGTTGAATTAAAGGCAGGAAGATGACTGCTATCAGTACAGAGGCCTCCATTTATTGCCACCCAATTAAAGATGTATAAAAAGCCTTGGAATAAATCTCACACTAAAAATATAAAGGTCAAACATTTAATTTGAATGGAGCGTCATGATGACATGGGGCGATGCATTGTGTCTGCCTGTGGCTTTTGGAGTTTAGTCAACCTGTGGTTTCCTGTTGTTTGGAGTTGTGGATTGGAGATCCAATCCACAACTGCCTGTTCTTGACAAGATATGCAAGAAAAAATAAAACATTTAAAAAAGAAACATCCTACGAGTCAAAGAAAACAAACAATCTGCATTTCTAATATTAATTATTTGGAGAATTCCCTTTTGCCAATTGGACAACACTTTATTGGCCAATGCCAATGTATCATCCACAGTCCTCTCTAGGGCTAAGGCCATATGTTTCCTTTAGGATTTAGATCATTTTTATTTGTCTATCAGACTAATTTAGAGTGTTTATTAAAGCACATTGCTCCAGATAAATATCCAGCAATGCTTAGCAAACTCCACATTTATGTTTGCCGTTAGGACATAACAAATGGAGACCCCAAAGTTGCTGCTGTTTGCTGAAGTTCTCTAACACCTCTGACCTCTGAAATATTTTTTTAACAAGTCTCTTCCACAGAGAGAACTCCTAAACACCTTTTGTATGACAGTAACCAAAACTGACCTCTACTTACTACCACCCTATTTGTTTCATTGCTTCTCTGTCAACTCCAAGCTCTGCAATAAATCCCCCCAAACAATTAATTGGGGGATTTCCCCACCACATACCAGCCTCCATCATTATGGCTCTGTCTCTGTTGGCACAAAGCTTTGACAAAATTAAAACTGTTTCCAACAGTTATTTTTTGCCCCAACCCAAGTTTTATGTCCTGTTTACCCAGAGCTGATTTTTGGTAAAAACATAACACTTTTGTTGCGATCCAGCTGCTCACTTACACATCTTCAGTGATTGGACTGTCTCACAGCAGCACTTTTTGAAAGTAAGTGTCAGAGTGGACCTCTTTGGGAACCCATCCCTAACTTCCACAGAAGCGTGAAGCACTTTGCATGTGTGAAAGCACGCATGGGCAGAACGAACAGCTGCACGGTTTGTTCTACAAATGCAGGGGTAGATAACACAAGCAATGATGGATAGCATTGCACTGTCTGTTTCTGGTGACGAATGTGTTAGAAGAGCACTTGGTTCATCTTAGACAGAAAGATGTGTTACTCTTTTCCAAATAAGGTGGAAGCAAAGAGTCAAAAGCACATGCAAGTTTCAACGACATGCTAAGATCGCATATAGTGGCCACCTTAAAACTACAGCCTATTCAAAGTGTCTGAACATGGAGCAGTCTCCCATTGAACATATTAAAATACCAGCACTTTCTAGAGAGTAGTCTCATGTAAATGTAGCCTTAATTTGTGCACCATTTCCCTTCTCCTTTCCTCCCACAAATAGCAATTAATGGAGCTTTTCAAACTGCCGAGAAACTCCTAACCTTGACAAATTAGGACACTGTTGAGGGAGAGCATTATGCCAACGCTAAATGCTTTTTAAATGACAATTTACAGTGTGAATTCTTTCGGAAGAGTGGGGGTTGCACAGAGTCTGCAGAAGACATACTTAGTTTGAACGTTTGCCAGGTCATGTCTTACAATAAAATATCCCATGTTTTTCCACGGATTTGCACAATGTGAACATTGCACAAGTTTGAACCTGAAAACTACAAAAACTCACATTTGACTTTAAAATTTAAATGTAAGCTTCTACGTTGAATTTTGGATATGTATATCCGATTCAGGGGGATCAGTGCCTCAGCAGTCACGTCTCTAGTTTGTAAATGAACCACACCACCACCCAATCACAGACAGATATTTTTCATCCAGAGTGGTCTTTGCAATTATTGCATTTTTCCAAAGATGACAGTCAATCATGACCAGGAAATTTAAATCCTGCACTAAGCAGCAGAAATGCCTAAACAAAGAGGGAGTGCTTAAGAAAAAGCTTGGTGACACAAATATAATCAGTCCCTCCAAGAAAAAACACACCTTTTATTGCAAATTCACTCATCATTCACAAATTTTGTGAGCACTTGAAATTTTCATAGCAACTTTCCCATAAATGTAAATGGACGGACTGGTGTGATGAATATATAGAGCTGGTAGATCTAGTTACAAACTGCTCATAAGATTGTGTAGGTGTATAAATGCATGAAAAGTGAGAGACATGCAGGGTGGTTGTGTGTGCTTGCATGTTTTTTCACTTTTTCTTTTCTCTGATGTTCAGATTATCCTTGTTGGGTGGGTGTGTTTAAAAGGCTATACGTTTGTCTGTGCTCCGATTGTTTATCACAATATAAAAAACTGCAGATGCTTACCATACACCATAAATATGAATAAAAATAAATGCTTAAAAAATATGATGATCTTAGTCATACCAAGTTTGCTTCAGCCCATACATTTACAAATGTATCTTATGAAATTCCTGGCCAATATTTTTCGAAGCATGATTAATAGTATCTGTTAAACACAGACACTCACCCACAAAAGAATAATTACTTTTGAACAAGAAGGGAGATGCTCCACACAAGAGAGAGTGGGCGGTTAACTAGAAAAAAATTCATTCATTGTACTGTACATTTAACATAATCATGCCCTCTACTACAGTAACAATCAAATGTTGTTAATAATTGTTGCAAATAGGTTTCATGCAGCTCTTAAACATAAAATTATAAATAAATTAAGACACACAATGTGACAATCAAGTTCAAATCAAATGAAAAGAGGTCAATTATGCAGACATCGATCAGAATTTTGTAGTCAAGCTTTGACTTCTGTAAAAATGTTTCTATTGAAAAAGAAAAATGTATAAAAACAGTTTCTAAACAGTATTCTAGCATTCCTGATGTAAGCAGTCCTTACTTGTGATGAGATAACATCCGATGAGACATTTGAGACGGCAGATACTTTCTTTAAATAGACAAAATGATTAAGAAGTTAACACTTAAAAATAACTTCAGTATTTTATTTAAGCAGTTATGGTGGTTAGCATTGCATAATGTAAATCCTTCCTGCCACTGAGATTTCTGAAATCCAGCATATTCCATGACAGCGAGGTCTTAGGCTCAAAAAGATTAAACATATCAACATTGTTACAATCTGTTCAGCCTTCCTTAATGTCTTACTTTATCTTGTACCCATTAAAGATAAACAAAACCCTGGAGTGGGTTATGTACAGAACAAAAAGTTTGACAATAAAAGCAATTAAACCCATGGTATAAATACTAGAGAGGTAATTAATGGAGTGGAAATAGTCAAAATTGATTACTGTTATCAAATTAACTGAGGGAACTGAGTAGATAAATACAGATTCTAGAAACAGCAATAATCAAATATCAGCTCTAACATGAATAAATACAGAAGTAACAAAGTACAAGACCAAAAAGGATAAAGCAATCCAGGAACAGAAATTACATGGAAAGGTAACTAAATAAAAAAAGTGTCCAAAAGAAGACAAGCAACCGAAATAAAACATAACAAACTAACAAACGCCTCAATTTCAGAGAAAAAAGCCACAAAATGGACACAAAGTCCCTCAAGCCTTAACGTTTTATCTGTCACTGTTCAGAATTTATGCTTCAAGAGGAGCAGGAGGACATCACATAAAATGTATGTTGTGTTGCATCTATCCGGTCATGTGTGCATAGATGCCACCGTTTGGTGACAGATAGTGACAGCATATATTCATTCGTTCTCCATAATTGTAGATTGAATTACTTCAGTCTATTTAATTAGAATTTTAAAAGTTGTAATCGTCTTTTCTGATTCGTGAGACACAAATCCAGAGCGATCTCTTTGCATAGATGAACTGCCAATATTGGTATTGCCGAATGAGAAAGGGCAAAGAGTGAATCCTGTAAAACATGATCAACATACAAGAAATTTACTGTTGCTGGGCTTCATTTGCAGTCAGGCTCCAATGAGCACACAGCCACAGAGCTCAGTGTCTTTCTCAAGGACAATTTGACAACACAAGTGACAGCAGTTTCGACCTTTTCCCTATCCATTATGGGAGTGTCGCTCTAAATAATGGGCCAAACTGCTATAGATTACCTAATGCTCCTCATAGCTTTATCTAGAGCAGTGAAGCTATTTCATGCCTTCAAATGATGGTGATTTGTTATCTTCGTCCTCTATGTAACAGAAGTCCATGTCTTGGTTTGTCACACACTCAGCTCCATTACAGTCTTTATCTTTTTTGGATTGTTTAAACTACATGATTTTATGGCATGCACAATTTTTGTAATTTGTCACTTTGTGCCCATTTGTGGGTAATTTCTCCATTAATTCTGGACTAAAATTATTGAAGCATGATGACTCTATTCCACAGGAACCTCTTTTTATTGTGAGATTCCACTACCTTAATTATTTGTGGAGGGTGCTGTATTTTGATTAAAACTGGTAGGATAATTAAAAAATAGGTGACCATGACATTTTGTGGTGATCATAAAATGTCATGGTCTGTATTGGGATTATAAAGAAAAATGCATTTTTGTTGTTGTTTGTACTTTTTTCTATGAACAGTGCTGATTGACACAAGAGAACTCATTTATCTAAAGCAACCTGTTTCCACTTCATTGTTATAAAAGAAGCTTGACATGTTTAGTGTGCAGTGTGATAAAAAAGTAATTGGTCTTCTGGCGTGTCAGTGTTAATATGGTTATATCCATCAAGCAGGATTCACGTTCCACATTATGTTTAAGACTTAGCTATGCTATATTAATGTTAATAATAATTAGTATATTAGTATTATTATACTCAAGAGTCAAAGATCCCTTCCTGTATACAGTCCAAACTTGTGGAATATTACACCAAATGAAGTGTTACAGGAAGCATTGATGGCTGAGTTTGGATTTTTGGGGCTTTGGATCCATTTTTGGTTCTTGCATCTTGGTCCAACTGTCCTGTCACCACAGTTAAAGTGTAACTCATCCCCAAATCAACTTTTGCTGATAAAATGTCTAAATATGTTTTTTTAGGGTTATATCTTTGTTTCTGTGCAAATGTTGACATTTCTGTGTAAATTTGTTTAGTTCAGCAATATATTGTCTAAAACCATCTGACTGCTGGCCTACTTCCATTGAATTGTCCTATTAGTTGCAGCAGACACTTTGTCACTCAAGCGCCCACTTTGTCAGTCAGGAGCCTGTTCAGGTATAAAACCATCTCACTCAGGGGAGTTACACTTTAACAGAACCTGCACATTCAGTGGTTATTAAGTTACAGTGCATCAGTCCTGTTTGTTACATAGGCAAGGTGATGCATAGATTCAAAACAAAATGAGTTTCTAAATTTGTCCTGACTGAATTTGCCTTGGTATTGGCATTGTGCATTTACGCTGGATATATAACTTTATTCCACGACAAACAAAAGCTTTCATATCTAAACTCAAAGAATATTTCAGATTTAAGTTGCAATTGTAAATGGATACCAGATTAGGGAATCACTTTTCCCAGACAAAACAACAATTTTCTTCCTTTTGAGATCATGCTTCTACCAAAAAATATTATACAGCATATCTTGCTTGTGGTTTCTCCCCTTTGTAAAATATTACTAAATCTGACAACTTATTTATAAATGGAGTTAATATGTTAAGTTAGGTTTTGGAGCAGGACTGTGCCTCATCCACTCTAATTATGCAGCTGTCTATACAAAGTCAGTCCACTCAGCAATCTTCTTTCGCTAAGATCATTCAAACTGATTCCATCAACAGGAACAGTTACAACCTCGAGGAGTCAAGTTCAGCAAGGTCTGAGTCTCCAATGAGAATTTCAAGGGATGATCCACCACTTCCTGACTACACAAGATTTACAGTTTGAGTTACAGGTCACTCACCTTCCTGTTGTTTTTTATAGTCCAGCCTGAAAACTGAACTCGAGAAAGTCACCTTTCACCTTGTACATTTGTCTCTCTAAAGAAAACTTGTTTAAACTACACTGGGTTGTGGTCTGTACTTAAATAAGACCTGCACTTATGCTTTTTCAGGCATTTTTTTCATACACACAAATACTTTGAAAACACTGCACACTCCATTTCCAAGCAAAACCTGAAGAGCGATTTGTCAAATGGGTCAAAATGTAATAAACGTTAAGGAAAAATTAGTTTAAAAAAAGCAATACCAGCACATTTATTTACAAACTTAGATGTTTATTGTGTGAACTGCATAAATGTGTAAATATTTAGCTTTCTTGGGATTCATTGTACTAATGCTTAGGTGTATAACCAGAGTTACTGAGGATGGTTTTACATCTGTGTTGCATGGAGTCATTTCTTGTTCAGCCTCAGAAAAAGCATAGATGTCAACCCACAGGTTTTCTGTTGGATGAAGGTCAGGGGATCAGAGCAGCGGCACCTTAAGGTTCAACTTTCTGGTTTGAAACTAAGATGCTGCTCTTTTGCTAGTGTTTGGGGTCATTGTCCAGTTGAAACACCCATTTCAAGAGTTTTTCCTCTTCAGCACAATGAAGCATGACATCTTGATATATTTGAAATAATCCTTAAGTCGTAAACAGAGCCAACTCTATACTATTTTTACAGTTTTCCACTGCACATAATAAAACATTTGCCTTGTAGAAATATAATTTCTACCAAAAACATTTGGGGATGTGGTCAGTGATGGACTATCATTCTGAGATGAATGAACTGTGTCTAAACTACATTAAAGATCCTCATACTACACCAGCTTCACAGTTTTTGTTAAGAATGTTTA
The DNA here is from genome assembly GCA_902982915.1 of Phalloptychus januarius. Classification (NCBI taxonomy): domain Eukaryota; kingdom Metazoa; phylum Chordata; class Actinopteri; order Cyprinodontiformes; family Poeciliidae; genus Phalloptychus; species Phalloptychus januarius. The sequence goes on from CADWAE010000297.1 coordinate 237,374, forward strand.
GTTTTATAAAAGATTTTCTCTCATTTAGGATGTTTCGCTCTTCTTGTTTTAGACAGCAAACGTAGGTTCTCGTTTGAATGTGTTGTGTGCCAGCTGTCGGCTATTAACAATCACCTCCTCCATAAAAATCTGGTTCCTTCCAGTTTATGACGCCAAGTCAGTCACTGCCCAAGACCGTTAATCATGCACATGGCGTGTTCCTGCTCTAGGAGTCATATTGAATAAATTAGAATATGCGTTTGGATGAGTCCCGTTTGTCAGATGAATTGTAGCTTTTGAAAATAACATTTAAGCAGGTATGACATATACCATTCATTAAGCTCATATATCTGTAATAACATTTATTTTGCCTGATGTAATACTGCAATTTTAAATGTCATATTTTCATTACCTACCAGTGGAAAAGCATCATAATTAATAGAAGTAAAGGCCTTCAAACATCCAATTTTAATTCATCTATATAATGTATTTCAGTTAGTGATAAAGTTCCAAAGGTAAATGGGATTTTCAATAATATACTAATATATTAACTCCTCCTGGATCATAACTACTTTAATACTTAACTTCAACTTTTCAGAGTTTGGAGATTACAAATGACTGAACAAAATATATTGCACTACTGTACATACACATGATTCAAAGAAACACAATGTTCATTGTTGGTCAATCAAACCAACTGAGCTAAGATTTTAGTGCATTCTGAAATATGTTTTCTGACCTTGTGTGAAGGATTTTGTATAAGCAGAATTTGCAGTTATGTATTCATAAAATGCATCAAAGCATTGCCAGAAAATCTTTATTTTTCTGTCGAACATGGAAGGTTATGTGTATGCAATCAAAAACATTATTATGTATTTAAAGTTTAATTAATCAGAGCCTGACTTTAGTACTGTGATTAAAATAAAAATTTTGCTGCTTGAGGCAAAAAGCTAAGTGCATAACTCTGTTCAATTAACTACAGTTTAAATTAAAAGTAAAAGCATTGATTCAATCGACTTTCTCACTTTAGAGGTATGTTCTATGTTTTTATTTGTAAATTACATTTGAGAAAGTAGTTATAGAAATATCGTTTGAATATTTATTATAATGAAATTGAAGCGCAAATATATGTAAAATTGAGTCCTTGGCCTGGATGGTTTCTCTTACCTTTTTTTGCAGCATTTGTACTCCATTTATTTTTTTGTTTGTTTGTCAGCTTAGGAGGAGACAGAAAAGGAAATGTGTTGTGATTATCATCTAGCGTGTTTTTTTTCAATAGCCTCAGCTCTTGCACCATCACACATCTTCGGTGATTCAGTACAGCTGATTAGGATCTGACTTGCGTGATTAGGCCTGGGATATTTCTGACTCTTTACCTACCCACAGCTTCTCTTTGCTTCTTCTGAAAATCTTCCAAAGCAAATGCACGAAAAAACCCAGACCTGTCATTCCTCGACAAGCTTGAGCTGTAACACTCATTGACCCCCACTTTGCACTTCTATGAGGCTGTAAGCCCTGCTATAAGGACTTTTTAAAATACTTCTTCGGACTCATCTTATGTTTTATTTCTCTATCCTCCCAACACAGAGAAAATGACAGATTACAGTTACATGAAAATTAGGTCTTTTTATTTTGTTTCTCTAAAGGTCAGACATAATAGTGAGCATCTGTTAGAAAAATCTATGAGCTTCTATGAGCAATACAAAGTAAAGGATAATTATGAAGTGAAACAAAACAAGGGGATGTTTTTAAAGCTCCTCACAAAATAGAAAAAAAAAGAAATGTTTAGGCACTGTTGAGTTATTACAAAGCAGCCCATACACTGTTAGAACCATATTTTATTAAAATTACAACTGCAGGTATGTCTCTACCAGTTTATATAGAGTGTTACCACAGATTCTCAATTAGATTTTAGCCTGTGGCTTTGACAACATCATTCTAGAACATGTATCTGATTAAGTACAAACCAAAGTTGACTGTGTTTAGGGTAATTTATCTGCTGGAAGGTACAACTCTCTAGTGTTACCATAACAATATAGGCCTTTTAAAACCCATGCGTCCCAAACTGTCAGCCCTGGCTGAATGATGTTACTCGATGTGCCACCCAGGCCTGGTGGAGAGCTGAGCGCAGGGCAACCCCCAGGTGTCCTGAAAGACATGTTGGCATATTTATCAGAACGCTGTAAAATTGAAAACCAATGACATTTTTCAGAACTAATTTAATCCCAATGTCAAAAGCCACTAGCCTGATAAAAAAAACAGCTCTGTACTACACTTTGTTTCGTACAGAGGGTCTGGGCTTTTGGGTTTCAAGAAACGATTACTTCCCGGAGGCATGCACTCTGGTGCAGGTTAAATTTTACTCAGTCGCTAACGTTTGTCTGTGATGTATGTAATGCAGCATTTTGATGCTGTGAAGCTTACCAGAAATTGCCTGCACTGTAAACAAACATCCTTCATTGGAAAGAGAGAAATGCTCAGCTGAAACAGATGGCTGTTAATGTTAATTTAATATTAGGAAGTGTGGCCAGCACAGACCGAACAGCTTCTTTCATTTCCTCTGCTGCCATTGCTGAAACAACATGCAGACTATAATTCTAAAACAGCACAGAAAATCAACGTCATCGTTCACAAATCCTCCTTCTGTTCCCTGATTGGCCGGGAAAAATTTCTTCTGGAGGGAATCCAAGTAAATAGAAGAAAGCCCAGACTGTACTATAAGCATTTGAATCGAGTAGAATAGTACAGGAAGGCCAGGCTAATGGGGCACAGGTCTTTCTCCAGGCTTTAAGCTTTATCATCAGAAGGCTCATCTAAAATCAAAGAATTTTCCAAATTTCTTAGTTGAAAAGGTTTCTTTAACTAAATTATTCATTTCACACCTTTCTTATAACCTTTCCATTCCAGCTTCTTGCTGCTTTCAACACAGCAGTTCATAGCATTTTAATTCCTCGTCTTGTATTGAGCATTGTGTTGTTATTAAAGATGCAGCCTTGAGGCACGGGGCCTGACTGAAAGAACATTTTTTTCCAACATAAATGAGTTTGTGTGACCTATACTGTTTTTTGCCTGCAGTATGCCTCAGGTGTCTATACTACGGCGACTTCTTCTCTCTATAAATCTCCTCCCCATAGGTTCCATTTTAGGTAAATTTATATTTTTATTTTATTGCTCTGCTGGTGATTTCCAAGTTTACTTTGCTGTGAAAAAACATGACGCTCACTCTTTTCATCTTTGTTATAACGGCTAAAAACCAAAGCTTGGATGGTTCAAAATTTTTGAGGTTTAATTATAGAGACTGGGTTATTATTGTGCCACATATGCAATAAAACCATGATATTTTGCCACTTCTTGTTGATTGTGAACTGTAAGTGGCATCCCACCAAAATGGAAACAATTGGAAGCAAGAAAAATATTGTCTTTTTTAAAGACCTGTCTGTAATATATAATTTACAGATCTGTTATCTCTACAAGGTTAAATCTTTTGGTGGACAACCTTCCCCAACAATTTAGCTTCTTGAGAAAATGCTAATCTTCAAAAAGTGAAACCCTTTTCTTTTTTTGCTATGTCTTTATATGAGGCAGCCAAGACATATTCTATTTGAGCAATTAAGTAAGATTTACAACTACATGTAGATACATTTATTTATTGCACATTGGAGTCTGATCTAAAACATTCTTTACTATTTTAAGGCCAAAGGAGGGGAATGCAATAATCCCAGCACTTCTAGAATATCAAATCTTCACACTATAGATCTATGTGTACTCCTAAATGGTTGTGAGACTGAATGTGTGCAAGTGGAAAAGCAGTCTAAGTTCTCCCATAAAACATCAAAGTGAGGCAAAGCCATAGTAAGGTCTCTGCATCATGCCTGATAAGAGAAAGTTACCATTAAGATGCTTTGCCTCGCAAGGATTAAAGAAAGAAGCCCTCTTCCTCATCTTAAAATGCTTTTTCTGACACGTCTTTCCTTATTATTCTTCTACTTTTGTGCTGGGGCATCAACTTTTATGTAGTTTATTGGTGTTGGGGTGTATTATCCACCACCAGTTACTCTGACTTAAGCTTTCTATTTGTCTGGTGTAGAGATTTGAAAGGAAAAAGAAGTCTGCATCCCAAATGTGTATGATGTTTGGCAGTGTAATAGGAGAAATACTCCGTCTGTAACCTTAAATAACTTGAACAACCCATGTATTTTCACAAATTCAGTGGTGCTGATTCACAACATAACAATATTGAAAGGTTCTGTTTTTTTGTAACTGAATGTTGCTTTCCTTAAATGAGTGAATTAGAATATGTTTTGTAGCTTTTTGTTAATTAGCAAGTATGGCATTCATATACATCATATTGGAATCGTAATGACAATTAAGTTGCTTTTTATTAAATCGTCTTTGCTTGTTATTACAACAACCTGCCATCAGAAGACATGGAAAAACATATGAGATCCCACTAAATATCCAGTCTATCATTAACTGTTCACGTCATTCTTCTTTTGTGATTTAATTGCTAATCAACTACAAAAATAACTGTTAATCAAAAAATTATTTCAACAAAAATTTCCCTGACAGGATAGCTACTTTCTCAGCTCTACATAAATCTGCACTTTGTGAAACAGTGCTTCTTACCACAGGCCATGCAGAGGACAAAGAGACCAAAAGTTAACTTTTTTTGGCTGCTATTGCTCTGTCTTTTGTTGGTCTGTTCATATTAGAATACATAGACATGCATACTTTGTTGTTAAAAATGGATTAAAGGGACATGCAGCACAAACCTTTGCAAGGCATGGTATAAAGTGTGACTTGACCTACTTCACTTTCTGAAGCACCTGACAAAAATATTTTGTTGTCTCTGTTGAAAACTTTTACCAAACAAAATTAAAATCTGTTGCTTTATGTGAGAAACCACATGAACCCAGCCAGGTATATTATTTTGACTTAAACACAGTCATTAAAAAGAATGCAAGTAAAGGATCGATTATTGTTGTTAGAGATTCGTCCTACCCTTTTCTATAAATTTAATTATATTTTCCTGGAAAATCATTGAACACACTGATCATAGTCACATTTGTTCACCAAAATAAAGTGTCAATTGAAAATATGATTTGAGTTTATAAATGAAACAGCAGATAGAACCATCATTAGATGTGAGTCGGGTTTCAAGAGGAATCAATACAATTCTCTGTACAGCCATGAAAAATAATGCCAGGAGATTGTCTTCCTGTGCAATTGAGTTAGATCAACATGAACACATCTTCACAAGCTCTGAATGATGAACAAGAGAGGATTTTCATGGATCACTTTTTAATGATGCCAGCTACAAACCTGGGTTTCCTTATGACATAATGAAATGTTCAACATGGCATTTAAAGAAACAGGCAACAATTTTAACAAGAAAAATACACATTTCAAAGTATCAGGCCCTGAGTAAAAGAATAGATGTGAAATAAAGTAATTGACATTTATTAGTTTAGAAAGGGGTTTAAAATCATTTCTAAGTCTTTGGAACTCCAGAAAAGTTTTAGAAGCCATTATCTACAAATAGAGAAAACAGCAAATAATCAGTTTTATATCATAATGTTCCATCTTGGTTCATTTTGTCAACCTATAGGTTAATATTTTTGATCTCTCTTGTAGAAAAGGTACAGAAGAAGACTGAAATAAACACGATTAAAGGCATTTCCTATATTATTTTCCTTTTATTGGACCACAAAAGAAGGTCAGATTTATAAAACATGTAAATGATGAATCACATAGGCTATGACAAAAAGTAGATTTCACCAGTTCACATTTTGTCCCAAACTATCTGTAATCTGTAGCATGCCTTTTCTGAAGAGGAAAACAAAAGTAGAAGCACGCTTTTATAAATATAAGATGGTAACATTCCATGTAAAGATACACTGGGAATTTCATATTATAGATGTACAACGTTTTCCACTTTAGAAGAAAGTCAACACACTTGATTAGACAATCACACATGATTGCATAAATCAACCATGACAAGTACTGTTGACTTAAGTAAATGTAAAATTATTTTGTCTCTAAAAAATTTAATACTACAGAAAATATTCTCTTGAATTCCTGCTATAGTGAGGAATACTGGAGTTTTCAGAAATGTCCCAAAATACTCTAGTTTTAAAACAGCTTTTTTGTAAATCAAGACATTTTATGATGTTGAATATAATCTTGTTGTAGAAGTGCATTATAATCCACCTGGACATCATTATTAAACCTGCATTTCCCCTTTTATTAATGCAGTTTTTTTGCTATATGCAAAAACTGATTACATTCTTACTTTATGATACAATATATGCATATGTAAAATCCTTATATGCCTTTGGATAATATACAAATCTAGTTAGTCTGTAAATGAAGAAGAATATATTTGTGCATATAAATGTACTTTACAGTTAAAACATCTTAAACCCCGCTCACAAGGCCATAGCAGTTTTTTTGCTTTTAAATAAAATTAAGAAAATGTTCTTACATTTTACATTTCTGTCTGATCGGGTAAATATGAAAAACCTGTTTTGATTTGGTCATGGAAACTTGGATATTTAAAATAAATAAATATTGGCTGGTATTCACTTTTGAGTTTTATGCCTTTAAAAACTAGATGCACTGGATAATTTAAATTAACAAGTATTTTTCCATTTTTGTTCCCTGGTGTTAGTTGTAAATTTAAAATGATAAAAATCTAACAGATTGGGTTTGTGATTGTACCATAGTCTTTTAGTGTTTATATCAGCTCTGAGCAGTGCTCAGTGAGATTATTTTATAACCTTACCAAGCTTTAAATTTCACAATGCCGTCCTTTATGCATCTGTTGTTCTGTTGTGTTCACAATGCTGCATGTTTACTAATGTTCTCTACCAAACCTTTGAGTGTTTTAGAAAGGAACTAATTTCATGTCAGTATAAATGCACTCAGGGACATTCTCTCTAACAATTAGGAGGCTTCTCAAGACACTAGATTACATTCTCCAGGTTGATATTTGTAGATAATGTTCAACACTTTTGTAATTATGTGCTACTTTGAGTTATATATATATGAGTATATTGCATAATGTTCAAATTAGAATGAAATGTAGTGCTTTTGTCTTTGAGAATCTGATTAAGTCTTTTCAATGTCATTTAATTTTTGTAGCACAAAAAAAACTGATGTTGATCAAATTTCTGTGGAGTTAAAATAAATAAAGCTAAATCACGACAATAAGAACAAGAAAAAATTATTTCAAAGGTTAAAATAAGATGTAAATGTACTCCATAATTATGTCAGATTTGAGATGGTAGTTTTTAAAAACAAAATGCATTTCATTTTTCCTGTGATTCTCATTGGTGACATGTTCAGTTTTGTTCCCACTAACTGGTCAGATTTGGTGATTATTGAAGATTAGAGATGGTAGTAAAATCTAGTAGTGTCAAATATCACAGCATGACATTTTATTTAATTTTGGGTCAGTTACTGTGTAACTTTGACACAAATCAATAAAAGAGAACTTTCTAAACTTTGGTAAATTGACGCACATCCACTTTTACAATCGTTTATGGAGATCTTATATCTTTGAAGCATGTCAGTGACTGTTCTTTTTCCAGTCCCAGGATTGTTGTGGTTATCCTGCAGTACTGTTGAATCAAAAATCAAGAAAGTCTCACATGAGCTTAGGGATTCATATCTCCTCACACACCAGTTTTACTCCAGTCTGCACCTGGACATGTGGTTATCATTTCTGTCAAAGGTTGGCCACTTTTCAATAGCTACCATGTGGCAGTGTTTGCAATCAGCAAGTTCACAACTTTCCATTGCTAGAGGAAAAAGAACAGCGTGGAGAGCGTGGAAATTTATTTCTCTTACATTTATCCTTTGGTCAGTCTTGCCTCTTTCCTGACAACTTACTAAAAGTTGTCAAAAAAACTGAAAAACTTAATACAATGTGTAAAATATCTTAAGATAAATGTTAGGTCATATTTTCATAACAGAAAAAAACTCAGAAAAGTTAATATTTGGAGTAAATTCGTCTGGGGTGAGAGGTTACAACAGAAAACAGATTAAATATGATAGGCTAAAGTTTCAGGCCACAAAAATTGTTGCTTTGTGCATTTACTCTGCTGCAGGTCAGTCATTGACAATTGTAACCAACTTTTATTGCAAAATTATAGGTGAAATCTTAGAGTGGTCCTTTTGGTATCACATGTCAGTGATGGTGCAGTGACTATGAAAAACTAACAAATGTTAAGGTGGGATTGTTTTAGTCCTTGGAAAACAATACAAAACATATCTTCAATGAATATTGTAAAGTCACTTAACACTGATCAATCAATCAGAAAATAAGATCTTTAGACGGTGTCTACCACAGAGATATATTTTTTATTAAAATTTATAAAAGTTCAATTTATAAAACATTTGATGAAAAAATGCATCATCAGGGCGATTTGCCAGTGTCTGCTTTACAGCTGTACTACTCAATGATTTTGTTTTACTGGAGAAATAACTAAGTATGTTTACTTCAAATGTTGTCAAAGTTTAGTGGCCTTTTTGGCATGTTTTCAAACAGTCTTCTTTATGAACTCTCTTTTTGAGCTTAATGAATTGCTGGAGAAATTCCATTATTTGCTACGAATTAAATTACTTATAATTAACAAAATATACAAAAATCAAAGTTTGAAAATATAAAACTTAATAGACAATTTGTCATCTGAAACTAATGGTAAGAAGGCTGTGCTATTTGTCTCAAGCCAAAAACTGTAAAAACAAGAGCTAATACCTTTCAGACTGAGACAGGCACATGTGTCTTTATCAGTAAAAGAAATTCAGCTTTTCTTTGTGATATATGCTGTAATTTGTCATGTGCTTCTAATGAAGCACTTCATAAATCCCATGATTAAAGAGTTGTCATTGTTGAAGTATGTTATAATGTCTAGTTGAGCTAAGCAGTTTTTCTTAATCTACACTAGTGATAATAAATAGACAAAAAGTCTAAACTTTGACAGTATTATGAAACAAAACAGCTTTTTGATGTTTACTCTTCTCAAGCACTGCAACATGGAGTCAAATCATCATTAACTAAAGATGAAGACCATTACAATGTGTCTGAATGCGGTTCCATCTGTACATAAATATAACAAATCTTTACTTTGAAACATTTAAATGTCTCCAGGCATTATGCAAATAAACTGATTTGAAGGGAGATCATCAGGGTAGTGAAGAGCGCAGTTCTCAGATGCCGACTGTTTCACTATTTTAACAAAGCTTCTCGTGACTGTACTAAAAAGCCAGCACAGCAAAATACATATGAACTCTTATTCATTAGAAAAGACATGCATGAGAGAGGTTAGTCAGAAGGCACATCCATCTATGTTTTGGCTAACTAATGACTGAACAAATTTTTAGAGTTCATTACAGTTTTTTGGATTCTCCAAAGTGACAGCTTGCTATCGTGGAGTTCCTGAAAGAACTGGGGATGAAGAAGACTCAGAGGAATCTGCTATAAATATGGTCTGTAAAACATCTTTTTAGTGAGAGATCTCACACTGGCCCTTTTTGCAAACTTACAATCTAGCATGTCCCCAAAATGTATCTGCACCGTTACCTTAAAGGTGGCACAAATTGCTGAGAATTGTATTCTTTTATAGGTATGTAATTTTTTAAACCTGTCCTCACCTACTACTTGTGTCCAAAGTTAAAAAAGCTTCTAATAAGCATGGCTCCTTTTATAGGCAGCTCAGTTACTCAAAGACAGGAGCAACTAAAGTTTTTTACAAGGACAACAGCCACATCAAGGTTTTTTATTTAATTCCTGTTTTAATTTACATCAATTAAACTTCAGTTATTCACCTTAATGTCTATTTGTTTAGTCCTCTTGAGAGTCACAGAAAGCCTGGAACCTAAAACGAGTCAATATCGTCAATATGCAAGAGTTAGAGTACACCCCAGTTGAATCCTTTCTCTATGACTGAACCCGGCCATCCCATTGGAAGAAGCTTCTTTCTGTCACTTGCATCTGGGAGTTTGTGTTTTTGGTAACAATTCATATCTTATAACAGTGGGTGAGAGTTGGACTGTTGGAACACCAGGTAATCAAGAGCTTCACATTTCAAGCCTCCAGTAAACAACAAAATACTGAAACACGGAGTTCTATCAAATCAACTAAAGTAAAACTCATCTGGTTTGAGTTGCCTTTGGTTAATAATACATGGAACATCATTAATATTAGTCTGTATTCTAACTTTCCATCACCTTTTTTCCTTTACTCTGCCACTGTGATGGAAAGTACCTTCAATTGCTACGTTGATGAAATGTACTATGAAAACTATATCACAGTTCTTTGTCAAATACTTTTTGGTTATTATGCTCCACTAGTTATTTTTTTTTGAGTAATCATCTAAGCTACAATCTAATGCCAATAGTCCCTCAGTTCCACTTTTCAATAAGTTATATTGCTAATAAGAAAAATGCAAATTGAAATGATTAGTTCAAGTAACTCTGCCATTTGTAGCTGACAGTAGGATAAAGTAGGGGATGGATAGATGGATTGTGACAGCATCTTCAGTAATCTGGGAGCTCCTCTAAGCTGCCATGCTAAAGAAATAGCTGAGCCAAAAAGCAAAGCTTTCAATTTACTGGTCTGTGTACTTTACGACCCTGAGCTATGGACATGAGATATGGATTATGACAGAAAGAACAAGATAAGAGATACAAGCATCTAACGTAAGCTTTCTTTGTGAGTAGAGAGATAGAGATGAGGCAGAAATCTCTGTCATCTGGGGGGAGCTTTAAATAGAGCCACTGCTCCTACAAATTGAAAGGAGTCAAATGAGTTTGGTTGGCATCCGATCAGGATGACTCCATCCCCTTTCAGAGTTTTCAAGCCCTAGAATCTGGATGGGAGCTATACATTTTTTATTTCCTGAAAAAGGCCTCGGATCTACCCAGGGTGGGGATGGCCTGGTTTAGGCCTTCCTACTATCAAAATGTGGTAAGTACAACAATATGTGCAAACACTATATTTAATATAATATTATTTTATTTTATATTTATGAAATAATATTATTTTAGATTATTTATAAAATAATATTATTTATAGAATAGCATTATTTTATAAATAACATAGAAAAACGAGCCCAATATTTAAGTTACATAAAAGCTTTTCTATTATTTCAACACTACAAACAAAATTGTCCTTCCTGTGGTGGGGAATAACCCCACACCCACATCTCTATCACAAAACGGTTTGGCCTCTGACTCAACTTCTGACTTTGAGTTAATTAAACCACTAGTAGAGTTTAAAATGCTACAGGCAGAAAGAACACAATCTGTCTCTCCACTCTGGGTCAGCCAACCTCCATCACTTTGATGTAAAGTAACGGAACAGCGACAGTCACCTGGGGAACAAGCTGCAGGTACATCCTACTTACAGACTATAGCTGACTTGGACCACTCTCATCTCTGGGTCTTTTGCTCTGATGGCGCCAACCAGGGTCGTGTTGTGTATGTTTGCAAATGTAATACCAAAGTATGGAGAAGAAAGGTCAAGGGAGTGGAAGAGAAGAGTAAGGAAGAAGATTAACAATTTCTGTAAGTGGTCAATATTGACTAATTTTCTGTTAGTGACAGGATGCTGAGGGAATATCTTGCCCTGGTTTAAAGCTGTCTAGAACCTTTGTACATTCTTGTTTGCTCTTTGGGCAAATTCTAGATATCGCAGAGAGTATGATTACATTCCACTGGCTAAACTTAAACAAGTCAGACTGAAAACATAGTCAACAGATTTCACATATCTTACTTTCAAGTTAACTGATGCCACTATCACACTTTTGCATATCTGCCTTTTATTTCAGTGATGTAGGAAGGTACAAAACATTGAATAAATTATTCTCCAACATCACCTGCCTACACATTTGATACTATAGCATACACAGCGTGATATCCAGCTAAGTAAATCTGCCACAAACCCTTGAAGTCCTTCCTGCTGAAGAATTGTGTGCGGTTAGTTTGCATCTTAAAAAGGGCATACATATTCCAGATGTACTATATTATGACGGACTTAATGTGAACACTTTTCAATTATAGCAGCAATAATCATGTAATAGCATAGCTTCATCCAATGATACGCAGATGGTCTGCAGATGAAGATTTGCCCACTTCCAAGTTCTAAAAAGGTGGAGTGGCTTGACTCCAGCCAACTGAATCTACTCTGTATCTGAGTAAGGGTGCATTCACACCAGTCCAGTTTAGTCCGCTTTAATTGAAATTGAAAGTCCAGTTTGTTTGGGGATGTGTGAATGTGCAATTTACCTTTGCTCCATGTAAAAACCTAGGTGCCAGTTCGATTAAAATGAACTCTGGGGCAGTTCAAATGTGAATGCAAGCGAACAGGAGACCGTTCCCAAAACAGGAAGCAGACTACAGTGCAGGGCATTCTGGATTGATACAATAAAAACAATCATACATGTATAGTGCTGGTTGGAGAAACGGCTTCTGGTCATTTCCCAAAGACAAAAGAGAAATCCTAAGACCACTAAAATCTGACCACAATATTTTTGTTTACATTTTGTCAAGATACACATTCAGTGTATGCATGCTGGGTTTTTCTTTTAGACATTTTCATGTTGTTGGCTTAGTGGTTCTCAGTGCATTATTATCATAAATAAGAGAATGAGATAGTACTGTTAAAAATAATCTAACCCAATTTTACTTAGTGGAACACAGTAAATTCAGCTGTCGAGGTGATACACACATTTCATAGACAAGATGTTCCTCAGAGCCTTTAATTTCTTCACATTTATAGTATCTTAGTACTATATATTACACAATGCTTTTGAATTGTCAGCATGAATGGGTAGACAGGACACAATATATTAAGAGTTAGACAGCAAAATAAAAAGGAATTGCTGGGTAATAGAATAAATCTCGCCCAAAAGTCACATGTGTGTGAGACTTAGAAGCCTTCTTGTAAACCTGGATTATTGAAGTAGTCTTCAATAACTACACAAACAAAAAACTGGGACAGTACATCCTGTTCAAAGAACTGCTGAAATAATGTGTCCTCAGTTAATGGCTACAAAAGCATTTTGTCTGATGGGATTTATATTGACATGCATGCTAGAATTTGTGATTAATTAAAAATTCAAATTCATTTTCCTCCACTCCAAGCTTTTAAAAACACAAAAAGAGTCGTTAGGTATATGGAATAATGTTTAACCTGAACGTTAATTTTATTTCCTTAATGAAAAATGTTGCATTTTAAGCTTATAGCACTGCTCATCTTACAGAATTACTATTCAGCTCCGGTGTTTCTTGTTTTCTCTCTTCTCCTTTCTTTTGTACCTATTATTCATCCGTCTCTTTCTGACAGTCATACAGGCTATTCTCTCTTCTTTTTATGTCTTTACCTTCCATTTTTTATTTTATTGGCTGCATCTCTCTTACATTCCTGTGCACACTCTCGTTACCATAACAACCATTGAATCCTGTGCCCTTCAAAACAATTAGCATTCTACACTGCTGCTCCTGCCGTCCCTAACCATATCTGCCCTTCGCGGGAGCTCATGGATCCTGGAACAAAATGGAGTATAAAGAAAATAGGCTGTACCAAGGTACCTTTATAATTATGGCAGGCATAAGTCCAAAGGGCAGTGCTGTATTGTTTGCACACAGACAATACATCTTCCAGCTACTCAGGATGGTCTGATAAAAGACCGTTGGTCTCTGGCTGGAAATAGTGTGGACTGCCATGATTGTGCTTTAAGTCTGATCCAGGATGAAATATGCCTCAAATTCTTTACCTCAGCGTGTGAAAACATAATTTTGCTGTTAGGACTGTCTGCCTTTTTAAAACTCTTTCCCGAGGAAAAGCTTAAAGAAAAACACCTATGAGCTGACTTTGCTCTTTGTTGAGGCAAATGGGTCAGACTGAAGTCAGTCTGTCAGACTGAAGTCAGTCTGTCATTTGTACAGTTACGTCCAACCAGAATTATTAATATTATCATAACGATTCACTCAATTTAACAGTTTTTAGAGCTGCTGTGTTGCAGCCAGACGTTCCTGGCTGGAAATCACTTCCTCAAACATACCAGGGACAGGGACAGCAGTTGGGTCTGGGTTAGCATCATGATCCCCCTCTGTTTGAGTAACAATCAAATTGCCATCCTACAAAGAGCTTTTCTGGAGTGAATGTTAGTGACGTGCATTTGTGAAGACTGCACGTCATCATGTCACCATGACAAGCAAAATACTAAGAATGAAAACAGAAAATCGATTTGTCCACTTGACTGTTCTGCAAATTTGTTTTCTGTATGATTTCAACATTTGTATGGACAAAATTGCTAAATTTATGCATTGCCTGGACAAATACATGAGAGGAGGACAAGGTGAGGCAGTTAAGAGCTGTGCCTCACCTCTTATGTTGTGTCACTCACTGACTGACGTATGCAGTTGCTCATGCCCATTCCTGTCTCTTTTTATCGGAAATAGAGATGTTTGATTACACATGAACTAACACATGACGTTTCTCAATGTCATACCTTAGGATGTACGTGGCATATAGTGTCTGGGAAAAGTATTCACTTTTGCTATGTTACAGTCTTATTCCAAATTGTATTAAATTAATCTATTTCCTAAAGATTCTACACAAAATGATGTCATTATGTCAACATGGAGCTGTTTTGCAAATTTATTTTAAAAAACACAAATTTACTTATGTATTCACTTATTCTGTGAATACATAAGTATTCACAGCCTTTGCTTAATATTCTGTTGAGGAAGATCAAAATTGAGATGTTCCTACTGATCATACTTGTGATGTTTATACAGTTTACAATGGGTCCACCTGTGGTAAAGTTGATTGGACTTGCTTTGAGAAGGCACCCACCTGTCTATATAAGGTGCCACAGTTGACAGTGCAGGTCAGATGTTAAACACCAAACAAGAAAAATGGAATTGTCTATAGAACTCAAAGACAGGATTGAATTGAGGCACAAATTTGGGGAAGGATACAAAAACATTTCTGCTGATTTGAAGGTCCTATTGAGCTCACTGGCCTCCATCATTGATAAATGGAAGAAGCTTGGAATGACCAATACTGATATTCTGCCGGCCATCTAAACTGAGCTATATGGGTGTGATTTTCACCACAGAGTCACCACAGAAAATGTATGAAAAATTATGGAAAAGTTATGGCATTTGGCCTTCACATACAAATAAAAAGTAAAGTAAATTAAAGTATAATTGGTGTTTTATGGCTATATCAATACATCCAAACCCACTAG
The DNA here is from genome assembly GCA_902982915.1 of Phalloptychus januarius. NCBI lineage: Eukaryota > Metazoa > Chordata > Actinopteri > Cyprinodontiformes > Poeciliidae > Phalloptychus > Phalloptychus januarius. Next base: position 252,616 of record CADWAE010000297.1, read on the forward strand.
AACATCACTGGTTAATATATATGCTGGTAAAGATCATGTAGATGGAAGGAGCTAAACAATTGCCCCAGAAAACTACCACAATTTCCAAAACAAGGTTTATGCAGTCAAAACATGCCTTACAAACAACTTGAGTTTTTTTCACTCCTTGACCATATTATGTAGAAATGTCTGTTTGAGCTTCGAGGCTCTGACTGGTAACACCCACATGTCAGCCTTTTAGCCTGTGTGAGGCATATGGGAGTGGAAGGCATCATCGTCAGACACCCATTAGAAAGAATAAATGCTCTGACAGAACATGCTCTCACAGGAAATGAGGGGATGCCTCAAGCCTTCTATCTGCTCCCAAGATCTGTTCAGCTGCACTGCACACAATGTTTTCAATTGAGTTAGCGGTTCAGAATGGATTCAATCAATTAATGTGACATTGTTGCAGACCGGCAGTCAAATGGAAACATTAAATCATCTTTCCAAGTGTTCTAGCACCAATACACCCCCACGGAGCAACCATTTGCTTGCAGAGTGATGCAGATTAATTTCCCTAAACATTCTAATTGCTTAATGAACCTTTTTCAAACAGCAGAATTGTTTTCAGCCATAGAACCCTTCAAGATGCACCCAAAGTGATATTCAAGGCAGCCATCTAAAAATTATTCACTGAACTTGTAAGTAGTAGCATTCGCATTTAGCACTTTATGCACGCTTTAAACAAATGAGCAGGCAATGATTGATACAATAGCAAAAGTTAAAAGAGGCATTTTGCAGAACTTGTCATTGTTTCGTGAATATCAATCTTAGCCTTTGGGTAATTTGAATATTCAAACTGAAACATGTTTTTCCCTGGGAAATTAGAATCTTTTCAACTCTAGAAGTACTCTTCTAATTTTTAAGGATACCAATATAAAGTTTAAACCCAGTAAAGTTTCTTGCTATGTATCTTCTCTTTTGTAGCTATAAAAAAGAGCTGCCTATTTCCAGTGCTTTAGTGTGTTTAAATTAACCCAGACATTGGAGGAATATCTCATAAGATAATCTTTAGAGCCTTCACAATAATCAGAGCATCCTTAAGATTGTCTGAAGGGGACAATTGGGTAAAAAATCGGTACAGTTATCTTGCCATGTTAACCATGTATAAGAAACCTCAAATGAAAAATAAACTGAAGAGAAAACTAAAACGGCAAGATCTACGGGGCAAAAATAAAAGAATGATCTTAAACAAACAGCATAAAACATAAACACCCATAGATCGTGACAAGTTATGCTATAAATTAGAAAATAATGAGTGATACACTCTGTAGTAAGGGGAAAAAGAAAATGTAAAATTTATATAAAAAAAAACACAGGAAGTATTTTTTTAAACAAAGAGCATTACTTTGTTCTCAATGTCACCATCTCTCATTAGCAAGTTGGGGATGTGCACCAATTGGTGGTGATGACCCTGCAGTATGTCTGTGAAAGGGTCAGGTAGGGTTTATCTGCTAAAGCAGCTTCAGTTAGTTTTTGGCATAATAAAAAAAACATGAAGGGCCTATCTGGTTTAGTTGCCTTAGAGATACCCCAGGGCTATATGACTTGAAACATTTCTTATATTAAAAAATTCTATAATTTAGAATCTCTTTTGTATTCAGTTTCTTCTGATGATTGGTGTGTTGGGAGTCAGTTTATTAACATAATTCATAGTCATTCTCTTGTTATAATCTGCATTCAGACTTATGACCTCTAAACTTTTTCATAGCCTACTGCTTGTTAAGGTTCATTGCAACTCAAGCCTATATTGTTGCTGTTAATGTTAGTGGTAGCATGGAGGTACAGATTTCAAGCATAAAAGCAAGCTGATGATAATCAAATACCACATTGAGTTTAAAATAAATAAAGCTGTAGGCATAGTTTCAAAATCCAATTGAAATCTATGACTGCAAGGTCGGTTCTATACACTGTGTTGATCTACTTTTGCTATCAGCAACAGTGGAAGGACAAAAGACAATGAGTTCATGTTATTTCAAGTTTAATCCAAATTTTGATGAATGTTGAAGTTCAGTGTTGTTTTTGTCTTTAATTAGGCAGCCAAAAGTGAAACTAACTTGGGAGTTTTAAACTTGGAGCTTACAGCGTTTTAATCGGTTTTCCTCTGTTCTATTTTCCAGTCCAGCTAAGCGTTGGTGCTGAGATAGCACAGCTTTTTGGGTGCTTTCACCTGCGGGAAAAATAAAAAACGGTACGTGGATTAGAGCAGGTGGAAAACATTCTCAGGGAGTCAATATTTCAGATGGAGCCATCCAGAAGAGCAACCTGAACCTGCATTACAGATGGAGAAAGCCATTTATCAACATTTGGAAAAACTGTGAAAAAAATGTAAAGTCAGGCAGGGGGAAAAATTGCAAGAAATATTTCAGGCATATATACCGAAGCAAGTATTAAAAATGGGTGAATGGGACGAGTGGATGGCTACACCAAGGCTGACACTCCCCTGATGAAATGTACAGAAAACCCCCTTGTAGTAGTGCAGCTTCCCTCAGCCACATAGTTACTCTCTCAATGGGCCATGAATTTGCTTCGAGTGACTGTCAAAGTTCCCCCAAATTTCTTGAGACAAGGAGAGTCTGACAGTAGCTTCTCATCATCGCTGGCATCGATGTTCCACAGAGCAATGGAAAGTCAGTTTCTCTGTGTCCTCTGACCCTCCCCGTCACACGGCACATTTCCACAGGGCCACCCCTGCAACAATCATTGCCTATTCACCCATCTGTTGTATTTTTCAAATCCACCAGAAGGGAGGCTTTTGGGAGACTTTCAGGATGTGGTCATCATTCTGTGCGCAGGGCTTAACAGAATCTGACTATGCTTTCAGCCAGGAGGTTTTTACCACAGTGAAGGTTTGTAACAGCATGAAGGCCTGCAGTGTATAGACTATTTATTTTGTACAAATGTAAGCCTTTTGTTTTTCTGAGCATGAAGTGTCACATACGACAAATAGCATACAAGAAATAATGTTTCAACTTAAGGCGTGGTATAATTCAGAAATACATCTAAAGGTGATGCTTAAATCTGTTAGGTATTTGAATTTTGTTGTCTGTTTTTGCTCTACAGATTGATTCAGTAAATATTAGCATCCTGTCTTTAAATATTCTTTCTCTGCAGGCTAAACAGGAACTCTGTAAAATGCAGACTTGACCAGATTTTCTGTGGTATCCACAGATGCAGGGTTCAGAAGAATTCATTTTCTCATCTTCTGCTATCAAGTTTAGCGTTCAATAAAATACTAAAAGAACATTCAGAATGTGGTCATGAGTACTGACAGCTAAAGAATCTTGCAAAAGGATTCATAAACCATGATGATTTAATATATTTTACTTGTAGTTTAATATCTATTCCTATTCTAAAGGAGCAGAATGAATACAAGCATTACATTATTTCTCATATGTTTGTTCAACATGCAAAAATAATTTGAAGATTTCCTTTGAAATGATGACAATTTTTTTTATCATCTTCACCTTTATTTGCATTGATTAATTAATAGTTGTTCATCAGCCATATTTGGTATGTTTTTCTAAATATAATTTTCCAACAAGAATCAGAGTTTATGCAAGTTTGCAACTAAGTATTTTTGTGGAATAATATTCATTGATGAGAGAGGCGATGTATGTAACTTAGTGTTGTTGGACATCACAATATTATCTTTTATTAGACCCACCATGTCTATTTTGAACTTGTTACTCAAGAGGCAGCATAGTCGATGTGCACAAAAGGTTTAACAACATTCGTTTTTATTATTTTATTGAGGAAAGATTAATATCAAATGTGCTACTGAAAATCTCCAGAAAAGTGGCACTTAGAGAGGACATGGAGCAAGACATTTACAAACAATCAGTCTGACAAGTGTTAAACACTGTCATTTATTGGCAATGTCACATCTTCTGGATTTGGCAAAAAATTGCTCAGATGGCAGCAAGCAGCTTTATAATCAGTCAAAACAGAATGTATTTCAAATTATTTTAAATGCCTTTTAAGGATAGAATTAGAACAGCTACCACTTAGCTTCACCATGCATGCACCTGCAGTACAGTCCACAGTATATCAATGCAATCATTTCACTCAACACTAGCGGGAAGAAGACAGAGAGGGATTATATCTGTTTTTTTTTTCTATCTGTTAGTGGCAATGTTAAAAATGGTTAGAACACAAGGTATCTGAAGACTGGAGGTCAACCAGAAAAAAAATCATTCACTGAACAAATGTTGCATGGTACAACATGTTATAAACTCAGTAGTTCCTGGAACAAAATGTGAATACCAATACTTTTATTTAAAAAATCGACAGCTTCCTTCAGGCCAGGGTCCAGTCTTTGCATCTGGTGGAGGTGCTTGAGTATCTTGATTTATTTTTTTTGGTTATGAGTGATGGGATAGAATGAGAGATACATTGATGGATTGGGAGCTGGTCTGTAGTTATGCAGGTGCTACTCAAGTTTGTTGAGGAAAAGAAAGAACCAAGCCAATTTTCATCTTATTTTAAAAGTTGTCTAGTCATAAGAATTTGAAACCATTAGGAAATAAATAGTACTTTCGAAAGATTAAAATGGAGCTCGGTTAAACTTAGTAAGTAGCTAAACTGTAATGTTCCTTTGGAGTTTGCCATGATGTAAAGCACAAGCCAATTAACGAATGCGCTCAGATGTCAATCAAATCGCTTCCACTCTGTACTCGGCTCAGTGCTGCTAGAACTGCCTCTGAAGTACAAAAATCTGAGAACAAACACATGGAACTGCGTGGATCTGGCAATAGAAAATAAATCTGGGCGGGGCGGTGCTGGGCCATATTGGTTAGAGTGGAAAAGCGCCTTATGCAACATTTTTGGATGGATGGATGGATGGATGGATGGATGGATGGATGGATGGATGGATGGATGGATGGATGGATGGATGAAGGTCTTTAAAGGATTTCTGCAGCTTTAACTTTGTTTGCAGTTCAAACACCTAAAAAAACATTCAGAACATCATTTATTTTTTACAGTAGATTAGTCTCAGTTGCAAATTATTCATGCTGATTGTTTGAGGATAGCTGTTGGCAAATGATTTGTGAAGCATCAGGGGAGATAAAGAGAGATTTTTTTAACTGATATGTGTGCTGTTTCAGCTTCATTATCCAGTTTGTTTAATTTTTCAGTTCGGAGGATATATTCATTTCCTCTCTGTTCCCCCTTTGCTTTAAGAACTCAATTGGGTTGTGCCTGCGTAACATCTGCCTCTGTGAAAACTTCCTACAGTGGAAAGAGCAGCATAGACCATAATCACAAGCTTGTTTTCAAAAATCTAACTTTAAGTAAGTACTTTGCCTGAGAAGGAGTTGTAGCACCAGCCCACTGCAATCCTGCAAGACCAAGCAGGTAAAAACTATGGCTGGATGAACAACTTCTGATAAATTAGATGTGTCATTCTTTTTAGATGAAGTTATCAACTTTTTGTAAAAAATTTGAAATGACTTTTCTTGATCTCCAATGAGACTGGTCCAGATTTGAACACTAATATTAGTTAAACTATCTTATATTGGATGGAAATTGTCAAAAAAAAATGTGACAGATTATATAATGATCCTATCATGAACTAGTATTTTACCTGAAGCATAATTGACCAACTCTGTGTTTCATTATAGTAGTTTGTTCAGATTTGTCTGTAGGGGAGTGCTTGTCACCTTTGTCTTATCACATTTTTAAATTGAGACTATTCCACACAATTTATTGCTGTAGTAAATTTGTTTTCTCCCCAGCAGATGCTGCTCACTTGTCAGTGTTGTATCTTGTACTGTGAAACAGTTGGGAATATGTTGTGTTTATAAACATCATGAATTTGGAGTTGAGGGGGAAGGTTATAGGTGTTTGATTAAGTGTGATGATTTGGTGCCGGCTTTATGAAGCTTCAGAAACACATCCCAAGAGAACATTAAAGTGGCTCATATAAAAAGAGGTCACTAGCGCAATCTTAAGAATTGACAGCTTTATTAAAACCTCAATGTAATAAGGCCAGGACTTGTCCATGCTTGATTTACAGAGCAGTTTTAATAAGAACCTTCTTGGCAGTGGACACTCATTTTTTTCTGACAGTTTATGAATTACTTGGTCTTCAGTAAGGAATTCTTGTCTAATAAGGTCAGCAAATATGCAAATACATATTTTGCTGCACTGTTTTGCTTCAGATGCCAGAGCAGCAACAAAACGGGACATACAGTATTCTTGAACAAAACTGGAGGTTGTATTGCTTTTTTCTTTGCTTTGATATTTTAGATTGGAGCAATGTTACTCCATGAGATGAATAATAGAATTCCTCAATATGAAAAAGTCTTCCACCTTTTCTTACTTCTTTATATTTTACTTCCAAGGCACTCAAGTTGTTTGCAATATGTTAAAGTGTGACTGAGCAATAATTCTTTAGGCTTTTTTTCAAAGTCCTCCAGAGTGTTTTAAGCCCAGTCATTTCAATCCAGGACTGGACATGTTTCGGAAAGAAAGTTCTGTTTATTGATCATTACGATAAACAGTAGTGTAACTACTGTTTATTTCACTGCTCTGTGCTTCAGAGCAGTGAAACACAACTAATGTTTCACTTCTCTGCTCCTTGATACTTTTACTGTTAAACAACAGAAGGGGATTCTGATTTTAATAAATTTACTAGCTTTAAAATACATGTCGGAAATTTAGAAGGAGGACTATAATAATTCATTATGAAACATCTTCAGCGGCCATTTTGAGTCAAGCTGTTTTTAAAACCATAATGTCTGGTCAATATCTTCCTCCAGTGTAGCTTTCAAGTCCCAGTGATGTTTCCTGTTGGACGGCTGCATTATTTTGTACTTACAGAGAACATAATATCCAGGCAGGCGGATTATAATTAACAGTTCTACCACTTAGCTTCACCATGCATGCACCTGCAGTACAGTCCACAGTATATCAATGCAATCATTTCACTCAACACTAGCGGGAAGAAGACAGAGAGGGATTCTATCTGTTTTCCAGTAAAAAATAAAAGTTACTCGGTTAAGCTTATGTAGTAGTCGTCCAGACTATAGGGGAGTGCCATTGTTCTGGCAAACCACCAAACTATTTAACAATACAAGCAGGGTACAGCTTTTTAAAAACATAATTAAATCCAAACTTCATTATATAGTTGGGCTTTTATTGACACTATATATTTGTTCATAAAAACAACAGACTATAGAATTTTTTTTAAATTCTTGTGTTGTACGTATGTCACTTTAATGAGCAAATTTCAATTATATCTAATTATTTATGATATGCTGCAGCATTGCAAAGCACTATAAAAGAAGGTTTTTGTAGTGTTTTCAGGTCTAAATATGCCAATCCGTTCGCAATACCCGCTTCTTGTCCTTGCATTATTATCGAGGGGCTGGTGCCAGTCTCAGCCAGTCATTGGGTGGGAGGCAGGGTATACCCTGGACAGGTTGTGAGTCCATTACCAGGCAACATAGAGACTCACTGGACAAACAACCATACACTCATAACAAAAAGCAATTTACAGAGACCAATTAGTCTAACAGACATGTTTTGGTCTGTGGGAGGAAGATGGACTATCCAGAGAGAACCCACGCATGCAGGGGAAAACATGCAAACTGCATGCAGCAAAATAATCCTATACAGCTCTCTATATATTTTTTTTTATTTGATTATCAGAAAACTGACAAACATCAAAGGATACTCTATGAACTGTTATTTTTTATGTAGCTTGTGATTTCAATGAATAAAGGCTAGAGAGTGAATTAAAGAGCTGTCTTTCCAAGCCAATTGAGAAGTTAAATGTAACACTTTTATATTAATTTAATTTTCTTCCTCTTCTTACTTTTGAGTAAGAAGTGCAAAGTAATTATTCTTGTCAGATAAAACGCAAAGCCCGTCCTGCAGATAATATTCGGCATCTGAGATGGAGACATTTTCTTCAGTGCAATTATTTTAGGTTTAAAACTGTTTTCTAAGCTCACAAACCAGGGATCTGAATCTGTTTGTGGCCATAAAATTGAAGTGGAAAAGATCTGAATAAAAGTGGTAGGTGATATGATAGCCTAGTTATCCCTAGGGAAATCAGACCAGACTGGCATATCGGCTGTTTTGGGAGCAGCATGCCCTAGTTTGCTCAAAACACGCAGCAACTAAGCTTTTACTTTGTCTAAGCTCCTTTTCATGTGCCTCTAGTGAAGCTAGGGGGGAGAAAGATTGAATACTTTATGAGAATGGAAACATGTCTGATAGTGATTCTTCCTGTCATTTTGCTTTACATGATAATAAGCCTAGAATATACTAGTCTTTTCTTTTTGTCAAACACAACGAAACTAAAATACTTAAATTGGTCTACACATATACTTGCATACAACATAGAAAGTGTTCTTGTATTGTTTTGGTAGTAGGAGTTATTACGTTTCAGTGTTAAAAATGTATGGATTTTTGACCATGTATGGATTTTTAACTATGCATGCAAAGGCACCATGAATAGGCATTGAAGTCAACCCACTGTTGTTACTTGCCTGACCAGGGGAAATATTTACAGCCCCATATCACTTAAAATATGTAATGGTAAACCAGGGTTTACATAATAATTAATAAATGGAAAATTTACTGGATTTCCATTGCACTTTTCCAGTCATACCAACCAAAGTGCTTTAACTTATTGGAAACCTAAACATAAACTTACTCACTATCACAGAATTATCAAACAAAATCCAAATATTCATTTATTACATTCCTTTGTATTTGAAAATTCATTTTCTACTTTTCTTAATTGAATGAACATTTCTTTTAAATATTCTTTTGACTATTCTTTGTCGGACAAAAGATGTTAATCAGAAGCTACTTGACTAATTTGGGAAAGATGTGATTATTTAGTGATTACCAAGTTCTCTTTCTGCATTTCTGTTTTTTTTTCATCCAACAAACTGTTAAATCCTTCATTTTTTGTGTTTGATGTTTGACTATCAAGACATTTAAACTTTTGTCTGGATCCATCATAGAAATGCTTACTGGAAAAGTAAGAATGTCTGGGCTTTTCTTCTGTTGTGCAGCAATATATTAGGTTTGGCTATGAATAACTATAGATGCTAAGTACCTAATAAATGACTTAAGCCAACATTATATCAACATGGGACATAGTTTAAACTGTTCCTGTTTTAGGCACAGTTACCTGAGAATATTTTGAGATTCTTCCATGAAATATGGTTTTTATATAAATATTTATCATTTGGGTACGTGCTCCTATTATTGTTTGAAATGACAGATCGTTATTTGCTAAAATACCATGTGATCTAGGTACATGTTTGTGTTTATATAATTTTATATAGACACAGTTACCACTGCTATACGTTTTCTTAATGGAAACTGGTTTTAATCTCAGGGCATTATAATTGATTTGTTACAGATACTAGCATGATTTAGGAAATATTTTGGGAATCATTTTTCTTTTTATTGTGTTAGACTACAACCCATAGCTTAAATACATTGTTAAAGAAATAACTTTTTAAAAGTAACTCAAAGCAATCCCACACCCAATGTAATGACATTGTATCAGGAAAATCCTCTTTCATTAGTTCTTTAAAGTAAAATGACAATCAAGTTTTTGTGTTTTGTAAAATGTACATGCACAAGCTAAAAAAATTTCACAACTCCAAAAATTGAAGGATTATTGACAATTTGACAAACAGACTGGAGAACTGTTATATCCATGTGGTTGTGTGCTGGGCTGAGCTGTGTGAATGTTGTATTCCTACCTTACTAGTCGGGTGTACCGACAGGTGAAGCCTCCAGCTGGCACCTATCAGATGCAATCAAGAAGCGTATTTAGAGGAGCGGTTTCCCTGAGACAGACACCAGATGGTTAACTCACATGCAGTGGTAAACGAGCAAGCCTGCCTGCCTACGCAGCTCTCAATGATCTTTTACAGTGTACTCTGAACTTACTGCCTTTGTCCTGTGTATTTCCTCTCAGCCCTACCATCTTATGCAGTTTTCTCATTTAATATTTTGTTGTAGAGAATTCTAGTATGACAAATGTGTAGAAATTTTAATTGTACTGCTTATGGACCTTCTTTTTTTTTTAAGGGGAGGATTATGTAAAATCAACTTTTTAAGCATGTTATGTTAAAATGTTATTCCCTCATCAGAAACGTACCTGTAGTGCTGCCTTGAATATTTCATGTATGTTTATAAAAATTCTTGAAATTTGGCAGCCAATAGGGGTTACTTAAGCACTTGCTCCCACAAAGCACTGCCTTTCTCCTTAGAGCTGCAGTCTCCAGCTGAAGTTCTGCCTCCTCCATTCAACTCTTCCAGATTAGTGGCAGCAGCAATTGGTGGAATTGCAAAGCTGAGCTTTTCATGCAAACTACTTAGCCCAAGGCTCCAAAGAACGGTTGTAAACAACTTAACACAAATGCATTGTATTAGGGCGGAGCGTTGGACAGAGCAGGAGCTTCTAAAAGAGACAAAGACATGAAAATAAAGAAGCCACATTTCTTCTATATCATGTTTGATATACATAGCATTTGTATAACTGAAGGTAATAGTTATTTGATTATGCTAAATGGCATTATGTGTCTGAAAAATAGAAAGTACCACCCTTTTAAAAAGTCCATACAAATCTCACTGGATATCTTGAGGGTTACTTCAAACATCAAAATAACACTAAACCACAGATCTTGCTTGAAGAATATTTGAGAAACACACAGATTAAAACTTTCTTTTATGTTGTAAAAATCAATCTGAGGTATGCTTGCAGACATTTTTTTTCCATCACTTCATTCAGTGGCCCACCTTCTTGCTTTAATAACTGGTACCATGGAGTTCAAGCCAGTCCAGCGCAAGCTCATATTTTCTGCTTGTGTCCTGAATTAGTCTGACATTTCATGCTTGAATTATTTCATGACATTTAGTTTAAGAAAATATCACGGTCTGCTGAACTGTCCAGAAGTAACAACAAAGAGGGATGAATGGCAAATCGGCTGAATTCCCACAGTATATCTATTTGTTATGAACATCATGTTACTGTTCACATGGTAGTCTGGACTATTTTGTAGCTTTCCAATTTAAATTAGCCTTAATTAGACAGGGTCAAATATTATTCTTCAGTGGAATGACAATTCTGCTACTGGAATATTTCCCCGAAGCATTTTGATGTGATGACTATTCTGGTGCAATCATTTTCTGGTCTAAAGAGAAATTGAATATGTCGAACTGATGAACAGGACTCTTGATTGCCTTGAGATTGAAGAGGTAATTGTCTTTTAAAACTGTGCTGTTTTTATTTTTCAATCATTTCACACAACTGATTGGAAATGATACAGTACAAAACCCAGATGACAGCACAGACTGTCAGAGCAACCTTGAAAACCCATATTAATATTTTGAATGTTTTCCTCACAGACCTTTGAAACTATATGTGCAAAAATTCTCATATGGTAACAAATTCTTATATGGTTCTTATTTGTCCAAATCTCCTGGATTTGGACAAAGATAACCATGTAAACCTCAATTAGTTTGGTGGTGCTGGGCTTACTCTGCACAATATTTTCAGCAGTTGCATTAAGCTCCAGCTCAAACTGAACAACTACATCCCAAGGTTCAATAATTCATTGAATCCTGTTCACTCACTGTATAATTCTGATGTTCAGATGCAGTCTGCTTATACTGTACTTCAGTACGCCACACATTGAACTCTTGGATCTGCAACTGTAAAGAAGAAGAAGGAAAACCCCAGAAGTGAGGAGACGCTCTTCTGAGAATGAGAGAATAGTGTGAGAGGCTTCAGATAAATTTGGTTCATGGTTCTGTTTCAACCCTGTGATACTCTCATGGGGGCAAACTAGAATTTCAAACAGGTTTGATTTTTTTTGTGCAACTGTGCAATTGCTAATTGGGAGTTGGTCATTAATTGCGTCTCGTTTCCACTTTGTATGCTACATGATACACCACATGTGAAACTCGGCCCGATCCCCAAAAATTGTTGCATGAGTGTAAAATTGGTTCAAAACCACTTGGGGTAAAACTAGCAATACAAGAGTGGGCTACCCCAAGTTTTTCCTCAGTTAGAAAATTTAGCGTGCTGAAATATTTTGTTTGACAAAGCTATATTTATTTTGTTAGTGAAAATAGATCACTTTACGTAACTATATAAATATTTTGTAATGTTTTAAATACATTTCTGCAACAGAATGAGTGACCCTCTCCACAGTTAGTAACATAAAATGCTTTAGGAATAGAAATACTTTGTCATAAAGTTCAAACACAACCATAGCTCTAATGGTCTTACAAGGCTGGAGAAAAACTTGCTGACTAAGATGTAATGCATCACATTGTCAGAAAACTACAGTTTTTGCATAATTTTAACCCTGCTAATGTGTCATTTTAGGTAAGTTATAGAAGATAACAGGTTATTGTTTAGTAGATTTACAAGTAGATTGTTGCTGTCCCCTTGTTAAAGGATTCTGACAAAATAAGTAATTTTCCTTTTTAGAAGGTATATTTAAGGCTTTTTCATTATGCCGAGCCATAAAGGTATCTAAAGGACTAGATGAAAATTTTGAACAAGTTACTTACTGTTACTTACTGATGAAAAAAGTCATTTAAAACCTTCACTTTATCCTTCATTCTTAAACTACTGCATTGTTCCTACGAAACACCTCTGCCTCAAGTGAATTCCCCAGAGCAAAAAGCCATTTATTGTGTTTTATGACTGCGTTTATGTTATGCAACGCACTCTCTGCAACCAGTGATGCCTGTGGTTATAGCTCCAAAGTTTGCCCAAATGACATAAGTTGGCAATTAAGAACTGCACTTACTAGCCAAGTGAGAAGGGTTATAACAGCAGAGCAGGCTTGTCATGTATACAAGGAGTCTTGGGGGAGTTTTAGTGGTTTATTGGCAAAGCACTATAGGGAACATGGTGTCGGAGGATAAACAGCATAAGTGAGGTTGATGCAGTGTGCACCCTGGATTTTCTCCTTCTCCCCCCTCTTCTTGTCATGATTTTGTAGAGACTAAATGGCTCTGACCCCAGGGGTTAAGGTGGCAATTAAAAAGTGTCAAGGAAGTTCCTTGTGTGTTAATACATGCCTCCCTCTCACCTCCTTATGTCACTTGATGCTGTATGTCTTTTGAGAGCCAGACCCTTTGTATAACTCACTTAATTAATGCAAATTTGGAAGTATGGTTTCTGTCTTACTCTCCCAGTGCCCTTATGAAAAACATGAAGTAATTTTCAACACTTATGACAAGTGGATGGGTTTCCAGGTGATGATTGTTAATTAATTATGTAATGAGGTAATTAACCAAGGGGATGTTTTAAAAACAAAATGAACCTAAAACATGATTTAAAGGGGGAGCATTATGTAAAATCGACCTTTTAGAGCTTTACATCATGTTATAATGCTATTCCTTCATCCAAAACATACCTGGAGTGTTACTTTGATTCTTTCATGCATGTTTGAGAAATCATTTAATCTTGCATGGCAACCATTCAGGTGTCTAAATGCTTGCTCTCACCACTCTGCATTTTTATAACAACTGAATGTAACATAGTTACTTTATTGTGCTATATGTGCCTGGAAATTACATGACCCTGCCCCTCTAAAGCAAAAAAAATTAACTTAAAAAGAATTTACACCTTGCAGATTTAGTTTGTTTTTACTTTTTTCAGCTCAAGTTAGTTTAGTTTATTTGTGTGTTTAAGGGACAATATGAAAAAGACATCAGTAAAATATGTTTTGCACCAGATTTAGCTTAAGCTAGTTTCCATCTTTATTCCCTGAGCAGGAAAACCATCTAATATCATAAAGCTTACATTGAAAGCCTCAATATACAATCACTATCCAACATCATACAGTTACAACTTAAACAGTACTAAATATCAAACTTCTGCTCTGTGATCACTAATGCCAATAATACAGTTTTTATTTTTCAATGCAGACAGTCCTGACTTTCTAACATTACTTTCCTGACATTACATTAGCATAATGTCAGGAAAGAGGCCTTATTATCAATGTGGTGATTTGAGTTTTTCTGTGTATTTATTTTAGGTTTTCTGTGTGTGAGATCTGAGTCCCTGTGTTGTCCTGTCTGCTCCCCTTGATTTATCCCAGCTGTGTCTCGTTCCCTGATTGTCCTCCCCGTGTATTTAAGTCCACCTGTTGTCTTTGTCTCTTGTCGGATCCTCGTCGTGTTACCCTGTCTCATCGTGCCTCCTGGTCTCATCATGTTTTCTTCATTAAATCCTCAATTTTCATTCCTCATCCCGGCTCTGCATGCATTTTCTCACCATCACCACCACAACTCATGACAATCAAAGACAACTTGGCGGTTTTCAAATTACAATTTCAAACAGACCGACTTAGCCCTATGACAAATCATGGATTTACTGTGATTAACCAGATTTGGTTTGTTTTCAAGGATTCCTCCCAGGCCTGACTAATACTAGACTTGTAGGTAAAAAGAAACTTTACTGAAAAGCAATATCAAAAAGAATATCATTTATTAAAATTTGGGGTTTTTCTTTAAGGCAATGAAATTTGCAATTCAAATTGAAAATACTTTATTCATCCCAAAGGTAAATTAAATGTTGTACCTCATTAATTTAGATTCTTCAAAGAGATATTGAAGATGGTAATGGCTGTTGGCAGGAAAGATGTTCTAACTTTGTCCTCCTGCTCAAACTGGGAGAAAAATATGAGCTAACGTAATAAAACAATTTGTAACTTGCTCATATGCCCTGTTTAACTGGATGTCGTATTAATATGAGCATGGAATATCAAATCTAGAAAGACAGAGAAAAGCTAATTCATATCGAACAAATATAAACAGTGATCATAACCTTCCTTCACATTTCCTTAAAGTAACGTGCAGCAAAGAAAATAGAAGAACATAAAAAATATCACAAAATATCTAAAAATCTTTTTCATTCAAACTCATAAAATTAATTATCCTGAAATAAATGTAATGTTCTGCAAAACAGCTGTGGCAGAGCACCCTTTGGTCATAGCTGAAGTGTTCATGTCACTGCTCAATAAAATATTTTTTCCTACATTCTTTCAGCCTGCATACCTCCATGATGCCTACTGAATTGAAAGAGCCGTTGGCCATGAAGTGAGAGTCGGCTCCTACTTTTTTTCTCGTTCATTGCTCAGCACTCTCTCTCAGTGACTCCGACCTGCTCAGAACGTTATTTGGCAGCATGGCGGCTTGTCTTCTCAGAAACAAGGTAAATCATTAAGAGGACGAACCACATCAGGGCATCCAAGCTCAGGAATGTATTTATTTGATCGCCAACCGGTACTGAGAACATAGTTTGGTTACTGAGTTTGGTTCTGTTTTTGTTAGGTAGATTTGCTAGCAGTGTTTTATTTGTTTTTATTTATTTTTGTTAAATAACAATTAAAAGTTTGAAAATATTACACAAAAGTTACAAGGCCTGCTTTTGTAACAGAACAAATGGATAAAATTAGAAAAGTATGGGGCTTCTCATTTAAAAAAAACACTAAATGCAAAAGGATTGATTAAAATAGGAAGCATTTGTATTCGCAAAGTTAAGCTAAAACCTGAGGTTTCAAATGATGAATTATGAGCTGTTTGGGAGCCAAAAAGCTGAACTTCCCATTATTACCACCCAAGTGTGTGTTCATGTTGCCGAGGAGCTAAATTCTGTCATGACACCTTTATGAACCATCAACTTACCTAGTTCTCTCACCGATAAACAACACAGCTAGACAGGCAATAGGCGCTTATCCAACTCAAAGCTTATGTTTTATTTCAAGGAATGACAGGAGTGACAGCTTCAGCACAGACAAAGTGCAGCAGGTCCAGAGAAACTTAGCAACTGCAGAAAGTAATTTGTTTAAAACTGTGGGAAAATATGGGTGTTCAAAGAGATCTGATTAAATGTTTGCCTACCACTGCTACTAAGATTTCTCAACTTTTCAACAAACTCACTCTTACATGACTTCTACAGATACATGAGTACGGTGCAATAAGTGTCTAGTGCTAAATTGACTTCACCGTACTCAGATAAAAAATAAATGTAAAACAACACTCGACAATTCATTTTCAGAATGTTTATACTTCACAGTAACGAGTTTATAAACTTAGCTTTGAGCTATGAAAAGTTTGGGTTTCTTCTATACATATACTGGTCTGATTTAAGAGGTTTCATTAATTTCTCTGTTATTCTGATAATGCATCATGCTGCTCGTCTTCCTGCTCAATATCTTTGGAATAAAGAAAGGTCAATTGCCTCTCCCCCAATCCGCAAACAGGCTCTGTATGTTCATTTTAGTTGTAAGTAATAATTGAAAGAGCAAATGTATACTGTCTCTCTGTATTTCCAAGGCTCGAGTGGTACTTTGGCACAAGTCTCCTGTTAATTTCTGCAGCTGGTAATGGAGCAGTTTCAGTTTAATGAACAGATGTTCATGCAGAGCAATGATGTTTGCCATTGCAGAAGAGCGTCCCTAATAGCTGTCGGCCTTTGGAATCCATGGATGTGCTTAAGCACAGCGTGTGAGTGTTGATACAGACAAAAAATGTTCTCACAGAGATGTATGACTAAATCTCTCTTTTCCCTGATGTGTTCACATAAGCTGCTTCATCCTGCCCAAACTCAACAACATTCAGACATTTTGCACAGCACATCATCAAACATTGCTAGAAGCCATTCACAAAGCAGACCCAGAGTCTGGATGAAATCCAGCTTTTTTCTGTAATCAGAATATTAAAGAGGCCATTTTTTTCCTACAAATGATCAAATACTTACCTGGTCAAATGCTTTTTGACCAGGTAAGAAATCACTGAAGTTTACAATAAAAAAAAATATCTACACTGAAAATTTCCTGTCAGAAAAAACCTGCTTCTCTGTTTTGGAAAATCCTTCTTGGGGCAGAAGCTAAGTAGTACGCAAATTAGCTAAAGCTATGGCATCTCTATTGAAGAATGGATAAAGAAAATTGAAAAATTTTATTATTGAAACACACTCGCCAGGTATGCTATTCTGCTCATTTATCATCTCCCTTCTTTGCTCTGCCTGGGATTTTTCTCATTGGGTTTGATTTTTCCACTTGAAATTCAAACAGGCCAATCAGGGCAGTTAAAGGCAGCTCGGTGTATTTGAAGAAAGTTGAAAATCACAGATTTTTTGTTGGTCTGCTTTGTGTTGTCAAATACAATTGTACTCAAACTGTTACAACTTTGTGCTGGTTTAAAATGTGGAGGAGGCCCAATTGGCAGTAAAACAAGGGATGAATTCAAAAATCAGGAGAAATTTGCTCACAAAGACATACTTAAAGAAAAAAAAGAAAAACATGAAATGATTATGAAACTCAAGACTTAATTCCAGCCTGATAAAAGTCTCATGGTTAGATGAATAACTGATTACAGACAGATGATACCTATTTGACATATTTTTCATATGACAAACATTTTCCTTTCTTCAAACCTTGTTATCAAAAAACACCGATCTGCAAACTAAAACAGGTTGTTGCACTATATCAAGTAATTACTTTTATCATTTCTCATCATTATTTTATGTCCAGCTTAGCAGATGTGGCAAATATTTTGAAAATGTTTTCAATGAATACCCCATGAGTCACAGTTGGGTTTATATTAATAAGTCTGACTCAGTGTTAGAGAGGCAGAATGACCCAGACGTATAGACTTGGGGAAAATAGATCTAGGTTTTACCCCAAATGTCCTTCCTTGAAATCATTTTATTATGTTATCATTTTCAGGGACTAACCTTGTATTTTGTGCATTCTTATATAACAGTAATTAATTAGAATAATAAGATAATTATGTGCTGCTTAAACCTTTCTTGGACCAAATGGTGAGAAAAAAACATGGTATCTAATTAATAGTTCCTTCTCTCTAATTTTAACACAGTACCAAGATTTGTAAGTGATTGTTGTGTCTTCACTTGTGTTTTACTTGAACTTGGTAGTTTTGATGACTCCAGCCAATCCTATCTGTTGTATGGCTTAAACTTAATGCATGTACTGTTTGGACCATATGAGCAAAATTACATCTTAAATAAAGCAAACAACACAGTTTTGTAATCTTACTTTACATTTTGCAACTACAACAAAAAAAAACTGTGCAGGTGTGCTTTTTGTATAAATAAACACTATTTAATTGTAATTCAGCTTCGTCCGTGGTTAACCAAAATTTTCTTGAACATATATTGAACTGCAAAAGTATTTATCTTTGAACTTTTCACAGATTACAACCACAAATGTCAGGTTACATTTTACCGTAATGTTTTATTGGTTAAAAATATAAAATACAGCTTTTAAATTTTTTTAACATAAAATCCAAAAACTGTTGTGTGTTTGAATGCAGCTCGATGTTTGTTCTTTGCAAAAATGTCCAAACTCAGACTACATGGAGAGCATCTATGAATATTTGTTTACATTCTTACCCTATATTCTCAAATGCATTTAGATCATAGACCATCTAGCATGAATATTCCTTAATTTATTGTAAACAACTTCAGTCGCAAGTATTTTGCAGCCTCTAACAGGTTTTCTTATAGGACTGTCCTGTATTTACCTCCATCTACCATAGCTTTTTTGTACCAATTGAAGAAAAGCACACCTTCTGCCACTCACATGTTTCACACTTAATAATGTCTATTTTTCTTAAACACATGCTTCGGTTTCTCAAGAAATGACCAAGGATTTTATTGTGACTCATCTCTAAGTAAGCAGACTTTGTTCGTCCAGCGTTAGTCTTGCTTCATGCTGTTCTTACATTCAGCAAAAACTTCAGGGGGCATTTCTATCTTATACCTCTTCATCTGACATCAAGGATAATGGCCTCCATCAGGCTTTTAAAGGTTGGGCCAACAACCTCTCTGTCACGTCTTTTATCAGCCTGTATTTTCATAACCTTGTCACTTTTATTGTGGCATAAATTGGTGTAAGGTCAGCAGTATCCTGGCAGCATGCATAGTAACAGGCCATGAGGTTAATTAAAAAGATGTCCATAACAACCTTTTACACCCCCGATGCAAAAAGCACTGCAATTACCACAAAGATACACATACAAAGACACACACATCCTTTTGCTAACCAAAGAATAAATTGATTGTGAAAGTGTCAATGTGCACCACTGCCAAGTATTGAACATTAAACCTATTGCAGCATGGAGTAGAGCCCACCAGGAATGTGTGCTCCCTCTTTCTTAGCAGTTTTGTCTGCCACTGCGAGTTATGCTCACCTCCCAGTAATGGTTCCTCCAGGCTTGAAATTAAAACAATTTACCCCATTCTGTGGCATGTATTGGTGTTGAAATCCAACCCGTTGCGCCACTCCTTACTCCTGATGAGGCCACACGACAGAGCAAGCAAAGGACGTTGGAGAATATAAAAGATGTCAGCTTACATGACCAAGTAGTGTTGTGTGAAATGACTTTAGCCCAACATTGTTAACGGTGAGCAGACTACTCCCGCCATGTTCGATAAAAGCAAATAAAAGGCCAGATAAAGCCCCGATGGAATGTGGTGTGTGTGTGTGTGTATATGCTTGGGCCTCTGTGTCTTTGGATGCACGGGTATTAAGCTTGCCATCTAATTCTTGCCCTCTATTACAGGCAGAGCTTAGCATCAAAGAGACCCTCTCCTCCATTTACCTTTGAAGAGTTTCTACTTCTGTGTATCTTGTGTTCTTTGATGCCATCACTCTATTGACCATTATCCAACCTGACATTACCTTTGAAAAAGATGCAGGATAACATCACAAAATGCAGCTTTTGAAGAAACTATGTAAAATAGAATAGACGTATCCTTTAATTGTCCCTCGGTGGCACCATTCAAATGTACCCACAGCAGGTTAAAGGTCAGAAGGATACATGTAATTTCACACAAAGGTCTCAAAAGACTGGGGAAGCTGTTTATCAAAAAACAGGACACTTCCAAGTTTGCAAGGGGCATACTACACGGCTAGTCTGCCCCAGAATTTGTGTTGTACAGATGCATATTTGTGGATGTATTAACATCTCAAACATATTGCTTTCATTTGTGATATTATGATTGAATTTGTCAAAATTCATTCAGGACCCCCACAAGTCTGGCTCATGCTTGGAGGCAAACTCTTGTATGAGAGTGATACTTTCACCTGTTTAAAGAAATATGTCTAAATCTAAACAGAATGTTCAGCCAGTCATAAATAATAAAGATGGTGAGAAGTTCTGTGTCCTTAAGATAAACTGGTTTCAATGCATAATGTGCCTCATTCTCAACTGCAAAAGCAAAAAAATGTTGTGAAGATGCTGGCAGCAGCTGGCAAACATTTGTAATTATCCCAAGTGTACGAGGTCCTGAACTGAGATGGGCTGAAAGACAGTCAGAAAGGACAAAGCCATTACCCCTGAATCAACATAGAAAGAGGAATGGGCCTTAATTTTAGGAGACTTGTCCATTGTTCTGATAAAACTAGACTGGAAGAGTTTGGCCAATGACCAGCGTTACATATGAAAGGGGACAAAGATGAGAACCCCATAACACTAGTTAAATACAGCGGTGGCAGCATAAGCTTTGGTATCGAAGGGACTGGTGCACAAATCTGTGTCATCATAGCACAACAGCATAAGTGGGGGGTTTTTTCAACAGTGTTTTTTTTTTTTTTTTTAGTAATGATCCACTCTATGGAAAATCCAATTAATTTTCAATATGTTATATGGGAGAAAAACATATTAAAAAATAAAATTCCCCCTTTTTTAGGTGTACTCTAAAATCAAGTCTGATTTTAGAGTACACAGTGTGGGCCTATAGGATGTTATAGGATATAGGATGTAGTTATTTAGTATGACATAGCAAGCAACAACTGCGACAGACTGGCGACCTGTCCAGGGTGTACCCTGCCTCTCGCCGGAAACGATAGCTGGAGATAGGCACCAGCAACCCTCCCGACCCCAGTAAGGGCCCCAGTAAGGAAAATGGATGGATGGATGGATAGCAAGCAACAAATGATGATATGTAACTGACTATGCGTAATCAAACAACCTAAAATTCTTGTCTGACAACATTTTTATAAAACCTAACCTACAGTTGACAAAAGCCCTGCAGCACATTAGAAAAGCTGCCAGGTGGCAGATGTCTTTATAACTCTCATTTAGTAACTCAGTAGCAAGCAGCAAAGTGCATCTAAATTATGAACAGTGATAGAAACTGGTAAAAAAGGAAGTGATAGAAAGCGAAAAGCCAGAAAAATAACAACAATGGAAATTGTTTTCATTAGAACATTTTGACGGTTGTTTCTCTGGTGACTATGTGTTTACTAATTAGCTATTGCACAGTTAAATGTAATGATGTCTTGAAATCATCAATTTACCAAACAGAGAGCTCACTTAACTTCATCGTCTGCCAACAGGCAAGTGATTTTGAATAAAAACAAGAAAATCGTGTAACTGAATTCTTAAAATGCGGCATGATGAATAAAAATGTGCTGAACAGGCAAATTTCGTTTGATTGTAAAACAAACAAAATATTTAACTATGCAATTGAAATACATCATTTTGTGATCAAAATGACATTGTGTTCTTAGAACACGCATCCTCCTATTAAGCTTATGTCTTGGTAGTTGAAATTAGTAGAATTGACTTATTAGAGTAGTTCTCAGATGGTCTTAATATAACATGTACAAGCCCTCACAATTAAATAATGACACATTACTCAAAAGGCCAATCATTTAAGATGCATGCCAGATCGACTGTGGGCTGGAGG
Source organism: Phalloptychus januarius (assembly GCA_902982915.1). Lineage (NCBI taxonomy): Eukaryota > Metazoa > Chordata > Actinopteri > Cyprinodontiformes > Poeciliidae > Phalloptychus > Phalloptychus januarius. The sequence goes on from CADWAE010000297.1 coordinate 274,361, forward strand.
GATTGAAGTGGACCCTGGCAGGGGTCCCATCCACTTGACTTTCCTGTGGGGTGTCAAATTAGGTGAACAGACATTGATACTGCAACCCTGATTGATCCTCTGGGTCCTGCACGCTGTGAAGTCTCATTCCCCATCAAGCCTGCTGGGGGGTCTTTGGGGAGTTTCATTCATCTTTGCTGGGGTCCCTTACTGCCAGGTTCCCAGTCACCGCAGTGGCCAGATTTTGGCATCACTGAGGGATGTGGTGGTCAGGCTAAGTGGCTGGGCTCTATGCTCTGCATGTCTCACTGTGCCTCTTTGGCCTTTGTATGAACTGCGAGTAATTTTAGAGTTACGGTGTTTATTTAGGTGTTCTTATTTCTGTTAAGTTTGTTTACTGTTATTTTATTGTGTCCAATTTTAAATGGAGGAAGGGAGTTACAGGCCTCAACAATCTGGCGGCATGTGGAGACAACAGCCAGGTATTTTCAGAGCTGGATAATGTGCTACAGCTGATGCCAGAAATAAACACACTCTGGGGTGTATTTCTGTGATTAAAATGTAAAAGCCAGGCAGTAAAAAGGGAAAACTGCTCAGGAAGACGTAGGAGCCATAAAAAGACTCGATCCCCCCTTCTTAGTGCCCAGTAGGATATAACTGGGCAAGAGCAACTTTTTTCTTTCCATCTGTGTTAAAATCTTATTTTAGTGAATCTCTTTACTAATTTTCTTTAAAAAAAAAATGCTTTTTTTTTTTTTAAAGATTTTGTTGGTTCTGCAGGCCTTTATGTGACACGTGAGACATGAAAGTGGGTTGTGGGAGAGTGGGAAGACATGCAGCAAAGGTCATCAGGCTGGGACTCAAACCTTTGATGACCGGGTTGAGGTGCACAAGGAGCACACCTGCCTTAACAGAGTCACTTAATCTGAGAGAAAAAAATCCCCAGAATAAATATGAGCAGATACAGAGAGCCAGGCCTTATCCAGCATCACTGCAGGAACTCAAATGCACTTCTGGTGGAAAGCGCTCTCAGATGAGTTGAAGCTGTCTTAACACTCAAGGGTAAGTCTGTGAACCAAATCCAGATGAGCAAATACTTTTGGTAACATAGTGTATTTAATTCCCAACTGACCTGTGACATTCCCCCTATGTTTACAGGTTGCTCTTCTGTGCAACCTCCATTTACAATCTCAGTACCAAAGGAATCCTTATAATTTCTTGATGAATGAAAAACATTTCACAGGATGAAAAAAATATATTTTAAAGCTTTTTAAGTGCTTTTTTACTTTGGTATGCAGACGGAAAATATGAGAATAGTCAGAGACAATTCACAGTCTCACCAAATTCCCAGACTTGTCTGGCAGGCGAGACTTGAATGCTAATTTTCAGCATATGCTTCAGCGTAATGCAACCATACTTGGAGCCTGTGGAGTCCATTTACAGAGCCTATGCCTGGGTACAGAAGTGGTTTGCCAAGGGAACAGTGCAAAAGTCTAAAAGTAAAAGGCTAGAGAGCTTTTTTTTCTTTTGCTTCTTGTGTTTTATTAATCTACTGGCTTGTTATACATTCATCTAAGTGCTTTATCTGCCCATCATTGCTCGCTCACTTCACACCTACTGCGGCAAACATCACATCTCCCACGACAATGTGCGTGTCTGTCTGCTTTGCTGAATATCTTGTTCAGCCTTGCAAGTACTGCTATATAATTGACCTTCTTTAAAAGAACAATAAGAAGGTGACACAATCAGACAGAAGTCTCTTTTATTACACATTCTCTCAGAATAAACTTTCACATTAGGATCTCCCATTTTGCTTCTTGCTTCCCTCTTTTGGCCATGCATTAGCGCCTGTGCTTTGCCTCATTATCCTTTCCCCTTTAGTCTCTTGTTGCTTCAACAGACCCCTCTTCACATAGCTTTGCATGTGATCAATGATATCTTAAGCTCTGAGATCAGTGCAACCTTCACTGGTCATGAAAAAATAGTTCTCTCTCTGGCCGTTTTCAGTAAGCTCTAAAGCTCGCTTTGGAACAGATTTCTTTTTTTCCTGTTAAAGTTACTTTGTTTTATAGACACATTTCAACCTTGTGTGATTAATATTGATGATGGACGTAGTGTATTTATTTCACAGTGGAAAATTTTAAGATTTAAAATGAGGAGTTTAAATATACGAACCAGTGATGTAACAGACATTTTTAGTTATTAACATTAAACTTTTGCAGGCTAAAATTAAACACAGCTGCCTGGCCATTCACCTGGAAACTCTCAGGACAGTCAGTGATAAGCAAAGCCCTATGGGCCCTTCAAGCGAACCCCACTCATGTCATCTGAAACAGATGGCTGCAGGATTGTGCTACACTAATGAAAGGGCCGTGCTCCACTTCAGATATCTGTCACCCTGACAGTTTTCGTCCCTGTCGAAAACTTATCAAACTTTTCCTATCCTTTTTTGTGAGCTTTCATGTCACCTCTATTACTATGATCAAGGCAAGCTAAGCGAGTAGATTTTGCTAAACTTAATTTCTTCAAAGCAGAAAATAGAGCAACTTAATCATCTGCTTAAGTAACTTAAAAACACACAGTTTTGCATTCACATGTTTTATTGAACTCATAATAATGTTATAACAGTGCCCTGTTCTTATACAAAATATAGTCTCTGTATCCCTTTTGTCATTGTCTTTAAATCATCTCAGTAATTATAGTTATGAAATAATCCCACAAATATATTCTATCGCAACCTGAAGTTGGAATTTGTGCTTCTGGATTATGATTAAAGAGGCTCACAGCAGGAGGTTTCTTCAAACAAGCGGTTGGAGTTTCATAATGATTCACACTGCTATACAATGCCAGTGTTTTCAAATTGTGCCAAAAGAAGGACTGATATTTATGCTTTTCCGTACATTTCTGCAGACTCAAAGCCCATAGAAAAATGCTTCCTCCTATTTTATGCCTATTTAAAATGATTTATCCCAGCTTGTATGGAATAAAATCATGCTAATACAGTTTGTATTTTCCTAAGTTTACTTTCTAAAGTATTTTTATGGAGGAAAAACAATAGTTTTCAGAAAGGTAAAACCAGTGGCATAGCATCGTGGGAATTAATTTAGTTGGTGGATATTACCAAATTATAATATTTTAAATGCCTAATTCTTACTGAGTTAGCAGTCTACTCATTGATTGAATCATAAACTATAATAAACACTGTCTTCTAGATGTTTTGTAAGAAATGTTTATATATGTGTAGTTTCTTTGAGAAGCTCTCACTGTTGCAGAATGTCCTCACCTTCGCAAATCATTGATTTCTCATACATGGGAGACCAACGCTGCCCTTTCTCCATCCCACCACCCAACACTAACACGCACCACTGACACATGTCAAGCTTTAGTCACGGGGGGGCAGAGTGGAAGAGAACACAGCGCAGCATGGACTGGGTGATAAAACTATGGCAGCTTTACATGAGAATCATTGCTTCACAGTAGGGTCCTCACAGACTGAGGTTACTCTCCCCTGGAGTGCAGCCTTGGTGAGCGCAAGCTGACAAACCTGCTAAAAAGGGAGCATACAAAAAATAAGGCAGGCATTTCTAGTATTCAAGATTTTTTGTGAATATTTTGTATATCAAATACATGTGTAGCATGACTTAATTTTGCCGTGATGTCACTATCACTGCTTTTCCTATACCTGCTGGTTGCTTGACCATCTTGGATTGACTGTTTTAAATCCTTAGCTCAGAGAACAGACTATAAAATAGTATAAAATAAAATGTTAATTTATAAATCACTGAACAGCTTAGCACCAAAATACACTAAAGATCTGTTGTTGTATCAACCTTCGAGGCCTCTCAAATCTTCTGGTTCTGCTCTGCTCTCTGAAACCAGAACCAAACATAGAAAGGCAACATTCAGCTTCTATGCACAACAAATCTGGAACAAACTTCCTCAAATCAGCTAAAACATTGATTTCCTTTAAATCTAGACCTAAACTCATTTGTTTAGAGTTGCTTTTGAACCATAATAAATGAAACACTGACCAACATTTTCATGTGTTATGATGGTACTTGGCAAAATGTAATGTTTATTGTTTTTCTCAATTCTTGACTGTGTGTTCTATAACTTTGTATTTTTGTGTTTTTATAAGGTAAAGCACTTTGTACTGCCTCGTTTCTGAATTTTATTATCCAAATAAACTTGGATGATTTATAGTTCAGAGCACCATACACACACTGTAAATGCTCCAGCATGATAAAAAAAAAAAGGTTAGTGGTTGAATTAATCAGAAAATTGGTCAGTTCTGCCCTCCTGTTGCAGTCACTTCAAGAAACCCTTCACAAAAGTATGGGGGAAAGTGTCATTTTTAGTCATAAGAGTGTTTACCAATGCAGTACTGGACCTGTAATTCAGAAACAGAAGCAGTTCAGAATCTATTTTCAATCCATAATATCTGACTCATAAATATTCTGTTATACTGGAATCTTACCAGCATCCCATTCATCCATGTATTCATACTGTATGTTTACTTAAAAGAAAACATCATCACGAAGAGTGAAACTGGAATGACAGCCTAAGCGAACGGCCTTTATCTTGTCTCTACCATGACTATGACTCATGTTTTTTGAAATACGCCTTGACACGTTTATTTTGTCTGTTGTTTTAAATCATAGAGAACACAAATTAACTTGTTGTGCCTTCAGTGTTAAGACACATAATTGATGTGTAATTTAGGCCATCATTGGCTTCAGTTATTGTTTCTGTATTCTTGTTTAATGTGTGAAACCCAACATAGCATGTGTTGTTTGTAAAATGTGATATAATTAGTTTGTTGATGCACAGAGACAGAAGTTCATGGATCTAATAGCTATCCTGTGAAAAATATGACCTAATTTATTTCCTCTTGCATATACATGACTGTGATCCTTATCATTTTCAAAAAGACAGACCAGTGATACTAAACCAATGGGAACCTCAAGTGGTTGTTGTGTTGTTTGCTGTAGGACATTGAGAATTACTGTAGTGCCTTGCAAAAGTAGTGAACTCGTGAACTCTGTCACGTTTTGCAACATTACAACTTCAAACTCCAGTATATTCTGGGATGTTATCAATCAAATTTTATTAGCATTTTAAAATCGTAACTACTGAATCAAAGTGTATTTGATTAGCACAGAGATATTGCATAGGCTAAAATAAAAACAGATAAAAACAAAACAATTTGACATTAGCAAAAATATAAAGGTATAAAGGTTAAAAATGTTGTCATGTGTTTAATGTGTTCGAGAACAGACAGTAAGGTTGTAAAGATTGTGGAGCCTATGCAAGCAAATACAAGCATGTTACTTTAAATTAGTCTGATTACACCTCTAAAAATTCAGGCTTAGTATTGCAAAAAAATGCCATATATCTACATTGTCATAATGACGAAGTGAAACTGTCAAAGCAATTACTCTTTTATAATCATAAAGAAATAATTTCATAGCACTTTACATAAAATTGATACAATTTAATTCTATTTAAAAATATTTTAACAGCTTGTTTAACTGCACTACAAAGCAGCTGTTTGTCCTCTAAAACATGTCTTGTATTTTTTGCTCAGGGCTTTCGTTGAGAACTGACAGCACCACTCTAGTTTAATGTATTTTAGATGTATTTGGGTGTCTCTTTTCATGCACATGTGCTCAATTCAGCAAGGAAGTGTCTGCTCAGTGAAAAACACTCTTTGGAGTCTTGTCATTGGGTGACTGGGCTTATGATGGAACAAAACTGAACTGGAAAAAACTGATGAATGAACATCAGAGGGCAGGAAAGAAGCTAGCATAGAGGCTGTCTGGTTTTAATGTCGATGTCTATTCTGCAATTTTTAAATTGTATTTCTTTGGTGTTTTTATATTGGTGTAAATATCAAGATGTTGCTCCTTGCTGCTCAGGTTTTGTCCTGCCAGTTCATGTCTAGTTTCATAGTTGGTTCTTTAGCCATGATTATTGTTATCTTCCCCCTTCGCATCACTCCTGTTCAGTGTTTTGGATTTCTTATTCATCCTCAGTTTCATTTGTGCTATTTCGTTTTGCTGTTCATTTCCTTGTTTAGTAAATGTTATGTTTTTCTTAGTGTTACGCTGCTTGTGTGTTAAATTGTTTTCAGTTCAGCTAATTGTTCCAGCAATCAAGCCCATTAAGCCCACCTGTGTTTCCATAGTTATGCCAATCACTTGTTTTCCAGCTATTCAAGATCCTGACTTTCCTTTGTTTTCTGTTGGATTCTCACTTTTCTTTAGCTTAGCTAAGCTCTACCATGACAGTAAAATCTTGACGCTGCATAAATGGGTTACTGGAAAGACTTGTTACTCCATTACAAACTTAACAAATGGTGATCTTTTATTTGGACAGACTGTGGAAAAGAGCACATTGTAAAACATTCCTGTAGAAATCAGTTGTGTTCAAATATAAAATCCCCCTACTGTTTTGTCTCAAGGAACATCTGATGGCATGAACATACACCGAATGGAAATAACAGAAATCTCATAAAACTAAGTGAATCTGTGATATTAATAATGTAGAACAGCACAGGATGTCCTGTGTCTTTAAAATCCATCACCTGACACCTGTGCTTCCATACAGTATTTTGAAGTGGGGGATTTATTATCAGATAACGATGATAAGTCAGACAAAATTTTCCTGAGGTTCAATTAATCACGTGTCCTCAGTTAGGCGGAACAATGACAAAGGCTCCTTGAAGTCACTGCTAAGTTTCAATTCTGCTACTGAACCACCCCAAAACTGTACTGTGAGTGATGAAATCCAGGCAAAATATAAATGATAGAACTGTAATTAGCTAGAAAGTAGAGGTTTTTTGCTGACTGGTGTGATATTGTTCTATACTAAGGTATGGTACTTTAAGGTACCACACCTTAAAGTATTTATACCACTTGAAGATGTCATAATTCATAATATTAGAAATACAACCATATCTAACTAAAATGCAACTGAAAGTTTGTGGAATATGTCTTTACCAGCCTTTAATATCTACACACTAAAATGTGGCCCATCCATCTTAGCAAAATAGCACAAGCTCAACATTTTGACACACATTCTCAAGTGGATTTTACATCTTGACTTTGATTGGTCCATTCTAATACATTAATACACATTGACCAGAACCAATCGCTTGGAGTTCAGGGTTGTTGTCCTTTTAGAAGCAGTCTCAAGTCTTCCAGCCTGCAACAGATTTTCCTATTGGACTGACCTCGTGTTGGTTCAGTCAGCTTTCCATTCAACCCTCAGCAGCTTCCCTGTGGTTGCTTGCATACTTCCAGTCTTTTACATGGCTTGAGGCAAACTTTAATCTGTATTGATATAGCAGCTAAAATTAAGATATTGAAGGACAATTAATAATAATTTTGCAAGATGCTGTTTGTGATTTATATGTATTTGTTTGTGTAAACACTGCTTGCCAGAAATCATGTGATGTGTCTTTGGCCACAGTAGTATTGCCATGTGCTGTCCCTTTTTTGTAGTCCGTGTCTTGACAACCCATGCATGCTTTGCTATTTAAGTGACGCATTCATTTTTGATACAACCTATTTTTCTAAATGTTTAAAATTTTCAAGAAGAAAGATAAAGCCAGGAAGCTTACCTCATCTTGTGATGATATAGTGTATTTGTCCTGCTTTTATCACTATGATGATGACAGCTCTATCTGTTCATTACCAAATTTTGGAAGGGAGTTTGCTGACCGAGCCCAGCGTCCCACAGGCCCTGGCCACAATAGCTTACTGTTATCAATCTCTCCACACTCATGCCAACATTTGTTTCCATCACAGCTAACTGCGGCATAAAAATAGAAAAAAGCAGTTGCAAGAGAGCATAGTTTAAGCAAAGAGTGGAAACAAATCTCATATTGTCTCATGTATTGTCTAAAAACAGACATCTCAACAGTGTTTCTCCAGAGAACATTCCTTCACTAATTCCTATTAACCTCTTCAGAGAACAGAGCACAAGTTCACAGTCTTGGCCACTTAAATCTGAGAATGACCTTAGTTTGTGCTTATAACTGTAGTGTGTTTGCTGCAAAACACACAAGGGGGGTCACATTTTTTAAATTTCTCAAATAATAATCTCACAGTAATTAATTTTGGGTAAAAGGTTCTATTCTATACTTTGCTGACACAGTGTAATTTTATAACACAATCAAGTAACTATTACCTTCTGTTGTAATAAAAATGTCATATATATCAAACTACCTTTACAAGTTGATGTCTTGAAATTGGCCTTTCTCTACAAAGCTTCTTCAGCATATCATCACAACAATGCTTTATGTTGGAATGGTTTTTTTTTGCTTTATTTTGTTTTTAATAGTACTATATATGTAAAAACCCAGCTGAAATAATGGCAATAATTTATAGCTGCAGAACATTTAAATTATTATTTCAACCAATAAGCCATAAAACAAACAGAAAATGACAACAGCTTTGTTGTTTGTTTTTTTTTTCAAACTATTTCAAATACAGATCTTTCACTATTACTAATGTATGCTATTAAAAGTAGTTTCTAATTTAAAATACTTGCAACTTTTTTTTCTGTTTTGGACAAAATCGCACCATGGGTAAAAGAATGTGGTTGTGTAACGCTGAAGGTTTTAAATTAGGGATAATGTGGATTCCCTTTTCCAGATTTTCTGTTTGATTAAAATGGATTTGCTATCAGAAAAGTTTGGAAAAGTGTATTTTGTTTGGAACCAGCTGTATTGGCTTTGAAAACCACTTTGGTGAATAAAACTGAGCAGAAACTATGCAACTTTCAATTATTAGCTGTGCACCCTCTGCTGCTTTCGGGTGTCCTGGTCTGTGCTCAACATTATATATTTATTTATAGACCTTGTGTTTACTAGATTTTATGTAAAACAAAATCGGAAAACTCAATTTGCAAAATCCTGGGGTTCTGTAAGAAAGGAACAGAAGTGAGGCAAACCAGATAATCCAGGGCTTGTAATGAAATGTAGCAAAAAGAGAGAAGATAATTCAACTTCCAAAGCAAAGTTGCCTATGAATTATTTTATATAAACCCCTCTTATAGCATCTACTAGACATCCAAGTCGACCAACTAACTTGGTTTGACATTACAAAGGAAATATATACATTTCATAGATTATAATGTGTGTGCCTTGCCAGAAATCAAAGTAAATAAATAATTCTTCCTTTAAAATCTGTCATCATTTTTAAGTGTTTGTATCAGTTCCTATTACGGATTTACTCTAAAACCCTAATGAAAAATATGTTCAACAGAGTAGAAATGAAGTATTGATAACTTTGACCCATTTAAGATGATCACAGAAGAGGTAAAGCACTTATTGCTCCCTTGCTCAGCTATGACCCACATTGGTAATGTTGTATTAATGTCTTAAACACAGCATGGGTTGGCTTTTCTCCAAAGTACTATCAGCACCACTTATCTTTTTGCTTGTGCAGTTTAAATGATCATTTAAAGAGCAACTACACAACTTCCATTTCCTGTGCACTTACTGCACCGCTATTTCTAGGGCAGTTAGGTGATCATGTTGGACAATACAGGTAACAAATCGTTTGCAGTAAAGGTTGTTTAAATTGATACAATTTAGAAAGATTTTAGTGTCCAAACAAAGCCAAGTGCAGTCATATTATATGATGCTGTTTTCATAGCAATAAGTAATGAAGACCAGAAATAAATGCAATACTGGAAGGTTATGCTTTGCCAGGAGACCTCCTTGGAGGTGAATTTAATAAATATTGTTACAGTAAAACAACCTTATTGAGTCTCCACACTATGTATTGAAACAGAAATAAAAACTTGTTTTTGTCAGCCCAAGCCTCCTCTAGCTTTCTAGATTTGGCCTATTTTTTTTCAATCCATCATTGAATTTCGTTTTTGTTGCTTTCAGGAAGGGCTTAAATCAATGTCTTTGCATTGCAGCTCTCATAGTTATGTTTTTTCACAGAATAACTTGGCAACAATACACATTGTGCTATGTAAGGAAAAGCTATGCAAATTACAAACAGCTCCGGAGGGCCAACCCTGTTAATTCGTAAAACAAAACCTTTAAAAATCAAAGGAAGTCCTCTGTCTAAACACCAAGAACTGGGACTAACCTGAGTGACGATTGTGATAACTGTTCTGCCAGCTATTCTGTTCTGCAAGTCTTTTGTTCATCTCTCAAGAAATCCCAAATCTGTTTATCTCTGCAAATCATTAATTAGACTTTGGACAAAATTTGCTGTCACATGACAGCATACTTTCTATGACAGAAAGTATGCAGCTTTCATACTTTCTGAAAGCTGCATCATGAAAGTATGTGAGCAGTTTTATAAAATCTCAACATACAATGTTGTAACTGTATGTGAAGTGACAAACTGTGAAAAGATCGATCTCCAGCACCTCCTCTGTCAGCTATGCTGTCTGAAGCAAAGTACCGCTCCCGACCAAAAACAACCAATCAGAGCCAAAAGGAGAATCTTAATGCCACTCAAACTGATGTACTTGCTGTAAATGTCAGCAAAAATACCTGCAAGGTTAGAAAAGAAAACAGGGAGGTGAAATATGAAAACACTCTGTAAGTGTAAGTGTCACAAGCTGCAGTTTTAAGGTATTAAATAAAAATTAATATGTTGAGAAACTTGTCAGTGTGCTAAATATGGTAATTAAAAATAATTCAGATGTTGTTCATGCTTAGTATTGATAAAAAAATAGACAAAAGATTAGTTTATTGTCTGATTTTGATTTATTATAGCAATACAAACACAACAGTTAAACACAGTTTTACATGATTTCCAGGAGACCATTGGATTACTTCTGTTACTGATAGCAGCTGAATAAATTTGAGGCTCAGCTGTGTCTGATGGATTAAGACTTTTAAAAGGTGTGCACACTGGAGATTCAAACTAGCTTTTATTAATTTCATCCTTTGTTTTGAAGACATAATCATCAAGCTGTTCTAAGCCTTCTGCTTTAAAACAGAGCTTCTAACAAATAAAAGTGTGGTTTGTGGAGCTAAATTTATGACACAATTATAGCTGCACTCTCAGTTTCCCAAAGTTAGTTCAGCAAATTTGTTGACAGTGTTGATTCATTTATAATCCTATTCAATTCTTGTAACTTTGAGCTAAAGCAGACAGCTGAGTAAGAATGAGTTATATCTTATGAAATCCAATTGTAGTTTCTTATATTGGACAATTATTCCTTTTTAATTCCTGTTTTAAACATCAAATAATAGAAAGATATTGATATATCTATATGTATAGATATATAGGTGACTGGAATAATGTCTGCAATAGTCAAATCAATCAAATCAAAAGCAGATGGCACCACAAGTCTCTTAATGAGTTTAAAATGTATAAACTACACTTTGAACAGCTGGATTATGGGTGGATTGATACACAATGATGGAAAGAAGCTTTTTTTTGATGGACTTGAATTTTGGTTAAAAAATATATTTTTTAAATGTATAACACCCATTTCCATCTTCGAATTTTATGGGGAAATCACATAACTGTGATATTTGGTATCAAGGACAATCAAAATAATGTGGTTTGAAGAAAAAAAACAGCATTTATCATTTTATTAAGATACGTTTTTGAAGAAGAAAGGGGCATGCATTTTAAAAAATTATTTTTAGACTTTTAAAATTTTCCGCAATTTAAAAAAACATATATATATATATATATATATATATATATATATATATATATATATCCACAATTTTCAATATGTGCTAGATTTGTTTTGTCTTTTTATGTTGACAAACAACATGTCAAGGTTATTTGACTGATCCAATCACTTGGAAGCTAAGTGGAGCCCTACTTAGAGAATAATTACTGCTGTTGCACAGAAATCTGAAAGCACAAAGATATTTACACTAGACACATATCTAACTGTATTATAAACCTTTTTCTCAATAGTACATCTTTTAATCTACCTCACAGTGGCAGATGTATCGCTGGGGACTTGAGGAGGGGTGTTCTTACAAGTGCAACGTGGATCAAAAGCTTGATCCTGGAGTGTTGTCAGAGATCAAAGACAAGGTTCTGGAGTTTTGGCTTTCATCAGATAGAGCTTTGCCCTGTGTGAATGTTACAAAGAAAGTCTTACCAGGATCACACCATTAATTAGAGATATAATTAGTCATTTCAATTTAAAATGACCCAAAACATACAGCTAAAAATAACAAGTGACTAAAAGGAAAACATTCAACTATTTTGAACTGGCCTTCAGTGAATGTAAACGTAGGAGTACCAAATACTATTACATAGTATTATATTATGCTGGAAAATAGTTCTCTTCAATGTTGGTTTTACAAATATGTGTCAGACCTTCTGTAAAGGACAGGCTATTGATCTGAAGTTCATCTGAGCCCATTAGTAGTAGACTTCTGCTGGTGCAAAGCAAATCCTACTCAACACATAACATGTGTCTACTGTGACAATGTTTGATGGCAAATCGAATAAACATTTACACACCGTGAAGCAGAACTTGTAATTTGGAAGATTTTTATAATTATTTACATCTGTAGGAAATGTCCAAGATGACACACAAAGCTTTCTGTTTACAGGGAATGCTTCTGGTTTTTCCCATTTTTATTTCTCTCAGTGTTATGCTAATGGAATCAATGAGTTCAGTACTTGCAGATCCTCAGAGATATGAAAATACATGTTGCCCACAATCAAAATATTTTTATGACTTCAACAGTTTCCTTTCAATTTTTTCTTTCAACTGTCTAGTGGACTGATTAAATTACAAAACCAAAGCCTGTGGAAAAACACAAAAATTGCAGTAGAGATGCAGTCATTTACCCTTTTCCATATTGTATGCAGCCTCAAATACGGCTTCCCATCTTTTCTGAAATTGCATTTCCCAAACAGTGATCAAATAAGCACCTTTCCCTTCCTCTCAAGAAAACTTGTTTTCATCCTTTTAAAATGCAGCGTTGACTAGAGATACAAAATTATTTTTTTAGCAATAGAAAAAGGACAGACTGCATCAGGAGAGGCAGTGTGGTGTAACAGGCTTGACTTTTGCAGGGTTTTCTTTGTGGAGTCTGCATTTCATCCCCACACATTGCTGTGTTTCTTTGAGGAGTTACTCTGCATTTCTCACAGCTCAGAAGATGCATGTCTTCTGAAATTTTGATTCAAATTTAGACTTAGAAGCAAACTTGGGCACACTTCGTTGGATTTCTTTATTAGGACCCATTGATGGACAAATAACCTCTTGATGGTATTCCATTACTTTAAACCCATAATGTCCAGAATAAAAGTCAGTTTTCTTCCATGTCCTTAAAGTGAATAAAAGAAATATTTCATGAAGTAAACGCTATGCAGAAAATAACCTCACGGCAAAGCATTTCAGTGTCAAGCTAACTTTTCATTTACAGAAATGTTCACAGGTTCAGTTACTATAAAGAAAAAACATCTTAGAAACAAAATAATTCCACAGCATCCATCTTATTGGAACACTGAGGAAATCTGAGTATCAGCAGCTGAATTCATACTGGAACAGGCACTATTTTTCTATTGAAAAAACTGCAAATCAGAGAACTATTCCATACAAATTCAGGAGAAGGAAATTACACATGGAGGCCGGCAGAAGTTTACAGGTATTATTTTAGGTAGAGAAATATAACACCCGTAAATGAGAACCTGTCATCCTGCTCCTTAACTGAATATGCAAGTTCATGATAATTTACATTACATTACATTAACTTAACGTAACACCAAATTCTTAGAGTCACAGAAAAAGACAGTCCATTTAAAAAAAAAAATCTTGGTCTCAAGTATATTTGTTAGTACCTGTTAGCTTGAGACTTCTCGAAAGAAAAATAATAATTATTAAAATGATTAGTTTGGTGGGAATTCATAATTTGCTAATTAATATTCAAAAATATCCAGGACTAGGATCTAGATTTTAACAAGGAATTTGAAATAAGCACAGAAGAAATGCAGAGACATGTGACCTTCAACAATTTAATCATGATAATGAAAATGTAAAGGTCATGAAGCTGGTATTCATCCTTTAATAAAAAACAATAGAATGATATTGAAAAAAAAGCAAAAAAAAAGAAGCAAATAGAATGGATGCGTAATTAATCTTCAGGTTGATTAATTCATAGATTATGGGGCAATCTGATGAAAATCTAGCTTACTCTAATGCAGGAATTCTCAAACTTTAACGTTATGCATACAACTTACAGTGAAATCTAATTACCATTTCAGGCATAGCATCATAGGCACTTCTTCAGGAATTGTTTTTGTGACCCTCAGACATCTGATAGTAAAGCTTTGTGTCCACTGAAGTTGTATAATAAATTTTGACTGAAACTTTGTCCACCTAAGGCCTCAACAAAAAATACTTTCTTTACACACAAGGATAAATAAAATAATTTGAACTTAAAGTTGCAACATCATATTACACAAAACCCACTGTGTGTCTCTGACCTAAAAGCAGGCGAGATATAAGAAGAAGCTTGGTGTTGAGGATATTATAATTATTATTAATAATCAAATGACATGAGGGAAACAGGACATGGCATGAGGGTGAGAGCAACAGAAGATTTCAGGAGTTAACAAAGAAATCCATCCGTCCATCGTCTATACAAGCTTGTTTGTGCAGGGTCCAGGGAAACGTCCGGGGCTTATCTCCACAGGTCAATGAACGAGAGGGCTATAGAATCTTATTAATCAATAGTTTTGTGATTGTATCCTGACTCACTAAAAATGGCATTTTCTGACAACAATTGTTTCATTTTGTCCCCCAGCTGCCCAGAGTTTCTTCTATGCCCCAATGATGGGATGACTGGGTTTCACAAAGGTACTATAATGTTCTGCTAACGCTTCACCAAGCACATACAACTACAAAAAGACTTCAGTAAACAGACATCTCCGTCTGATGAGGGGTTTTGCTGAAAATAGTTGGTTTACCTTGTGTTACAAACAGTTTTTTTTTGCAGTTCTAACTAATTGTGAGCAAATAAAATTCACAGAAAGTTTTGTTTTTTTTGCTTCATGAATTAAGTTCCTTGCTTTGAAGCCAAGCTGAGCCAACTTTGATACAGCACATTAAAAACACCAGTCACTGATCAAAGCACTGAACATAAAGAATGAATAAATCTGAACAATATGTTGGTATACTTTCTGTCATAATTATCATTGGTTAGTGGAAAAGCATTCATCTGGTCTGTCCTCAATTCTCTAGGTTCAGATTGAATTGCTGCTTAAATTGGATACAGAATAAATAACTGTGTTGTCTTAAATTGCATCTACATGTTTGACACCAATTAACTAAAACGTTTATCAATCTTGCATTGTTTAGAGAAATAGTATCAATAGTGCAAACTAAATTTCAAGAAAGTAATTCAAATGAGAAAGGTTGTTTATCATTAGTCTGCCATAATGCAAATAGAAATATTTTTTTAAATCCTAACTAATGTGTAAACATTAACATAAGACAGTAAGGAAAAAAATGTAGGTGTATTTTTAAGCATTATATACATTAACATAAGAACAAGAATTCTACCATACTTTTCTCTAATGAACAGCCCACTTGCATCGAAAAAGAACCTAACCCTCCTTCTGTAACAAAAAAAGTATTTTTTTAGCAGATTATGTTGAGGGTCAAAATGGCCTATACCTTCCTCCCACATTTGCCATAGTATATTCAGAAAACTGCTTTGACAGTCCAAAGGAGTAGGCTGTCATGCATGATCTCCCCTCGCTTGCTAAATAGTACAGTGTGTACACAACCTTCCTGGCAGCACTGACAAGTGAGCTCATTAAACCCGTCTTCCTCTTGATGAGCGGGCAAAGCAGCTCACCAGAATAACAGATATGTCCTTGACATACAAAAATTAGTTTTAGTGAAACAGCTGCTTAATTCTCAAATCTGCCTCACTAACTCGGCCCCGCTGGGTCTTGTCTAATACCCGTTACATGGTTGTGTGTGATGGGAGTACTGAGTCAGTTACCTCTATGAAGCATTCTCTCACTAAACAGTTGGAAATGAAAAATAAAGGATCAGGACAAAAAACAGACAAGAGGGACTTGTTAAGGAGTAGTTCTAACTCATTAGCCACGGCTAATTTAGTCGTAAACAAACATCTTTAGGCATATATGTTTACATAAAGCTCTTTTCTTAACATGCAACAACATCGCACAATGAGTGGTCAGCTAAATGACACGTAAAAGTTGCTAATTTTAAAGCAGAATTATCAAGAGGTTTCTGACCTTTGTAAATTACCTCTCATATCAGCAGTTTTTCTGGGCAAACCTTAATATGAAAAGTCATCAATCTGTTAATTAAAGCTGCAGTGGGTAACTTGAAAGAATATTTTTTTTAGTTAAAAATGTTACTGTTTCATGCCTCTATAACAGGAGACATGTATCTGAAAAAATCTAACTACTCCCTATGGTCCTGAAGGTTTAACAATATATTTGAAAACTAACAAGTCCCTGTTTTTGGTTTCACCAACAGAGTAAAGGTTTTGCAAATCTGATCAGTGTGAGATATTCTGGTGCAGATTTGACTCTCCCAGTTGATGTCATGCGTATCCAAGATGGTCTTGCTGATTCTTTCTGTATTTTCACAAAGAAATTAAAGGCTTCACAAATTTAGAAACATGTTTTAAAGTACCTCTGTTCTGTATTAAGTACTGTAAATGGGGTTTGATTGGTCTACGTATGTTTGGATGGAGTTCACAGAGTTCAAGTTTGGATGAACTTGGACTGTTTTTCCCGAGTTAGGAAAATTCAAAGAATATACTAACTTTATTGCTACTAACGGCTTGCAGTTAGCCAGTCCTTCCATCTGCATGTATTTGAAGCTGGACGGCAGAACATCTCAGCCCAATGGGATGATGTGCTACTGAGCAACTTAATGCAGAAAAAGGTGAGTGCTGAGCTACATCTTAGTCTGCAAAATCTGTAAAAAAAAAAAAAAAAGAAGAGAGAAATAGGCCTTTGTGGATACAAAGAGTCGACAGGTTCTCGTAATCTGGGGATATTCTGATATGACAGGATGTGAGAAGGGAGCTTTTTCATCTGGAAGAGGGTCAAAACCTTTACTTTAGCTGACTCAGCACTTGCAGGATATTAATGACAAGTTTGCCCAGAGGAAGAATCACCATGCTGTGATACCCCAGCTTTAGTGAGTGAAACACAGCTTTTATTGGTGGGATTTGGCTGTGCATTTCTGTTGAAGGTACCAACAGTGTACAGTGTGTTGTGAAGGGAGCAGTCTGTTAAATTATGAGCCAATTAAGTACTCCAAAGCTAGTATGTATAAACATTGTCTCAGAGAAATCCTAAAGTTTAGTATTATTATTGGAGGTTGATGCTTGCGATTTTTTGTGAAAACAAAAATGCATAAGTTGTATTGTAGTCTGTTGTTAGGATGATTTCTGGCCACTTTTAGTGAATCTGTCTTTACCTAAACCTGACACATGAAAGGGTGTCATGTTTACAGTGCACCTGCACATCAGGGAATCATAGCAATTCCTGTTAATATGTTTATTAATAGGAAAATAATAAATGCATCTTCCTGTTCATGTCCATATCATTACTGAAAGGTTGACAAGACAGTATTAAGGCAGAATAGCACATTTATTGCATTGTGTATTCTTCTGGATAGAAATTTAAACTTTCTTTTTTCTTAACTCTAAGTTTAATGTCTGGTCTTGTTAGAGACAAGCAGATGAGGAAACTGACAAAACTGATTACAGATGCAATAAATCTCAAATGGATCACAATTTTCAAAGAAGGGTTGAAAAAGAAATTACTCGGAAATAACTCACGGGAGCTGGAATCTGAAAGAGGTAGTGTTATGTATTATAAGGTAACTATGTTTGTTATCTTCAGATGTTATAGAAATTATGTTATATATCAAACATACTTCAAAACTTCACAATTTGATGCTTTGAAATAACCGTCTCTCTCTTTAAGAAGCTCTTGCTCTTTTTTTCCCCCAGACACTCAAGGTATGTTTTTGATGAGGGAATGACATTATAACATGAATATAAAGCTCAAAAAGTCAATCTTACAGATTATCCTCCAACCTCTTTCAGAGCTCCAAAGAGTGAAGAGGCAGAGCATTTAATTTCAACCAGGAGTAATTTGTAAAGAAGGCTGGCATTGGCTTTAGGTTTCAAGGATATTGAAGGTTTAAAAAAAAAAAATCTGTGGTATTAAAGTCCTTCTAATAAGATGATAGTCAAAGAACCAAAGTGACAATACATCTCTTGCTGTGTGAAGCCCACAGTACTGACCTTTGTCCTTTTGTTTCTGCACTGCCAGTCACCTTGTCAAATGAAGGTTGCTGCATTTCTCTTGCTTACAAGGAAGACAAACTAAGCTGAATATATTTTCAAGAATAAAAAAACAAACCGTATTTTCGGACTAAAAGCCGCTACTTTTTTCTCACGCTTTGAACCAAGCGGTTTATGGCCCGGTCCTGCTTTTCTGTGGATTTTTCTTAAACCACCAGGGGGCTCTCTAGCAGGAAGTGAATGATTGGAAGTCAAAATTGGAAATCAAAGAAGAAAGCGCTAACTTTCATTTAGGACATGCTAGCAGCAGGCACGATGGAGAAATGTTTTCAAACTCATACCCCGTCATCATGGAAAGAGAACCATTCTTACCTTTACTGAGGTATTGCTGTTAAAAAACTAATCTTGGCAAGTGTTGGAAATGATAATTCAATTATGCTAGTTTTAACTTTAAGCACATGTTTAAATATTTGACAGATCAACATTGCCTTGAGTAGGACTCAATTTTAAGTTAGATTTAGAGTCATGGCTTAATCAACATAATCTGATCAGTAGAAGATAATTGTACCAGTTCTTAGATCCAAATCAGCCCGTTTGATATTCTACGTGAGAGGACGGCTCTGAGCCATCAGCCTCCTGCTGTGCTTGGAATGCAGCCAGCATCTGTGCTGGGACAGCAGGAGGGGGTCTGCATAGAGACAACTGTTTCCTGAACCCATATAAGGATTGGGGCCTTTTGCTATTTGGACACCTGAAGAGAGATAGGATCTCACACAAAAGTGTGGAAGGTTGGTCGTCTCGGGAGAATCAACATTCATCAGCCCAGCAACGACAGTCATAAAACATTTGGAGTAACTTCCCTTTGAAATTTGGAACTTAGTCTAATTAGAGAGCAGGGAACCTCCCAGACTGCATAAATTAGAGCAGAGAACACACCTTCCTATAAAAGTTTCGGACCTGAAAGAATTAATCAGATCGCTGGGGTGCGGCGGCACCGGCGCTCTCCGTATTGGTCTCTGTATTTGTCTCTGTATTTGTCTATTTTTCTGTTTATTTCAGGTGATTCATGTCTGTCTTGTGGTTTTGAGTTTCTGTTGATTCTGGTATGTTATTGGTGTGATTTGATGGATATGTTTGTCTGAATAAACTCTGGATATAATTGAAGTAGAACCGTGAATGTTGTGAACTGCCCTTACGCATGGAGGAAACCCTCGACCCAGGAACTAGAGAGGAGACAACGAGCTACAGGTGTTAATCATTATCCTCTCAATACAAGGTGGGATGTATTATATATCAATAAGACATATTTTGTGTGTTGACCAATTGAAATACTAGCAATAGTTTGAAGAATAGCCTTAAACAAAAGCAATGCAATTATTATATGATTTTAAATCTATGAAACAGATGGATTTTTATTTAAAGTCATTATAAGCTTTATTTAATCAAGTAGACTTTCTTGTCTAGAGGAAAATGATGTTGACATCAAGAGGCTAAAGAAAATTTAATTTCTCCAGGCAGAAATAAATATGAAAAATGGCCAATATGGAGCACAAGGAACTTCAAGCCAACTTTGGCCGGCATTTTCATCTTCTATTAATGGGCAGTCAAAAGAACAAGGCTTTTCATAAAAATATTACTATAAAGTTCAACAAACCCCACGGGCCACTGTTGGTAAAAATACCCACTCGTGTAGGTGGAGAGTTATCAGTTTGTAAAAGTGTGAAAATCTGCTTTTCAATTAACTTTGTGTGTCTTAAAATATTAAATCATGGCACACTGTTGCAACACCCAGTGGAATTATTACATAAACCCAGGGGATTTATGCAATGTGGAGGCTAAGGCTGACAGAAGAAAAATTTATGGTTCACAGAAATATTTATGGAAGCGGTGGCTCAAACCACTTCACTAATCTATAACCCTTTCAAAGAGCGCCACCAACTCATGCTGTCAGATGCTATCCTGCTCCTTTTGCTGATGTTTGTTTGAATGCAGGACATCAGAGTGCTACATTGACACTAAACTGACAGAGAACAGAAAATGCCAGTCCACAGCTATATTTTTAATACTGTACACAGAATAACTTGCACTGAAAATGTTGGTTGTTTCTTTTTGCTCTTGCAATATAAAACCAATTCAATAAATACAAATGCTACACTTCTTTTTTCAAACAACATATGTTAAAGTAAATACATTTTTATAAGGTTTTAGTAGTTACTTATATAATATTATTGCATTAAGCTGCTTGGAGTTCCAGATTTTCTTCTGGTTAAGTTCTTGTTTGTGTGGAAAACCTCTTCACCTCTTAATTTCATTATGAGACAAGGATGACCTGAGTTCATACAAAACTGAGTTTTAATTATTTATTTTTTTTGACAAAGTCAGAATGTTCTAGTTATGCAGATCCAGTCAACAAATGGCCAATGCTCAGGTTTGAGCTCTAATAGCCTTCTAGTTTATTGGTTTAGTCTAACTTATAATGGCTATTTCTATACTTTCACTCAACAGGTGTGCTTAAAGTGTAGTCTGTCTAACATAATAATCCACTGTTGTTTAGTCTACTTCATGTTGTCAGGTTTTATCTAATTGTTGCTGTGTGGGACCAATCAGGCCTGTCTGTTGCTAGTGAAATTGATCTTATCATCAATTCCACATCCAAAGATGTTGGCAATTACAGTTTACCCATGATTACAAATATTACCTTCTGGAATATAGAGAAACCTTTTCCTCTAATGCAGTGTTTTTCAACCCTGGTCCTCAAGGCACACTACTCTGCACGTTTTTAGGCATTCCCCTGCTTCAGCACACACGATTTTAATTGATGGCTGATTAACAGGGTTTTGCTGAATTGCAATCATCTGAATGGGGTGTGTTGAAGCAAGGAAACATCTAAAACATGTAGGTCAGTGTGCCTTGAGGACCAGGGTTGGGAAACAGCGCTCTAAAAAAACTTAAGTTGACTGTGTTATATTTGTTAGTTGTAAAACCAGTATTGAGTGGCTAACTAATATAATGTACTACTAGGTAGTACGGTATTTGTATTTTGTGCCACAATGCTTTCAACTTAAAAAATAAGTTATCAAATTCTAAAGAAATTCTGGCAATCTTTTTTTTTTTTTAAATAGTAAGCTTTTTACTAGTGAATTGGACTGTCAGACATCAGACTTTGACTTGATTGTGTCATTTGTCTCTGACAAGAATGACCTTTGATCAATACACTGGCTTTGAAATGCAAATGAAGAGCTCCCACACATTAGATGTAAGGCAGGTCAAGTAGAGAAAGCAGGTTAAGCCTCTCAAACACTTTCTCTGAAATGATGAACAGCTGCAGACACTTGCTTAGTTGATGCTTCAGGTGATAAAACCTACTTAAATGTGAAGTAGCAGAATGTCTATGCTACTCTAGTTGTTGACATTGGGCCCCAAGTATGAACTCTTACACTTTCCTGTAACTTCTCTTAGCATGCAATACCAGGCTTGTAGAAGCTGTGAAATGAACAAGCCTCTTATCGCCAGATTAATCATGCATGAGTGGTGCATGCATTGTGTATTCAAGAGAGAAAGGAAAATGCCATCTTTAATAATAAGACAATATTAATGTCTAAGATGTTTAAAAAAAAAAACTTAGACCCATTTTTCTTTTACTCTGTTCTTTATGTAATATCAGAAACCACGCATTACCCGCTAAATGTAATGTTCCTAGCTAAGGTAGTAATACCCCAGGAATTTAACATTTTGTCATAAACTTTTTTATTGTTTTGTTATCCCTCAGTGGGAATATTTTGGTGTACCAGGAACAAACTACCAAGCAATTCAATCAGATGGAGAAGACGGCAATTAAAAAGGTTTATTCACATGCATGAATTAAAGTTCCTTGGCGCTTGGGCCCCGGCTGGACATCGAGCTGTGAATTGCAGTAAGCTCAGATGAGCATTCCCGATGCTGATTAGGAATGTCATCCCCCAGGGCCCATACACTGGTGGTGGAGGTCGGTGAAGGATGGATGCCTGAAGAGCCAGGAGAGTGGAGGTGGAGAAGGGGCGGAAGCGGAGGTCCTTATCACTGCGAGGTTGCTCGGTGATTGGCCGTGATGTGGCTTAGTCCGGCACTGATAGGTCGATGACGATGAGTGAGACGCACCAATTGCATGATGCATGTGAGGCCAGAGAGTCTTCCAGTTTGATTTTACGCCAAGGCTTAATTTTGAAGCATGTAATTCACACAAAGATGAAAATATAAACAAATCAAGTAAAAATAACAGATTGCACATTAAGAGTAAATTTACAGCATTAGAAAAAACATATTGTGCAGTTATTAAAAACAGCAGAGTCATATTCAGTGGATGATGTAATTATATATACTAGCAAAAGCAGAGGCCTGCATGTTTGACAGGCAAGTTTGTATTTATTTAGAACTTTTAAAATGGAATAAGTGAATTATTATCACAAGTCCTAATTGATTAAAGCAATTAATTTTCAATACAGTTTCAATAAAGTTGGACAAATGGCATATTTAAGACAGTTATATAATAATATATTTATTTGTTACTTATGTCTTTGTTTCCAGTTTAAGCTGTGATTTGCACTAAACAGTTATGTTACATCCACAAACAAATCCATGCATTATCTAAACTGCATGTCCTTTTCAGGGTCGCAGAAGGTTGGAGTGCAGCCAAGTGCAAATTGAGCAGGAGGTGGAGAGCACTCTGGTAGGTCGCCAACATTTCACACCAGTAAGGCTATGAAACATTTAGATGTTTGTGTGTAATTTTTTAGTGATGAACACAGAAAGGGGAACAAAAGAATGCACTATATTCTAAGCTGAAAAGCTTAGTTGTACATACACACACTTATATCGTACGAATGCACGTATATACTGCATATATTTATATACTATATATACATATATATCCACACGTATACCCACACACCAATATATACTCACATACATATCAACATGCATACCCACATACATACATACACATGTACACACACAAAAGCTTAGTCAGAGCCAGCATGACAGCTTGGACCTGTGAAGCAGAAAGTGATAAGCTCATCTCCAACTCTCTGTGGTGCTGAGAAAGGAGAGAAAAAAACAAAGTAAAGGAGAGATCAAATGAGAAAAGGAAATTAGACCAGTGAAGCCAGCAAAAGTCAGAGAACAAGGTGTAAAAGAGAGCAAAGGAAGTTATATTTGAGAAAAAAAAATAGCATACCTCACATTTTAGCTTGCAGACATAAGCTAAAACAAGACAGAAATGGAGATTAGTAAATGCTTATATTTGAACTCTGCTGTACAATCAGTGGACATTTGACAGAAAATATTTTTGAGACTCCCATTTGTCATAAAAAAAAATAGAAATACTTGGTGCGTACAAAAAAAACTGAATTCAAGATCTAACTGCTCTTGTGTCAGCACAAATAAATGTATAATCATAAATAATCCTTAGTAAATTCGCTTACCAAACACCTCCACCCCGCCCCCGCTCTTCACCCTCTGCACTAGCGACCAATTTCCTTGGCCATCGATTGGTGGTCCACATCAGCCAGCGAGAAGCAACTCTTCTTCCCTATGGATTTTCATGTCACAACGATGACTGACTGCAAATAATCACTCACCAATCATGGTCCACTTTCAGAGTGACCTTAGCCAAACACACTCCTCTCTCTTTGGCAATAATATGCTTTTATGGAGGACCAAGAGAATAGCTTAAAATTTTTTAAACATGTTTCAGATCATAGTTCTTTCATGAAGTATAAAAAATTAACATGAGTTGAATTTTCAATGCAATAAAGAAGGCTTTTCTTGACCAATATGATCACTGTTAAATGGAGATGGACTATTTTTTCTTTCCATTTTCACAGGTTTTTACTTATTGATAAGAGGGTATCCTCAGTACAGGTAACTCACATTTACAATAATCATGCTTTTTTCCCTCAGGAATATAAGAAGCTCTTAAAGCAAGTAAATATCTTTATGATTGTTTTTGTGTATAAAGTGTTTTTAGAGGTAAGGAAAACTGTACAGTGAAGACCATTTTTCCTACTGAACAAAAAACCTTTTCTCCATTGCACTTTAGCCAAAGTTTTACCATGTATGTTGTAAAGGGCACTGTGACTTTGTAGTCACACAGACAGACACTGAACACTGCAAAAGTAGAGGAATGCAGAAGCATTAAATATGCAGTAGATGGATTCACCAGCAGAGGATTTCTGCTCCTTTTACTGTGCCCATTTATGGTGCTCTGAAATTATTACTGCTAAACACTAACAATTTTTATTTGCATCTCAAAAAGCAACTCATTTAGAAAATGTGGAATAGTTGCAGCTTTTAAATATTAGGTCATAATCAAACTTATTTTTACAATTTACACATTTATAAATTAACACAAATGCACATAAGTTAGCGTACGTTTATCAGAAGCAATTTTTTTTTATACAGAAAATTGATTGCCTATTAAAAGTTCTGCGCTGTGACAGACTGATAAACTCTTTTCGGTAGGTTTCTACCTTTCAATCAGATATAACACGGCAAGAAAACCAATAGTGTGAAGGCTGCTTTTAAGTTGACCTGCATTGACCCAAATACAGGTCAGGCGGATAGGCTCATCAACACATCCCTACTTAGATTTTGCTAAAGAACTCCAAGCATCTGTGTCTGGATTGCTTCCCAGTGGCCAATTCCAGCCTGTTTTTTTTCCTACAAGAAAAGTTTGATTTATTAATATTGCCATGGTGAAAAATGTTCCCCTAGAATTATTGATTCATTTTATTTCAAACTTAAACCATTAAATACCTGGTAATGGCAAAGAAAATATTTTAGTGGCTCCTTACAGGCCAATATGTCCACATTCAACTCGCCTCTTTTAAAATTCAATTCAAAACTAATTTTTATTGTGATACTATGGTATGGTTAGATTTGCATTACTTGGCATTAATTTCAATTACAATAAATATTGGACAGGAAATACAATTTCTATTTAATGTAGAAATGTATCAGAACATCTGCTGTGTTTGATTGACAAGTAGACACTGACTCTTTTGCCGATCTAGTTTTAATATCTGGCCTGTGTTATTTGTAAGAGTTATTTTTCTTTCATATTTTTTTTTCCTTTTTTTGCTGACATTAACCATAAACGTCTATTGGGCTTTTTCTGCCCCCACATGTTTTATGGTTCTCTTGGAAATTCTGTAAGGAGCAATAGATGCCATGGGTGTACTGCATCCATGACAGTTAGGATACTTGGAAATATCTCCAAAAAGGTTAAAACGTGAACTGGTTTCAGACAGTTTTTATCAACAACAATTTTACAGTAAAATAGAGGAAAAGAAAGGACCCCATTTGAGTAGCATTTTCCAAAAGGCTGGAAAGAAAAATTGGCAAACTAATTAATCTTGTGTCCTAAAAAACAGCAAACCCAGAAAAAATCTTTTGATATGTGATGGCCGCAAACACAAGCGGCTATTTTTTATCGGCAACTACGCTTATGCCCGTAAAACAGATCTCAGTGCACCTATAATGGTGAGTTACACAGAAAGCTGAATAAAAAGAGAACTTTAATTGCCTACATATATTTAAGGCAAGCACTAGAAGGAAATAATGATTACTCGGTCATTTAGGTTAGGTATACAAAACCAGTTTCCTATGTACTTCTTGAATTTAAAAATCTGAAGGAGCAGAGAAACAGTTTAAAGAGGAACTTGCTGGTTAGCAACATCAGTCATTATGAGAAGGAATATGTTCAACACAGTTGCAATGTCATGTAATAGCTGAGTTTGTTCAGGAAGGAGATGGTGTAATACTTACAAAACACAGCAAGACTACATTACTCAAGAGAAAGCAGTCAAAGAAGGTTAAATTTAGAGGAAGAAAATATGGTGTGCGGTTTTTATGATCTCCTGATGCAAAATGTAATTGCATTTACATGTGACATATCGCAATCTGCTCGACGACAGAAAAGAAAAAGAAAGATGGAAAAGAACAGGACTAAGTGCTAAATTAATTTGTCAAGTAAATTACTTGGTTTTAGATTATAAAATAACTAAACATTTAGATTGTTTTAAATGTTACGTTTAAAGCAATCTAAAGTTTGCTATCATGATAATATAATAAAAGTGAGGTAACATTTTGCTATTGGATTATTGATTCAGAAAACAGCTTAGTAATTAAAGATCTCATGAAAGGTTATTAGTCCTTTTGGGCATTGTCAGAAATTACCTCAACCTGTCCCTCAAAATTTGTGCATCAGAAGATAATTTTTTTTTCTCTGGCAGATTTTTTTCTTTGACAGTGGACTTATTATGAGATAAAAAAACGAACAACATGATGGAAGTCAGACATGTTGGTTGTAGCTTGATGGTCTTGAGCAGTTTTTCTGCTTCGGGGTCTGGGTGGCTTGTCATTATTGAGAGAACAGTGAATTCTGCTCAGTATGAGAAAATCATGTGGAGAATCTTTCGCCATTAGTTTATTAAGAGATTTACGTGCCCTTGGGTTATGCAGCCAGAAAATAATCGAAAGCACACAAGTCTAGCCTCTTCTGAATGGTTTGAATCCATTTGAGATGCTGTGACATGACCTTAAAAATGTGTTCATGCTTGAAAAGCTTACAGTAGGCAGAATTAAGACTGTCCTACAAAGAAGCATGGACCAAAAACATTTTGCCAATGCAGTGTAGTAAACATTGCCAGTTATCATGAATGTTTGATGGCAGTTGTTGACGCCAAGGGTTGTTAGGTCTATTTGGAATAATTGCTTTTTCACAAAGGGCCAGTTTGTTCTTGATTGCTGTGTTTTAACAAAAGTGTAATAATAAAGAAACGGTTAAAAAAAAATACCTCGAGGACAAGAGAAAGTTCAAAAAAGCCTATAATATATAACTGCAGATTGTCTGAAAATTTTTTTTCCTAAAAGTGTAAAATGATTTGTTAAAAAATAGAATTTTGGCATTTGTGGAAAAAATAAGATATAGAGCAGTTATTTTATCCAGAACAGCGATGACACAGTAGAAATGCGGAAATATTGTTGCATTGATTTGGTTTTTTCTGCTGTTCTGCTATAAAATACTAGTGTTTTGAAAATGTAAATAGTTTTTTAAAAATTGTGCAGAAATATGTAAGTTACACTTCAACCTACTTCTATATGTTAGAATGCTCTTGTCAAAAATGCTCTTGGACAACTAAAGTGTTTTGTACCCGTGTGAGTGCTATTTTAAATAATTTTAAAATCTTGAATTATATATTAATGTAGCTTTTTGTCATCATGATACTTAAAATTCACCTGACAGTTTCTATTTATTGGTCTCCTCTTAACAGATTTTCAGTACATTTGTTCATGTAGATATAATAAGGGTTGCATTATCACCTAAATGCAAACAAATTAATAATGCACCATCTGTTTCCCAACACTGATTTATGTTGCATAATAAAGAAGGTAGGGGGTAATTCTGATTTGATTTAAAATGAAGGGCAAAATAAAGTTGCCTCATTTGTATGACTGTATACCAGTGAATAATCATAAGTCCCTTTGATTAGAAATATTGTTCTTCTATATTTAGTTTGAGGAATTTGCCAGAGGGGTTTTCATACTGTTTACTGTGTCGTAGTCAAATATCAACTGCTCTGCAGCTAAGAAATTGTATTTTCCTTTAAGTGCCACCAACTGCTGAGCTGGCAGATAAACAGAAGGAAGTCCATAAAGCATAACCTTGTCATAAACTGTATTGAGTGCATAAAAAGTTTCATTTTCATTTACATATAGGTAACTAAGCAGTAAAAACAAGTCATCAACTTGTGTCAAGTCACTTCTATTTACATACTCAAATAGCACACATTTTTCCAAGAGCTACTCCATTCTCAAGCGCTTCAACTTTTGATTTTCTTAATAATATATTTTAATTTAAAAATCTGTTGGATCTACATTAGTAGGACCGTTTCTAAAAACGACACTTGACCCACTCCTGAAAAGTCTCAATGAAACCATCAGCATTGGCCGATATGAGGCATTTTTAACATATTGGTTTTGAGATTGGACTGAAGTAAACAACTACCACTTTTTCCATCTTGTTACCATTTGTTTATGTTATTCAAGAGGGGAAAAGAGGCAGGGCATGTGGTATTTTGTTCAGTCATGTGACAGTGATCCAGACAGGGTCTAAAGTGGAGGGATTTATATATATGTATATGTGTGATATTGGTAAATACAGCCATAACAATGTAATAGCTCACTTTTTAAGTCAACCAGGAAAAAATGACACAACTATAGTTTGTGTCCATGCGACCTTTGAAGTCTTTGGCACCTTTATCGCACACAGAAACACATATGCCAGCTATGTGCATGGTATATGCTACCACCTGTTTGTTGCAACCGGGATGGTATGAAACATTTTCTGCTTTGTTCATAAAGCATCTTGTAGATATCAGCTGCAGTGCAACCCGCACTCTCTTCTGACTATGGGTGAATGAAAACCACCCTTTTGGCAACAGCTCGGGACAGGGAGGACGTCACATAAATGAAAGGTTGTCCATTTAAGTATACCTATTGGTCCCCTAAAAAACTATGAAAACTCAGGCATTTTCATCAATCAAAGAAAGTTCCCCAGATGCCTTGGACAGAACGTGAGAAGTGGGATATATCTGGGGAAAGGAGAATGTTTGGCCACCTTAATCTACATATGCCCACCTTGCAAGGATCACATTTTTGTTTGAATTATAGACATTTTGTCAAACACACCTTCAAGCTAAGACAAGGTCTTGCAATTTCTTTCTAGAAGCTTATGAAAAATATGAAAGTTGACCATAGTTTGACTTTCGAAAAGTATTTTACCACCAGACTGATTTTCAAAAACCTGAAAACTCAGCAGTGCTCAGCAATTGTATTTATAAAGCTTCAGATATTGAAACACTGCAGATATAACTGTATTTTACTAGTATTTAATACAGTATAATACAGCAAGCCAAAGTAGATGCTTTAAGTTTCAGATTTCTACGTGTAAAAGTGTTTTAGGACGATGCATCATTTTCATTCTATTGTATTCCCCCCAAATATGTTGAGCAAAAATATTTTCTGCAACAGCTGCAATTACAGGTAAAGAGTTATTAATTTGAATAAAGTTAAAATGGATGGAAACACGAGTCAGTAAGAAAAAATATTATTTCTTATTATAAGTAAGAATATTTCTTCTTAAAGATGTATTTGCTACTGATCTAATTAGTCTAATACACATTTCCAGCCAACATCTGCCAGTCTGACACTGCACAGGGATACAGCATTTCAAGTCTGCACAATAACGTATAACTTATGCTCCTTTAACAAAAACCTTTTCTTTTGTATCTTGACAGATCTTCTAAATGTGTGCCAGTATAAAGTAGTGCAAATCCCATCTTCTTTGACAAAAAATGTATCTGAAATAATCATTATCAAAATGTGACAAAGATCTATACAACATGTGATCCTGTGTAACATATTTATTCCCGTAATGTTAAATGGTAAGAATAACTTGCATGATTTTTATAAATGAACTTGCGCACAAAGGAAGCCGCAATAATGGTGGCCACAAGAGCCACAATAGCCTGTATTCATTTCTTCCACTCTTGTTCATTTGATCGGTAGCATTTTTCATTGAAAGGTACAATATGCTGCAATATGTTGCAGTGTTGATGAGCTTTCATCCACTTAGCGATGGCTTCTGCAAGAAATTAGTTTTCATTTCCAATGTTTTATTGGTAAAAGTCCAATAGATTTCTCATTAATCAGCTTCTATTCAGGTTATATTACTGTTCAGCTCTATTCAGCCACAGTAAATCTTGTAAAGATGCTTTAAAGTGAAAATGAAATGTTCGACATCGACAGAAACAAAGAGAAATGAGACTCTGAAGCTGCCATTATGCTTAATGGCAGCCAGAGAGTTATGGGTGGAGTCGTTTCAAACTCTCAATCTCACAAAGATCAAAAATTTGAAACTTGGATTTTGTCATCTGAAAATGGATCAATGTTTACTTGTAAAAGTAAAAGCCTTCCACTCTGAAAGCAGTGAAGCTTAATGCAATAAGTGATGTCCAAAAGTATCTGCAGACACTTGTTAAACGATGGTGAATAACTATAAGAGTTTGATATTTGTAATGTCAGTAAAGGCTTTTTCTTTGATTATTGAAACTGGTACAATATATATATATATTTTGGTGGAATTGTAAAGAAAAACAGAGATGTTCCTTTTCATATATGGTGCTCTTGGGACATTCCTTAATGTTAGCAGAAAAAGTACAAAAACATCAACTACAACAGCAAAATCTGTGTAATTCTATCTGAGGGGTATGTTTGGCAAAACCCACTGATTCGGTTAATCTGCAGTTTTAACAGCGACTAAATTACGAAGCAGCTCCACATTACTTTTTTGCACTTTAAAGTAAACAAAGTACTGTCCAAACTGGGCACCATCCTCAATTAACCAGGACTTGGGAACACTGTTGTGTTGACCCAAGTGCAGCAACAGTAGTCCGTAATAGAATATGAAGTGTGCTTGGTCTGACCGCTATGTAACCTACAAGTGGGGCATCAGTAATTTATAAAATTCTCTTGCAAACCAGATGTGGCCCAGGGGCCTTGAGCTAGATGGGTCCAATCTAGATGATCGACATATCATCTAGATTATAAAATCCTAACCACACAGCTTGACTCTATGAGTTTTTGAATTTGAAGATTAAATATCATTTTAGAAAAGAATATTCCTTCTTTGATTAAATTGAATCTGTAAAAATAAACATGATTTTAGATTTGAACATGTTGGTCTTTGTGTTTAGAGAGAGCCACTTTGTAACCGAAAGCCTTGAAAGTATGAAGAACAACACAAACATCTCCTTGTCCAATTCTGTATCACCATTCAAAAATACAACAAAATTGAGCATAAACTCACCAACTACTCAGATTTACAAGATTCTGAGAGAGCAAAAAACAAAAAATCCAGGAGTGAATTTTGAAGCTATCCTGCTAATACAGTATATGTAAATTTGCATATATTGCTCTACTATATGTACAAATACCAGGAGATTCAGACAGCAAATGACATAGTTGGATTTTAAAACTATTTAAGATCACTTTTTCCACAAGTGAATTTCATAAAAGAAAATCCATGATTATTTTCCCATGGAGAGGAACATTGTTATTTTATAGAATTTCTCTGTAAATAAAATGGTAAATGCATATTTTACCAAGCAAAATAATTCATTTAGATAATTTTTTTTCATGCTTCAAGCACTAACTTTAATATGTTTTATTAGGATTTTACATGACCAGCCATATACAATCTGAAAAGTGTGGTATGCATTTGCATTTAGCCTCCCTAAATCAACACTTTGTCAAAACACTTTTTGACTTTTGAGTAGTGTCGTCTCTCAGTTCCGTCTCACTGAGCTTGAACTGTTCAACAAAGATGTATGTTCAAAATTCCAGTCTGTGTGGATGTAGGGACATTTACAGAAATGTCTCTATCATCTGGTATAAACAATGTGGATAGTGGTAATGCCAATTGTCAGCAACATAGCATTTTGCTTGTAGACTTCTTTTTTGATTTATTAGAGAAAAGGAGAATGACAAAATGTGTATGTCATGCTTATTTTGACTTTAGCTCTAAAACAAGAACAAAAAAACAATTATCTTTTATATTTTTCCCGTTCACAATTACACTCTAGTTTATGTTGTTAAACAACACAAGATTCTGTGAAATATGTTGAAGTTTTCACAGACAGCCTGCAGATATGAATTGTTAGGCAAAACATTTGTATACAAAATACACACACTTACTGTGTGTTTTTTTCTTTTCTCTTGATGAGTTTCGTTTTACTTTGTAGGATCCAGACCTATAGAAAGAAAAGCAAAAAAACCAGGGACTGTTTTTTTTACCAGGCCTATGCCACATAATTACGCTTTTTTTATTATTTACTTTAATACTATGAAGCAATGATGTGAATTATGGGGAAAAGGACTGTCTACTTCTGAATGCACATAAGTACACACAAATCCTGACCACTTATGTAGGTGGAGCTGAGCAGTCCGTGGGATGTGAACTTTTGCATCGCAGCACTTCAGTTAAGTGTTGTCAGAATGCATTTACTCATTGTGGACAAAGTCTCTTTTTTTCATTTTAATTATCTGAATGTGCAGCTGTGCAAAAAATACTACAAGATGTATTGTATAATCTTTTCAGTCCCACAGCAGGAATATTTTGGGGTGCAAATGTATCACTGCCATTATTCTACAAGGTAAGATTAGTGGTTTACACAACATTCAGGTCAGAGTCGTTTCCTAAATGTTTTTTTTATTTTTTGCTAGATTGATAGCTTCATGTTGATACATACATCTTATTTTTCTTTGTGAATACCCAGGGGGAAAGTATCAATAATCAAAGGCAAAAATCTATAAGCCATTACCTTGAGCAAAGATTTCTGAAAAAAAAAACCATAAAAAAATATTTGAATTCACATAATCAGGGTATTAGAATAAAATATGTTTTAAAAGTGAAGCACAAATCTGCCATTAATATTCAGTTGAATTTAATTTCATAACACAACACTTTTGTTTTTCAACCAAGTCTCTTTTTTCATTATTGAAGGTTTCTTTTTAATAAATATGGTGCATTTTGTAGGTTCTATTCAAAAAAGACTTGCATCATTATAGCCTATTTCCTTTAACCACATCCTCATTAAATCCATATTCATATTTTTATTTGTCTAACATATTGTGTTTTATGAATGCAAGTGGATCTAAATTGATGTCAGAGTAATGAAATAGTTGACATTTAACTACAGTATATAGTCAGATTCATCTGACTAATTGTAATGACAAACTTTGATTTCATATAGTTTTATATAATTATAGTACAGTTTTCATTTTGATTACATTTCTTTGTGTAAACAAACGTGAAGAAATGCTGCACATTTTGTCTTTTTTGTAAAGCCTGAAGCCCTCTACAGCTTCCAAGACATTTTCTCAAAATCATACCTAACTAGTTAAACTCTCTATGTCTACTGTAGTTCAGAAACTTTAAAAACCACCTTAGAATTACGAACACACTGTTACAGGTGAGGAAGGCTCCCCCCCATATCCTGTGAGTCAGCTGAGCAGTTCCTGTAGGCTCGGAGGGAAAGTGAAATACAAAAGAAGGAGCTTGGCATAGCTGGCATGATGCACAGTATGAATTCAGGAAAACTATGAGGGTGGAATAAATATGTAATGTTAGTGTGTTTTGTTTCTAAGTTTATTCACTACATCCTCCAATAACTGATTTTGTAGGCCAGTGAATCTTGTTGGGAAATTTTCCACATTAAATTACAGATTTTCAACTAAAGTCTATAAGGTATACATTTCTTGGGAAGTTAAATCAGCAATGAAGATAATTTCAGATTATCTTAGGAAGTTAAATCAGCAATGAAGATAATTTCAGATTATCTTCACAAAAAAAATGTTAAATATCAGTTCAGCTGAAATCATTGAGTTGTTCCTTGGCTGAATCTAACCTAATTTGGATGTTAAGGAAGGGAGCTAATAGGTGGAAAAGTTGCAACAGATCTTTGAGTTATAAAACCACCAACAGTCTCCTCCTTCTTTTAAACAGAGAACCAGCTTTAAGATAGCTTCAAGCGAGCAACTCATTTCCCATGGTGAGTTATTGGGGATTTTTAAGAGACTAAACTACTTTGGCCAAGGGCCTATGAGGACAAGGTGTGACCATTTTCCTTGAAACAAGGAGCACAAATAAATACAGCAAATAATGCAATCACACAGCACTGGCCTTGCCAGCTCCATGAACAACTGTGAAAAGCACAATGATAAGGTCATGTTTTCCAATCCAGTAAGTAAGCAAATTACCTTTGTTATATTTTCTTGTTTCCTTTAAAAAATATATTTTTATATTTTTTAGCAGAATTCAAACAAAAAGCTTCATGAAATAAAGAGAAAGAACCTCAACAAGTCTGTTCAAACCTGCCTCAGCCAAAGCAGCTCGTCTTTTTTATAGTCTTGACTTTTTCAGAGAATTTTTGGAATTGTGAGAAAGAGCCGACTGAATGTGACAAATGTTTCAAGCGACTTTTGCAAATCTGTGAGGCACAAATAAATTGTAGTTCATAATAAATTAATCTAGTCATATAACTTAAAATTGATCATTTTACATTCATGATAAAGTACTTACATTTTTTAATTTATACATTAATTTAAAATAATATCAACAACATAAAGCAGCTTGAACTGCTGAAATGTCCTATACAAATAAACCTGACTGATTAAAACATGACAGAAGATTTCAACATCTCAAATCGTATCCACGTCAAAGGTATATTTTTCAGTTGCTAACATAATTGATCATATATTACACAATGATAGAAGCTGAATTAAATAATTTAATATTTAGGAAGGATTTTCCATTTATGATCTATAATTAGATGGAATGCAGTGGGTGACTTATAAAGTTGATCCATATAAACATGTTTTACATAAGAAAACACCAACACTGATGTTATAGTTCATAGCTTTTTAAAATATAAACTGCTAAAAATGTTAAAATACCATTATTTTAGATGGACCAGTGGAGGATCTACAGATGAATCCAACTGTTTTGTTGTTGTGCTTAATATCTGCTTAATATCTCTGTTTTTGTGCAACTAAAGGAGTAGCAGGAAGCTGTTCAGTTTCTGGCAGCCTGTTAGCTTATCGTTTTGACATACTGTTCATGCAGAGTTG
The DNA here is from genome assembly GCA_902982915.1 of Phalloptychus januarius. Classification (NCBI taxonomy): domain Eukaryota; kingdom Metazoa; phylum Chordata; class Actinopteri; order Cyprinodontiformes; family Poeciliidae; genus Phalloptychus; species Phalloptychus januarius. The sequence goes on from CADWAE010000297.1 coordinate 309,339, forward strand.
TGGAGAGCTGTCAACTGACGCACCATAGACTTTCTGTCATGCCTAACTAGCCTGGCCATTTTCCTCTTGTCTCCTCATCAATAAGGCATTTCAAACTAAATAAATGCTGCGTTCTCATTGATACCCCTTCTTGGTTCATTCTAAGTGACCTTGAAACTTCACAACTACACCTCGGCACTATACTCACTTTTAGTATAGAGTAAAAAAAAATACTCTTCCCTCATAACATTTGCAATTGATATTAAATATTTGTCAACAGCTGTATGCAGGACTGTGGCATAAAAGGTTAAATAATTGTAGATAGACACCCAGATATTGACAGAATTGTCTATGTGAGAATTTATTTCATGATGGGCAGTATGAAAAGTATGAAAGTATGAAAGTATGAAAATCCCAAGAAGATGCTTTCAGAGCATGAAATCAGCATATTTTTATACATCCATACACCATGTATGCAGTGCCATGTTAACCCTTTTTTTACAGTACATGAGATGTCTAAAATCAGATATTTTTTTTTTCTCTTTGTCAGAAACACCAATTAAGATCTGACATTTGCCAATAGTCCCAACCTGTATGCTTAAATTCTGAAGTTTTAGTGTATATTCTTTACACATGTATGCTTAATTTAATCCACAATATAGGTTCAAAATTTGTATCTTGCAGTTCAAAGAATACCAATGCTGGATTTTTTTTTACCTTTATCTAATGTTTTAAAACCTAAGCCTTATCAGGTAGTTATTTATAGAAAATAATAGACTTTAGTATTTGGCTATTATTTTTCTGATATTAGTTGTGTCCTGACTTGGTCATTTTGATCTAATTTACTAGTTTTATTAATAATTACCCTAAGTAATATACAAAAGTGAGAATAAGAGTATCTCAACAATGTAGGACTGTAAAGGATTAGTTATGCTAGAATACATTTTCTCAAATCTCAGACCTTTTGATGCATTTATTCCATTTATCTATCCCTACAGCTCATGCTGAATGGAGAAAAAGAAGATGTTTCTTCCTCTGCTTGCATTTAGCTACAAAAATCAGACAGTTGAAAAGGGAGGATTTTACTAAACAATTTTAAGGGAATTTAAAATTATCCTGAGAAGGGCATGAGGGGCTCCCGCTGTCCAATAGAGGACTATAAGCCATTGTGAAGTTACTATATGACATAATGGTCATATAGTAGACATGTTGCATTTACTCCACATTAGTAAATGCTTGTATGCATTTTCCTATGCTGCTGAAATAAAATGTTTAAAGTTTAAACATTTTAAACTTTAAATGTTTAATATGGAAAAGTAATAGTATTAAGACAAGTTTGTTTGAAAATTTGGATTTATTCACAACATTTCCGATTAAGAAAAAACATTCTGAAGAGAGATGATTAACTGATGTGGATATTCTCCAGCTGTAATTTTTTTTAGAAATTCCACCATATTTAAATAAATAGCATGTTCCAGATATTTCAAACAAGCGCAAGCAGAAAACTCTGAAATATTGCATTAGTTGAGTATGAAATATGAAGATGACATGCCTTTAATGCACTTCTCAGATAAATAAGGCAATACAACTCTCAAGAGTTTTGCGTCACACAAATTACTTATCCATTTGATGTCATGCTACATTGTTATTTCAATCATTTATGCATGTCTAAAACTGGATGTTCTTTGAATTAAGACACAAATATGGCAGAACATTGTTTTATATGCTTTTCTTACTCTTTTTAGCTGTGCATCTCAAACTACAGCACATCCTGTAAAAGCACTTTACAGAGAAATCCTAGTTTCTACGCTAAATGTCCATTTGAAAATCTACTTCAGGTGTGAATTTGTAGTCTGGCAATACATAAATGGCAGTTCAGTAATTACACAAAAGTGTGTTTTTTAGTCTGGGTATTTTTGTTTGTATTTTTGCAATTTCCTAGAAAATCTTTAGAAATATTACGCATTAAGAACTCCAAGCCAGTACGAGTGAGGATCATATTGCCAAAGATGAGCACAAAAAAAGGATGAAAAAGGATGAGTACAAAGAAGACTATCAGAGGGAAAATAGAATAAAATAGACATTTATATAGAGTATAGACCTTTCTGAAGTGGAATCAGTGGTTTATTATTAGTTTAGCACAGAATTTTGATAAGGCTTTGAATCATATTCGTTGAAAGTAACAGTTAACATGCACCAAATAAAAGGACATCTCACTGTCTAAAGTTATATCAGACCAACCTTCTCTTGTTTTAGGTCAGTTAGAATTACCTGAATCATTTCTATCTGCTAAATTCCCTCATTCGTGAACAAGATCCCAAGATACTTAAACTCCTCCACTTGAGACAGAACACCCCCCCCGACCCGGAGTAGGCACTCCACCCTTTTCCGGCTCAAGACCATGGCCTCGGACTTGGAGGCACTGATTCCCATCCCGGCCGCTTCACACTCGGCTGCGAACCGCTCCAGTGAGAGCTGCAGATCACGCTCTGATGAAGCCAATAGGACCACATCATCCGCAAAAAGCAGAGATGCGATCCTAAGACCACCAAAACGGATCCCCTCAACACCCCGGCTGCGCCTAGAAATTCTGTCCATAAACGTAATGAACAGAATCGGTGACAAAGGGCAGCCCTGGCGGAGTCCAACTCTCACCGGGACGAGCCCGACTTACTGCCGGCAATGCGGACCAGACTCTGGCACCGGTCGTACAGGGACCTGACAGCCCGTATCAAAGGGCCCGGTACCCCATACTCCCGGAGAACCCCCCACAGGACTCCCCGAGGGACGCGGTCGAACGCCTTCTCCAAGTCCACAAAACACATGTAGACCGGTTGGGCGAACTCCCACGCACCCTCCAGGACCCTGCTGAGGGTGTAGAGTTGGTCCAGCGTTCCACGGCCAGGACGAAAACCACACTGTTCCTCCTGAATCCGAGGTTCGACTATCCGACGGACCCTCCTCTCCAGGACCCTTAATAGACCTTGCCAGGGAGGCTTAAGAGCGTGACCCCCTGTAATGGAGCACACCCTCCGGTCCCCTTTTGAACAGGGGACCACCCAGTCTGCCAATCCAGGGAACTGCCCCGATGTCCATGCAATGCTGCAGAGTCGCGTCAGCCAACACAACCCTACAACATCCAGAGCCTTAAGGAACTCCGGCCGGATCTCATCCACCCCAGGGCCCTGCCACCGAGGAGCTTTTTAACCACCTCGGTGACCTCGTCCCCAGAGATTGGAAAGCCCGACCCAGATTCCCCAGGCTCAGCTTCCTCAATGGAAGGCATGTTGGTGGGATTGAGGAGGTCTTCGAAGTACTCTGCCCACCGGCCCACAACGTCCCGAGTCGAGGTCAGCAGCACACCATCCCCACTATACACAGTGTTGGTGCTGCACTGCTTCCCCCTCCTGAGACGCCGAATGGTGGACCAGAATCGCCTCGAAGCCGTGCGGAAGTCTTTCTCCATGGCCTCTCCGAACTCCTCCCACGCCCGAGTTTTTGCCTCAGCAACCACCCGAGCCGCATGCCGCTTCGCCCGCCGGTACCCGTCAGCTGCTTCCGGAGTCCCACAGGCCAAAAAGGCCCGGTAGGACTCCTTCTTCAGCCTGACAGCATCCCTCACCGAAGGGGTCCACCAACGGGTTCGAGGGTTGCCACCGCGACAGGCACCGACAACCTTACGGCCACAGCTCCGGTATGCCGCCTCGACAATGGAGGCACGGAACATGGTCCACTCAGACTCAATGTCCCCCACCTCCCCCGGAACGTGTTCAAAGTTCTGCCGGAGATGGGAGTTAAAGCTCCGCCTCACAGGGGATTCCGCCAGGCGTTCCCAGCAGACCCTCACAACACGTTTGGGCCTGCCAGGTCTGACCGGCATCCTCCCCACCACCGGAGCCAACTCACCACCAGGTAGTGGTCAGTGGAGAGCTCCGCACCTCTCTTCACCCGAGTGTCCAAGACATACGGCCGCAGATCAGATGAAACGATGACAAAGTCGATCATCGAACTGCGGCCTAGGGTGTCCTGGTGCCAAGTGCACACATGGACACCCTTATGCCTGAACATGGTGTTCGTTATGGACAATCCGTGACGAGCACAGAAGTCCAACAACATAACACCACTCGGATTCAGATCAGGGGCCGTTCCTCCCAACCACGCCCTCCAGGTCTCACTGTCATTGCCCACATGAGCGTTGAAGTCCCCCAATAGAACGAGGAGTCCCCAGGAGGGGCACTCTCCAGTACCCTCCAAGGACTCCAAAAGGGTGGGTAATCCGAACTGGTGTTCGGCCCGTAAGCACAAACTACAGTCAGAACCCGTCCCCCACCCGTAGGCGGAGGGAGGCTACCCTCTCGCTCAACGGGTAAACCCCAACGTACAGGCGCCGAGATGGGGGCAACAAGTATGCCCACTCCTGCCCGACGCCTCACCGCGGGCAACTCCAGAGTGGAAGTATGTCCAGCCCCTTCAAGGAGACTGGTTCCAGAACCAGAGCCATGCGTCGAGGTGAGACCGACTATTTCTAATCGGAACCTCTCAGCCTCACACACCAGCTCCGGCTCCTTCCCCACCAGAGAGGTGACATTCCACGTCCCAAGAGCCAGCTTCTGCAACCGAGGATCGGACCGCCAGGGCCCCCTCTCCCGGCCACCACCCAGCACACAATGCACCCGACCCCTTTGGCCCCTCCCATAGGTGGTGAGCCCATTGGAGGGGGGACCCATGTATTCCTTTCGGGCTGAGCCCGGCCGGGCTCCATGGGAAAAAGCCCGGCCACCAGGCGCTCGCCATCGTGCCCCCCCTCCAGGCCTGGCTCCAGGGAGGGGCCCCGGTGGCCCACGTCCGGGCGAGGGAACACCAAATCCAACGTTTTTATTCATCATTGGGGTCTTCGGGCTGCGCTTTGTCTGGTCCCTCACCTAGGACCTGTCTGCCTTGGGTGACCCTACCAGGGGCATAAAGCCCCAGACAGCATAGCTCCTAGAATCATTGGGACACTCAAACCCCTCCACCGCGATAAGGTGGCAGCCCAAGGAGAGGTACATGATAGATAGTATTTCAATTTCAAAATAGACAATTCTTGACATCCTTTTAAGTTGCTCATTCGGTTCATGAAAACAAAACATAACAAGGCTCTAAAAAGTAATATTAGTCTCCTAAATCCTGTAGTTGCTTGTGAACCTTAAGACTAGTAGAGTCTTATGGTTCACATGCAAAGCTGTGTGTCCTTATCCTGTTCATATGCCAAATCAAGGCATGCTCTGAGATTTATTGCTCAGCCTGGAGATCATATTTAGATGTCTGTGTTCTGCAAGTAAATAGAAGATAGATTAAAACCAGATACCAGTCTTACACTTGCTGTCCAGAAATAAAGATCAAAGAAAGAAGCAAAAGTCATTTTTTAAAGCAATAGAAAACATTTAATAATTGGGAAATATCTCATGGAAACACATACCAGAATAGCAACCAAGCTTGGTTGTGTTCAAATAAATTTGGAAAACACAACAAAATTAATTTACATTACATGGGCAAATAATTAAACATGCTAAATGTTTTTATTTATTAAGCAGCTTCTGGTAATTATGCATCGACATATAATTTAAGGAATTCATTTCAAACTCTAATATTCAAATGTGGCTGGCTTGATTGAAAAAAAGTCTGAACTGAAAGCAGTGCAGTTCTGTCATATATCTTAGTCATTGTAACAAACTGCAGCAGGCACCTTGTCCAGTCTTTACATGCCCACAAGGCTCTGCAGCAAAAAACTTTTGATATTTCATCAGAAGGTCCAAACCCCCATGACAGTTAGCACAGCTCCATTCATTCACATGTTGTTTCACAGCCAAAGATGAAACACTTTTCCCTTTCATGATGATCTCTTTTGAAGAAATAAAGAAATTGGAACTCATTAGAGCCAAATTCCTTACTGTGACAAGTTTTTCAGGGTACCAGTTTGTCAGAGATGCACACATTTGTAAGAGTACAGGACAATGGTGCAATTCCAGGCTGAACTTAAGATCATTTCTTAAATTTTCTACTCTTAGTAATACATACTACTGATTATTCCACAAGCGACTGAGGCAGGATAGGGAACCACTATTTAACCTTCCCACAAGTATTGTCAGTCACATCTTGTAGAATGCAGTGGTGGTATGAAGAACATTTTTTTGAAAATACGATGAGCTATTAATAGTCTTAGCTTGGGCTGTGGTCTGCAGAACTGTACTGAGTAGAGATATTATTGACTGCAAATCATGCAACTCAGCAAAAAAAATGGTTTTTAATTTTTATTAATAAGTAATTCTTCCGGGTGTAATGGTGGTCTATTTTTGAATGTCCTGCTTGCACCAGAGATTTATTAACCATTAAACTGGCAAAGTGGAATTACAAAAATAAACTTGCTTAATGGAAACATGCAAATTTCAGAAAAATACTTTCTTTTCATTAAATCTTTTGGCTCTACAATGACTTTTGTCGCATTACACTACTCAAGTAAGTTTGTATATCAAAAGCAGCAAAGCACTTATTTGTAGGTACAGTGTGCAGTGTTGGGCACAAGAGCTCTCAGCATCTCACAGTTCATCAAAAATACAAACACATAACAATTCATTCTGGAAAAAAGGACCAGACATCTCTAGTTCTCAGTGGTTCAAACATCAAGCTCCTATTGCATCTTTATCCGCCTAATTCTTGGCAATTGCACATCGCTACCATTCAGCCTTGTGTAAACTCTCGGACTGACTTATATTAGATTCTGGTAAGTGATGAAAATGTTGTGTAATACATCTTGACCTTTATTATATGTTTGTCTTTAACTGCCTGTGACACTCATGATCCCACTCAAGCCCTCTGGTGTTGTACTATTGGGCCAAGATTTTTGCAAATATATTATTTCACATCAATACTTTTTGCTGGTTTGAATTTGTTTCCATAGGAACCTACTTCCATGTGCTTAACTACTTTTTTTCAGTAAGTGAAATTTTAAAAAATTCATTATGTGCATATTGAGAAGATCATCATTGTCTTCTGACTCCCTGTACTATACACAGTCTAACATTGTTCTCCCTCCAATTTCATTCGTAAACATGCTAGAGCGGAAACTGAAATTGATATTTTGTCCTATGTGAAGAGTTTTCCCTAAGGCAATTTCAGTTTAAAATTAAACAAAACAGTTTGCTTTTCAAGAAAAAGAATACAATGAGTTAGGGATGAGTATGTTTTTTTTATTATATAAAATCCAAATCTCTAAAGTTCTATGTAATTTTCCCTTAAGCAACGCCATGAAACCTGCGGCTGAGCTTCATGTGTGGCTGCACTGCTCTCTCCCTCAGTACTTTCACACACTCAGCATGAATTCACTCCACTAAAAGGCCTATAATAGACTTCCAACACTTTCAAAGGTGTGCCTTAAAAGCTTCTGCAAGCAGGGTGAGAGGAATAGCAACCTACTAAATTGGCCAGTGTGAAAAAGCAAAAAGTATATTGTAGGTCCATTCTTTGGAAGTTGCCAGTTTTCAAAGGAGCATACACAAAATAGTCTCAGAAATTCATGTGATGGTAATTCAGTCAGGATAAGATTTTTCTGTTCCATTGGCAGCATTTCATGCGTCGTCTTTTACAAGAATATGCTTATGACTGATATAAATCAACTTATTATTCATTTTACAATAAGACATGTAGGGGGGAAAAAGAACACATGAAAATGTTTATTTATCGATTGGTTTTTAAAACTGAAATGCTGTAATTAAATGCAGTTTTCTGGCACAAGAAGAGACATCCGAGAATCATGAAAACTGATTTTAATAAATTTGATCTGTATATACTCTATTTTAATACACCTTATATTGTCCAAAGAGTTGCATTACATACATTCTACCTTTAGGTTACAATTACCGTATATTTAAAGTTATTGAATATACGGTATTGTATTTCATGCAAAACCTTTTCAAATTCACTTTCAAATCTAAGTCGGCACTAATTATTTATTCATTTATTTTAAGGTAGTAAACCCTTAAATACAGAAATAGATCCAGTTGAGATTGTACAAAAGAGAAAACCCTTTGTTCTGAAAAGAAAAAAAGTTGAAGACTCTTCATCAAAACCCTGATAAGGCAGAGTGTCTCTGCTGAGTGATTATATTCCTCATTTTTCCTGATTCTTTTAAAGACTTAATCTATAGAGGCTTCCTTCTCCTTGTCATATTTCAGTAAAATTTTCTTAACACATTTCCTAAAAATATGATTGAGCTCAGAAAACTGAGATAGAAAAAAGCAGGGTCACCTTTTGTAGATGAGGTTTATGCACTGTAAAAACAGCTGCATGAGGCACCATGACACAGAACGCTAAGCTACAGCTTGTTTGTTTGGCAGAATCAAACTTCTAAGCAGAGAATACAAAGCTGTTGACTGCACCAACCAGGAAATAGATGTATAGAAATAGTTTCACATTCTGTGGAGCTCACAGCACTTTATAATAATGAACGCTTCTGTATTCAGACCTCAAAGTAGCCAGTAGGATCTAGGAAGGCTATGAGCCTCTACTTGTAAGGAAAAATGTTGTTGTTTTGTTGTTGTTTTTTTTTACATAAAGCAGAGATACTAAAAAAATTATTTGTGATGTACAGGTGTTTTTACTGGATAACAGATTATTAATACCAATAGGACAATTTTGTGGGTACCTTAGCATTATATAAAATGCTAAAGTGTTAAGAAATAGTGTCACGATCAGCATGGCAAAGTCTGTGATACATACAAACATTATCAGGCATTTCAACAAAAAAACTTTAAACTGTTGGAGCAGTATGATGGAAAAATCTGATGATAAAAAGATAACCTTTTAAAGCCATGGGCTAGTTACCATGACTATTGTCCATCTTCTGTGTTAGCATGTGGCACCATCATCCCATGTTAATATTTATACACTATCTTCTGTTTTCCACCTATTTTTAAAATAGAAACCAGAACCAGACATAGAACTTGGGTTCTGATTTGATTAGTGGTGCTCCTAATCACAACCCGTATTAGGAGCACCAACTACTTTTGAAGATCCCTATCGTGAATTACTACATAAAAAGTTGCATGTAAGCACAACATTTGCCTGCCTTTGTCTCGTCATTCTCACTTATGCATACATCTGTCAGCATTCACATCAAAGCAGCACTGATGGGCTTTAAAACTTATCATCATAACAACAGGAGATGTTGGCTTATTAAAAAATAATCTAACCTGTTTCATGAGGTAGAATATGTCTGGAGAAACATCTGTGAAACAAGTTGTGTATTAAATATGTAGCAGCTACATTCAAAATTCCTTTTTGGATGGGATGGCAGAGCTATAAAGAGAATCCAGAGTGCGGGCCCCCAGGCTCATTCACGTCCCCCTATTCTCCCTATTTGACAGTCAAAGCAGAATGATCTTGCACTCTCTCTGTGCTTCATCCTTGCCATTTCCCCAGCTCTGTGGGGATAAATCAGTCAAAATGTTCCCCTCACTGACAGAAATTAGTGACATAGGAATGTCTCTGATCATTTTAGAAAATCAAGAAGAGAAAAAAACAAAGCATCAAAGTTATTTTTTTTGTACTTTTCTTTCCCTGAGAGCAATTGCACAGGCTAAAGAGTTCATTAATGCCGCTTTTGTACTGAAGTGGAGGCCTCTGGAGACATTCAGGATCCCCAGGCTAGAGAAATGAAGGAAGGATGGGGGTGTGCTGCAGTGTAGCAGGAAAAAGAGAACAATCCTTGTAGATAGATTAAAGGAGCTGGATTTCAAAGGCGTCTTTATAACCTATTAATGTACTGTTGCTTTATCCTTGAGAATTACAATGAGCTGATTTTTCAATTTATCTTCACACATCTGATCTCCCAAATTATTAAGATTGTGAAATTTGCATTTGTGCTTTAATCTGTATCCTTATTTGCACAGCTGATCTCCAAAAAGACTTGCATTTTTTTCATCTTTGCCAGTGTGACAAAAACTCATTTTAATCAAGCCACATCTCTTCCTCTGCTGACTGATGGGACTTCATAAATTAGAGTGATTATACAACTGCTAGTGATACATTTTACTGCATTATCAGGCTCTGGCTTATATTTTACATAGATTATTCAACCATCGGTAGCACAAACAGAGTTGATGCTTTGTTTTCATGGCAACTCAAAAACAGACAATATTCATCAAAATGTAAACTATGAATATACAGACATCAAATGTTATTCCCTGTTGAGTAGACACATAACACACAGATGCAAAATGCAATCGAGCGAGTAGTGCAAGATTGGCAAATTTAGTGTTTTCCAATTTGGCTCCAAATTATAAATCAAAGGCTCCCCATCACCAACATTTAGCTGCAATTGCTCTCAGAATGGAATACATGGGATGGTGGTGAGCTATTTTATCTGGATTACTGCAAATATATAGTCAAATGTATATAATATGCATGAAACGTATAAAGATTGCTCTCAGTTAAAACCTTAAAAAAACCTGCAGTAATAGTGTAATGTAGAGTTGCGGGTTGGATCGGCATTAGTCTGTAATTTTATTCATTGCCAAAAATCACTGAGAGGCAGTTTGGTCACCTCCATTAGCAGATGGGCAACAGGTTGCCCACCTTCCCCAACGTCTGGTGGCTTCCGTTTGAGCTTGCCAAAAGTCTGGCAATAATTTTTGCATGAGAGAACAGCTTCAGAAAAATAATTTCTTTAAATATCACAAATATAAACAGTTTCAAATGTTTACATTTTTGACAGTAAACAATGCTGTATTTAAACACTGAAATTGATCTTTTGTTTTCTTTTTAAATAGAGTATTATTTTTGTGGGCTGAATGTGCAAGTTGTTTCTAAACTCAAAAGGTATATGCTAAGTCACTCAGTTAAACCCAAAAAACAAAAATAATAAACATATTTGATTTTTCTTCAATATGTTTGTTAATAATAAAATGTATGTATGTTAATAATAAAATGTGTTTTTTAGCATATTTTTTTAGCATGTTGGTGTGACGTATAGAATTTTTAAAATCCCAAATCCAGTTCATTATTGAACTATTAATACTATTACCTTTAAGAATGTGTTTGAGTTTTGGGGGAATTTAATGTACAGCGGAGAAAATGAAAATATATTGAGCAATATTTCAAAAACAAAGTCAGATATCGATGTCTTTTTTCAATACTTTGATCAAAAAAGGACACTGCCACCTTCAGAGATTTGCTTTCAGCTGTTTCCTCGGCATCCATTAGTGTGACAGTGTGGAGAATAAGCATAGAATAAAACATTGGGTTACTTAATACAGATACTTGTGAATAGATAAATGCTATGAAATTAACTGCATATTATGGGAACAATGCAATGTGGCTATACAGTGAAATCAAATGAAATATTCAGAAATGAAGTGAAATAACATGAGAACAGAGGATAATATGGTAAGAAGCTGCACAAATATATAAAGAGAAACCAGCAACATCCTGTCATTATTCAGAAAGCAGCCCTGCTCCTAGTCAGAGCAAATTAAAATTGAATCCAAATTAATGGACCGTAATAGATTCACATTGCTGAGGAATTGCATAATTAGACTCTGGTGGTCTCTACCAAAAAATTTACAACAAGTCTTAGGTGGGCAATTCTGTTGGACAGCAGAAATAATTTATCCATCACAAAATAAACTTGATAAATCTACATCCCATTTCCAAAACCTAAATCACTAAGTAATGTCTCTTTGGCAAAAAGCAATCTTACAGAGTATTGACAGCAGTTCTATTTTATTTTTATTAAAACACCTGATGAGTTTTCTCAAATTAAAGTTGGAGTTTTTTATTTGCAATATTTATAACAACTGCAATAAAAGATGGAATTATTTAAAGGCTTTTTATTGATGATGTTGCCAATAAAAGTAACCGCTACTATATCAGACAGTGTGAACTAAACGTTTTACCTCTTTTTTGTGCACTGTTGCACAACAGTCTAGTTATCTAAGTACATCTGCAGATAATGGGATTTTGAGTTGTACAGGTAGTCTACAAAGTGAAGAGACATGGTGTGTGTACAAACCCCTTTTAAGACTATTTCAGACTCACAACCTTTCTATCTCACAAACTGCCTTTCAGGCAGTCAATAATGCAGCCAGTTGTGGAAGAGTTCTGCAGTTTTCTTGAGCTTTTTACAAAAGAGAGAAGATTGGATGGTGCTAAAAAACTAAGAAAAAAACAAATCAAAATGAATGACTTATTCAATTTAAGAAATGTGGGTAAAAAGCTGAAGGATTTACTCTGTGGACACTCAAGGAGACCAAATATCACAGACAGAAGCCATCTCTGGCAGCCATGACAAAAATGGATGGACAAAGGGTTGACATGCAAGTTTTTAGAGGAGAAAAGATAGAGCAAAGGAGATGCGTAGTGTATTCACCCATACACACACAGATTAACTGGAATAGTATAGGCCCAGAATGCTAAAGAAAATCTTCCTGTTGGCCTGCTGCATCAAAATGTGAACTTTGTTTGAGACCTGAATGATATGTCTCTGACTGTTGGTGAGATGAAAGGCTCCATTTTGAAGTCGTTATTGCTGGTGTTCCCGACCAGCTGCCTCGTATTCCTCCTCCTGTCAGAAACACTTGGCCAGACATGTGAAAACCCTCCGGAGCCTTTTATCACATTCAAAGGCTGCTGTCTGACCACGGGACATTTCTGAGCATGGTATTGTCCATCACACTGTGTACAATTTACTTTGTGGTTAGGAGGACTTGAAGTTAAACAAGGATAGAATGTGGCGGAGATGCTGTGAATGATTTTGAAATTGTGTTTGAAATGGACACAACTGTGCAGCCTGAGCAAACCAGCTCTTCTCTGCCGCTGTGGAGTTAATGTGGATGAAAGGTGTTTAGATGCAAAAACCAAAAGGACACGCTTTGGGTTGAGTAAAAGGGACACAAAAAGTTTAGAAATGTCATGACTTTTGTGATGTTAATAACAGAGCCCAGTTACTTATCTTTGTACACGGATTAACAAAATAGTTTGAGACGACGGTGGAGATAGCAGCTATGCAGCCAATGAAAACATTTTCAAAATTTGTCTTGTGTTCATTCTGACTGCCGCTGTTCAGCCATAGATAAGTTTTCTAACTCCTGTCTGTATCCTTGGAAGAGTTTTCACTTCTGGGGAGATGGTGGAATATTGATTGGACATTTAAAAAAGGCGCGGATGTTTGAAGCAGCGAGATGTCTGACTGTTTCTAGGCAACCGGGACAGCAGTATCTGCCTGTAGTGCCAGTATTTAGCGGATTGGGGTTCCTGTGCAAGCCCTGCTATGACTATTGTGCTGATCTTAATGTTTTCTGTGTTTTATTTTGTTCAGTATTGTTTCATTTGGTGTTGCTGTGTGCATGACAAATGGGTCTATCGAACATTTATGAAAATACGGAACAAATCACGTCCCATACCATTTCAATACAAAATGCAACACTTTGCTGCCCAATAAATGCAGCTTGTATTTTATGGGAAGGGGTGGCAACCTTACATCCAACATAACATCTAAGAAGCCTTTGGTAACTCTGGTGGAAGACGTGGTATGGTAATTATTACTGACACACATTCTGATCTTTATATACATGGAATTAGCAAGAAAAAGCTATAGTTGAAAGAAAGCTATAAGAACTCTTGATACGATTAGCCAAAAACCATCCAGGGGATAGGAGGAGGCATCTTGGCCAGATAAACCCAAAACCAAACTATTAGCATCATCGATAAAATTGGAAAAACTTAAGGCATATAAATTCCACTCATCAAAAGTGATGCATTTTTTCTTCTTTGAATAATTTTATTGTGGATTTTTCTTTTTCCACATTAAAACCAAACAATTCTACAACAAATCACAGTAAGGATATCAAATAGATTACACAATGAAAAGGAGAGCAAACTAAATATACACGTCTGCCACTGTAGACGTGTATACAGCGTCAGACAATTGAATTACAATATTCAGTTAGTATAGCAATTTTTATTATTTGTAATATTTCTGTGGCAGTCTTGATTATTAATAATGGATCAATGTTTTGATTATCTCTAAAGCTTATGAAAGGAAATTTAGTTATTTTTCTCAGACGTAAATACTTTTGCAGCACAGATGGTAGCATGTTAACCTTCAATTGACCCATGTGTGTAGTTTGATTGACTTTAAACACAGCCCCTTATGTTGGGACCTTTGCTGCTTTCTTCATTGTCATTTAATATGAGTCAAATCTCAGAGTCTGTTCTGCTCTCCTGACCTTTGAAAAATTGGACCAACATAAGGGAAATTATCTCAACTTATGGGATGAGCCAGAAGAAATAAAAAATTATGTGCCATACCACAGAAACTGGGACACCTGGCCCTCCAAACAAATTATGTATTATGAGTGAGCTAAAACTAAGTTTTTGTAACCCATGGTGGGAAGACCAATGGTTTTTGTGATTCATTAAATGTCATTCACAAGTTCTGACAAACAGCACACCATGGGTCACATTTCATAATACCTTTGCCCAGATGAACAGGCTGGCATTTCTCGTCCACAGCATGCAGGGCTCACTCTGCCCTTTATGGAATGCGACAAGACTATTCAGAGTAATAGGGCCTGTTACCAAACTATTTTATTCATTATGTAAATATTGAAGGCTTATTTAACTTACATGACCTTCTCTCTCAGTCGCATGGCTCACACCTCTCTGAATTAATGGACCTCAAAATGGGACAATGCTCTGCAATATTAAACAAATAAAAGCTGACTGACATTAAAGAATGATGCAAGCTGGTCTAAATCAAGACACTATCACAGTCGAAGCTCTTCAGGGAGAAGAAACAAAGCAACCGTTATTACATTTTTGTTATCAAAATGAGATCCTTTTAGTGCCTAAATGCATGTCATTTGCTTAAAAGCTGATTCTGATTAATAAGACAGTTGGGAAATAACTCAGTTAAGGAATATTCTTCACGTGACACAGATTGACTCAATGTTTTGTTGAGAGGCAAAATAAGCATTTATGATGTAATGGGCATCTATAAATTGAGAAAATTAGGGAGAGTTTTGGGGGTTTTCTGGCATAGCTTTGTTTTGCTTGCTCATTTAAATTTCTAGGACATCTTGGTATTTATTCTAAGGATTTCTTGAGAATCAAGAAGAATGTTGAGTGGAGCTTTAAAGGTTTAGTTAAAACTCTAAAGCCTACAATTATAGCTGGAGATGGAAAGTAGTTGCATTAAGTTGTGTTTTGTTAATTAAGTACAATTTGTCTATACTTTGTACTTTAAGTAGTTCACAAAAACTAAACTTTTACTTGAGCTTGTTTTGAGTAGATTATTTTACGCAGTCAAAATTGAAATTACATCCGTTCAGGAGTATAAATAAAATAAAAACACCAGAAAAAACAGCAGTGGTCCTTCTGCTGGGTTTGCAATCAGATCAATTATAATTTAGAGGCACCAGAAAAAAACGTACACAGTATAATTAAAGTTACCCTCAGAGAAACAGAAGAAACCTCATGACTGCATTTAAAAGACACGTCACATTGTCAATGTGATGTGTGCTGCAATGGCCTGTCACCTGGATAAGGCCCACTGCATTGCTTTACAGAGGGGACAGTGCGTGACTGTTTTCAGATACTTCACTGAATCCACCACAGTGAAGAGATTCCTGAGCGTTTTCCCACTGGAAGACAGGTCTGTTGTGGGTCTTAAAAGCTCCTGAAAGAAGAACTCCAACCATGTAAACTGTGTAAACTAGGAAATAAAATCATTTTCCAGATTTATGATGGAGATGCTGTGATGGGTGGAAAATCCTGCTGTTTACAGGCTTGGTTGAAGGAGGCCTTTCTTCATGTCATTTGTATGTTAACATAATCAATAAAAATCCAAATTGGGACAAGTCAGTTCGAAAGGCTCATGGTCTGTACACATTGCTATAGGACAAAACTTTTATTTTACAAGGCCTTTATACATTCTCTACAACATCCTTAGATAATTTCACCTGGCCCATAATTGACGTGAAGGAGTCATAGACCACAGAGAAAGCAAACTCAGATGCAGATAGTCTGACACACTACCAGACGCAGAGTTAAGACTTCTTGTTGCTTCAAAAATAATGGAGGACTTAAATTCACTGAAACTTTCCAAAATCTGTTCTTGGTCTGTACCACTAGTTTCACACAGAAAAAAAATGGATGCCACAAATGGACATTTTCCAGTGAGCTGAAAACAAAAGCTGAACTGTGATGCATTATGAGGTCTGCAGTGTTAACTTCTGACCTGCCACTGTTGGGGACGAAGACAGAGAACAATTTTCAGAGCACATTTGCTAAGACCCATAAATTAATGCAAGTAGCCATCACAACCTTGCTGACTGCAGAGTCAGAATGTGTTTCCGTACACAGAGAAGGACCAATTCTTTTCTCCTCAGCAACCTGGGACAGGAAAGGTTCAGTGCACTGACTGAACTGTTAAGCAAGAATTCATCCAGAAACCCCCTGACTTCAACAATGTGGTTATTAACCTTTCTGCATCCTAGAGAGGCTGCTGGAATGAGTTTCTCTTTTAATAACATAGGCCGCATAAAATAAAAAATAAAAGATGCACTTTCCAATATGCTATGGCTTGTTTGATTTCCTTTTATTAGTGTGATTAGTAATTGGGTCAAGGAGCGTGGTGCAGGGCTATGCAAAGCTTTTTGAATGGGGGGAGGGGAAACATCAGCTGCAATGATTATAGTTCTAAACCTTAATGCAGAGCAATCAAGTATTTGGTGGTGTTTTTTTATTAAATCAAATAATTAACATGCTTCTGTTGTTAGAATTCAATCTGCAGTTTTTCATTATACATCTGTTTTCCCATTCCACAAAAATCTCCATCAGTCGCCAATGCAAAGCAGGATTTATTCACTTCCCAAATTAAGTGAGATCTATACTGCATTGAGCAATGCAATGAAAATACATTTTCTACAATGACATTTCCTCCCTCTAGATTAGATATATCCACTACTAGACACTGGCTGGTTAGACCAAGTTGTTCATTTGATAATAATTCTTGCTGACAACAGCAAAAACAAATAAACAAATGAAATAAAATTGAGATCACATAACTGCTATTTGTAAAGTGTTTTCTGACTGTCAGAAGGATTTAAACAGAATTGTGCTGATCTGGGCTTCTTTTGCTCTGGTGTTCAACATCACAAATGGGTGGGTGTATTTGTTGTAATAATCGTGTTAAGTCCAGTTTTATTTTTATGCTAATGTGTTGAAAGCACATTTTTGGATATTCTGCCTTGCAGCACCCCTGCTTTTGGTTTTAAAAATATTTTTATTCACCTTCTACCTTCAGGGTTTAGCTAAATTTGGGTTCTGGAAAACACACAAGCACATGACATAATTAGCCTGTCCTGTAAAAAACAATGGGCATAGGAAAAGAACAACTGAAATTATTCTTACATTATTTGCATTGAACATGGACTGATATTTTTTTCTTACTGCACTTGTAGTTGGAAGTACAAAAAACAAGGTTCTGGGACATAATGCAGTGACTATTTATACAGAGGCCACAGACCTCGACTCCTCTGTTCCTGTGTCGCATTTCGCCCAGCCCCCAATGAACTTTGTGGTTGTTACATGACAAAATAAAGATTTAAGAATATATATGTTTTGCAATGTGATGCAAATGCAACCTGGGTTTAACTGGAGTAGGTCATCAGTGTTTGTCATTAGAAGAAACTAGACACGTTATTTATACATGAAGTATACACATTGGTACTCAAATTGATGTCAAGCACTGCATGTCTAAAGCAGCTCAAGCTTATAACAGTAAGTATGGAAAATCAGTGATATTTTTGTGCACTAAGTGTTCATCACAACACCACTACAGTCCGCTATAGATTAGCAATCTGAATTTTACCTCCCGTAGTAAAATGAAATATTTTCTTTATGGTCCAATATGTTAAAAAAAAATACATTTAATTTTTGGCAGCTTTTCGATAGCAATACTTATTGATTTCTGTTTCTTTGCTTCTTTTATTGCACAAACAAGGCTGTGGAAGTAGACCATATTTCATGTTCAAACTAAACTTATTATCATTGGTCTCTCTTGGACCATGGTCAAGCAATATAACAGCCATAATTTTGATGGATTGAACTACTTACATGAAGATACAGATGCATTTAATGTGCAGTTGAACATTTTAATGGATAGAACAGTACCTTGGTGCCCCACTCTGAGCTCCTGTTACAATTAAGTGCCACATGAATGAAAATAAAAGTGCATGAAGAATGCTTCGTGAAACCTAGAGCTCAAGATCTTTGACAAAAAGTAGCAACGGACTACTTCATGTCCTCATGTGCATGCTTTTTAACTGATCATGGAATCTGTTCATGTCAATGTGGCAGTCAGTAAAATTATATTCTTGTCATAAAATGGCACAAACCACAAATTTGTCCCAAAGGATTTTTTGTTTGTTTTTTACAATAATCTGCTAAGCGTGCATATGCTCCATTATTCCAGCCCAAATATACATGTTTGATGACCAAAGCTGCCATATGGAGCGTTAAGCTTTTGGATGTTCCTTTTCTCTTTCAATTGAATTCCTTTAGGAGTTGCAGATAAGGAGTTAAAGTTCACCTAATAAAAAGAACTGAGCCACAGGGGGAGAAAGGAAGAGTTAATAAAGGTCTGACATGTAAATGTCTAAATACAATTTCTGTCAATATTTATTTTTTATCATCATTAAATGTGAAATTAAAAATATGAATAATAAAAAAAGTAAAGACCAACATGTGTAATTCCATCCATACACTTGTATTTCCTGGTCTAATCCTGCAAACACTTAAATCCTGACATTATTTAACCCGCCACACTATAAAGTCTTTTTTATTGTAAGCTGTGAAAACTACAGTCTGAAGATAAAGACTTCCTGTGCACATGTAACAACAAAATTGAATGCATCATTTCCTGGGTGGTATAGGAAGACAGCCATTCCACTTGTGTTAACAATCGCTTCAGTGTATTAAGCCCAATATTAAGCTCAGTGTACCGAAGTAATAACTTCACAAACATTGGCTCGGACTCATCCCCAACAAGAACAGGCTGTGATTCAGCCTAGGTGCATTTTTGTGATAAGACCACATCAAACTGCCCACAACCAAAACTTCTTGCAGGATGTGGCTTCTACCAACACCAACGTGTGCTTGTTTGCGTGCGTGGAGGCGTGTGTGTGTGTGTGTGTGTTTGGTGCCTGCAGTTAGATTTATTGGATTTGAGGAGATCACCTGCTGTGCACTGTGTGGTACAAGGTAGGTTTGACTTAGTTTCTCAGTGTGGTGCTGGCAAGGCTTTGGACTAACCTTCTAGTGCAGGTGTCACTAGACTGAATTGTTGTCATTACTCAATTAGAAGGAATTAGCCACTGGCTAACACAACGCTGTCATGCTGTGAGAACTGCCTCTGAGTTAGATAGCAGGCTTGGCAAGGTTAATTCTAACAGGACAGCAATGGAATCATTCAACAGGGCTGCTCTTTGTGTGGTGATATGCTGCATAAAGCCTGGGGATATTACCGTGTCCTCATCCCACCGTAGAACAGAAATGACAAAAAGAATGCATGTTGCTCAAATGCCCAGTAAGGTTAATGGAGTATGAGGTCAAACTGCAGCACTCTGCTGAAACCTGCATTGGTGAGCAATTTCAAAGTGTAATCATAAAACATGTGTTTAAATAATTCAATGATATTCCTGACAAAAACTTCACACAATTGGAGAAAAATTATTTGAATTCTAATTAAATATATCAAAAAATGGCATTTTCACAGACTTTAGAAAGAGAATGAGATATTTTAACCAAAGTGCCAGAAATCCCAGGAAGCTCTTTAAGACGACTTTAAGTTCCCTTGAATTATAACAACCTGCTATTGTTTCTACTATATCGGTAAATTAAAAAATCAGAATATGGGGTGCTGTGGTGGCTCAGGGGTTTAGCACAACCCACATATGGAGGCCTTAGTCCTCGACGTGGCTGTCGCAGGTTCGATTCCCGGCCTGGCAACCTTTGCCGCATGTCTTCCCCTTCTCTCATAACCCTATTTCCTGTCATTTAACTATCAAATAAAGGCCACTAGAGACTAAACCTTAAAAAAATATAAAATTAGAATATGGGGAAAAGTTTGATATTTTTTGCCAATAATTTCTGAAACTGAAACTTATATGTTAGCTTATATGTTTCTATTTCTACAAATAGAAATAATTCAAGTTTTTATATCTTATAATGTTGATTATGGCTTACAGATAAAAACCCCAAATTCCGTGTCTTGGTAAATTACAGTATTACAAAAAGCTATAGGCTTCTAACAAATATATTTATTTGTATCCCTTCATCTGCTTTGCTGGATCTGGTGTATCATCTTCATCAATACAAAACCCCACAGATTCTCTACGGGGTTTAAGTCAGGCAAGTTTGGTGTCCAATTAACCAGTCATTGAGGTCATTGAGCCAGCTTTGGCAGAGTGGGCAGGTGCCAAGTCCTCCTGGAAAATTAAATTAGCATCTCCATAAAGCTAGTCAGCAGAAGGAAGCTTGAAGTACTTTAAAATTTTCTGGTAAACAGCTGCATTATTTGTGAACTTCAAAAAACACTGTAGACAAACACAAGCAGATGACAAATAAAACAGTTTCATATTGAACAACACTCCACATTTCAACTAAAAGCCATTGGATGTTTCACCCACTTAATTAAAGCTACAATGAATCATGAAAAAATGTAGACTGTTTTAGATTTTTCTGTTACAATCAATCTTTTCCAAGGCCAATATAATCTTCAGATCTGCACTAAATATAAAACAAACATGTGAGCTGAATAGAAGAGAACATGATAGAGGTACAGGGATTACTGAAGATTGTGCAACAAGGTATGGACCAAAATCCCATTTACAGCTCAGACCTTGTAAAATATTATGTAGGATATGCATGTAGGATATGCTCCAATAGTCTGTGTTCCTGATGCAGAGGAATACAGACTATTGGAGCAGTTCTAGATTTGCTGGTGATACATTTAGTGTAGTAGTAATCAAAGCAACATAGATATCAGCTGACAAAAGACAAAACAAACAGTTAAATGAGTTCAGCCACATTAACTTGCAAATCCTTAATTTGTTAAGGATTAAAATAACAGGTTTTATGTTCAAATGTTTTTCTAATCTAAGTTTATTTCTATTTTGTTTTTATTTTCTTTAGTATGATTTTGGGTAATACAGATAATGATATTTGCTTAATTTTAAGGTTAAGCTAACTATAGGTTTCACACAATTCACCAATTCAATAGTAGCGCTTTAATCATACAAGTACCCTTTGAAGCTCAAACTAATATAAAACGTCAAACAAAAAGCCAGACACTGCCTCCATGCATTGCTATGGGCAGGCCCCAATAAAGAGACATTCTATTGATAGTAGAACAATAGGTGCCTGCCATGCAATGCATGGAGGCAGTGTCTGGCTTGCGCTCTCCTTATGCATTGCTATGGGCAGGCCCCAATTACTTTGTTTCGCAGTTTCTGGCTCCTCGTCACGGTGCTTAAATGGAACTTAATTATCGTTGCTAGTATACAAAAACAAAAACTTACCAAAACTCGTTGCATTAAAGTTTTTAGTCCATTCTGGTTCACATCCCTCCTCCAGTACGGAAAAAATAAAGGTTCTTGATGAAAATCTTGATAATTTTCCAATATAGTTGCAGTGTTGTGCATTGTTGTGCTCTGCAGTGTTGTGCATATCTGCTCTCTGGAAAAACTCTCGTCACAAACACAAACAGAGCTTGTGGGGAATGGGTTACAAAACAATTTATTGACAACCAAAAAGTTTACAATATTGTTTATAACATAAAAATATTACCTAATAAGCCAGTACAATGGATAAGCACACTTATTTATAATGTAGTTTTCAACATTTTTAAAATATTGGACAAATTTATTTATTTAATTTTTTCTAGTATTTTGCACAACACTGCAGAGTTTTTGAGTTTGCAAGTCTTGAGTCATATTAGCTGTACAATAATTCAAGGTTTATTTATGTAAAAGGTTCTAAGAGAAGAGAGCTGCCAAAGGTTAGGTGGATGCCATGTAAATAATTTGAGACCAATTTGGACAAAAACCTACTTAATTACTCCAGGCTTGTATAAAACCATTAAATTCCCACTTAATAATAGGTCAAATAAAAAGTTATTTGATCAATAAAACATGAAATGGTCAAAAAATTAGAGCAAGTCAGAAACCATCCAAAATTAGCATTTAGTATAATTGACAGTGTTGTTTAAATCAAATCTGCTGAACAAATGACTGGGCATAACAAGCATGCATTTTATTATAATTTAGAGCAGACACTGATAATCATATGTTTAATGAACCTTCAGTATTAATGAAGTTCAACAAGCAGGTCAAGATTTTTGGTTATCTTATCTGCAAGATGCATATAAAAGATGTGCAAGATCAAGACTCATTTGTTTTAATAAAAGTTCCAAGAGGTCACACTTGAGTCCACATGTAAAAGTAATGAAAATTAGCTCTTCACATGTCTTTCATTCATTTTTTTTTCTGCTAATAGTTTTTTTTGTTTTGTTTTTTTGCATAGCTTTTGAGTGTCCCCTACATTATACACTTCAGCTCCATCTGACTAATAGCTTGTACATCAGTTTGTGGATACTTCCCTAAAGAGAAAAACCTCATGATATGATGAAACATTAAAACAAGTGGTTTTATTTAGTAGCTTGATTTATAGGAGTAGTTATCTTTGCTTTATGTAGTTGCAGCTAAAAAACACATAAAAAAATCTGCTGACCGTGCAGTGCACTGTTTAAAGTGTCATCATTCGCTTCTTACGCTCTATGAAAGCACATCCCTCCTGATGGGTAAATATGGACTCCAGCCGATGAGCTCCTCTGGTGTCCACTCTCTCTGAAAGCTAATGTTCATTATATGGTTAATAGTTGTAGAGAGGATCATGGTTGGTGATGGGGGGAAATAATTCTTCCACATCCCATGTGTGTGATAGAATTTTCAGGCTTAGCAGAGGTCACTCTCTTTCCTCATTCAATTACAGACAGTCATAAATCAAGCTGGTTCTCCAGTCATTTTGGACAACTACTGAACAATTTAATGTGACCTTGTTCAAATTTGCAAAGGAGATTTCAGTCTGTGCCACTCTGGCTCTTTTGCTGAGTAATTTAAGCAATGACAGCTCTGTCCCTTCTGTTATGTATTTTGAACAGTAAGCCATTAAGGTACCATCTGCTGGGCTGCACAGTAAATGAAGAAATTAGTCAGTTTTTTTGTGGACCTCCAGCATGGCTTGATAATCCTAGCTGTAAAGAGCAAAGTTCAAGTTGATTACACCCGGTTAAAGAAAAATAAAGCTGGTATATAGTGAAAACTTTAAATTGGCACCTAAGGCCATGAAATAGAAATGTTTGGAAATCCATATCATGTCAGAGTTTGACTGTATACAGTATGTAATCAAGACTAAACCAACCCTTCCATGAAACCCTTCCAATCTGAGCAGATATTCAGAGATTGAATGTTAGGCTATAGATGAGGCTCCGGTCTTTCATTAGGGGAAGCAGATACAACATTATTTCATGCGTTCATCCTCACCTATTGCAAGTTAAGACTGCTTATGTTAGCATGCAAGCGTTTAGATTGCTGGAGGACATTGGAGCGCCTTAAGAAGACTCACCCACTCACATGGGAAACAGGCTGCAAGAAGACAGTTGTAACCCGAGGGAATTGGTAGACACAATTAGTCTAAGATCAGCTAAAATAGGGATAAAAGCATAGATGACTCATTTATTATTTCACTAAATGCTTATTTTGCTTCTTGGAAAGGTTGCAAAGTTATACATTTTGTCATTGCAAATAACAATGTCAGCTGACCACAGAGGTTTGACAAAAAGTCCCCCAGCCAGGTATCTCTCTTTAATAGGACGACACTTACAACTACCTACCCCTTACTGGCGCTGCCCATCTCTCACCCTCTTTCTTTTTCATTCTGACAAGTCTGAAACTGACAAAATAACAGCCCACAATCCCTAAACTGCCTATCACTGTAAAGGTCAGCACAACACTACGGACATGGTCCCCTTCCAAACTCTTCAGCTGGCAGCACACCGTCCATTACACCCAGAGACAGCGGCGTAGCCCCTGCCCTCTCCCCTCCTTCTCCCTGTCCATCACTGCCATCCTGCTGAGCAGGTAATTGAGGAGGTTCTGCCCGGGAATCCTGGTGTCCTTTGACAGCATCCAAAGTGCTTAGAACATGTAGCCAGCAAGCCAGCTGGTTTATTTTCTTTTCCCTGTACAGCAGCTGTGGAAGGCTTGTGTACACATCTAAGTGGCTTCTGTTGAGGCTGCTGCTGGAAGCCTAAAACAGAAGTATACACGTTACAGCCTTTTTAGCATTAATGCATTTTTTTTATTACGTAGGACAAACATTCTTTTGCCATTGTGTTTTTGTTCACCTTATATAACCTGACCAAAATTTGCAGCATGTCTTCTTTGACTTTTTCAGACTATAAAAATATATGACAGAGCTATGTGGGTCAGATCAGCTCAACAGCGCTGATAGCATTAATAAAACTGTGATGTATTTCCATGAGAACAATACTGTAAGTGGTGTGTGTGCATTCAAGTATATCTTGGTTTCACATTCACATTACATATTTGTGCAGTACATGATTTATGTCCACTGCAAGTGTTCCATGCGAATGCAGGAGGTACTATGACCTTTATCTAGCACAGTGAGATATATGGGTTTGGTGTTGGGCCATATAGCTATGGTGCAGGGGACTGCAGCTTGCATCCACTTACCATGGAGCAGTTAAAGTTCACCTTTCGTTGAATAATCACTCTAACCTGGTTGCTTCACTTGCTTTTTTCTGACCAAATTATGAACTCAAATGTACAGACACATAAATTAATATTTAATATAACCCTTTTATGTAGGAGTTATGATTAATATGAATAAATCATATTAATCAGTTGTTTCTGTATATTTTGGGTGAAAAAAATAAAATAATGTATAGAGGCCACAAATATATATTTTTTATTATTCATGTAACCTTGTCTTAAATGTACATACATTACTTCTGTCAAATGCTTCCCTATTCAGTTCTTCATCTTGATTCTTAAAACCTTAATTTCTCCAACAACGCAAATGTCCATTTTATCAATGAATATTTCCACAAAAATACATTGTAAACAAAAAGGAAAGAAGTGAGAGTTTTCTCAGAACTCAGTGATAAATAAGTCGACAGCAATCTGTCAGTCCAAAGAAGTGCCAGTGATGCATGATGAAGTATTGGTAACAATTTACTTCTATTCAATTAATAATAACAATTTCGTTACTGGTATTTTTAGAGATGGATGCCCAGTCGGTGTCTAGAGTAACAAAGATGAGTCCAATGAAATAACTCTTAAGTATAAAATCTGAACCAGCAGGTGGTCATGGAAACAGCATTTGAATAGTTGTTCACTGTAGTGATAATTGTCCATGAAAACGTTACAACAGTTCTCAGTCATGTATGTTTGAGTACATGATTATACAAAATGTTGAACAACTTAAAGATATTCTTCTCCAGTCGTTGGTGTTATCTAGCAGTGTCAGAGGATGGCACAGAGAGAAGAGACTTGGGGAAGATTAATACAGATTGTGAACCAAAAGCACAGCATCTGCAGGGCTCGAGTTTGACAGGGATTAATCTGGAGTGCTGGTTTCAACCTGCACCATGAAACAAATTGGACTCCATGATAGAAGGATGAGGTCACCACTACTGATAGATGAGGGACACAAACAGGCAAGATTCTTTATATCCTAAGAAAAGGTTGTAAATTGTAGTTGTTTTTGCAATGTGTGAGGATTCACATCAAGATTACCAAGGGCGATGCAAAAAACATGCAGTGCCACGCAAAAATCTTGAGTTTATGCTTATCGCTTGTTATTTAACTCACATGAGTGCCCCAAAAACAACAACAAAAAACAGAAAAACATTTAAACCACTGCAGAACTCAATTGCCTCAACTAAATTTAACATTCATGAGGAGGGCAAATGTAATTAGGTACAGGGGCAATTGCTGTTTGATGCGAAGCATGGTTGGTTTTCCCGTAAAAGCTGCATTTTGACTGATAATAACATTTGTTTTATCTAATTTTTTTCAGTTTAAAGCAAGAATCAGTGAGGACACACACTCCTTTTTACAGCAATATAAGTGTTATTTTTGGACAAAGAGAGCAACAAGAACCGATGATGCCTCATTTTCTTTAAGAGTAAAATGTTCTCAGTGGAATATTTTACCTCTGCTTGAAGCATTTACCTTCATCCATTTTACCTTGTTGGCATTATTGTCCTACAAAGCCAACAAGGAATTGCAGGAGAGTTAACCTTAGCCTGAATTGGACCGATTCTTCTGCTTTTGTTTACACCTTATCCACTTTACAATTAATCTTATAAAGGATATAAAACAGGGGAAAGAATATACAATAAAAAATAAGAAAGACCTTTAGAAAAACTGGTAAAATTTTTATTTTTGTCACTTTAAACTAGAAGGTTGCAGCTTGGGAGCAAAGTAAAGACAAAGTCTGGGTGGTTTAAAATGCATTTGGAACTGAATATTGCATGTCAGTATCTCAACATATTGACCACAACCTGTGTTGCAATTGAATGTATAAGAGATACTTAATATCATCACAACTTGGACGTGTGAAATGTGAAAATGGACTGAGTGTGACAGGCGGAGAGTGAATCTGGGCAGCCACACTGAAGAACTGTGTCCACTTGACCTCTGAAGACCCGTCGTTGGAGTTAGAATCGAGGAAGCATGAAAAATGGTTTTCTGGCACTGAGCTTTAAAACATACTTTTGCAAAACATCCCAACTTTCAGAGGAAATCATGAATTATCAAGAACCTCTCCACTTGGTGACTTGTTAAAGAAAATAAGATTGTGAATCCGGTGTGACCTTTGGCAGACAGACGTAAACGTATGAATAAATTAGGAAGGTAGAAATCTGCGGCTTCATTTTATATCTCCCCAAAAGTGTCTGCCATGAATCTGTAGCAGTAATATGTCAGGGGAATTCAAGCGGAATACAATCATCCGCTCTGAAATATGTATTGTTGATATCACTGGTGTCTGTGTAAAGATAAGGGAATCCATGTAAAAAAAAAAGTAAAACAGAAAATACTTGTATCTACGTCTAGAGCCATGCATACTTCAGAGAACAGGAATGATGTTCCATTGATAACCTTTTATATCTCTTTAAACCGAGCTGATTGGGTAGAGAGGGGCACGCAACTGTGACACGCTTTCTTTCTGCAACCATAAGAGAGGTCCCTTAGAGCGCCGATGTCAATATGTGCAGATGGCAAAGTGTGCGATGTCACAAGGCCTCTGACATGGTGGCACGAAAGGCAGAATAACATATTGCAGCAGCTGGTTGTGGGCTGTTCATCAACATTCTCCCTCTGAGGCCTGGGCAGTCATTTTCCTCTCCATCTCTTTCTGTGTCTGCTCTGAGGGCGGTCTGTTTAACTAGATTAGAACTCGGTTTTAATCCCTTCAATACACCACATCCCGCTTAGACATCTAACAAATCAAAGTAGTAAAATCCCACGTCGCGCTGGTGTTTCTGCTAACATCATTATGTCCTTTTAATTATTTCTTTTTATTTTCTTTTTAATTTTCAGAGAGGAGGCTGTCAGCCATCGTGGTTTGTGTTATTTGGATTGTGGAGATGGATACACACAGGGATTATTTTAGTGGAGACGGCACCACAGCCAGGAATTAATCCCTCCATTAACTGGATTGTGTTACTACTTTTCCCCTGTGGCCCTGTTTCCTAAATAGAGGGTACTCTGGTGATGCACAGATGCCTAATGCATGCTGTGTTTAATGGTCATTAGCACTACAATGTGGAAACATAAAGAACCTCATTTATTATCAGCGGCTGAATTGCAGAATAATCTAAACTAGTGTTGCGTGAACCATTATTGGGACAGCTCAGCTCATCGATGATTTTGATTTGCGAGAGGATCAAGGTCGTGTGCGGCAATTAGCTGATCTGTTCTCTGTTTTTTAACAGCACAGTGAGGCTGCGAGGCCTTCGGGGACTCGACAACTCCGCTATGTAAAAGGAAAGCACTGTGCCGACTCTTAAAACGACCCAATTCGCTGAAATCACTCACCATGAAGTGAGTTTGCTGCCAGGCCCCAGCGGCATGCCAAAAATCAGACAAGCTCTGCAACACTCCACGTTGGTTGTCCCTACATTGATCTTATTCCCTTAAAGGGGACTGACATCTTCAACATAAGATCATAACACTATGTCGTTCCCTTTCTGACTGCTGATCACTCAGCTCATTTTGTTGGTTCCTTCTCCGCAACCTTCAGTTCAAGCCTGTGACACTCAATACGGGCTTTTACGCCTGAAAAGAACTTTGGAGTTCAACTTTCTCAAACTGTACTGATTGTTTGATAAAAGTCTGCATTTATATCTACCACTGAATGTAAGAACTGAGGTAAATGTTTAAAAGCAACGATGGTATAGCTTACACTTTTTAAAGTGAATGTTTAGTTTCTTTGGTGAAGTAAAGGTTTGAAATGCGAGCCTTTACTTTTCATTTATTGGCTTGCCAAAGTGTAAATAATCTTGTTTTATTGGAGTAAAACGGGCTGGACACAATTGCATACCAAACTTTATTGGTAAAATATTTGAAAACTATGTATGCTTTCTTCTCCAATTTCACAATTAGTTACCTCTTTGCATTAGTTTGACACATAAAATGCTTACACCCTTGAATCAATAAATAATTATTATTCAATAAATAAAAAGGGAAAATTAATTCTCCAGCTGATTTTTTGGGTTAAAAAATCCAGTTTGGAGAAGCTTAAGTGTTGATATGACATGACGTAAAGGTGTTTTCAGTGGGATGACCTCAGTTTCTTGGAGTTCATTGAACAACAATGAACTTGTTCAATGAAGTTCATTTCTGCAGCAATTTCTGCAGCAAATCTCTGTGGTGAAGACACAAAGCTTAAACCACAAACAGAAGGAAATGCCAGGCTGTTTACAGTCCTTGTAGATATCAAAGAAAGAGCCAAGGTCAGTGGATGTTATGTCGATGGCAACAGAAAAACAATAAGAGAAACGTTAATGTCTGGATGAAAGTATATGTTTCACTTTGGACAAGAAAAGTTCAAGGAGAACTTTGACCTTTTTGAAATAAAAGACAAGTTAAAGGTATGTCATCTGGGAATCTCTGTGTGAAGTCAACCATTTATGATGCTGATGGAAAAAGCCATTTGTTTAGGAGAACTGATGAAAACATCTCAAAATATTAACACCTCCACTCACAATGAAGTATGAAAGCTGACACTGCAGCAAAACATTTTTGCATTTAAAGACTTTCTCAACATAATTCTTTAAATCTGTGACAATTATGCTTGATCCTTTAAATGAACTAAAATGTCTACTCACCGAAATACTCCTACAGTTAAACTAATTAGGGTTTTTGTTTTGACTGCAAATTAGTTTCAATCATTTTTAATTTTGAACATGACACAGAGACCTGCGACACACTAGCGACCTGTCCAGGGTGACCCCGCCTCTCGCCTGGAACCTTAGCTGGAGATAGGCACCAGCAACCCTCCCGACCCCACTAAGGAACAAGAGTGTACAGAAAATGGATGGATGGACGGATGACACACAGACAGATTTGCTCATTAGTAATGACCCTTTGCAGAAAGAAACTCCCTGGGCTGACAGTTTTTTTTACATTTAAATGAGGTATAAAGTAAACTTTTAGGATAAATCCCATCCCTATTTATTTATGCAGATAACAGTTTGAGGAAATAGCTTTGCATTTTGAATGACTGAAACTATTTATGCTGTGCAATTGTCATGGAAAAAAATACCGTCAGCTGAAAACTTGTTGAAATATTAGTGCAAGAGAAGAAAAGGGGAGACATTGCAACCTTTTAATTCATTCCATTATCTTGCATATTGCAGCACCACTTATTAAATTAGAAAAACCATTATGACATAATTCCTCCAGCCAAATGACACGGAGTGCATTGTCAGTTCAGGAACCTGATCTCTCTGCTAATTAAACTATGAAAAAGAGATTTTTAGCTGTATTTCTTTGATCACTTCTGCATTGAATCTGAAGAACCTCAAACTTCTGTAAAAATAAATGCATGTTGTTGTTGGAGATTGATATATTGCATTTCTTTGTGAATGTCTGTCTACCTTCTTACTCCCCCACAGTGAGGAGCAATTATTTATACATGCTGGCAAAAACAACACAGGAAACTTAGAGGGTCAAGTTAAGGAATTTATTAGAGAAGGGTGAATATAAAGTTACTATATGCAGGGATTCTATTCTCAGAGCAAACCACAACTAATCAATCCTCTCTGTCTAAATGATATGCTACACAACTTCCAAACAAGCTCATCATAGTTAGTGATGAAATCTATAAATAAAAGAGATTTAAAGGGGGAATACATTAGACCATAAATGTGCTTTGGTAGAAAAACAAAAACACCATGTGGATTATTGTCATAGTAATTGTTATGAGGAAGGAAACTATTCGTATCCTGATGCTTCTCAGGATTTTTAACATAGGATATTCCTAAAACTACAGGTTAACATTCAGATTGGAAGAAAAAATGAAAATCAAGAGGGGTCAAACCACCAATTTATTCAGCATAGAATGATTCCTCTACTCTTTCAGTTCCCATTCAGTTTTAGTGTTTCACAAGCAGCCAGTCTGCAGCACATTAATGATATAGCTAGAATATCGACTGACACTTTTTTTTATTTACCCCTTTTCCTCTTTTGATAAATATTAAGTCCCAGTTTTCAGAAGTAGTTTGTCACATTTTGGCTTTCACATTAAGCTACAATAAGATCAATAAATACTATCGGGTGTGTTGGTGTTCTGCGAGCCATGAAGACCACAGTGTTAGCCGAGCCACAGTAAAGGCAGTTAAATATGTACTGCAGTCCTTCTGTGGTGTCACCAAGCGCACACAGCAAACAGAAGTAGATTAACACAATGTGAAAAGGGACTTTTTTTTTTTTTTTCCACCGACTTATACCATCAATTATAAGTCAATTACTTTCTTGGTGTTTTTTTTTTTTTTACTTTTAGAAGGAGTCCATTGCCTTGAATTCACTGAGGGCCTGGACGGGAGATATGTGTTTCTTCTGGGAGCCTCGTCGCACGCGCGTCTGGCATTCCTCTGGTTTCTCCCGTTTGACCAAAGGCTTCTTCTCCGGAGCCTTCATGCGCCAGGAAACCACCGGTGAGTTGACCGCGGCTGTGCCGTAAACCTTCTGGTATTTGGTGGAGGCTACATAGGATGCCTTTACAGTCAGCACCACAGCATTCATGAGGTTCTTGGCTGCCTGGATCAGAGAGGTGGCGCTATCCAACTATAGGAGGGAAAATAAAGAAAAATGTCAAAAAGTCAACGTGTGAAATTAGGGAAATTACTAAGGAATTACTTTCTTGGCTTCTGCTTCAACATTAGGATGCAGAAGCTATGTGAAGTACCTTTTGGGGTCTCTGATGCATTTGGCAATTAAGATGGATAACAATATGGTCCTCGCTATATGACTACTTATTTTAGTATTTCTTAATGAGCAGACGCAAGGGTCAGGTCTACCTCTGTCTACTTCTGTTTTGTTTGCCTGACATTTAAGGGTCGGCGGCCAGGGGGCCTCCTCCTACATCACACTGAGATGAGTCAACTGTTTCAATTTAATGAGTGTGGATTCCAGCTGGCCACCATGAAAAGGTTGAAATCTCAGCAGGACTTGCATATCTAATGTGAAGAAAAGCTACGAGAAAGCAGAGAAATTATGGAGAATCAACTAAACACGCAGAGGAAGCCAAAGTATTAATAATAAAATAAGTCAAGTTGAACTTTAAATGGACAAGCTACATAATGTAAATGGGAAAATAAAATGAAAGTGCCCTGTTTATTGTTGTCTGCTTCTGTGTAGAAATGACTGTAAGACGATGCAGATAATAGAAGGATGATTAAGGATTTAGACATCAAAAAATGTCTTAAAGCAATTTTGTGAATTAGAGCACATTAAAGATAATTAGTTCAAACTGGGGCTGGGTGATAAATTGGTTCTGTTGAATAATTGAATTTCCTGTTTATAATTTTCTGAAAATCAGAATTTTTGCAGCAAAGCACTCTTAGAGCTTTCAGAGTGATGTCATCCCACTCAGGGCCTGTCCTCGTGTTTTACAGCAGGTTTTACAGCTTGCAGTTATTTGGACTTTGAAACCAGGTCAAGAGATGACTGAAATAAAACCAAGTTTTTGAAAACATTTTCTGTCATTTGTAATTTCTTTTTCAAATAAAAGAATGAAAAAAAAAATCAGAAATTGGATGTTTTTATTTGTAAGGCATATAGTCTAGTACATACGTCTTATAAAGGAGTCCCTCTCTAAAATCAGCACCTTTAAGTTAAACCAAACTATACTAAAGTCATATTTCGACAAAGCTTTACTCCAAATAATAACAATAAGGCATCAAACCACAAGAATAAGTTAGCAGTTATAAATCACAGTGGTGGCACTATCATGTCCTACGTGAACTAATAAAGTGTCAAGAATTTATTTAAACCTCAAACTATTAACCAGGATGATGAAATGCACATAAAACTGGGCTGCTGAATCAAAACAGTTCCAGGAATCTCATCTTTGAAGTTCTTATTCTGGTCCTCAAAGTTTTGCCTTTCCCATGAAACAATTGAGCCTCTGATATTTCTAGCAGCAAGAGACATGAAACATTTCCAAGCAAAAAGATCTGGAGTAGATTTGGTATCTACTGCATTTTATTCCAAATTGTGTTTTTTAGTTTTTAAAGAAGTCTATTGTTCAGTCAATATATATCTTTGAAATCTACCTACGAGATTTCATGAACAAAAATGCAATGATTAATGGCATTTGAATTTGTATGAGTGGATTCCCCCTGTAGGGAAGCGGGGGAATAGAGATTTCCAGTAATTTATTTTTTTTAATATTTAGTCCAACTATATATCATTTATCAACTTTTGTGGGACAGTAGTTTTAAATCTTTTATGATTTTATAAATATTTTTCAAATATATCTCTTGACTAATTTGCAATTCCCTAGTTTTCATACAGAAATTAAAATGAGAATAAGATACTGGACATAGATTTATAAAATCTTAAAATCGCAAAATAGAAAGTAAAACCAATAAAATAAAAAACTTTTTGTCTACTGGGACAATAATCGACTTAACTGATAAAATAACTAAGTTTAAGATCTTTGTTAATAAACAGACATAGACGGATCAATAATGGATCAGCGTCTGTAAGACGTGTGAATTAAACACACAGCTAGTCACAATGATGAGGTTAAATTCTTCTATAAAACGATTCGTTTTCCTAACCAACGAATGAAGCATGTTGAATTAAGACATGCATGTAATTATTAAATACAGGCACCTTTTACTAAAATGGAAAGCTCTGAAATGTGCAATAAATCCATTCTGTTACATTTTGAATTTCCACACATTGTATAATTAGAACGGCTAAGCAAACAGACTCAGTGACTTGATTGGTATTTGATTAGAAATGCATTTCTCTGATTAATATTCAACTCAGAGAAACAACATGAACACTGCAGATTAATGTAATGTCACTGCAGGAAAACCACAAGTAAACCCAGGTACCATAGCAACCATTGTCTTTGCACCACTCAGCATTTCATAGGCGAAAGTAAAAATCTGCTTGGTACAAAATTACTTCACCTTCTCTAAAGATTAAACCCTGAGCTAACCTTGTAACGAGCTGTGACAAGTGTACGCTGTCATATTACTAAAACTTACATTATGTGTCTTTAATGTGCTCTTTGTTTCAAATTCACATAGTAGGTTGGATTTACTCTGGTGTCAACAAAACCCTGACATTCAAAAAGAACAATCTTCTTTATGTGGGTGTCGTTGACAAACAGGGCTGTGGTGCATAACCATCATCAGATTAATCTAATTAAGTTTTCACTTGAGCTAACTGGGATAACTTTAAAAAAGTAGGATTTCATACACTGATTATTAACTTTAACTGCATCAATAATGATTATAAAATCATCTGTAAATCTCGTTTACTTGATGTAAAGTTTAATTGTGAAATAATGACCCTGTTTTTTAAAGTTATAATTATTATTTTGCAATAGCATCATTCTGCACAATCCTTTAGCCTGTCACCTAATAAAAAAACTTAAATAGTATGCATAGTAGGGCATAAATAAGATCCAAATTAAGTGGTTTGGTAATAAAAACCTGTCTGGGACGTCAGGGATGATGACATGTTTTCAAAGAACACACTTACCCCAGAAACAATGAGCTCTCCGCCCAGATTCTGCACTTCGGCCTTCACCTTGCTACAAATGTTGAGCTGATGACAGTACAGAGCGATTCTCTGCAGGTAGGCCAGCAGATCCTGTTTGCAGGCTGAGTCAGGGCACTAAATTGTAATGGGGGAAGAAAAAAATAGCTTAAAAACACGAACGTGAAATTGAAAGAGGTTTATGTAACAGCAAAATAGAAGCATTCAGGCTTAAAACTGATTTCTTTGTCATGTGTCGTGTTTCACAGTGTATTTTGCACAGCACAAATGTATCAACACACCTTGAAAGTTTTCACATTCTGACACAAAAATCTTAATTCATAAATAAACAGAAAATGTGGTATTGCTTCTTGTCCCACTGTGTCAATACTTGCTGCTTTTACATTTGCACTTGATAGATGCCAATATTAGTTTTGAGCACCAGATGACTAAAGTTTTTGCTCGTTTTTTTGTATAAAGTAGCCCAAGTTCTATTGGAGAAGGAAGGGGAGTGTCCTTGAACAGCCAAGTTCGAGTCTGGCCACATATTCTAAATATTGGCCTGAAGTCTGGACTTTAAAGGAGCCTTTTTAACACATGCATACATTTAGTGGCATTAAGTAACAAAAAGAAAAAAAGGACAAAGGAGGTGTAAAACTTTTGTATGGCACTGATTCATTAGTTGTTTATTATAATGTATAAAATAAATAAGCACAATAAACTTTAAGGGATTTACAGAGAGCAGGAAATTGTGGAATTGTGATACTTAAGATTCAATAATACTCTGGATCTCCACTGAGAAGTGTAGTGATGTGTGAGTAAAATAGTGTCTGCATTCATAAAATAAAGCCTTTTGGTTGAATCTTGACTGAAAGTGCCTTGTCAATGGCATAATGTGAAAAAAGAACACTGCCGAAAAGATTTCATAGTCTCAATCCACTCAAAGACACAAAATTGGCAGGAGAAAAGGTCAATGGCTTCAATACACTGTTGCAAAAATCCCTCTGCCTATTAAAGAACACTTGCATAATTCTAAAAAGTAGATTTTTTTCCCCCTAAAAAAAAATCATGACTCAAACTCTGCCAAATTGGATTGGTATATGGGACTTGTTTGTGATTGAAGTCAGGGTTATTTTAGTTCAGAATGAGAGGGAAAACAGCAGGCTTTCCACATTCTGAGATGCAAATTACTCTACAGCTTCTTTGCACAGGGCATTAGCTTGGAGACCTGATTCCTTCTTTTTCCATACTCATTTGCCCTCTTCGCTTTAAAGGAATCAGAAGTCCTGACCTGGTCCTTTTGTCCTTTGTGCTATTTCATCAGCAAAAAAAAAAAAGACTACTCATACAGTGCAGCAAATGGACCAGCGTGGAATACAAGGACGGCCTCATTGGTTGCCCCGCTATCACACAGTTTGCCCTCGTAATTCCATCTGGAGGCCTTCCAGAAGCTAGCCATGGCCCACTAAGCTCTCAGTGGGTAAAGAACTCTGCATCAGCTGCTTTAAACACTGCGAGCATCGTTTTGTGAAACACCTTTTTTTTTAGCATTAATATTAAACGGTCCAAACTGGGACATTCAGCAGACCTGCATAGTGAAATGCACAACTCATTTACCTGACTTCTGGCCTGAGGGAGAGGGAGGTGGCAAGTTAAACATCTGTAATAGGCGCATTCAGTAACTCCCCAAGGACTTGAGGAAGTCTTTGCCACTCAGAACTTTTCTTTTCCTCTGACAAAAGCCCTTTCATGCTAAAACAAATAGTATTAGCTGACTGGAGGTGCTTTTCCCTGATGGTTAGAATCAGTGTAAAACAGTTTTTTTGTTGTTTGGTGAAATGTTTAATTCTTAAGCCCACAATTGTACACTAATGACCACATTATTAGGTACACCTCTTCAATTGTTCAGCATCAATAGTGAATCTGACAATCACAGAGGAGAATTATAATGCATTTAGGGCATCTAGACACAGAGGAGGGAATTTCCTTAAATTAAGTTAAAAGAACTGAGCAACTGAATAAGAAAGAGAGGATTAATGGACTTTGAATGTGGTATAGTTGTAAGTTGGACTGGTCTATGTGTTACAGAAACTGCTGATCTACTGAGATTTATACAGAAAACTGTCTGGTTTACAGATGGCCCAAAAGATAATTAAAATTACATAGTTGGAACCAGTTGTGAGGGTGAAAACAGCAGAGAGGTCAGAGGTCAAAAAAGAATCGAGAGACTGGATGATGTGAAAAT
This sequence comes from Phalloptychus januarius, assembly GCA_902982915.1. NCBI lineage: Eukaryota > Metazoa > Chordata > Actinopteri > Cyprinodontiformes > Poeciliidae > Phalloptychus > Phalloptychus januarius. Next base: position 345,972 of record CADWAE010000297.1, read on the forward strand.
GGCAGCAGATCAATTAACCACTTATTTTAAGTTATGCAGAATGCCTCTCTGTATGCACACAGCATCAAAACAAAAAAGACCAGATGCAACTTCAGTTAGCTAAGAAAAGGAAACTTGCGTCCAATTGGGTTGTTTGACTTTTTTGCTTCCTACGTTTTATTTGTGTTTTGACTTATTAGTTGTTTTCTGTTTTCATTTCAAATTTCAGTCTCTTAACTATAGGTTATTTATTTTTGGCTAGATCTCTCTTTGGTAAGTATTTTTTTCTATTTCATTTATTTTTCATTTCTGTTGGATTATTTATTTACTCCCCTGCCTGCTTCTTTCTTATAATCTCTCTCTCTCACCTCAGCCTGCCTGCCTGGTTTCTCCACACAGCTCCACCCTGTTTCCAATCAGCCATCATTTCTCTATTCAGCAATCAAGCTCCGCAGCATTTAGGCTCTTAGTTTTCTTTCAGTCACTTCCATGTTATTTTGCACATATTCTATGCTGTGTACACCTCCGAGCATTTTTGTGGGTCTCTTATTTTCAGCTGAGAGATAGAATAAACAGTCGGTTGGTTGCTAACATTAGCATTGTTGTTAGCTAGTCCGGAGTTCGTACAACTCTTAAGAAACCAAAAGCTGGTTTATGCCTTTTGTTGAAGCCAAACCAGCTGTAAAACAATTAACAACCACAAACTTTAAAGAAGAATACAACATCAGTGTCATCAAGAAACATGTTGCCTAACATGCAAACACACTGCAAAGCTTTTAGCATGTTAATCAATTTATTGTGCTCCCTTTCTTCAGATTTGGGTCAAAAATACTAACTTTCACAGACCGAACAGCTTGCTACCATGGATGCTTTACGTTTGTAGTTTTTATATTTTTTGAAAAGTGATTGATATATATTCAGCTGCCTCATTGTTAAAAGACTTTAAACATTATTGAAAACAACATATATTACCATCGTCTGATGACTATTTGCATAAAAACAGATTTTTAGATTATCAACCCAACAGAACATTTTTAGGACATGATATGAGAAATGTGCAGGTAATAATTCTTCACTAAATGTATGATGCCAACTTATAAACGATTAAACATATGGCACAAAAAATAAGGCTGGGAAAAAGCAGTTCCACCCAGTAAAAGCCAGATGTACCTGATAAGGTTCCTGGTAAATGTATAATGGTAAACTATCTTGGGCTGAAACTAATGATCAGTTTAGTAATTGACTAATCTAATCATTAGTCTGATTAACTCAATTAATTGGATTAAAAAATTGCCACATTCTGCAGAATTTATATGTAACCACTTAAGGTTATTGAACAAAATATTAAAATTGTACTATAAATGCAAGAAAACATTTAAATTCCTTTTTCAAATAAGAAAATAAACATTTAAACAGAATTTCAACCGGGTGTTGCTAAACCTGTCACTGGAGGAGCTCTGGTCGAGCATTTTTACAAATAAAAGACTTCTCTGACCGCATTATTTCAGAAAAATGAACTGTTTTGAATCTGCATGCTCCAGGTTAATGATTTATCAATTACTAAATCGGTTAACAATTAATTAAATAACTGATTCATCACAATTAATACAATTAATTCAGGCCTAAAGGTTTTACAACTATAAGAATAGGACTTTGTAAAGTCCTGTATAGAAGACCAAAGCTGCCACTGGCACCACATTTAGTGACACTGATCCGAAGCTGCTAACTCATTCAGCAGCCGGTGAGGACGGGGGTGCGGGTGCAGTGGGGTTTTGAGGGGAGATGTTTCTCGCTGGGCATTATCACTGCATCGCCACTCCTGGCTAGCATCACCACTAACAACACTTCTGGCCCAGGCGCACACATACAGGCATAGCACTGCTTCAGGCAAGTTTGATGCAGACATGACACGATTGTTTCCCACAGTATGGCTGACTAATAGTCCACTGCTGTCACTGATACCCTGTTGATGTAAATAAATTGTATGGCCTATTACTTTGCTGGGCTCATTGAAGCTCTTACATTTCCCCTCCTTGTCTGACACAGTGAAGCAGAATTCATTACTGACTAGTCAGAAAACACTCCTTGCTTTACTGCCTGACTTGGTTCGACCCTCTGAATATTTTCTCTGACCGCAAATGCCTCTGTGGTTCCTGTTCTGTAAAATAGTCTTTTGTCTTTTGTTTATTCCCAATTTCAGAAAAAGAATTAATCATGGATATTTAGCAAAATCCTTTAAAAGAAGAAAAAAAAACAACTTTAGTGTTCTGCCTCATATTGATGAACGGCTTTTTCATAAAGCTTTCACTTTGTAAGCTGCAGTCATGAAATATGCTTCTTCTTATCTTTGTTTATGGCTTTTTTGTGGCATACAATAAAAATCTAATGAAAGAAAAAAAACAAGACATTCAAAACGAATGATGAATGACATGGACAACACAGTGACAGACACATCCAGATACACACAGTGATACATGCCCCTCTAATGGAAAGCTGTCACAAAGCAGGCCCTCTTTCAATTTTAAGTTCTTATGTAAAAAGACAAGACTTTGGCTCTTAGCACAGTTTAACATTAGGCAACAGTAACCTCAGAGGAACAGGAACACATTACATATTATAAGTCTTTTTATTTAGAAAAAATTAAGTAAAAGTCACAAAATTAAAGTAAAAGACAGAAGCAGTGTGTGAACAAAGAGGTACCTTTACTGCTCAAGAATAATGATTAAAACCAACTAGTTGTGACTAATCAAAAGCACTTAAATAACTGATTCTTGGCAGGTTCAATCAATATTGTGGAAAGCTATTATTTCTGGCCATCAATCTGAGACAGTAATAAGGCTATTTCAAGACCATTAGGAATGCACCCTTTCACAGTAATAAATACAGTAATTTCCAAGAGAAGGAAATGCAATATAGTGAACAGGCGGCACAAGTTGATTACCTTTATCCAGATAACCTGGTTAATTAGCTAATTAATATTGACAAGTTGTTTGTGTTGATATGCAGAGCAATATGGCAAAATGATTAATATCCAGCACACTTGAAAACAACTATTAAATTTATAGTGTCCTTAAATTACAATTCTGCTCGTCAAGCAATGAATACTAAAACTACAAGAGCTAAAAGGTATATTTCCTAGACGCATACACAATACATATAACTTAAGAATCAAGAGGGTGTACTTTATGCCCATCTTAGAAAAAAACACAGTAAAAACGCGAGGTCGTCTTCCACCATCTTTCATACTGTATTCCTACAGGAACTGCTGATTTCATAACTTAAGCGGAATGAAATGGTAAATACTTGTTTATCTTTTTTGCTATAATTCATCATATGCCATGTAGATCCTGAAAGGAAACAGAAATGAAAAGCATCCTCCTACTTTTGCAGACTTTCTCAAGCTGCTTTTGAACTCCTGCCTTTTGGATCTACTCTGACAGGCTGACATATAGGAAAAATGTGGACAAGTTACCCCATAAATGTTGTTCATAACTTCATGATATAAGCTATACAAAGAACAAAGACTCTCAATATTCTGACAAGCTGATATTTCCGAGCTTAGATACATTGACTCAGCAGAAGCAATGTTCAATGCTACACTTATCTTGTTCTGAATCTGCTAACAACCAGTAGTGTCTGTTAAACTGTGCTTTCGGTTTTCACCAAAGAGTCTTTTATTTACACGGAAAATCACATCACACCGGGATTCACTGGTGTCAGCAAGCCACAAGGACTTTGCATGTGGAGTCCTGCGTTTAATGTGACAAACGATGAAACACCTTGATGTCTAGCTGTATACTTTTTAGTCAACTAAATAATGTCTTTACCTGACACTTTAAAGGATTTCTTAATTGTACTCAGATAAAAAGACACTTAAATGAAGAAGAAAAAAGAAATGTGATTACTTGGATGTTTTTTCATACCAACACCCAATCCCACTACTGTGTATCTGCCTTGCCTTTCATCTTTATTGGAAGAATACTCTGCTTTAGGTAAGTAGCCCTTCACCTTTCTAACGTAGCACATGCTACTTACTTTTCAGCTAAGGATTGTTTTGAAACGGCATCAGCATTTTATAAAATACATCGACCATGAATTAGACATGTACTTTAAAATGCATACATGTTCAACTCAAACATCACAGGAAATTATATTACTTCATTGATTTCTTCGTTTTACTCTCATTCTGTATGCACCAATGAAGATTTATTGTCCTCAGCATATTAAGTGTCTCCAACTGATAGCAGTCTGACCTACATTCACTTTAATTCATCAAATATTTATTTATCCACTTGGGTCTTACACACTGTGCATAGACAATAGGACGTTCATCATGAAATAAACAATTCTTTAAAATAAAAAAACAAACTAAATGGTGACACCACAGTCAATGTATAGGCACAGTGTAGCACTGAACTATACACCCTTCATACCAATAGACATGCACTGTACACATTTGCACATGACAAGCACCCCACATATTTCAATAAAATAATGTTTTTTGTCAACAAGTGGAACACCCATATTCATCAGACATGAACATTTGCACAGTAATCAGTTACAATGTTGTTTTTTATCACTTTCGAATAGCTCTACAACAGCTTTAATATCTACTGTACCATACGCTGCATTAATTAAATTAATTGCTCTAAAATATTTGGTGTAAAATGTTAAATTATTCTTCATAGTAAAATAGAAGAATGACAGCCCAAAAAACTGGATGTACCCTGATTGTCAATCACTACGTTCCCCTAGACCCATTGAACCCTCACCCCCCATATAGGCCACAGGGGGTTACTGATGCTTTCAGTCTCAAAGTGATATGAATCAAACTCTTTGCCCTACATAGTAATCAGCTGAATGACACCCACTGAGATTGCAGAAGAGAACATTTCACAAAGATTTGGCACCATTGTTGAAGCAGACAAGAAGGGAATAAATGTTATTTCAGAGAAGTGTCCTCTGCTCCTCCAGATGAATTTCAGAGACATCGAAAGTTTCTGCCAAAGAAAACTTAAGTTGTTTGGCAGCAAATACTTGTGATATTTTATGTTGGGTTGCACAGCATTTAATAAAGCATTTATTGCTGTGCAACAACAGAGATGTGCAGAACGCATTAGAAATGTTATTCAAAATTAATACAACTGTGCAAATACCAGCATGTATGTAAACACTGAGTTTGTTAGGAGCAATGATGTTATAGTCTTACAGTTACTGGGATTTTATGATAATGCTCCATTGTGCATTTAGGATGCAGCTGTTCGTCACTGAAGGAAACTGAAGATATGTATATATCCACACATATGTATCCACTGCGATGAAAGAACATGTAATATTTTGCATTATTTATGGCATCAGTGCTTGAGATAGAAAAAGGAGCATAGAAAATGGGGAAAAAAAGACATTGTGGGACTGAGGTTCCCAAAAGCCTTTTTGTCAAAGTCAAGTACAATATTTAAATGACTAAGAGATTGCTGCCCTCTCATCATTCTATGCTGAATTGTATTCTTGTCTTCTTGTGCTCATCAATAGGACTGACAAGGTTTACCACTTACATAGAGTAGAGGAAATATATTTCTACATAATGTCAAGCTGCAATGTTCTCAACAACCCCACCTACAAGAATGTGCAAATGCAAAATACTTGTCTTCTTTATGCACAACAAGGACAAGGAATCAATGGTATCTGCTTGTGTTGCATGTTTTTATGATGTGATAAAGAATAAAACTGATGTCTTTGGTTTTAACAAGCTATGCATTTTTGTTCTACTTGCAGAACAAAAATGGGTGGGGAGAGTAGCAAGAATTTGTACTCAAGTTAAAGCACCACAACTTCAATGGATAGTAATGGTAACCAAAAAAGTTATACAAGACTAAAAAAGTATTTGGTAAAAAGGTCACTCCAGTGCTCTGTACCTAAGTGTGTTGACATCAAACATATGATTTAATATTGTCAAACTTTTTTCTGTACACATTTAACTTTATATTCACTTGACCTAAAAATGGCACAACAGGCTCAGGAGATAGAAAATAACATTAAAATGATGAAGTTTGTATACAAACGAGAAGTCTATCTTTAACAAACATGACGGTGGTTGGTCAAAACATGCTGGATCTTCATTCAGCAAAGTTACTCTCTGTGGGTAGAGTATCCAGAAATTACACGCAAGTAAGAGTATTGACACTTCACAGTAAAGTTACTCAAGTAAAAAGTACGGTAGTAAAACTCAAAACTTAATGTACATCTTTATCAAAACTTAGCCAAGTAAATTTAACTGAGTAAATGTAACTAGTCAATGGCCACTACTGTCTGCTTGTTATGGTGAATGTTTGAGATAGTCAAGACATGCTGAAAATAAAACACCCTTATATTCCACAATGTCCAGCAGAAAGCTCTGACTAGAAGTATAACAGAAGGCTCTGCATATTCAGCACGGACTGGGCTAAGAAATGTTAAAGTGGGAATCAAAAATGGCAAGCCACCTGGCCTCTTTATTACAGCAAACTGTTCGTTTCCGACACAGGTTCTTCAAGTGATTTGCCTCATGGCGTGCAGTATTCCCTCCCACTCAAGCCTTGTTAAACACTGATTGTCATTTGGCAGTCCACAAGCCAACAAGTGAATACACTCACAAACAAAATAGTTGAAGCTTCTTAGTCCTGTTTACTACAAAGTGTGGGCTAAACAACTACTTGTGACCTCAAGTAGAAACAAGTGCAGTTACATCCGAGACAAACAGAAAAACATATCCCTGTTGGTGAGCATTAATACATAGGAGGGAGTGTAGTAAAGCAGAATTCAGAGTCAGATTGTGTCGTGCAATATGTTCAGGATGGTGTGACTGGAGCTAAACAGTGTCAGCACTGACTGCAGCTGCCTCCTGTCCCGCTGAACGTTTTGCATACTCTACAGCTCCAACAACTAGCAGACACTTCACAGTATGCCAGCAGCTGAAGACTTGCTGGTATATTTCTGGTAAGTCGCATACTGTCACAATAACAGAGGGAGTACAAAATGTGGAGATGCTGGTGTAATAAAATGGTGACAGTTTGGTATAAGACAGACAATCTGTGAAAAAATCAAGCTCCTCTGCCTTCTCCCAGCTCTCTGAGTGCTAACTAGAAACAAGCAATCAGAGTCAGGAGGAGGGTCTTAGCTCTGTCAATCACCCTCATGTATGTGTTTCTCATCCCAACAGAGAATTCATTTTGGAATTAGACATTTTCTTTATACTAATGCAAACCTAGAAAATGCATCTATTTTGTTCTCAACCTCATAGACTAAAAAGGGACAGAACACAGTGTTAGCAAGATGTAGCTAATAAAATAGAAAATGAGTGTACATCGGTCTTCAAATTCCTAAGCATATGCTGGCACACTCCACTTTTATTAACTGTGACTGGGTTTCCAAACGTAAAAATAATATACCTGTGACTGGCAGGGCTAATTCTTTAATAAAGGTTTTGACAAACAAATCATTAAGGAGCCATTTATCTAGAGGTTCTTTCTTTGACAACTTGGTGTAGATAAATGGGAAAGAATGCTTCAGATAACAAATAACTTAAATTAGTCTTAAAGAGGTATCTTCTGAGAAAAAGTATATCTTGTGGTGTGAACATGAGTTTTTTTAATAAAAGGTCTCAAATCACACAAAAAACCCTCACAACAAATACATTTTACTGGTTTACTAAGAGCAATGAAATAAAAACTGTGAACACTCTAATTTAAAAATCAAACCCTGAACCTTTTTATCAACTGAATGGTCTGTAAGATGTCAAGAAAGCTACAAAATAATTAAAAGAAGATTGAATAATCAGCCTACATTTTTCATTTGACTGCCCATGAAAATATGGTTATTTTCCAAAGCAAATTAAGAAGGAGGATGACAGAGAGGATGACCTAGAATGTAATTAGTTAATGAAAGTTTTGTGATAAAAGTTCATTGTGAGTGCAGTGGTTGCAAAATTGCATGCAATCATTTCAATTCTAAAAGATGATTTTGGTCAAACATTTCTTCTTCTCAACGTTGCAGCATAGAAGCTCAGCAAGTGATACTGAAACCAACAGTAATTATTCCAAGGCTTTGCAAGCCAACAGCAGTTGCAATTACAAAGACAACAGGCAGTCTCAGCATATCAGTGGGTTTGGAGGCCAAGGTATCGGCACTTCCTATTAGAGGCAGATGAAATGAAAAAGAACATTATGCATTACCTGGAGAGAGAGCTTTGAAATACCTCCCCGTTCATTATGTGTACATACACCTACACTGCATAAACACCTATTTCTTTTCACTCCCATCGTCCCTCAGCCCAGAACTGATTGATTAGATATTGAAAATGGTCTGTCAGCATGTTTTAGAGAGGTACTCATCTGATAATGAATGCATCACCTCGGCTGGAAGCTAATTATATTAGAGACACAACTTGGTTCTGCTGTCTTGCTCTCTCTGTGTGGGCTCCATTGGGAAACAAAGTCATCCAGCAGTACAGCTCTACCACTCTAGCAACACTCATCAACTCTCACAGTAAAGATTTCCATTGGCTATGCCCACTTACACTAAATTAAAAATTTGCTCTCCTGCCAGCTGCCTGGACTCCACCAGGTACACACTCACACCCCAGGAATGCATTAAGACAAAGAGTGATAGTGACAGACACAAACTAAGTTATGGAGCTACCTGATCTGCAACAGCGCGAGACAATTTGTCCATCCTGGAACCGGCTTCTGCAATCTTCTTCGCTGCGTTGATCACATCTGAGGAATTCTTCAGGGGACCTTTTCCTCTGTAAGAATTCAGGAAGGAAGAAAGAAGAAAAAAGGATTGTGAGAGAAGAATTAAAGCCATTGATAAAGAAAAACTTTAAGACTGAGTATAGCACCACTAACACAATTCACGAAACCCATCAAAAACAGAAAAATATGTATTTTTCATGCAGAGAAGAAAACTGAAGGTTAAACACGTAAGTCTGAAATGATTTGTAAAGGAAATCATACCCCCTGTCACAATACAACAAACTGCAAAGTACTTGAGAGATTTATAGTGATAGACCAACACAAAGCAGTGTTGGTCTGCTTTGTAAATTTACCTTGTAAAGCATAAGGTAAATTATAAATGTATTTCAAGTTTTTGTTGGCCTTTACCAGTTTTGCCAGTAGAGTGACTTTGTTGCCTCGTCTTTTCTTTTAATGGCCTTTTTTTGAAACTAGCTTTTATTTTAATAGCCAGATTTCAGAAATGCCCGCCTTTGTACACAAATTCCCCAACCTAAACTGTTGATTAGGGTTGGATAATTTATTGTATAGTCATTAGTATCACAATATGACAGTACACCATAAGGGAATCGCTAAGAATTGTCTGAGCCGCAATAAATGAGAGGTTGGGGTATACCCTAGAAATGTCACTTCATTGTAGAGCATCAAGAAGAGACACAACTCGAATAACTATGCATACATGCTCTCTCCTAAGGGTAATCTAGAGAGACCAACTGTCTAACATTTTTTTGGACTGTGGAGGGGCGGGTGGGACTGTAACTGGGGTGTCAGTAGAGAAGCCATGCATGCATGGACTATATATTGAAACTCCATACAGAAAATCCCCAAGCCTGGATTTGCATCTATAACTGTCTTGCAACCACCATTTGTATTATTACTGAAAATAAATTACACAAAAATGGACTCAGACAAATAACTGCACTGCATTTTTTATCAATTTATCCTAAAAAAGAGCGCTTAACGCAGGGCAATTCTTTAGATTGTGTTTTAAAGGGGGTGTATCATGCAAAATACACATTTCAACCCTTAAATGCCGTTTTTGTTTTTTGCACTCGTAGACATTTGAGTGTCTACGAGTGCAAAAAATTTAATTGATTCTCTCCCAGTGCTGCATAAATATCTTTATATTCTTATTGGGTTATATTTTTCAGTGCGTTCATTTTTCTCTATTGCCAATAATTTTTTCTTATCTATTACATCACTGTACTTGCTGTGGAACTGCTAAACAAGGTCATGAATTCTGGCTAATCACTTTAGTGAATTTTGTGTGTTAATAATGACGTCCTGGCCATGTTACTAACTCAATGCTACATCTTGATAACAGAATTGATGCTACTAGCATTGATAGTAACGCTTCACATTATTACTATTTAGTTGTGACCACTAAGGAAAATTGTGTGCTACGTGTTCAGTCATAAGCTAACGTGTTGCGTGTGCCAGTCTGAGTGTGGTCAACATGAAGTATTAATGGTGCAGTCATAGCACCACAGGCACAGACACTCATCACGAATCACTGCTCTGATCTGTAATTAGTGACTTGTTTCTGTTTTATCCCGTGTTTTTTAACTGTAAGGAATCATAACTCTATGAACTGGGTCAGCAAGCATCAGACTGTTTTTGGGGAATTTCTCAGGCTTAGATGGAGGAAATCAGAAACGTTTTTGCTAAATATACAGTATAGTGTCTTGCAAAAGTACTGGTAAGCCTTTTCATCATTTAAAGAACGCAAACTTCAATATGTTTTCAAAGGATTTTATATGTTAGAGCAATACAGATTAAAGTTCAATTAAAATGTCTGAATAACGCTGCATGTCTTTGGTCCTCTTGTCTCTACCAAGTTGAGAAAAGTCATTTTCAAGTATTCTTATATGAAAAGTGCTCCAGCAAAGTCTGAATCATCTGAAGAAAAGCATCCCCACAACTTGACACACCTCATTTTACTGTGGGAACAGTGAATTTAGGGTGACGATGTGAAATGTTTGTCAGTGCATTTTGCATGTTGGCTGAAACTCTGTATTCTTATCGGTAAGTTTGCTGTTTCCCTTCATGACCTGCAACAAACTGCAAACATGACTTCCAGTGGCTTTCTTTCAAAACGATGCTTTTTCTTGCCACTCTTTCATAACAGCACTTTTAATGTGGATGAGTAAAAATACACACAATCATTGAATGTTTTATAATGACACTTTAGGTGGTGGTTTTACCTGGTGAAGTCGGTCATTTCCATCATGATCATACACATCTGTTTTGCCAGCACAATGATGTCATTGCCATTGTCATCCCATTTGGCCACTTCTGCATCTAGCTTGCACTTCTCTTGTCTGAAGCTCTCTACTTGCTCGGCAATCTTTGCCTTCTCCTCCTGGGGAAGCTGTGCCATGATGGCCTGCAGGCAACATAGAAAAACAAAAGCATCAGAGGTGGCAGAGGAGATGCCGGAAAGGTAAAGCTTAGAAGAATAAATTGGCAACATGATTTAGGAGAAGGAATATAAAAGAAAGGAATTGAGGAAGAGATAAGACTAGAGAAGGAGGAAGAATAGAAAATGAAGAAAATGTTGAAGAAGTAGAGGGATTAGGTAAGTAGAAGCGCCTACTGCATGAAGATAAAAGGAGGATGAAAGCACCCACTTTTTTTTTAACTTTAAGAAACTGCATGACTACAAACTTGAACATTAATTCTGTCATCTTGCCCTTTAAGAGCACTTTCAAATAAAGTTCTTGACTTTGTATTTAATGACGGGACCTTTTCAAAACCCTTGACATCTTATACCCATAAAAGCAAATCCATTTTTGCCTTCATAGTTTTTTTCCCGGCTGTGAAAATACATTTCCTCTCTTAGCAGCCTTTGGGGGCAGGTCCAAAATGGCATAAATCTTGTGGCGAGGTCACAGGCACAGTTAGGACCTAGTATTATTTGGAAGATAAATGTATAATTACCTTGCCTCTAAGACCAGAGAATGAATAATGCATTTCTTCAACATTATGTCAGCGAGGTGAGGTGGAAGGAAGAGTAACCTGGTTTCCATTAGGTCGATTATATTGACTCCAGAAGCACAGATTGAAAACGAGTACAGTAGAAAAAACAGAAAAGTCACTATTAGTTTTTTAACCTCACCTATTATTCACTGTCCTCCAAAGAACTGTCATTTTTCTTGTTATAAAAATCCAAAAGCTCCTTATCCCTTTTCCTCCCTGACTCTCTCACAAGCTAGTTGGTGTGTGGGGGGTGGAGAGTACAGTGAGATGTGCGTCACTTTGCTTGTGTCCCCTGGTAGACGTGTCAGGAGGAAAATGAAAACAAAAAAAATGTGGATTATTTGTCCTCCCGAAATTCTTTCAGAGAAAATACGGAGGGAGAGCCTCAATGGGAAACAGAAAATTGAAATTACAGGCATAAATAGAAAGGCGAAGAGGCCCAGCTTTCTCATCAGCGGCTAAAGGGTGCGTCGATGAGTTTAGGCCTTCTGATCGCTCTCTGAGTGCGGCAGCGGATTCATGGTGGTTAGTTGAAAAGAAAAAAAAATGCCTGGCATAAACAAACAAGCTAAAGTAGCCCCCTCAAGCCTTGTGTAGATTTCCTCTGCTGCTCGTGCCAGGACACACAAACAGCATGGAGGCAAATCCCATTAAACAGCATGGGGGGTGAAAACACTTCTTGCATTTAAAACAAATACCAAGTTAATATGTATTTAGACTGCACAGCAAGGAAGGAACTATTTAAAACACACATTAGATTTTTAGCAAGGCAACAGATATTACCACTGCGGGGCATGTGGCTTTGATTTGTTGTGAATTCGGGGATCCGGGCCAGCAGTACTCTTATTCATTTAATCAATAACTGAACATCTAATATATATGACTGCTTTACATATTAAATACCCTGCTGTAGATTAACTCAGTAATTAGAAAAAGCCCTTAAGTCATTTACATTCAAGTTTTTTAATGAGTTGTATATGCTAGGAAAAATAAACAAGTAATCGTTTCATGCAGTAATGGTTGTCCCTCCCTTGCTTTTCAATTGGGATTTTTCTATAGCTGAGAAATGCATAGATTGGTCAAGATGAATCCTTCTGCTTTGCTGATTTTTTATAATTTACTCATTTTGACCCATGTAAGTACTTTTTCATATCTACCTTCTCATTCAGTATTTCAAAAGCTCTAACTTTACCACAAAATAGAAAATATGGCTAATTTAACTGACATTTGTAAGTCGGACAGGTTTTAATCTTTTTAAGGTAAATAATTTGAGTTAAAATTATTGATAAAGAGAGAGATTGGCTGGTGACCGAACTCAATCACTCTATTTTGTTTAATCAGCTGTGAAGCTCAAATGTTGTCATTGAATGCAAAGTTTCTAAGCTAAGAGACTGCAATGACACTCTTCAGTTTCTTTCTGAAGAAAAAAGACTCAATATTAGCTATTTCTAAGTATCAATGAGCTGTTTGAAAATTAAGTCAAGAAAATTATATTTTTTTAAAAGTGGGTGGATGACAGTATTTTTGAAACAATACCACAAGGCCAATTTAAAGATTAACTATAGTCATGTTGGAGCTAATGCACTATGAGATTTCTCTGAACAAAAATATTTGTTAAAACATTCAGAGCAGCAAGAGGCTTTCAATGTACCAATGAGTTTGGCTCAGTGAAGTAACATGTGCAAAACTTTTCTCAGATAACCGGCTGGACAGCAAACATCAATGTAGAGGCTGAGAAAAAGATACTATTGCTCACATTTCTACCTCATCAACAAAAAAGGAAAGGAAAAAAAAAACATTCACAGTCCTCAATTGAAGATATGGGAGCAATATGTGTAGCAGGAGTTATGATGTCCCTGATAATGTGGAATAAAAATGTTGTTTTACATCTGCTCTTTGAAATCGGGTTAGAAAAATGTGTAACATTCGTTTCCATAATTGAGTTACTAAAGAACACTGAAATATTCTTAAAGTGTAATATGTGCACTTAAGATTTCTTCCACTGATGTTTAATTTTTCTGCAGCAAGAAGAGGTCTACATGCTTTAGGGAATACACACAGAGGCCAGTTGTTAGAGTTGATAATGTGAACCTTACTAATCTGCAATAAAATATACAAAAGACAGCTTAAAATGTCAGCTCTGTAATCACATTCCTTGTTTTAATACAGGAAAAATACTTTCTTCCAGCAAATTCACTTTCTAATAAATGACCACCCCCAGAAAAAATTTACACTAATTAGCCTTTGGTTTGACTGGTAAAACTATTAAAAAATATGTTTAATCACAGTTAATTCATGACTTAACTTTAAATTGTTTCATATAGTGCCATTTTGGTTTGGATTAATATTTTTTCATTAATAAATAAAATCCTAATTTGAGGCTTTTTTATAGATTTATTCAGGTTATGTGATATTAATGTTTGTGTTATAACCTGAAACATTCAAGAGAGACAAAAAGGAAAAAAATAGGAAATCTGAATAAACTAATCACACGGTAAATACTTTTCCACTGCACATTTTTTCTGTGAAATGACAACTCCTCACCTTTCAAAAATAATTCAGCTAATGACTATTTAAGCATTTTGGGGCATTAATACATTCTGTTCATGGGATTCAGTATTTGTCTTTGTGTTGTTAGGAATGGAAACCCGCACACCCAAAAACAAAAGTAAGAAAGTAGCAACAGGAAATGGTGAATTTCAAACCTTTTATCCTAATACTTGCACACTAGACAAAATGATGCACATTAATAGAAGACATACTTAACAGACTTGGCAGGACTTATTACACAAAAAGCTCTTCATTTCTTCATATGAAACTAACATAAAACTTCAGCTTAATACAAGGAAGAATCTGATATTCTTTGTAATCCTCTATAAGTGCTTTGCCATCAACAAGAATAACGGTGATTTAAAACTGTTTTATTTACATTTCTGTTTTCATCTAAAACCATTTTAATGCAGTGTTTCTGAGAACTAATTTCAGCCCACTGACTTCATAAGCTCTTGTGCTCTCAGCTTGAAGTTTGGGTTTGCCAGAGGCACCCTGGGGTGTGGTTTGCTGATTACATGCTCCTGTCCAATGTGGCCAAAAATATAACGTAAACAAAGCTGCTCGGCAATTGCTGCCTAATCACCAGGAGCTCGGTTGACTGTGCTGCAACATTCTTCAGAATCGCCTGAGTTCAGTTCAGTAGGGATGTCATTCACATATTGAGTTTTGATATAGTCCCTGTGTCCAACTGTTAAAGCAATCGATGATTCACTCATTTCTATAAAAACTCTAAAGTGTGTACAGCTGGTATCATAGACATGGCCATGTGTGATTTTGCTTAATGCCAATGCTCTGAGTCAGATAGTGCAAATGTAAATAGAGATGTATTAATAATTCTATGTGTGGCTAATTCTCTGAGTCAAATAGGAATCTTCACTGCAATCTCTATACAAAAGAAGCATATTAAATCAGGGCAGGCTGCTCCCCCACACAAATAAAAGGAGCTAAAAGTCTTGGGGAGAAAGACTGAAAATTCCCTGACTGAAAAATAGGTTCAAGGGGGGTCGGGGAGAGAGAGTCAGGGATTTGGTTAGTATAGCAATTCACTTCTAAAATGGTGTGACAAAAGAGAGCGTGTCAGGGAGGAAGGCAGAGAAAGGGTTTGTGAACACAAAGGAAAGCAGCACAGCACAGGGGTAAACACATGAGCCAATTGGGACGTCAGAGGAGCACAGCAATGCTCTTGGTGCTGCACCCAGCCCCCCTCTCAAGCACCTCCCCCAGTAGCTCTCTAGAATTCACTTATCCCCAAATCCCTTCCCCTTCTTTACTGATAACAACAAGGAGCGGGCCTTGGGAGCTTAACATAGTGGCAAATCCAGCCGAGGGAGAGCCGCGCCAATACACTCTGCGACTAGGCTACGTCTGCGGGGATTAGAGCTCTTTCCGGGTTTCTTCACCAAGTGCGCCGTTTTGAAATGACTTTAATTTGTTTCATTTGAAATAAACTGCCCAGACACTCAGAGTTCAATTTTATGGATGACCTATCAGCAAAGCTATCCAATCACAGTGTTTAAAAATGTTTACAGTGTGTTTGACTGCCTGTGAACCATCCATGGCATGTCACACAAGTGAGGGTTTTGTTTAGATTTGATAATTTACTTTTTTTGTTTTCATATAGTTTTTTATATTAACTTACGCTCAATAAGAAAGTAAAAGGTGAAGCCCTTTGCAAAGCAAAACACAAATAGCAGAAGCTCCTGAGAAAGCCTTAAATTAGATTTGATGTTACAAAAGACTTGAGAGAACAGTGAGGCAGAGTAGAATTGAGACATCACATAAGCGTTCTTTGTATGATATCTGTGCACTGGATGGGCTTGGAGGGATCACAACTGTAAACCTCAGTGTGCTCATGTCAGCTCCTATGGAGAAAACGGATTACTCTCCTTGTCTGTTTGAAAGAGAAGACGGAGCACCAGCGTGGACTTGGCATGACCGTAAGAGGACAGCGAGCTTTATCCTAACACCACAGACTGGAGCAGATTGTGCAAATCACCACTGCTTTCCAGCGAAAAAAAAACCCGACATCTTTTATGGATGTGTTTGCCCTGTGAGTGTTTTAAATTTTAATCTCAGAGGCCATGACACTGTCGGCTGGTAGAAAACAGCACACATCTAACTGTGAAAAATACTGTCAGTATGCCAGATATTTACTACAGGGGAATTTAAAAAATATGTAAAAGTAGGAAAATATTATCCATTTTTTTGATCCAAACGTATTTGCAACATGTGTTAATGCACTTTAATCTGCTCTGTATCACTGTATTACAGTTAGAAGTCATGAGAAATGGGACACTTTGCAACTTAAAACTGTTCTCAAATAGCGCTGCCCACTCACAGCTTAGCTGTGTGCCAGAAAAACTAGTTAACAGTTTGGTACTGTAAAGCTCTTTTGTGTACAAGTGTTGGTGCATC
This sequence comes from Phalloptychus januarius, assembly GCA_902982915.1. NCBI lineage: Eukaryota > Metazoa > Chordata > Actinopteri > Cyprinodontiformes > Poeciliidae > Phalloptychus > Phalloptychus januarius. Next base: position 362,669 of record CADWAE010000297.1, read on the forward strand.
TTAGCTCAGATGGCTCTGCAATGTTACACTGCAGGAGCCCTAGTGGGAGTACAAATACAACAAACCAAAGTACTTCACACCCAGAACCCCCACAGTCTTTCTGGAGGAAGCCAAAACATGGGTCTGTTCTTCCTCTTCATTAAAAGATCTGAGGTTAAACTTTATTTATTAAAGTTTAACAAGATGCTTACGTGTAAGTAAGCATCTTGGCTATAGTACCAAGACATCTCTTCCATACTTTGTCTACTTACACCCACAAACTCAATGTATTTTTGGGGGGATTTCATGAGAAAAATGAAAAAACAAAAAGCACGATTGCCTACGGTTCCAGTTTTCCTGAAACTCCAAAATAAAATCAACTAATTACTAAAGAGAATCCACCTGTGTAAAATGTAGACTCAGAGGTTTGCAAGAGATCATCAGATGTTGTTCTGGCAAAATGAAAAAAAGAGATGTAGACTGCTGCAATGGTTCATTCCCTAGCAGGAAAATAGCCCCAAACAACCAGAGCTACAATGTGATGGCTTCAGGCAAAACATATTCACAGGACCCAGCCAAAGTTAAGAAAGAATCTGTGGCAAAGTGTAAAAATGAATGTTCATAAGATATTCCCAAAAAAGACTTGCAGCTTTAACTACAAAGAAAACTAGTTACACAGTATTGATTAAACCAAGGTAAATAAGGAAAACAGACACACGTTTCGGGTTATTCTTTGTGAAACATTTTGAAAACCAATTATCCTTCTATTCCAATATACAATTAGACACTTTGTTTACACAGCCATATTGAACAAATAAAATATTTCATTTTTAAAGAAAGCATTAACTTAGAAACAATTCAAAATCTCAAAGGAATGTTTATAAAATTGCTATGTCATTACTTCTTCAATCAAAACTGGTCCATTAAAATGTCCAGTTACACCCATTTGTTTCCTATCAAATAGACTTTGCTAACAGAACTCAAGCGAGTGTGCAGAGTTGTTCTGTAGTGGAAAAAGTAATTTCAAATGAAAAATCTTTCGACATGATTCCCAGTCCTTCTCAGAAGGGGATATTCTAGTAGATTTATGCCAGAATGAGACTGTATTATTCAAAGAAACAGCAAAGAAAATCAGGAAAAATCAAAAGCTACAGTTCAGACTCAACATGTCTCTGTTAGCAAGCTAAATGTTAAAACTGGGGCATGAAACCCAATTTTAGACAAACTGGGTCAAGCACTCCAGCTTTCTGAAAGACTGTGAAAAGAAAAGAAAAGATAAAAAGGCATCGCAATGGCCCAGTCAAAGTCTCAACATCAGCTCAGCAGCTCAAACTAAAATGTTAAGAGTGTGCAGGTCTCCATTAACTGGAAGTTTCAGAGTTAACAAAACTAAAAAAATAACACACTAATGCCCACTAAACTATAAACGTAGACATAGTGGCTATAAAAATGCTTTAGTTCTGCAAATACACCAAGGGGCTTTGAAGCTGACTTAGTTTTTGCTTCTTTTAAGGATGACCAATGGATTTGGTGGTACATGTGTTAAATTGCTGAGGTAGTTTGCTGACAGTGGCCCTATGAATTACTTTAAACATCTTGACATTATTGCTCCTAATAGCTCCTTGAGGAAGAAAAGATTGCCTTCTACTCATGTACTGAGATTTTTCCAACAGAGAATAAAAAAACGACATCATTAAGACATTTAACTAAAACAGGCTTCTGATTTGATTGGATTTATTTCTCCCCTTTTAGTGGATTACCCCGATGTTTGCAGGCAGTACTGAGACCTCGCCCGGGCCACAGGGAGAGGCATGGAGCCAAGTCACACTTCTGCCTTTCACAATCCATTCAACATGCAGCACACCGCTAGACACTGTGTTGCTGGAGGGGAGCAGGCACTGATACCCCCTTAATGTCCTTTAAGCTGGGCCCAAGTGAAAAATTGCTAATGTGCAACAAAGCCCAGACCCCGGCGATCACGACTGGGGCCTTGGCAAAGGTTTGTGTCACATTTTGGGGAGCATCTGAAGGGAGGTTGGTAATTACTTCTTTGTTTGTGATTTGCAATTTTACACCTGTCATCCCTGAACGGTGCTAATTTTAAATCGTGACGCTTGTTAGAATCAGTTAAATGCTGCAGAAGTGGAACATGTTGGACGGACTGATTCATGTGCTGCTGGGAATAAGACAGACATCACTTCAAACTACATCTGAACCATAAAAGCTACTGTTACTGTTGATAAAGAAAAAACTTTTATGTGGACTGCCTGTCCTTCATCCAAGAAAAATAGATATGCTTTTCCCTGTTCTTGTTTGTTGCAAGTTCCATAACTGGGGTACATGTGAAAAGGTGGAGCACAGTAGGAAGTGATTACCCACTCACCCGAGCGCTCTGACCAGCAATAAGCTGGTCATCTTCAGTCTGGACGCTAGTCCTGCTGCGAGTGTCATAGTCCTCCTGTTCGAAGTCCGAGTCATCTTCCAACTCCTCTGGTGTCTGTAGGAAGCACAAAAGCAAAGTGAGAAAAAAACAATCCAATGAAACCCCAGTGGTGAAAAAAATTCAGTTGCATGAGCTTCATTTTTAAAGCACCTTTCACTCTTTCTGTTTTGTATTTCACATACAATACAGAAACTGTGGATTTAGTTCAAAGTGAACTCGGTAAAATAGTCAACCAAGAGACACGCTAAATTATTCGAAAGGACATCTGAAGCAAAACTCAAAAAGGTAAGAAAGAAAAAAATTTCTGTTCTACGTATAAATCTATAGATTTAAACATGTGAACAGACAGACCTGACATGTTTATGTAGATTTGATGTACAAATAAGATTTCCGAGTGGCCAGAAACAAACTTCTTGATTGAACGAAATTTCAAACCGCCAGACAAAGGAATAGAGTTACACTACATAAAAGCGAACAAACAAAAAAAAATAGTGTTTTTTCCTTTTTCAACAAAGCACTAGGAATTAGCTCTAGATGAATAAAAAGAAATCATTTATAGGCTAATATCTGGGTCTGTTTCAGAAGACAGCTGCAATTGTACACAAACAAAAACTACACTACATCAAAAAGAGTCTCCAACTATTAGCTAAAAAATGGAGCATGCAGCTACTTTTAAGATTCTGTTATTATTTGGCTGAGAACATTTAAATGATTTAATTATTACATAGAACATGGACACTTTCACCAAATTCCATGCCTTTAATAAGGCATTATTGTCCCTTACAATTGGAATAATCTAAAACTGACAAAAGATTGCAAAAGATTTTTAAATAAAAAGGCAAGAAATGCAATGCCTTCTGGGTCTTAAACAGCTCATGTCCCTAATCTTTTTTGATCTGTTATGATCAAACATTTCTCTGTATAAGTCCCTGTACAACAGGAAGGTCTATAACTTTCTTTTGAAGATGCACTACATTCAGACGTCTTTGTGTAGTGGCATTAAATCTTTATTGTCATTCTTCTCAAGTCTGAACAAAACTCTGTAAAAGGACAAGAAACAGTAAAATATTACAATACCATTCAGTAAATTGTTTTTTTCTGACTTTTCATAAATTACAGGAACAAAGTTTACTATCATTTTATGATTTTTTGCTTATAAACAGAATATCAGTTCTGAAAAGTCATTTTCATTTAGGGGAAATCTGAACAGGTTTCATTTGTTGGAATCCATATATGTTTTCTGCACACGTCCAGCAGCTGACCTGATTGAAGGCAAAAATTCACAATGAAATATGTACATTTGTTAAATAACGGTAGCATATTTCAAAAAGAGCTATCCACATTTACCCTTACAAAGAGGTGGGTGATGAGCTGACTTATGTTATACTGTCACAGTACTCTGAATAAAAGCACTTATTCCAAATAGTAATCAAACAAGACTGCTGGAAAATAATAACAGTATTAATTGGAACATATTTAACTTTTTTCAAGCCTTCTATTATGTCTGGATTTTGTTTGTTGACTGGCACTTTTGTTAAAAATAAAAGCTGGGAAAAGCAATGCTTATAAAATGGGACAGAAAATCCTCAAAGTATTGAAAGAATTAATGACTTATTCCCACAAATTCTCAACATTGGGAATTACTGTATCTTAATCCTTACAGTTTACTATGTCATGGCTGCAGAAATATATTTCTTATGTTGCCAAGTGGGTGCTTTTGATCCTGTCTTGGAAAGCAGTCACAGAAGATTTAGGTCCATGGAGTAAAGGCAGAACTTGCAGAGCTGCTAAAGATGTGATTTCTGGAGCAACTGTTTTATATAAATAATCTAGCACTTTGCACGTTTTTGTCACCCGGAATCTGTTTCTTTCATTTTTCTTGTGGTCACTATTTCCTGACATGAACAAGGTGGGTTAGCTCAACTATTAGATAGTTTTTTAATTCCTATTAATAATACCGCCAGGCAGCCCAGATCCCAGGGGGATGTAACCATCTCTTCTCTCTGAAGGCAACAAACATTTTCAGGACACCCATCTTTTGGGTGGGTCTACTGTCAGGTGTCTCAGGTGTGGACTCACTTTGATCAAGCACCTGTCTTTGGTGTAAGATGCAATAGACATGAACTTAATACATCTGATTTGCCAGATTTTGTATATTTCAGCTCTGAATGTCACCATTCACAAGGCGACAGCTAAAACAGATAAGCCTGTGCTGGTATTACCTGACACTGTGAACAACAGTAGCACTATTCATTTCATTTGGAAATATTCACGTCCTTAATTTTTCACATTTTGTCATTTCAATAGTTTATGCGAATTTTAGGTAGACCTACAAAAAGTGCCTTAAAATTGTAAAGCAGAAGGGAAGTTTAAATAGGTTTTACACATTACACTCTAACTGTCACATGTTATCCAACCAAGCATGAGGAAACATGTGTCTTTATGAAATCTGAAAAGTAAGGTATGAAGCATTCAGGCCCCTAAGCTACTACTTTGAAGAATCACCTTTAACTCTGGTTACAGCTGTCACTCGTGTAGAGAGCATCAGTGAACATCAGCTTTCATGTCCTGCCACAGATACTCAATTAGAAGTTGGTTTGGACTTTAACCCTGCCATTCTAACACATGAATATGCTTTGATCTGAACTATTCAGCTGCAGCTCTTACTGTTTAGCGTCATAGTCGTGCAGGAAGGTGCTACAGCCTGTAACAGGTTTCCTTACAGGATTGCTTTATTTTTTAGCACCATCCAACTTCCTACCATCTCTGACCAGCTTTCCTGCCTCTGCTGGAAAAAAAAAGCATCTCCACAGTTTTTCACCACACATAAGCCTCTTTCACAAAACATTTTTGCCATAAATCCTTAAGGATGAGCTGCCTTTGAGCTCTGTCTGGCCATTCATAAATCACAAGTTGAGACAGTGACATGACTTTTCAAAATTAGGCTAGTGTGGCGGGTTGACAGGAGATATCATATGGCATGCATGTCAGCACTATACATAGAATTTGTGTAGAAAAATATGCTTTTTTGCCTTTCTTATATAGAGGCATCAATCTGTGAACAAGATTGATGTCTTGTTCACAGTCCCCCACCTGAGCTGTGGACCTCTGCAGCTAATCCAGAGTCCCCATGGATCTCTCTAAGTAATGTTTCCTTACCAAGTCTCTCACTGTAGGTAGACAGCCATGTTTTGGTAGGTTTGCAGTTGTGTCGTACTTTACATTTTTTGTTGAAGCCCTGAACAGTGATCTGCAAGAAGCTGTTTAATAAGCTAACCTTGAAAAAACATCCTCCCAACTTTATCCCTGACCTGTCTGGTGTGTTTCTTAGTCTTCCTAATGTTATTTGTTCAATCATGATTTCTGAAAACCTCAATGTCCTTCAAAGGACAAGTTGAGGACAAGGGTTGTGGAGTAGAGGCTAAACTTTTCAGATTGCTTAAAAACATTAAAATCATTAATTTAAGCTTTGTCTTCACAATTATGCAGCGTGTTGGTCTGTTAAACACTGTAAAATTTTAATGAGATGAAATATAAAAATGGTGAGGTATGAATATGCGTTTCTATTTATAAGGAATATATATAAGCATAGAAACATTTTCTAAGGAACTGCTTAAGATCAGCTAAGGATATCTTTCCTGGTTCTGTTGAGTACGAAATGAAAAATTATGGCACAGTATGGGACTATTTTTCCTTTTAGTGTCTGGTCGGTGTGATTCCTGTAGGACTTCATCTACAAACAAACAGCTTCAAGCAAACTTTGCCTCTATCTCTGCATGCCATGCTGGCTTGGAAGGTAATACAGCCAGCCAACATCTTTTGGTCTGTTTGTTAGGCTTGCTAATATCTCCAGGCCCTGATGTCATTGTGGGAGTTGGAAATGATGTTGCTTATCTCAGTCTCCTGCTCTCTGTTTTAGCCACTAGATGTTGTTCAACTCACACACTGGTCTTTTTTGGCCACAGGCTTCAGCATCTGCAAAAGAAGTCGAGAATATTCACACACTACCAGCACATCATTCAGTTTCCCTCAGGAGATGTCAAAATGCCACTGAAACCCAACGCTGTCTTTATGCCCAACATGATGGGCCTTTTTGTACAGGACTAAAGAGTTCTGGAGTGATGACCGACTGTTTATAAGCAAAACAACATTTGGGTAAGTGATACAAAAAGCAACAACTCTAACAACTAAGAAACTACCTTAGCCTACATGAGTCAGGACTCGACTCTTTCCACCTGAGGCCTGGCAGCTTTCGCAACTTCTTTTTCAAAATAAGATCCTGTTCAAAACAAGTGTGGAGTTCTGAGGCAATTACATATATAACTTGTGTGTCAAATGTGAAGAGATATTTGACATTCTGCTTTAGCATGAGCTACAGAAAAGGTCAGTGAATTAAGCTGGGATGATGTCAGTCATCTTCAATTTTGGAGACACTCTTGCTAGTGTTAGTCTGTCATCAAACAATATAATCTGGTGTTTATGGGCATCTATGACATACATTTAAGTGATTCAATGCACAATCCTGCATTAAAACAGTTACTATACAGTTAGCCAATGCCAAGCAGTGTAGCTTTTATAGTGTGCTGCGATTACAAGAATATTTTTAGAAAAATGGGAGTGAAGCCTGCTTTTTAGGAAAAAATAGATAACCTAATTCCTTTTCATGCAATCATGAATAAAGTACCTTTTTTTAGTCATAAAAAATTGCAATTGGTTCCAAATTGACTTGCTGTTTTGTCCTGATCTAGATCGGGTCCAGATTTTAAGCATATTTGGCGCTTGCTCCATTTCAACTCATATTTTCTCTCTGCATTGCTAAGGTCATATTAAATATTGAGCAGGTTTCATGAATTAACACTGAACAGAGGAGAACTCCTTCTCATAGGTCACAGCTCTGACTAGTTTTAGATCCAATCTCGTCTCCAAGTTAATTCTACTATAAGTCGCTGAACAAATTTCAAAAAGTAAAAAATGAAGTTAAAAAATTATTTGCTTAGTGCTTTAAAAAAAGTTAGTTTTCTCAAGGTGAAAAAACTGAAAACAGTTCTTGTTAGGTTGCATGCATTTTGTTTCATAATTACAGTGTGTTGCAGATTTGCACCATGTCACCCTGTTTTATTTCAGCTGCTTCACACATAATTATTAGGTATGAAAGCAACCGGATACAAAAAAAAAATCATGGCAACAATGATTCCTAACACAGAACTGCTAATGTCAGTGTAGCTACACTTTATCCAAAGAAGTGGCAGATTTTTGTTCTGCAATTTGACTAAAGCAATGCTTGCTCATACATAAAGACTGAGAAAGAATACGGCCCCCTCATTTTTTTCAATGAGGTCACTGTGTGACGCAGCCGAGGTGCCAACTTAGAGGACCAGTTACCAAGGAGACCAGGCACTTATGTGAACATCATGATGGGATGATTCCGCTGTTTTCCTTGTGGTCATTCTAACAGCGCATTAAACTATTATGGGCATTATGATAATCTTGCATGCTAGTGAAACTCCAGTGTCCCTGTTGCATAGCCATGAGAGGTATTAAATAACTCTTTAAACTGAATGACTATAGAAATAGCTTTAAGTTATTTTATCATTTTTGGTACCTTAAACAACACTGCTTGGATTCAAGTTAGGTTGAATCCAAGCAGTGCCTTGGATTCAACCTAACTATTCATTTTAAATAACTGATTTTTTTTCGTGTGTCACATATGGATTAAATAAAGAATCATACACAAGTGCCTTGCAAAAATATTTACATGCCCTGAGGTTTTTCACATTGTCTCATTACTGACACAAAATGTGTTTATTTTTTGTCAATATAGTGCAGAAAAGCAGAATAGTCCATGGTTGTAAAGTGGAAGGAAAATTACGCCCCCCAGCCTTTAGAGGGGTTTCTTCCAGTATTGCCCACTATTTAGATTTTTTGTTATTCTGATCAACTCTGAACGACATCCCTGTCCGTCCTGGATAAAAGGACAGGGATGTCCTTTTCTCCACTGTGTTTTACTGTGGGTTTAGGGATGATGTTAGTTTTCCAACACAAGGTTTTTACTTGTCTTTTACTGACCACTTTATGTTAACTCTGTTTTCTATCCAACTTGTTGAAAACCTCTAACAGGACCTTTATAGAAAACCAAATTTCTGATCTCAGTTGAAGATCTCAGCCTCTTTCTGCTTCTCTGACTGCTTTCTCTATTGGTAGGTTCACAGTTGTGCTAGACACTTTACCTTCTTATATGATGCATTGTATAGTGAAACATCTGTTTAGACGTCTTTTTGGATGCATAGTTGGAACCAGGAATGGTAGGATTATAACGTAATATGCTTCACTGACACAGACTTGCCCGCACTCTCAGAAGAAAATCAATATCATCGATCTTCAGTGACATAAAAGTTGAGTAAAATGCAGCATAACTGTTCAGACTGCAGGTATTTTGAAAACTATTAGATACATATCCAATTTAGTACCATGTATAGAGAAGGCACATATTATCATTTTGTTTGCACTTAAGAATTATGCAGTAACTATATTGTTCTAAAAGTTTGTGATTTTAACATGACAACATGTGAATAAAATGTAAGGACGTCTTTGAAAGGCACTGCAGACTTGGCCAGCTGACTGAATCTCATCCATAATGTTCTCTGTTTAACTCTTGCTGCTCTATCCACAGACACTTCTGAATTTACATGACCACATTTTGAGACATATAGGTCATTACACAACTATGTTTTAAAGTTTCATTATAACTCAACTTTCTTCTCTAAACCTGCCTGCACTTTTATATGCTGTGGAAAATTGGCTTCTTAATCCATTTAATTCTCATGAGATCTTTAGTAGGAAAAGTATAAAAGAGCCTAATACTTGGTTTAAGTGAGAGAAAAATTAGACTATGAACACATAGGGAAAAGAAGTGGGGCGGAGGGGGCATTACACACATAACCAACATTCCTATCTGTGTGATAGAGCCGAACAACAGAGAAAGCACAGATCTTCCAAGTTGTTTCCTCAGAAAGTAATTGAACTTGGATGGGATTATGAAGCCAGCTGGTCCCGGGCAGTTCAAAGCTGCCTGTTTTAATGTTTTACATTATTTACCAACATCAAATTATTTTCCATAATTAGATTTTTTCCAGAACTGCATTGGGAATCCTTCCAGCCTGCATAAGGTTGAATAATTGTATTGCATGCTGAAAAGAGGAGGGTCAGTTTTGTGTGAAAAATTTACATTCTGTAACAGAGTGGAGCTTTTGCTTGCTATGAAGCTTTTTCTTATCATGACAGTTTTGAAAATAAACAGATCATGCAAAAGATATATTTTATTTATTCCTTTACATGTTTCCTCATTTTGCATGCTGGTATGGTTTTGTTATAAAATATTTTACATCAATATGTCATTTAGCAATTAAAAAGTACCAGTGGTGTTTAAAATGTTAATGTCCTGTAAGTACAAATTTGCGTCATACTAGAGCTAATAATCAGATAAAAGATAATAAAATTAAAACTTTTAAGTCAGTGGTGCCCAAAATGGGTCCTGGAGGGCCGGCATCCTGCATGTTTTCGTTCTCTCCCTGCTTTAATGCACCTGGATCAAATGATGGCTCATTAGAAAGCCTAAGAAGAACATTGATATGCTGAAAAGGTTGTTACTACCAACAGGGAGAGAACTAAAACATGCAGGATGCCGGCCCATGAGGACCCACTTTGGGCACCACTGTTTTAAGTTCTCTAAAATTTTAACCCGTATGACCCACACAGAGCAGATTCTTCACATGGCGAACAAATGTAGCTTCTCCATTAAGTACAAACCTGAATAATTAGTTATTGAATATTGACTGGTTATTCTTGTGGTACTCTTAAGATAACACAATGCCAGTGTAATAGTCTCACAATAATTTTGGAAACAAAAGAAGATCAAAAACTGTCTTTTCCAGATTTTGAACCTTGTGGAAGGTCAAATATCTTGGACATCGCCTCACAGGTGATCTCTCTGACAATAAAGACTACCAGAGGCAGTGATGTAAACTTTATAGGCAGACAGATGTATTCCCATAAGTTTTATATGTGCTCCAGAAATATTATAATTGCTTTGTTCAAAACTTTTTGCTCACCTTTATATAAAGTCTATCTTTGGCACAACTATAAAAAGAAAAGCATGCAGGATTTGACTGTGCCACACAATTCTTCTTTGAGAATATTCTTGAGATTCCCAAGGCACAGCAGTGCGAGTGAGATGTTTGTGAATTGAGGTGTTAGATCTGTGTAGCTGATATCAGGCATTGTGTCTACACATTTCTGTATAGAGTCATGAATCAGCAGAACTGCATTATACAAGTTCTGGTCTGTCCTAAGATTACCTGAGATAAATATAACTCTAAAATGTGGATGCAGTAGTGCTCCTTCCTGTTATATCTAAATAATCTGTGGCGTAACCTATTTTTTATTAGCATTATATCTTTCCTTCCCTTTTGTATTTCTACAAAATTCGCTGAATTATGTGGTTTATTAAATGCACAGGATTCTGTGCATTTAATAAAGCTTGAATGGATATATGAGTGAAAAATAAGCATGTTTATTTGTAAAATTGAACTTGAGAATCTTACACTGACAAATTGTAGACAGACTGTGAAATACTTCATATTGTGCTGTAATATTAATATTAATAATATACTACTTGACCATTTAGTAAAAGTACAGAATAATCAGTTATAAAACAATATGCAGTAAATTTATTTAAAGCTAGCTAACCCCTAGCTGCCTTAATTTATTACTCTATTTTATGTGTTTTTGCAGAATCTAAATTTATTGTAGAGCGCAAAAATACATATACAATTATTAAAATTCAGGTATTTAGATTGGGAAATTTGTGAAATTAGACATAAATGCTCATAACTCCTAACATACACCACCTTGGTTGCAATAAGGCTGAAGCAAATTTGCAACAACAAACACAGAAATATACCCTAATCAGGCAAAACATTATGACATGAATGACACTGATTATCTCTTTATTATGGGACTTGACATGGAGAGAGAACTCGTATGTACGGCAGCAATTTTAAATTTTGTCTTTGAAGTTTATATGCAAACACATCCTTGGGTAAGTTTAAGGATTTTAGTAAGCAGGACAAGCAGGTGGTTCTGGTCTCTCAAAAATCCAAGGAAGTAGCAGAGGTGAACCAGCAACACCAGCGTATCGTTAAGGGCTTAATGATACACATGGGGAGCAAAGCCCAGATTGCTGGTTCTGATAAAAAGGTATCATAGTACAAACTCAACTGTGAGTTATGGCTAATTGGCAATGAATGTAGGATATCTGGGTGAAATTCAGCGAATGTTCTGGACGAACCCACCCGTATCATAAGGACAGCTTTCCTGATGTCACGGACGCCATCGTAGACCAAACGGGATGCATCAATGAATTCGTTCTCCTCAAAGGCCTGTGGGGGATTTGTGCTCAGCGCCTCGATCGCTACCTCCACCTGTTCAGCAAAACGTGGCATCACTGCAGAAGAAAAAGGCAGAAAAATTTGGTAATTGTTAGTCATCTGCTTCTTTCAATTAGAAAAAAAAGTGCTTATAAGTTCTAACTGAACAACAAAAACCTTCCTGAGGTTTACTTAGGAATAGTTTCCTAAGCTAAGTAAACCTATTCCTTTCAACAATAGTCCAGTGCATGGTCTCATAGTGTAATTGTGTGCCCTTATTACTAAACAGAGAGATAAGTATGTGAGCTAATGTCAGGGTCCAGGCTGTCAAATCATAATGTCAGTGAAAGGAAACATTCATCAAAGTTCTTTTGAGCCAAACAAAAGCCCTAAAAAAACCCTATTGACCACAAAAATGGCTGGTTTTGTTCTCAGCATAAACTGCTGGGAGTTGATGGAGGAGCTTTATGCTCTTTGTGTGTCTCTGCTGAATTGTGCTGAAACTGAATAGGTTCTTAATATTGAGGAATATTGACTTTATGTTTCAATATTTAGCAGACCACCTTTCTATAAGATCTTCTGGGGAGATTAATAATAATTGTGAGGCAGAAAAACTAATCATAACATTAGCAGTCATTTACAGAACTAGACAGTAATCAGACAGAAAACGATTCTTACATATTCTTTACAATTGAAGGCCTTTTCAAACTATAAATGCTTGCCACAGCAAAACAAGATTTAAATGTAATTCTAGTGTACATGTAATTTGTTATGAAATCCTGATTCTATACATATTTTAGTACAAAAATGACACGGAAGGTGGGGGAAAGCATTGCTCATTTTGTGAAAAAAAAATCAATTTATTGTTTACTTTGAAAAAATAAGCAGCAAATATGTATGATTAAAGATTGATTTAGTTTTCCAAGAGCGAATACCTGGATTGATTTAAAAGAACATCACTGTTGGAGGGAAAAACAAATTTAATGAGGACAGATGGATGATAAAAAGGAAAATATGGGGAAAGACCAATAAGGTACTGAAGCTTGGCTTGTGGGCTCTCATCTGAAAGCCAACTGTGTGGTTTCATTATTATTCTCCACATTATCCTGCTCACTTTCATACAAAGCAAGCAAGATCAATTTCCCCACTTATACTAAAGGTGTATCCGGAATGTACCTATTTGCTTGATATAAAATATAGTCTATATTTCACTAAACATAAAAACACTACAAAAACATTGCGCCTTTTTCTTTTCAGTTTTAATTCAGTTTAATCCACTTACTGCAGAAGCGTAAAATAGGCTTTTGGGAATTGCTGGGAAGGCGATTTAAATAGAAATATTTAAATGTTCTCCGAGCTCTTAATGAGCAAAGTTGCTGGTAAGAAGCAATTTCACTCATTCCAGTTGAAAAATGATGAAGGGAATTAAATGTGACCGTGTAGGAATGGATTTTTTCACCCGCCAGGCTTAAATGTAGTTAAACTGAGAAGTTATGGAAGTACAATGAGTGCGTGAAAACTTCAAAGCAGAGGCCATATGCCCTGGTGACGTGCTTAACAAGATATACGGAGCACAGTCTCAACCTTTTTTGATGCAAAAACCGTAATTTCACATCCAAAAAGCCCAATTTAAACAGAATAGTATGACAGCTAAAAGCAAATAATGTTACAAATTAAGCTAAGAGACAGCAATAATCTATAATATACAGGCCGGTTCAAAATTTTCCCAAAAATGAATGACAAAGTTGTGTTAAATTTGACATGTTGAGTAGTTGTGAATTGGGGCTATATCATCAAACTGAATTGAATTAAATCGCAATATTGAAGTTACCCTTTTTTTTTGAGACTACTTTAAGGGTAGGACCTTGTAAATGACTTAAGGACTTAAGATGGTGGATTTTTTTTTTTTTTTTGCTGAATCTTGCTTTTTCCATAGTACGTATATGAAATATTTGTGTTGCTAAGGTACTCTGCATCACACAGTAAACTGGAAACAGTGTTCACTTCAAACTGCTTTGAATGCAACATCAAGCTGATAAGGCTGAGAGTCACGCAACCAGTGGCAAGGACGCGCATCAGTCAAACCGCCACTTTGTGCAGCACTAACAGTTGTGGTGGATGTCCTGGTGGAAAAGAAGGTGCCCAAATAGCTCATAAAACTTGCTTGTATCCACTGGGATTGTGGGAAATGAAGGGATTTGTCATGAAAAATGTAGGCAATCGATACGTTCGACTAAGAAATGCCAACCATTTCATAGTATCCTGGGCTCATACAACATGCGCAGTACGTCCGACCGTGCGGGAGCCTTAAGAGTGTTTTGATTTATCAACAGTAGTCTGATGGGTTACAAAAATACAAGAATAACACAAATCTAACCATTTTCTATACACCCTTGTCCCTAGTGGGGTCGGGAGGTGCTGGTGCCTATCTCCAGCAAACATCTCAGGCGAGAGGCGGGGTCACCATGGACAGGTCATCAGTCTGTCGCAGAGCAACACAGGGATTAAGATTTAATTTCGTACGACCCTGCTAGTGGATTTGCCTAAATTGGTATAAAATGTTACATCTGAAGCAGAACATCAGTGAATGTGTGTTTGCAATGATCAGTAAATAATTTGAAGGGATTCTGGTGGCCCCTGTGGTCCACAGCTGCTGCATACTTTGTTAAAAGCTTCCTGTTAGCTTCAATAATTCCCTGCAGCCATCAGAAGACAGCAGGACCCATTTGTTGACAAATCTACATAGTCTACAATGAAAAGAATGGCCCCAGAGCTCTTTGCCATTACACAAGACCATCTACTGTGTTTACCTTTTCTCAAATCTTTTGCAAATCACCACTGGCTCTCATTCCATTTACTACTTAAAGCATAAATGTGTCACTTTATATGATTGTTTGAACTGTTTTTGAGTGGAAAAGCCTTGGAGAAAGCAGGACTCATGTAACCATACAAACCAAGATGTGTTTTGAAGTAGTTGTATCTTCACAGCAGAGCATTTTCTTCCAGCTGCACATGCTTTACAATATCACAAAACATGGTTTACTTGAGAAGATTCTTTATATTTCAGAAACTTTTGTCATTATGCACCAGTGCAGTTGGCACAGATGTTGCAAAGCAATGATATTAAGGATGTGACTCATCTACAGTATAAGACTGTTTGCACAGTTTGTTTTTTTTTGGTATTTTTATAATTTACAAAATTCGGTGATTAAAAACTCCCCATCTCTAACGACAGTGTAGCAATGTCTTTATTAGACTAATGAGCACATCCGCTTCCAAATCTGCCGAGTGTCAAACCCAAACAGGAAATTCAGGCATGTGAACCTCTGATAAGCCTCAACAGAAGCCAATCAGTAAATGTCATGGGACCACCCTCCCAATCAGATAGCCAGAAATAATCTGCAAGACAGCAAAAGTCTAGAACTCCCATACAGTGAAGCTGGACAGGAGAGGAAAGAGCATAGGAAGTGTTGAACACTTAAACTGTTGTAACAAATGTGGCCACAGGGCTTACAACAGCAGTTTACAATTTATTTAATCCTTTAGGAAACATTTGACTGTCATTAGCTTCCTTTACTGTGCTCACATTAAACTCCAGCCAGAACATCTCTTCCCTCATTTGCTGCTTGTATCGTTTTACTGCGGAGTCATAAAACATAAAAAAGTAAACAAAAGCAGAAACCATTTCCAAGCATTATCCAGAGATCAATCCTACCTTAATTATCAATCTGGCTATACATTGGGTTTGACTTTTACAGAGGATAACTGTGATTGCTAACTTGTTCATCATGTGATAAAATGTTATTAACCCTGTTGAAAATAGTCAGTGTAGTACATTAGTAAATCCAGAATTGCTCCAGATATGACTGATGCATGCCTCTGTGGGAAAAGACGGTTGGTTCATGGGTGAGAGAAAATTGCTGAAGAAATGTATCTGGTTCTAAAAATGTATCAGGAAGGTATAAGATTACTCAGTGCAGATTGATGTGTATCAAAATGTATAGCAGCAGAACAGCAAAGGTGGAAATTGTATTCTCAGATGGCTTTAGCCCTTTTTTGGGGCAGAATAATGCTCCCTGCTGCAAATCAAAAATAGTTCAGGAATGACTTTAGGAGCAGAACAATGAGTGTGAAGTGTTGACTCGACCTCTAAATTCCCCAGATCTCAGTCCAATCAAGCATTTGTTATTATCTGTGGGACAAACAAGTCAAACCATGGAGGCAGCACCTTGCAACTCACAAGAGTTAAAAGATCTGTGACTAATGTTTGGTCTGAGATACCACAATGCACGTTTAGGGTTCAATGCGCGGGGTGTGTTGATACTGGGCCACTTGATAAAACAATAAATACATACAGTAATTTCCACTTTATGGCTAACAGAGTGACTTTAGTTTGAAACTAGCAAGCATCAATTTGTTTCTGTTGGATCGATTGGCAAATAACAAGATAGGTAGTCAAAGGGAGCAGGGAGAAAAGCATGTGAGCCACATGGATGAAGCAATTTATAGGCTGGCCCAGAGGAGAGTTGTTTATTTTGTGCTAATACAGTTAATTCTCTTCCTAACCCCAGCACACCAAAAATGACATTAGAGAGCAAGTTTGATGTGTGCAAAACGTGGCGGACCCTTGGTCCAGTGGAAAGTGTTTTACCATTTTTCCCATAGGCATGAAAATGGAATAAAAATTTGGCAGTGATACGGCATTGTAAAAAAAAACAACCTTCCAGATCTTGATCTTTTCTGCTTCATGCCTCTGAACAAACAGCGAGCAGGAAGAGAAGCCAACTGAGTTTCTACAAAACCAGTATGCTGTTTTGCTCTCTGCACACCACAATCACAAAAATATGTCATTTTTCATTTGAATCTTTGACCTAACAGCTCCAAAGACCGTCGGTCTAACCACAAACCTCATGCTTATGTAACGCTGGCTGGGTGAAAAATAACAAAAATCCTCCTTTCGGTCTCTATCTGGTCTTGTCTCCCACAGTGTAATCTTGGTTAAAATGTTTTTGCAACATTCTCATTCTGCCCCGCTCGTCTCATAGTAATTTCCTCATCAGCGCTCTCTTCTAACTCCCGCCTCTATTTACACACTGATTAAGGGACCTTAGCTCTTCTCCTTTCAAGCTTGGAGTTTGCTATCTGGCTGTCATTTTGGATAATACCTCTTTTCCCATCACTGTAACAATGGATGCAGATTTAAAAAGGGACTCGGCCAGCTGTGTGTTTCACACATATGGACCAAATAAGGAGGCCACTTGGTGTATTCAGAAAACACATGTTTTTCTCCCTGTTTCTAGTTACCGTCTAAAATTGCAGGATTTTTTCTGATTTTTAACTTTTGGTATAGAAGTCAGATAATTTTAAAGTATAACCCAGTTTGCTGAAGATTAGTAGCTGGCTAATTATCAGTCACATATTGCCATTTTGAACAATTCAACCTTCTCATCAGACTTCACTAAAGCTCTTTTACAGGTCAATGGTAAACAGATGATGTATAATAATTTCAACTGTAGTTTGTGTTAATAGCTTTGGTTACACTACAGAATGAGCCTTATAGCTGCTAAGTAGATGGTTAAAGGGTCAACATTCCCATATTGACCAAAAATATCAGTCAATATTTTATGTATTAAGTATGAATTGTTATCAAGATTTTAGTGTGTATCAATATATAGCAAAATCCTGCAAAGGAGGCGTAAAGGAGGCGTGTAAAGGAATATTAAAATAAGGTTTCTGTATGTAAATTGGTTTTGAAACTAAGTTTCAGCACATTTTTGGTACATTTCACTTAAGAGAAACAAATACGGCGAGTGAAACTCTTAACTCAACCCGGTTATGTAAAGTTACTGGGTTCAAACCTGGGCTGAAACAGAACTTATTTGGCGTACAGAACTGTTTCTAAATTGAGCTGTTTGTAACACTTTTGAAAGTGTAATTGCAAATAGTTTTGCCTATGTTGGCATCTACTAATGTCAGCGAGGTGGTTTTACTTATTAACAATAAAGTAAAAAACCACTGGTTCTTGGAGCTATTATTTTAGAGGGAGAAAGTATGAAGTGTCTTTCCTCATATCCCTTAAGTCCTGCCTGCATTTCCTTTTAGTGCAGTTGATCCACTGATTTACAGGCATGACATGTGGGAGGCACAGTGACTGTATGTGTTATTACTCACAGCAAAAGCCTGGTTAAATCCTATTTTCTCCAGCCCAATGTAATAACAAGGAACGACTCCTCCCTTGCTCAAATGGCATGGTGACTAAATATGGACCATATATCAGTTTTTAATCTTCTTTCTGCAGGCTTCCCATTAATGAGCAACTTAAAAAAATCCTCTGTCTTTTTGAGGGGTAGATTATTTGAAATACAGAGTGTTATTCCAGGTAGGAAGGTGTAGCAGAGAAGGAGGAGCATGACGGGGGTAAACTGTGAGAAGTCATAACCACTTTCCCATTAGGCTATTGATTTTTCAACCTCTCAAGGACACACTTCTATCCCAGACCTGACTGTCTGTCAGGAATCTATGGCAGAGCCTTGCACAGCACTCCTTGGCTGCTTGAGCTCTGCCTGAGCATAAATCTGACCAAGCTCAATGTGCGAAGGAGGGACGGGCAAATTGAGACAAGGTCAAAGGGCAAGTACTGCAGTTGTGGTGAGCATAGTGTTGGCGTGGCAGCTGTCAGAAATGATAGGGAGTGGTGATTGGCATGAGCTGCCGTGGGCATAAACAGAGGAGTAATCAAACTCCTCAAAAATTGGCAAATGTACAAACATATACATATGGGGCAAAGAAAAATAGTTTTACACTTGCACAATAATATGAAAAGGGATAAATGGGGAAAAGCGTCAATGAATTCCACTAAAATCTCACTCAGATTGCTTAGTGAAATCTTTGGTGACAGCTATTGATTCTTTTGGTAGAGTCTAGTTAATTGGACTTGGTACCCTCTAAAAAGTGTGCAGTCCTATATCCTTTTTCATTGTTCAGCAACACTTAATCATCTTTCCCCCCAGCTATAGATTTCTCCTTGACTGTGTTCAGATCCATAGACATCAGGCTCAGGGAAGGAGTGAAGGGAGAGGAAGGCAAAAGTTCACCAGGATCAATAAGTGCTTTATGGTCCAGATAAGAAGTGCATGGTAGCACTTACACCAATCCCCACGCCCCACCCCACAAATACTACCACTAAGAGGTGAACAGGAATAACAACAGCTCTTCATCAAAGACAAATGTGAAGCCAATGAAACACTGATCTAACAACTGCTGGTTCCTGAACTTGACATCTCGATTAGTATCCAGAATCGTTAAAATTTAAGTGATATTTCTCCCTGAGGACATCTGACTGCTATACTTTTTGCAACCGTCTGGACTGTATTATCCGAGTTCTGACCAAGCTGCTTAATGTGACCAAGCTGTTAAATATGTTCTAGTTTAGTTTTTTTACAGAAGAAATGTCACAATAAAAACAAACGTTTTGGAATCACTGTATATCAGTTTCAAAATAACAGATTCAATGTGCCAACTTCATATGAAACCATCCTTTTGATTTTAAAGATAAGTATGTGGCTTACTGTTCACACCTCAAATGGGAAAAATAACAGCTTTAGTGATGAGCATCAAATAATACTGTAGTCATGATGACCATCATTATTGCTTTAATATCAAGTAAATAAAATTGTAATTTTTCTCATTTCATTATCTTCATTTAAGGTAAATGTGAGACTTTCTCCTAATCCTAATCTTTGAGAGCTTACAATTTTCTTAGTGCACAGTATTTTAAGCAGTTGCATTTAAATTTTTCACAACTTATAATTTCTAAATAATGGATACCCATGTATAGTGCTTCCATGTGCAGACCAACCTCTATCAAAACTATACTTGTTACTCAAAACTTAAAAATATGTTTTGAGCCAAAATCTGAAATGTCTAATGGTTGGGAAGAAACTGCCCAACACATAAAATGTGAATGAATCAATGAAGCTGTCAAGTTTGTGATAAGAACATTTTCTGCAGCCAAGGACAATATAAGTGAACCCAGAATTATTCCTGGTATTTTTCTTCATTTTGCCAAGACATCACCCACAAGCGTTGCTGTTTTTGCCCCATTCTGCTTCTTGGCAAGTTGCGAATGTGAGTTCAGCACCATCACAGAGATTTGAAAATAGGGAAAATGTCACTGGTCCAATACACATTTTCTGCCCAAGAAAGATGACTCGTCAGTGACAGGTGAGCATCACCATTTCAAATACATGAACTGGTGTGAACTGCAGCGATGAAGTGGTTTTGTTGTCAAAAAAGTTGGATTGTCAGTCCACAGACATCATGCTAGCTGTGGCAACTGACACTTTTTTTTCAGAGAATCTTTGCTTTTGTGTCAAAATATATGATCTATTTATTATTATCCAACTATATCTCATAGTAGTAGCAAGTCTGAAATTTTTACATTTTGGAAATTTTTGTGCTTGTTTATTTTAATCTTGGTCAAAGGTAACTGTATAGTTTCAAAATCCAGAATGAAGAAAATAGATTAAAACAATCAACTTTAACTTCAACTATTTACCATACTAAATTTAAACTTAAATTATCAATGACATATTACAATTTCACGCCAAGAATGTAATAGCTTTTAACTGAGAAAAAGATAGAGACTTGCAAAACTATTCATATCCCATCATCCAATTCTTCTTAGTTGGATAACATTTAACACATCAGAATCGTATAAAACAGAATTGCAAATTAAAAGTCAAATGATACATGCTTTAAAAATTTCTTTGCAAACAGAAATCTAAAAGGGGTGCATTCTTATTCAATCCCCTTTACTCTCATTTCTAAAATTAAAATCCACTGCAACCCACTCCTTCCTTGAATTCATCTTAATAATAGAGTCTTCCCGTGGGCTATTTAACCCATGTATGACCCGGCTATTCTGAGAACATCTCAGAGGTTTATTAAAGACCATTACTGAACAAACAGTTTCATCAAGACTAAGGACACACAAGACAGATCAAGATAAAGTTGTAGAGACGTTTATGCTCTACAGTGCTTTGAATGCCACAATATATTCACGGCGCTTCCCTTTACACTTATTTTGCTTTATTATAGCCATGGTTGAAATTGTAATAAATTAACCTCTATACTCAAAATTCTACATACAAATGGCCCATTAGGACTGTGGAAGAAAGTCTTTTTTTAGATTTTCGCAAATCTCGCAGCCTTTGTTTAATACTTTGTTGATGAAGCTTGGCCTTGAGATGGGAAGAGAAGATCTGGTTAAGTTGAGGATTAGATGGATGTAGCTAAATATATGACAATGCTGGAAGAAAACATGTTAGAAGTTAAACAAAGACTTATGATTGGGATAAAGGTTTGCCATTTAGAAGTAATATGACCTGGATGCTCTCCATCCAGTTTGACTGAGCTTAAGCTTTTAAGTCATGAAATGCGCAAAGATGGCAGAGACTTCACCCAGAATATGTGCAACTGCAATTGCAGTGAAGGTAGTTCGACAACATATTCACTTGAGAGGGTAATTATACATGCACAAAACACTTTAGATACTCATTTGGAAAAAAATAACATGATGGGTATTAATTTTTTATATAATAACCATATGCACTGATTTGTGCTGGCTTATGACAAAGTTCCTACAAAAATACATAAAGGTTTTTGACATTTATGACTTTGCAAGCATTTATCTGATAACATTTGGCTTCTCTTTCTCTTTATGAATCAGGCTCCAAGCTGTTTTAATTTTCTACTTGAACAAATTCTGCAACTGAACTAACAATTGAGCATAATTACAGTGCTGTAAAGTATCTCATCTTTGTAGAGACATCGAGGTATGGTGTCAGACTGGTGGAGGAAAACCACTAAATCTCATTTAAACGCTTAAAGCTAAAAAAAATACATGTTGAACTGAAATCAGTGGGGAACCAACATAATGGTGAATCATCAAGAGTTCTCCATTTGTTCTCAGTAATACTGACATAATGCTTCTGTGCCACACTGACTATTGAAACAAGATACATGCTCCCTTCAGGATTAATAGAACAGCAGCATAATTATCAAGTCAACATGCTCAACAAGGTTATACAGTAGTTGCATAAAATTGACCTCAAGTGTTCATCAAATAATGCCATGATATGCCATCAATTAATTACCCTAATCAATTAAACTGAATTATGCAGTAACAGATCACAATGTCCTTATATTGCCATATACCCAACAGTGTAAGTAGTTTATTGTGGTGGAGCTGATCACCAGGAGAGGGGCGTTAGACAGATGGCTTTCTGAGCGCACGTGACTCAACGAATGCTGTTTGTGACTTATCAGCTAATAGGGAGGGGAGCTGATTGTGTCTCTCAATTATCCTGGCAGATGAAAGTAACGAGCGAAACAACAGATATACCGCCTCGCTAAATGGGCTCTAATGGGAGAGGTAGAAACTGGAGCAGGGAGGATGGTAGAGAAAGGCGAGTGAAAAAAAAAATAGTAGAATAGCAGGGGGGTGGGGGAGGACAGAGCATAATGGCCTGTCAGAAGATGTTCTACTTTTTTTGGTATACAGGACGGATTGTGGTCAGACTTTATTCTTCTATACTGGTAATGGATAAATGACTTATTTCCTTTCATCCTGTGGCTCTGTTTGTCTCCTGTTTGTGACAGTACACTTTTAAAGGGCATGTTCGAGTATACTTTTGGGTAATTTGCACAGCTCTTACAGAGAACAAAAATCTTTATAAGAAAAACAAAATTCAATGTGTTTCTTCTCTATTTGCGTAGTCTTTTTCTTGAATGAGCATGATTATAAAACACTATAGAAAACTATATTAAGAAAATCTTTAGTTTGCTTCTACATTTCTAGAGCATGCATGTTTTGTAGGGCTATTATTTCACATTTAGAGTCACCAGTTTTAATGCATGCACCATTTTAGCTTTCCGTGCAATGTAATAAAACAAGCAAAAAGACCCTCTTATTTTTGATTTTAACAGTAAAAAATGCTTTCATTACATGTTAATCCTGTTATGCGTTGACATCCATTTCAGCAGGCTGCAAACCTTCTTACTGAAAATATTGCAAGCGTTGCCATATTCCATCTTCATTGATCACAGGCTCCACCAAATGTCCAACCAAATTTGCTCCTCTGCCCAGTGTTACCTTTAATAAGGTTTAAGGCTGTGACAGATGCTATTATTAAAAAAAAATCATGGATGTAAAAACAGTGACATGTTATAGTTTTGGTAGATATGGCATGCAGTCTTTCCTAAAAAACACTTTCAAGTTTTTTTATGTAGTTGGCAGATTTTGACAGAATGTAGTCAAGTATAGAGGGTTAAATGGGACAAAATTAAATAAGTAAATACATTATTAAATCATTAAATAAATGTAGGATGAAATAAATAAATGCTTAATTATATCTATAAATAATGTAGATGATATACAATTAATCTATTCAATTTGTTGATAAATGATTAACATGCAAACTTATAATAGTTGAAGCAAATAATTAATTCAATGTGTATTTAATCCTTTCCTGGTTCCAGTTCCTGTAGCGTCACCATGACATAATTATAGCTTTCAAACTCACCCATTGAGATTGAAAAGCTCACACTGACCTACTGAACTCCACTACTTCAGCCTCATTCTTCAAAAATCATGAAATTAAGGATTCTGATGAGCTTCCTGTGAGATTTTACAATTTGCTGATAGCATAGAAGCAGGAGATTGTTCAAACTATTTGGCGGATGAAGTCAAGTGACTGAATGCTAGCATCATGGCATATAAATTGCAAAATCTCTCCAATAAGGTCCAAAGTAAGTTCATGAAAATCCTGTATATAGCAGTTATGCGCTAACTGCGGCTACAAAAGCAGCATCAGAAGATTGTCCTTTTAAGGAGTCTGAGGTCTAAATGAAAAACAGGAGGCAGCGCTTTTAGTTTTGGTGTATATAAGAAGTGATTTGAAAAAAAAAACAGACAATAAAAGAAGTAAGATAATTGACACAGAATAAGTTAATTCCAAAATCCTAAAGTCCATTGTCTGTGTGGAAGACGCCAGCAGCAAGCCATAATCACAGTGGAAACAGGTGAGGATGTTCAAACTGCGCACTGGAGGCGGCGCTTTAAAGAAGCTGGCAGAGTTAGGGGCAACACAGGAAGTGGGCCCGTAAAAATAAAAGTCCTTGATTAATTTCGGGTTACATATATTATACGTTTGTGATTTAGTGAGAACAGTTGGGGCTGGAGACGTAACAAAGCATTACATCCTGATGAAGCTTAGGACCTTCACTTTTGGACCATCGTATGAAAGAAAAAATAAGAAAGAATAAGTAAGTTCTTGATTCACTTACTTATATTGATTCAACTAACAAACTCTTGTTGGCGAGACTTGGTTAAATCATTTTGTGTTATGAATTAGCAACTTACAAAAAACTTTTAGGTTGTCTAAATTCATCTGGTTTATTGCTTTTAAATCTAAACTAAACATCCATGAGGTCTATTCTACCCTCTTTTTATAGCTTGCCATTTTCTTTTAACTGTGCATTTTTTGTGCTGTATTTGTTGCTGACCATTGGTCAGAACTCCCTTTAAAATGAGGTTTTTAATCTCAATGGGTTTTTAACTTGGTAAATAAGGTAACATAAAAAAAATTCCCACAACTCTACATTTCACAAAACAGCACACAATCAGGTCGCCCCTGATTACCATTATTCACACTTAATGCATTCAGTCAGTGATTGAGATTAGTGAACCAACTATTTAAAATCAATTTGAAAAAAGAATCACTTAGTGCCCTCAAAGGTAAAACCATTCTGATTCAGCAGTTCTTATTCCCTCTGCTCTCCCATTTTGTTCAATTGGATACTAAAGATTCAATTTTCCTTCCAGTAAGAGACTATATGTGAGGCTAGAGGACAAAATATTAGACTGCTCTTCAGTCAAAAATTCATCTGAACCCTTTTTGTGAGCAAAACATCAGTTAAATAAATATAATACTTAAACAATTCAAATCATCTTTTAATCCAAGTATTTACTTCATACAGCGGTTTCCACTGCTCATTCTAAAGGTGGTGAATTCTCAAAACAGAAAAGTCCAGCTAAAGTACATTTTTCTACTTCGCTTGTGACAAGAGGAATTTGTTCATTCCGTCTCTCCTACCACAGAGATAAACTTTAGTCTTCTAAAATAAGCCCTGATGCTGCAGAGAGAGAGAAAAAAATAACTGATGAAAAATGGACGGGCGCCAGAACGGGTAGAGGGGTTCACAAGTGGTGTCCAGCTTTTGTGTTAGAGCCAAGACACTAATCATAAATGTGGGGAACTGAGCATTCAGCCAGAATTGAAAGCTACAGTAGGTTTTAGATTATGAACCTTTGTGTGACTGTGGTAGGTTAGTCTACTGTATTTGCCAAACGATTCTTGGTAAAATATGCATTTATAGGAAATGACTCAATGATGGAGTGTGAAAATAATATGTTCAATTATGGCTTTTTATGCTACACCACTGTTGTGCACTAACCAGTTTCTGACAGGAGCTTGATGGACTCCAGCACGCGCTCAGTGTAGACCCCAGGTTCGTAGTTTTCCATCTCAGCATTAATGATGTGGACTACACGAGCAGCTCGTCCACGAATGGCTCCAGCAGTTCGGTCGAGAGTGTCCACATCTCCCTCTTGCAGGGCAATTACACATTTGTTGACGTCCTCAAGGATGTGGTTCTCTGAAGAGAAAGAATGAAATTGGTTTGAATCAAACAAGAGAGACCATGCCTTCTTTTTTTTCTCCTTAAAAACACAAATACTGTCTAATGTCAAGACTGCTCTGTCTTGTCACTCTATGCAGAAGCTGTGTCTGCATTGATGATTCCCTCACCTCCGCCTGCCAGATGCTTGAAAGAGTCTAACATATTTTAATTAATCCTCCTGGTACAATACATGAAATTATTACATTTATTAATTATGACATTTATTACTGTGTTATACACTGTCCCTCCTTTAATAAGTCAAAGTCTAAATGTTCCTTAAATGTGAAACCAATTAAATGAGATTGTGACATCTCAAAAAAAGTAATTATGCCATCCTGAAGGTGCAAAGCAATATATATTTTACACTTTTCATCCCAATACATGATACTAATCTATATAGATCTGATGTCCCACAAAATTCTTTACATTTCCTTAACATTTCAACAAAAGTTTTCAGATATATACATAAAACAAGAAAGACATTAGCAGCTTTTCCTTTTGCCACTTTTTCTTAGAGTCCATCTTTGAAGCCATTCTGCTGTGAAAAACATTAAACACATTTAATGTGCTCCAAAGAAATATAAAACAAATGAAACAACAAAACAATTGATCAGATAGGAGATGCTTTGATGTCAAAAAGGGAGTCTAAAATTAAACAATTTTTATTCCAAATGTTGTCTTTCCTGACCAGGAGTTACTCTACACTCTTTTCTTATCTGTGATTTTGACTGATAAAAAATAACGACGTCATGTTTTTTTTACGTCATAATCTGATTTAATCTTCAATCATCTTAAGTAATATTCAGTCCAACAAACTGAACAGGGAATCCACACTGTGCCATCACACATTAAGCAGATGAAAATATGTTACTTTTTCTACACATGTGCTAATTCTGCACCAGCAGTTCAGCTGCTGTGACCCGTAACTCATAAATGTTCTGTGAGACGCATTGAGTATGATGTCCAGGTGAGACATGATGATCAGACAGGAAAATTATTTTGGATTAGCTTGGTTTCTTCTGTGATGTGTTGTGTATGCATGTAAGTCATCAAGTGAAAATGACAGAAGGCCTTCAGATTTTTTCTATCATTGTTTTAAAGACGGCCAAAGGCAGAAAATATTTGGTTAATGTGAACCCTCCACTCAAATTTTTATTTTTTTTGGTTTACGTTCATGTAAATAAAGATTGTCTTGCTTGATGCGTCTCTTTCTTAATGAGCCAAGTTTTGAAAACGGGTACATCTTTTTTATCCCAATAAACTCCACACAACAATCTGGGAATAATGCTTGCCGCTCTTTACCTGACACAGAGAGAAAGTCGTCCACAGATGTGATGTCATCCACTGCTTCAGTCAGAATGCGTACTTGCTTCTCCCACTGGTCCTTGAACACGTCCATGTTGTCCTGGGCCACCTTGCTTTGGGGCCGCGCGGCCAGAGTGAGCGCAGCATTTATAACCTGGAAGGGAAGACAAATCATGCTGTCATGCATTCCACATGCATTTATATGGCGAAAATAAAACAATTTGTGTGCATTACTAGTCCTCTTTGATTTAGGACATGTCTTAAAGTATTATTAAACGTATGTATATTTTATTGCTACAAAAAAACTGCATAAATAATAACCCTGCAGTGCTCCATTTGCAACTCATAGTCCACAGTCCGTTATTTTCTAACAATATAACCCGTAAAAATAGATCATGTAAAACTTATGAGAATGTTGGACATGTTCGTTAAGGAAGAAAAACAAAACCAAAACAGCACCGCTCCTATAGCCTCAACATGTACACTTGCAGTATATTCAGTTCTGTTAAATTGGAAAACCTTGAACTGAAATATGGAGCGCAATCTTGCAACATTTTCTGCTCTCACCGACTCTAAATAGATGTCTTAGCCAACATCGATTTAAGTACGGGAGCCCGAAGTTTCACAGTTGCATCTATATGACTGTGACATATACAAAAATACAATCTATTTTTGTACAAAATAGATTTTAAGCCTCAGCACGTAAAAATTCATATATTCAATAGAATTTATATTTTTTTTCCAGCAAACTGTCTTTCTTAATGTTTTCTAAACCTGTGTGGAAAGAGGGGGCACTGGCAGCATGAATGACAGCATTGTATATTCATAGAAGATTTACTGAGAGAATTGTTTTCAGCTCCTCATTATAGTCAATACTCTAGTTACTGCATTTAGTGGGACTGCATCAAGTTAAAGGAACATTCTTTGGTGACTTTGATTTAAATTCTGTTAAAAAGACATTGTGCAAGGTAAGAACTGGTCTGGCCTGAAATATGTGGGAAAATAAAAAGTAATACTGTAAGCACAATGACTGGTTCTCAGTGCAACCACCTGCTGTGAAATGAATAATAATAATGAATGTTGTCATATATTGTATCACTTTTAAATGGATCCAACATAAAGTAGTAGTCACTCATTCATTGAAAACCCGAAACATTTTCAAGTTTTAGAGCATTGCTATGTGCTAATATTGTGCTACCTAAAACTCTCTTCTTTTTTATTTTTAAATTATCATAATGACTAAACAAATTTAATTATAGCTGTCATGCCACTTAGAGCATGCACTCAGACCTGACATCTAGCAATATTCAACAATATTTAATTTTCATTTTAGAAAAATCTAAATTTGTTTAATAACAGAAAGAAATAATACATAGAAATTTAGAAAACAAAATAATCAGAAAATTGTAAAGGAGATCTAACACTGCCATGTCAACCTGAGAAAAAGATTTTGGTACAAAAAGCTGTGAAGGTTTCAGCGCCTGACGAGGGCTGCAGCCCATCTGCAAGGCCATCTTGTGTCACAGAAAACAACTGCCTACATGCTATTTACTGCTTAAAAGTGATTTTCTCTGACAATTTCGAGACATGGCCTTGAATCCTCCCACTCATGCCTGAGGTCTGAAACTGCTGGGGCTTCAGTTGTAGAGGCAGGTGGGAGTAGAGAGGGGACTCCGGACTTGTCCTCTAAGAGACAAGATTCCTTCCTGGCATTCTAACCAGAGCAAGCCATTGAAGTTTGCTACAAATCTCTGTGAACTCCTCTGCCTTTTATTGGCTCAAAGCTTGAGTCCTTCTCCAATAACTAACGCCTTGGTCCCCACAACCCAATCCAAACTAATTATTATACAAAGCATGGAGAGAATGATGCTGCATTCAAGAGAACTAGGAGGACAAATGATGCAATGTATTCACTTAGAATGGGCCTGACAACTGACTTGACTTGACGGTTATGAATTTTAAAAGACATGTGACAACCTCAGTTCAGGTTGTGGATTTCCACCGAAACTGTTTTAATCCTAAAACAAAATAAACAGTGAAGATACTTTTTAAATTAATTGACAGATCAAGCACAGTGAATCTATTATTTCATCGCAGTGCACAAAATCTAACCGTTGTCAGTATTGAATGCTAAATTTTTCACACAGATTGACATAATTAACTTTTTTAGTTCCACAAAATCTTCCAACTAGCCTTTGTTTGGTTCCCCTAGGCAGTGGTTAAAGTTTTCTTGAATAATACACAGCAAATTGTCAGAATTAGTTACGTTGGTAAAATTTAAGACCATTTTAACAGACAAAGAGAAAAGCTTAAAGAACTTAAACTGTGACCTAATTTGCAGCACTTGACTTTATAAACACTATAACTGTAAGAAACTGCAGAGAAATTGAATAATAATAATAAACAATTCAAGAGTCAGTATTTAACTAGCTGAGCAGTTGATTTTTTGTTTTGTGCTCTTCTGCATACCTTCTGTTTCAATTTATTTTAATGTAAATCTTCCTAAAAGAGACATTTTCTCCAGGATGTGGCAGCAGCTGAGTTTAAGACAGTGCTATATGTAGAAGAATAAGGAACTTGGGTTAAACTGACTCAGAAGGGATGAGGGGAAAAAATTCACTCTTTGTTCCACTTCCTCTTTGTTCCTCTTTTCCCAGTCACAAAGTCTGAGTCGATTATGTTTTTTAATCCGTCTCTGTTGAGCGTGTCCAAGGGGTATCAGGAGAAAATTCTTTCCCAAGTTTTCAGAGTTAGTGGGTTATAGAGGGTGTACATAGCGGAAAATGAACATTAAAGTCTGAATCTTAACTTCAGCTTTTCTTCTCTATTTCCACTTTTCATTTTGCGTTGTGTCCCAAGTGAAAAGGATTTCCCTAAACCTAGGAAATAATGGACCAGTTTTAACATCATTGTTTGTCTGCATTCTGAGAAATGGTGCTAAGAGCTTTTTCAATTCATTACTTATAGATATTCGTCAAATTCTGCATACTGTAACTTTTTTTGCCATTTCAAGTTGTTCCATTTTATATATAAAAAAAAACTATCCAAAGCTAATTTTTTGAGATCAGTTGAGTATGGCTAAAAACCAAAAATAATGTTGGCCACACTATGTATCCAGCTTGCATTTAAACTATTTTTCCAAGCATTTACCTGTGGACATAGGCTGTCAATTTGGGTGGCTGCCATCCGTACCAACTTCACACCCTCTTCATTGTTGGAGATGGAGCAAGCCAAGTTGGCCACCTGAATAAAGCAAGCAAAAAAATAGAAAAAGACATGGTTACATTAAAATGAACCTGGAAACATTAATTACTCTACAGTATAAATTAAGCTTAAAATTTAAACTGGAAAACAAATGACAAGTATATGTAAACTAATAAACAGCAGATGTTTATAGCAGTAACAGAGCACTGCTCGCAGTCTGCAGGTTTACTGGTGGTTCTGCAAAATTATAGGAACATTCTTTAGTTTTCATGATTCCCCTGTGAATCCAGACCCCACTATTAGTCTGTGTCTACTTTAAAGACGAGGCTCTAAACTTTCCTTTTTGATTAAGATTCTGGTTAAGAGTGGCAGGTTATCCTGAAATGTCACGATGGTTAAGCTGCTATAGGTTTTGGCTCCTGGGGGACAAGCTGACCCCTTTTCCACCTCACTCAGCTACATTCCCCTCCTTAACGCTGTTATTTCATCATTTAACTTAACACGCTCTGTTTTTTTCTTCTTAGAAGCTACATCTAGTCCGGTCTTCTGTTTAGCTGTGAGACCTTCCTGGAGTTGAGCATTGGCTGAGCTACTGCTCCAAAAACTTATAGATGATACACTTGATCCTGTCTTTCACTGGTTAACCATGTCTCTCTCTACGATACAGCAATTGGATGAATTGCTGTATCGTGACAAACTGTCTGTGCTCTCTTCCACTCTATAGAAAACCGTCTCAGACTTTATCTGCATAGCTCTGCTTCTCTCATCAACGAAGCCATGAAAAAAATTATTACCTTCATTAACTTTTAACTTTTCTATTACATAAAAAGTACTTCTGGACTGTGATTCTCTGTGTGGTGTGTGGGTGTGTGTGTGTGTGTGTGTGTGTGTGTGTGCATGCTCTGTCTTCTCAAACCCTCAGTGGGTCATGCCAGATGGCCGTTCATACCAAGCCAGGTTCTACTGGAGGTTTCAATCTGTTAAGGGGAAGTTTTTCTTTTACTACATGCATGCTCAGTAGAAAGGATTGCTGTAACTTCACCAACACAATACAAGCGACTGACCACTGCTGCCACATGTTCATCCAGGAAGAGTAAATCCTGAAAGTTAACAATCTGATGCAATCTGTCTGGTTCCCTTATATACAAAACTTTTGAGCCAATTTGCAAACCATTTTCGGACTTTTTACATAGTACAGGGAAATTATAAGAAAGAAGAAAGCATTGACCAGTTTGCAAAGAAATACCTGAATTTATTTGGATCCAAAATGACTTGATTCAAGCAACATGAACAGTGAAACCAGAAGTCATTAAGGTAACATTTCCAACACTGCTTTGATGATAAGCATATCTAAATGATTGAGGGGTTTTATTGGTGCAGATAGGTTGCCTAACTTCATAATTAAGGTGCTAGTTGGGTTTTATGAACAACAACAAAAAAGTATTTTTCTCTTCAAGAAGTTTACTACGGAGCCCCTAAGGGGACATGGAGAAAAAAAAAAGGAAAGAAATCCCGACTTATTATCTCGAGATCCCGACTTTTTATCTCGATGTCGGGATCTCTGGATCTCGAGATAATAAGTCGGGATCTCGAGATCTTGACTTAGTTTCTCGGGATCTCGAGAAAGTAAGTCGGAATTTCTTTCCTTTTTTTTTTTTCTCCATGTCCCCTTAGGGGCTCCATAGTTTACAGATAAAATGTTTTAAATCAGACTGTTGATTTCAATGTCAGCTTTTCTGAGTTGATATTGTAATTCCTTAGTTGATTTTGGTGCATTAACTAAACACAATAGTCAACAGTTCACTTGCTCTAAACTGATTAAATGTGCTTCAGAGAATTTAAAGACTTTGTAATATGGACTCTGGATGCAAAATAATATAAAAAGCTGGTTGGTTAAATTTACAAAGTAAAGTATGTCAGAGATGTAAAATGTATTATTTAAAAAAATCACCACATCTGAATCATTCACTTTTTATGACAAACAACAAACACACATGTGCACAAAGCTCGTGTTCCTCATGGAGTTATTATATTTCTCCACACCCTCACTGCAGCTCATTGCTAATTTTAATAACTTTAAAACCCTTCAAAACCCAAATCTCATTCCCAAACAAATCAGATTTCAGCATGAACCTTCGGGCTTTGAGACTGAGCTGAACAGACGTGTGCCTGTTGGCAGCGAAAGGTGCCAGTCTGCATTAGCACTTCTAGCGCTCATGTCACTGTTTGAGAGAAAGTGAGGTAAATCAAATTTGTTTTAGAGGACTCTTGCTTAGAGCTCTGTCTCTTTACTCGTGACAGCAATGAGCACATTGATGGATTACAGTCCTTTATGTGAAGCATGGTGTGCATGTAGGCGTGCGTGTGTGTGGATGTGTGTGTGCTTAAAGTGGTGTTAGTGACAGAGTGGAAGTGTATGATTGTGAATTGGCGCCCCATAAATGTGAGTAGATGTTTGCATTGGATTTCTTTGAGAACCACGAAAAGCATATTTTTCAACTTAAATGCTGTTGGTGATGTTATTACGGACTTAAGAGGCAATTCTCTAACATTTTTAAGACATTTTACAATTTTTAAATATTTTTTCTTGTTTTTCCAAAGTGCATTTGAAGTCAGGAAAATATTGTGGATACTAAAAATTGTTATCAACTAAAGAACTGCCAGACCTTCTGCCTTTTTGGTGTTTCTCCTGGTATCTCATAGAAATAATATTCTTCTTTTGCCCAAAAATTCATATTTTATGAGCAAATATTTCACCTTCATCTCTTTTTGCTTAGAATTACATCTTTAATGATGAATAAACACATTTCTATTTGTGATGCAATTATTTTTGTTCTCATGCAACTTGGTGTAACTCTTAAACAAGTATCCTGAAATCACAATTAATATTTCTTTTGAAATAGTGTTTATGTTTCATTTTCTTGCACTTCCATTAAAAAGCAGGGATCCAACAACAACAACAAAAAAATTCTATGCATTTTCACATTTATTGCAGATTCAATTAGAATACAACAGCTCCACTTAACCAGCAGAAATCACATCTTTCTTCTCTGACTTTATCCTCTTAACATGCTTTCCCGTCTCCAGCTCTGCTCAGCCCTCTGACTGCTGTTGCGTCTCAGGAGGCAAAAAGGGCAAAGGGCTCTCTGGAAGCTGGAACCATGCCCAAAAGGCCCACTCCCACTCCCTGTTACCTAACACAGAGTGAGAGGCTGGGGCCAAAGATGCAAAATCTAGTCCAAACTACTAATTGCAATCATCTAAGGAAGCACTTCTCCTTTGGGTTTTAATTTCTTTCTTTTTTTTCTGACAAGGGTGAGAAAACCAAGACGGAAGGTCTGAGAGTACACCCTGCAAGACTAATGCTGATATGGTCAAAGATACTGGAGCCGAATAAGGAATTCAAAGAGGCAGATGGAAGAGTGTGTGCGTGTTTGTGTGAGTGTGAGAAAAGGAGGAACAGAGAGAGATCCCTGCTGAATGGCCATTCTTCATTTTAGCCTAGAACAAAGAACTATCGATTCTGTCCTTTAGCTCTGCTGCGGATAATCACTTCAATTCTAATTTGATGACGGTTTCCATGGCACATGGAGAGATGGGTATTCTTATGTTAGCCATTTAAATCACTGAAATGGAGCCGAGTAACTGGAAGACTCTCAGACAATGTCGGCTTTTTTCCATTACTCCAGCAGGGGCGTGGTTAAATTGGACTTCTTATGTGTCATCTGGAGGCAAATATGATGATAAGACGTCAAGTGACATCTCAAAGTGGTCTGTCTTGTCCTCGCTTCACGAAAAGCAAAGCTCACAATCGGCTGACTTCAAAGTAATTTCAATAATTCGAGTACCTCCCTTCAAAGCACCAATTCTGCAGCCATTTCCAGCAGTTACACTAGGGAACATTTAGAAATGGAACCAATCCAAACGTTGGGGTTCGCCAAGGTTCCAGGTTCAACAATTTGTTGGAGAGGAAAGCAGGAAGTAGAACTTCAATTGAAAAATAATGTGAAGGAAAAATTCACTGAAGAGCACATTGATGGTTACTGTATTGTAAATCTATTATTTATACTCTCAACTTGTTATTGGTAAGTTGTTTGTGAAGGGACATAAAATGCAGTGTTTTATTTGTTTTTCAGATAGAGCATTACTCCATCTTTGCTGTCTCTTAGCTGAACACCTAAATAGCAGAATACAGTTTGCAGAATGCAGGAACAAATACTGCAAGTATAGTAATGATTACCATGAAATAGAGGGGGACAGGCGGACAAGTAACCAGAGATGCAACAAGGACTAGAAGAACACTACAGATGAAGGTTAAATACAAGAAGTCATCTTTTCGTGGAAAAAGCAAACATGGAAGAATGTGTGCTGATAAAATGAGACCACATTCACAACACTATGTCTAGTGGAAAGCTGACATTACCCTGAGCATGCCATCATCTCATGAAACATTCTTCTGGAAGCTACAGTGATGTATTTTATTGAGTTTGAGCTACTTAGCGAAGAAACTGTGCAAATGTTGAAGACTATGAATGTACAAACTTGGAAGATACCAAATAATGTAATTGTTTCTATAATTGTAGTGAAAGGTAATTTCAGTGGGAGGAACAAAAAGAATGGCAGACTTTTCAGAAATATGCTTATTAAAAATAGGAAAACTGCCAAAACTACAATTATGCAGTAGTCTGAGTTGTTCTAGCAATAAAATGAAGCTGGCTATAATATGATAAAATTTGAAATAACTCTATCTTCATGGTAGTGCCAGCCCTTGCAGGAACACTAGCATTTGTTTTAATCACATGCTGTTACCTCCAAATGGCTACAACTGTACATTCACTGTATGGACTGGAAAAGACTGAAGGTGGAGATGTATGACATTAGGTAACACATGCAGTCAAGGTTGTGTAAGGTTCAAGTCCATCGGGAATGCCAGGCAGTGGGAGCTCACGACCTGCTGTAAATGACTGTGAACCACAACTTTGAAAATCAATCCCCATTAAAGAGTGAAGTGCTTATTGCCTCGGGAGGAATGCCCACCGGGCTTGCTGCGACATCAAAGCAATGCCAAACCTTCTGGCATATTAAAACAAGAAAAGTGTGAAAAAACAAGAACAAAGGCAATGGATTTCCAACCATGTTCAGCCTGATATTAGCTGAAGGGCTCACTCTACACTTAAAACGTGTTCTGATAAACATTACGCTTTCTAATTTTAAGTTTTCACTTTTAAAAAAAACATATAAACTCGCTAAAAGAGAGAGCAAACCTTTGAGTGACACCTCTTTGATATAAATGTGTCACAATATATTGTGAAACAATATTACATGCAGTTTTCTGAGCTGTATCATTTGTAGCAGCAAAACAGTTTCACCCAAATCCAAGTTGTGAGGCTAGAACACGAAGCGTGAGTCACTATGATTACAGACTGCTGTTTAAATTCTCCTTTTGCTACCTTGTTCTGTCAACCCACACATAACCAGCTAAAAGACAAAGTGGACCTAAATTGCAAGTGACTCTAATGCACTTAGAGGTTCTCTACACTTCTTAAGTTGGCATGGAAATGAGCTTAAGTCGCTGTTTACGAACTGACTGTTTACAAAGTGACAGGTTCATAGTACTGCTCGACCCTCCTCCATGCACGGTCTCTGCAGCTTACCCCCTGGTTCAGTATTGAAAGCTGACGGTAGAAAACAGGGAACAGGTACACACTGAAACAGAATGTCAGACGAATCTCTATGCCAATAATGCCAGACTTTCAGTTTATAAATCTTTATTTTTCTTTATAATCCCAGATAACAAAAATAAACAGCCACTCCACTTAAAATGCCAAGAGAAAATACTACTTAAATTATTCTTAAAGATAAATAATTTAGGACACTGTTAATGTGACCTATAACCTGCATAAAATATTTAATTTTCTTTGGCATATGTGGATTCAAGATATAACACTGCACCTCTCTGTAAAGCATTGTGGTGTGCAGTGCGTAGGAAATATCTTTGCAATCTGTCCAATTAGAATTGGTTTTGCAAGATGCACCAGTTGATGGACTCCTAACCAGAGTGGTATGATAAAAGTAAAAAGTACTTTGACAGCATATTAATTTGAGGGTAAGCACACTTCTGGAATGTTGGTTTTACCTGGAGCATTTTAATTACATAAAAACAATACAGAAAACTAATAAAGATTAAACAGAGAAGCATCATGGCAGTACCATGAACAACCATAGAAATGAAGTACAGAGAAGTAACACTACTTTGTATTTATTACTACAAGAAAAGTCCTCCTTAGTGCGTCATTCTCTGATGCAAAATTGTAATGTCCCAAGGTTAAGACACTCACAATGACCCGTTGATGGCAACATAGTAGTTCAATGACCCGATTCTATACGGTCAATGACTCCTTAACAAAGCTCCTACCAGGTCAGCACAAGCAATTGTACAGGTCCCCTGTGACTAACCCTTTACAACAGGACCATTTAACTGAGATGGAGATGCACAATGGGAGCACACTAGCAGTTATGTAAATGAAACAGCCTTCTCTTTTCCACACACTGATAGTTAGTTACATTCCAATAACTTTCTATCACACAGATAACTTCCATGTTAATTACCTTGCAATGTGTTTAAAGTTATTTCTCAGTGCATTAGATGATTAAAGTCATCTTTTGATAGCACTGCTTTTAACAGAGTGCTTAAGTGTTCAGCTTCTGTCCCCTTTGTGATCACATGGAGATTTTCAGTTCAGACCTCATATGGATGTTTTAGGCTTTTCATTTTGTGATCAATGGAGTCAAAAATGTGCACAGATACAGTATCTCTAAGATTTTCTAGAGAAACATAAACATGCAGAAATTCTCTTTGATCTCACTTTAAACTGCAGTACTAATGAAGCACATCTGAAGATTATATAGAACGATGTGAACTTGCAAAGTAAAGATGACAACAAAGCTAATATCTGTTATTTAAACAAGAATACAGGAGGATTCCTCCAAAAGGAAGATATGACTTGATGCATACATACAGCTTTTAATAAAAGTATATATTTCTGCAGCTTATGATGTTTGCCTTAGGCGATATGGTCGAGGGCTTATCAAAAATGTGTGCTTACAGTATATTTTGCTACAGTTAGCTCAAGTTAATCATATCCAAACAAAAACTTGCAGAAAAAGTCACCATTCTTTAAAGTTAAGTGCTCTATAAGATAGGAAGCTGCAACAGCCAGCACAGTCTCTCTGCTGGCTCCAACAGTATTGTTAAGGGTGGAAAAAAGATAGAATCTGTCTGGATATTTCTGTGACAGAAATCACAACACTAGTGGAACTTTTTTGATTTATGTAATCCAAAAGTAAACAGTATCACAGTGTTACATTTGTATTGGGGAATTATTAGTCAGACATCACTTTAAGGATTTTCTTATTTTGAATTTTATTGTAGTTATTATTCCTACCTGCTGACATAGAGCAAATTTTACAATAATTCTACAACATCTACAACACATCACATTTTACAGTGGATTTCACCAAATTTTTTCAGGTTTTCCCTCAATAAAATCAAATTGCATTGTTTAATAATAATTTAATAACACAAAAAAAACATCTTCTGTAAAGCTGTATATAAACTTTACCGATTGAAAAACACCTTTCATTTCCAAATTCAGTAAGAAAAATAATCCAGATATGAATACAAAATAAAACAACAACAAGAAAGGTTTCAGTTTATAACATAAATATCCACTTCGAGGCAGCAATCCAACACAACAAGAACCCACACAAGAATTGAGCTAAACAAAATTAAAGACCATCAATCAACTGACCTCTTTTATCCCTATCACATAAAGCTGATGATCTTCTCTTGGACCAAAAAGCAAAGCTGAAAGTTTGAGTTGATTAAAAACATTCACACAATGAGGAATGCTCTTTTTCTTTCCAACATCCTGTGCACTTTACTGTATCTGACTATAAAGTTCAAAACAACTTCTACTGTAACCTTTAAAAAACTGCGTAGCCAGTGAAAGAATCAATATGAGAAATAATAACTATTTGATTGAATGGGTGCAATTTGCCTTGTAAAGAACGTGAAGATGTATGTAGCATCTTCACGTTTTTTTTTCCTTTAACTGCCAGAGTGCTGAAAATATCAAAGAGGAATCTTTTTTCTATTGAATTACCAAAATAGAAGCATGTGTTGACTTTCCTTTTTTGAAAGGCTATATGATTTTCAATCAAAAGCTGTGGCAGAAAACAGCCACCAAAATCACATCACAGTCTCCTTGACAACCATGACTGAGCTTGCATAAAAACTCTGACAGTGTGATTTACCGTGGTCGTTTCTGTGGAGCCACGGCTAAAGTTTGACTACTGCTAAAACCATGGCTGGCTTCTCGATAAACATGATAATCTGCTGTAAACTCCTGGGGATGTGAAGCTGTGCTGCTAGCTAGGTTGGAAACAAGCACAGGGGGTGGATAACAACTACATACAACTGTGCACATGGCTGCAGATGTAGATACACACTTCAAAGAGAAGGAGTACAGACAACTGATGTAATGCAAAAGAAGACGGTGGCAATCTGTTTTGTTGGAGGCTTGTTCATTCCTTTATAAATGTCAAGGAGCAAAGGGATTTTTATGAGGCCACATACGCAGAGACTTGAAAATGTGATTCATATTTACACCGAAAT
Organism: Phalloptychus januarius; assembly: GCA_902982915.1. NCBI lineage: Eukaryota > Metazoa > Chordata > Actinopteri > Cyprinodontiformes > Poeciliidae > Phalloptychus > Phalloptychus januarius. Next base: position 401,445 of record CADWAE010000297.1, read on the forward strand.
TTGAATGCCTAGGCCCTGGAAGGAGAGAATGGGCACCTAGAGATAAATATCCACAATATAAAATTTTATTGAGCTCAACAAGGGACAGAGATAGGTAATTGAAAGCAATATAAACAAATCAAATAATGTGCCAGGACATGGTGTAGAGGAGTGTCTCGCTGTTCAGCTTCGGTTTAAAGTCCTGGATATTGGATTATCTTGTTCACGTGGCTGTGAATGACGGTGCATTAAAGAGAGAAAGGAGAGGAGAACAAATGGCTGACTCACTTTGCCCAAGGCGCAGGACAACTATAGTGTTCACACTTCGTATTGGCTGGGGTGTCTCGTTGCTTTGCTGTGCTTACATCTTAAGTAGTAAGGACAAAGTAGACCAGCTTTGGCTCACTTTGAACATTTAATGGTAAGAGGAGGGGGGACAAAGGAGTTACAGGGCCCTACATGAAGAAAATGTTTTATTTAATTTGGTATTACTGTGGCTTTTTAATGTTACAATCCTTTTTGACTTTTGTTGAAGTTTGTACTGTAGTTGGAGGGGACAAGCAGCCTCTCTCACAGGTCTTCTCCACACCCACCCAAAAACACAGCTAAGCTTTTTTTCAACTGAAATATTGATTTTTCTCTGCTTTGCCCCCTCTCTCTTCCACCCACCCTCATCTCCCAGGAGTGCTGGCCAAGCAGTGGAGCTTGGCACCAAAACATAATTATGAAAATGGACCTCTGGGTTGTTTCTTTTAATCTATCTGTCCCTTTGCAACAGAAGTTATTTAAAACTGTTTCAGGGGAATTGAAATGTTTAACCCACTTTACTGTAAAGGGTAGTTTACATATTGGTGTTACAAGATCAGTTACAGTCAAAATTTGATGGAAAAGCTATTTCATTTTGTTTAAATATTTAAATTTATATATGTGTTGGTGTATATTCATTAGACACAGTTAAAAATATGTCAAGTGTTCAGTGTTTTCAAAGCTCTGTTCAGCTAAGATGATTTTAGCTTACAGCGAATGAAAAGCCAAAATTGAGTCTCTCAGAAAATGACAATAGCACAAGACATAACTTTTTTTTTTTTTACAGAATGTTGGCATACTGAAAATAGTGTCCAGTAGAGTATATGCACTTAATTCTTTGCCAGGCTTATTTTACATGAATTACTGCATCACTGTGGCCAGCTTGTTGACTTTGGTGTTTCTCATCTTTCTCTTGGCAATAATTCATAGACTATAAGTTGTCTTCAGGTCAGATCAGATTTCTAGCCAAACAAGTCCGGCTGGAGAATGAAACTGGCATCTTTATAAAGCTTGACACCAGGAAAATGGACTAGACTTATAGAGTACTCTTCCAATCATACTGACCATTAGAGCCACTCACATATGCACTCTGATATGTAGGCAGTTTGGGTAAAGTTCTTTGTCCTGCCTCTGATGTGTAATATCTAAAACATCCTACTAAAAGTATGTCCACTCTCACAGTAATAAACTATGGAATACGTGTGACAACCATTTTAAATAGGCTTATCTAGCCAGCTTCAGCTTAAAATCCAGGTGGAAACATTCGGTTTGTCTCTATGCCTACTCAGTGGCTGAACACTGATTAGGTTCATAAAAGTTATTATTTCTGACTTTTGTGAGTGAGCATGTTCATATTACCTTTCACCCTCTGGATTAAAAGCACAGCATCTTCTTTCAAACAAGACCAGATTTTAAGTTGATCTACAGGATCTATAACAGCAAGGTCCAATCTCAGACAAAATGTGAACACAGCAAGACCTTGACATTTCTCCACATCACATCCCTTGGCCTTCTCGCATCTAGCTTAGACACAAGAAGAGCATGATTAGTCCTGTTGGATAATAGATGCACGCAATGGTAAAGGTCAGCAGTTGTCACTCTGTAATGCCTCAACCTTTATATTGGGGGATGACTGAAAAGAGATTATGATTCATAAGAATCAATAATTACTCATTCTATACCATGTTCATGAAATGTGCTTTTAAAAAATTTAAACAAGTCAGCTGAGAGGTCAAAAACTATCTTAATGTCCTTGCAGTTGGTTGAACTCACAATTCACAAATTAATAATAATGAGGTTGTTGATTTTACTGTATAGTTTTTAATTAAAAATAAAATTACTCCTTTTGGTTGCGTCAGAGGGAGGAATTTACTTTCTGGGCTAAAACTTAATCTTAACTTGCATGTGAAAATGTCACTGTGAATCTAGTGCTTTGGATGTTTGGATGCACACTGCATGTTACCAGTATCTACCGTGGCCCCCAGGGCAATTTATTGTTTTTCTTTTTATCAATAAAATACTTTCTACATCCATTATCAAATATATATTATTGTAAAACCAAATCATTTCATTGTGAAATTGTGTGTTTTTGATATTATAATGACATAGAAATTATTAGTAAAAAAAAAAATATCAACTCCATTGAGGGGGCCCCTTAGTGGCCCTGGAGCTCTAAGCGGCTGCTTAGTTTGCTAATTCCTTGGGCCGGCCCTGTCTCTCAGGTAAAAAATAGAGATGTGAAGACATTAAAGGCCGTCATGGTAATGGCTGCTTGCAGAGTGAACAGCGTGTTTAACAGAATTAAAATCAGCTATCATCCAAGATTGTTCAGTAATTATCACCACAAGTACGCTAAAGTGTTCCTTATTAAATATTAAAATGATAACATATGAAGAATAAATTATTTAAAAAACAAAGAAAAAAAGCAAAGCAAGTAAGCTCCAGTAATTTTGATTGTAAGATTGCGTATTTCTTCTTATGGCTTCACACAAAGAGAGTACTGGTCATATTAAGTTGAACAAGGTCACCACGAAGGAAAGGATTTTATTGGTACTTATTCCGATAACTGTAATCGGGTGGCATGTATTAGTCACCAAAATAATTCTCAAAAAAGCAAAGAAAACAGCAACAAAACAAAACAAAAAAAAATGGATTTCCAATCAGCAAAATATCTAATTAAGTAGATTTTTAGCCTGGGCTAAAATTTTCTTTATAATGTATTGACAAACTATGTAATTAGGCTTTTGCAAGAACATTGGGTGACTATTATTCTTTGTAAAATAGTGTCTGAGCACTCATCATGTTCAATTTACCTGGTAATCTTTAATTAGTAAGGCAAAGTTCATTTTGTGATATTTCCACAATGAAAACAGGGACACTGAGTCACCATTCAGTCTCACAGCTGCTGTCTGTATGGGAGCTGCTGCTCCACAGTGTAATTAGTTGTTTACCTGAGAATTAAATCTGTTTTATTTATCCTCACACATAAACAAAATAAACCTCCCACAGGCCTTTCAGAATCATGGGAGCATGTTCTGAGCAGCTCTGTTGTCAAGCAGTCTGCATGATGTACACTGAAGATGGCAGTAACACCTTCTGCATGTTTTTCCACCAAAACGTTACACTGAGGGCACTCTAATTTGCTTGCTAGGAAATTATTTGGGGTTTGGATGGGTTGTTAAAGAGTATTTATTTTGGCACAGGAACGAGGAAAACACCTGCTAGGTAAAGAAAAAAACAACAACATAAAATTTCACAAATGTACTATTAACTTTGCTATAACTGTTTGAATCTACCAGTGTCAATTCAGTGTTAATTTCCCTCATTTGCACAATTGATAAAAAATAAGACAGCCGTTAGGAGCCCCAGATCCAAATTTTAACTCTGAGCTTTTCCTAAACCTGTATTGATATTTCCAAATACTTTAGGTTTCATGACAGAAAGTGGCTGAAATCCTAAAAGGAACAAAGAGAACAACCTTCTTCTGTTCAGTTTTCTGATAAAACTCCATTTGCAGACATGGGTTGATTTTACTGATATTGTTGCAAATACAGTTTTAGAATTTATGTTTCGTTTCATTCAGTGAACTTTCCTCTAATTTCATATGAAGCACCTCACTGCCGCATATGAAGCTATTAGCAGTATTTGATACTGAAAATAGCCAATGTAGTCTTTCATTCACACAGACACCTTGCATGTTGTTGTCAGCATGATCTGGAACTGATAACATGGCACATTCACTGATCAAAACAAACATCATATATTTTGGTCTCCAACTAGGCCATCATTTCTTAGAACAAGTCAGGCTGACAGTGCTCTTTCTGTGCTGCCACATTTGGCCATCGGGTTTTTTAATGTTAATTGTTGGCAAATAAATAACTCACTAATACTACTTATAAACTTAAATGTAATGATCAGTCTGCTGTTCACTGCTAATTTCCCAACCTATAATAAATCATTACGTTATTATGTGTTAGAAAACTGTCTACTGTTCTGTCTAAATTTCCTCTACTGTAAGTGTTTGTGTTTTCAGTTCACACACTTATTATTAGATGACTGGAGATCTCATAACCTCTGTTTTCCTCCCACAGCTCAGATCGAATTTCAGCTATGACCTATCATCAAAAGGTTCAATTTTCTGACACTGCTGGTCAGTCAATATACTCACATGATATAGAGAAGGGACTAAGGTCTTATGACTTAAGTCTCTTGAAAAAGGCATTTAAACCCTAAAAGTGTCTGTGCACACAATAACTGATTGAGTTTTCCACTACTATACATCATCATATGTAATCACATATTACAGTGGAGTGTTGGTGTCTGAGGTGTGTATAGAAGTCATGCATTCTTCACTGCTATATCCTTTTCATAAAGTAGGTAGTGTCTGAGCAGGAAAAAAAGCCTTGCTTTTTGACAAAGCATCACAAGAAACACCTCAACCACACTTAGCATCAAAATGTCTGCATTTTCTTATTTACATTATTGGACAAACACTTCAGTGTTACCCCCACAGCAAATAACAGCTACATTGTTAACATTTAAAAAGCAGTCACTGAAAAATGTATGAGCAACAATGTATCACTTAGATGTGCCAAGCAACCAGGCAGATAATCATATCATTTCAGCAGTTCTGTGAATACATACGGGATTGTTAGCTAAGCTGACAGTGCCTAGTTGTGCATGTTTTAAATGTGCATGTAGCTCACATGTACCTAAAATATCAGTGTCTAGATTGTGCCAAGCACTCATCAGAGCTAGCGGTTCATCAGAAGCGGAAAACCTTTGCCACCCAGATGACACTGACTTTTGTAGTAATTGGCTGGAAATGGCACAGCAAAGGAGTTTGGAATTATTTGCCATGGTAACCATTGTCTTTGTTCTTTAGCTAATACTGTTGTTGAACTCTTGGCAAGTTTCCGTTTCATTGCTTTACCACTTTTTGGAATTAATTCAGGAGAGCAAGAACTCAATATCAAACTGTGTGTGTTAATACAAATTTTAATGCTGTGAATAGCAGAACATTAAGAATGTTTTGTGTAGATGTTCATTCAGAAGTACATTAATTAAAAAGACTGTGCTGTTCAATGAAGATTTTACATATTATTTAAAGGAAGGAACATTGCATTTGCTCAAGTAATAAATATTTTAGTGTTAAACGAAATTTTATTATCCAAATTTAACAGAGGTATGAATAGCAATTATGCTACATTATACACTGAATATTAACTTGCATAAAGACTTAGGACCTTTTTTTGTTTTGCTATGCATCACAAAATCCATTTAGTCATTTCTCCTCAGTCTGTATGCACCGCTCCACGGTGCAAAAAAAAAAAAAACGGCCATTTTTACTATCTGCAAATGTATGTATAAATAAATTATTAAACAGTTATATGATAGAAAGTAGGAAAGTGATCTTGAGAGAACAGAGCAATAAATATAAAGTACTCTGGCATCAAAACCTCGTCCTATGCGATTTCAGACCTTGTGAATGTTTTCATATCAATATGCTAACCAGCTGAAAGATACTTGTAAGCAAAGTCTCAGAAAAATAAATAATTAGCTAGTTCAGAAGTGACCAAGCCAAAGCCTACACTGAACATCCTTTCATAAAATACCATGTATTCACCTTCATAGTCCTTGAACTTTCACAGTATTGTCACATTTCAACCATAACATTCTGTGTATTTAGAGAACTTGATTTCATATAAATGCAAAGTAGTACTTTGTAAAGTGGAAGGAAAAAAATAAACATCCATCAATACATTTTTAATTCCCAGTTATCAACGCAGCGCATTGCATGAGAGGTGGGGTGGATCCTGGACAGGCTGCCAAGCTAATCACGGGGCAACACAGAGACGAACAAAAAGCAAGCATGGACACACTCTGAACCTTAGGGGCGAATTTAAACCAATTAATCTAAGAGTACTGTCTAGGATAGTGGGAGAAAGCCCTGGGAGGAGGTGTTCCATTCATTTGTTTTCACCCCTGAGCCAACATTTTGTAAAACCACCTTTTGTTGCAGTTATAGCTGAAGGTTTTTTGGGGTATGTTGCAACCAGCTCCAGTAGATCTTGAGACAGACGATTTTGACTATTTTTCTGTGCAAGGTAGCTCAAGTACAGTCAGATCAGAAGGAGAGTGTCTCTGAACATCGGTTATAAAGTGTGTTTGCAGAATCTAAAAGTAGATTTAGGACTGGGCTTTGAGTAAGCAGATACAACACATAATGACACTTTCATCTGATCTAACTGTATATTTAAGATCCAGAGGAAGGTGAACCGCTCCCCAGCCAATAGTCTTTTGCAACAAGTTTTCCTCAAGGGGTTCTCAAGGGCTGATTTAAAAGCATAAACATTATAACACCCCCTCACTCTGCAAAGCTGGCTTGCTTGTTTAGACAAGCCTGTGAGTATCTTGCCTGAATAGTTTTCCACCCAACTCTTTGCACTGTCCTTTCACCTACCGAGATTCAAAAAGGTGCCATAATTTCACCTTGGAGTATTTTATGAAAGAGACCAATATCTCCTTCTGTCGCTTTAGGTGGACTATAATGCCTTGGTAGGTTTGTAGTTGTGCCAAACTTTTTCCATTTTTGGATAACTGATTAATAATTTTTAATAATTATTTTTTTTGATTAATTAATTTTTAAGCCTAAATATTCGGCAGAATTTGTGACTTGTCTGATGTGTTAAATGGTTTTATGATGCCATTTGTTCTCCAGTAAACCTTTGAAGCTTTTGCAAAGCAGTTGCATTTATAATTAAAATTCAATCATACAAAGCTGGAATTTGTTTAACAAATTATTTGACTTATAACTATTGGTTGCACAGAATGTTTTTTATTATTTAAGTGTATCCAATTTATTTAGTCAACTACAAATTTATGCTGTTCCAATGTCTTATTCTAACAATTTATATTTTCTCTTCCACTTTATGTGCTACTTTGTGGTGCTATGCAATTATGAAGTACATTAGCCTTTGTTGTTGTAACATGACCAAATATGAAAAAAAGTTCAAGTATTTTGCCAGGCAATTCAACTGTGATATCAGGTCAGAAATGTCATGTTTGAGCATAAACAATGTCAGAAAAATGTGGATGTTGCCTTGTAAAATGACTAATATTTGTCAAAAAGAAATCTGTGATAAATGGTATCCTTTAAAATGTATATCACCACCAGCAACCATGACAAAATGAAGCTTAAAAGTTGTAGAGGGCCATACCAAGATGATTGTACTCCTTATACAGGAACAAGAGGAGGCAAAGGCGTAGAGGTTATACTGTTAACTGCTACACAATCCTTCATTCGAGAGAGAACTGCATCCTCTCCCTCATCTTCTCCTCTCCCTATCCAACCAAAAGTGTAGTTAACCTCTGGAGAGAAGACGGATGGCTCCTTCTGCTCCATTAATCTAATGACAATGCCCCATGACTAAGACCAGCTTAGCAGGCATTGCTCATCCCCACTGGCTTCTTTTTCACTTATCATGCCATCTTTCTATGAATGCAACAGGGGCAATGACAGCGAAGGAGGGCGAGACAGAAAATAAAGTGAGGCAGAGTGAAGACACACAATGGCCGGGTAATATTTAAATGGTGTCAATGATTGCCAAAGGATTTCCCGGGACATACTAATGCAGCATGTGATGAGCAGAATCTTATAAACATTTGGAGATGATTAGAGTCCTGATCCCAACATTGCATAAAATATATAGGGAATTTTGGCCCAGGAATACAATTGGGAAGCAAAAATCCCCTGTTGACCCAGAGGAACCACTTGGAATGTGCAACCAAGATGGGTAAGTTCCTTGTAATTAGTTGCAATTTCAGTGACTTATTTAAAGATGGGATAATCACTAGCAGATAGTTGGTGAGATTTTGAACAAAATAATTTATGTTTTTGCTTGGCTTTTTTGGTAGATTTAGTTCTTCATTTGATTATTTGTGAATTTTGTTTTGGAGACACAAATAAGCCTGCCAGCAGTCTAGACAGCACAGAAAGACATGCTTTTAGCCTTTTCAGTTTGGCTGTTTTGTTAATACTTTTAACAACTCAAAGAAGTTTAGTTGAACATGGAAGTATGCCATAGTTATAGATACTCGATATATATCATTGTGTATATCAGTAAACAAAGTTTTCAATGACATTCAAATAAATACAGACTGTGGAAGAACAAGGTTCTGTTAGACCTCCGCACAACTTTTGACACTACAGTCCATTAAATATTGCTAAAGTGACAGGAGTGCTAAGTCAGACACTTTGGTGCAGTACTTGACTGGTTCGAATGCTATGCTAACAATAGAAACTTTTTTATGTGAGTAATTAATTTCTCCTGGGAGTGGACAGAAGTAGGGTACCCAAAGGTTAAATTTTTTGGGCCTCTTCTACCTATATAGTACTCCCTCTTGCTCAGATTATATAAAGTAATAAGATTAGTTAGTACCTCAGAATAAAATCTAAACCCCTCAAAACTTTAGCCTGTATGACTAAAAAATCTGAAAGTTGCCATTCATGGGTCTTCAACATGAGGTTACTTACATCAGGGTAGAAGTTAGCGTTAACAACAGAGAAGAGGAAATGCTCAAAACGTGATACAAAAAAGTAGCTTTTTAAAACATTTCTTAAAACTGTTTTAAAAAGCAGTTATGTAAAACCCAGAGGCATTTTACATAACTATTAACTTACCATTTTATTTATTTTCATTTGGTTTTTTTCTGAAAAACTTAGCTCGTTTTTATACTGCGTGGTCTTATGTTAAGAAAACAAGTCTACACAGAATTAGTAAATCCAGACTACATAAAAGTTCTCCACAGGTCATGTCATGATGTTGTCTTTCACAAAATAGAGTCCTTAATCTTCTCTCAGTTCCATTGTAAACCATTCCTTTGCTGCTACTGTATCATGCAGTGAATGTGAGAACATTTACATAATTACTGCTTTCCTGACACAATGAATGCACACAACTGCAATCTAGCTTCACAGCTACGACTTGTGAACAGTCAGTCGATGCTTTCTGCACCAAACAATAAAATCATGGCTCCTTATGTTACAGTTCAGTTACGATGCCACTTTAACTGTAATCCATGCTTCAGATGACAGTGATGTCCGTTCATTTCAGCCCTGAGTGTTGTGTAGTAGAAACATCCCCGTCCCACTGACACCTCTGGGAATGTTGCTGCGCTGTGGTGTATGTATTGTGTGCTGATGCCAAGAAGAAGCACAGACTGTGCGTATATTAGCCTAGCGTCGGATAGAAGAGATGTCTGCTTCATTCAAACCTCTGGGGAAATAGCGACCAGAAGTTGGCTGTCAAACAGTGGAGCCCATTGCCTAGAATAGCACAGGGTCAGCTTGGAAAACAGGCCTCGTCCACAACATGAGCACACATGACTTTCCATGCTAAATGAGTGACATACAAGTCAAGATAACCACCAACCACTCCAAGTCCAAGTCACATTAAGAGTTAAACATAATAGATATATTTGGGATCACCTCAGCTCATAATTAACTGATGCCTTCCACAAAGAAATAAAGTGAAAGCCATTACCTTTTAATAATACAGAGACTAAATTGGTACAGCTACAAAAATTTTATATTATGATAAAGAAACAATTTCAACAGAACAGATAGTTATGCAGGAAATGCCCCACCTTTGCTCCTCCCTAACTATAAAAATACAGTTGTTCCTATATTAGTTTTGTTGTATAAAATAACATAACCCTAATGAACTATTTGATTGAATGCCCTCTGCCTTGTAATCAAAGGGAATGGTTGTCGCCATGGTAACAGAGAAAGAAGGGACCAGTACAGTTTGTCATTACTGACTGAACAAAAACCAATATAAAACGTTATTTGCTACACAGAAAGGCCGCCAAGGATTAAAACCGTTCACATTGCTGTGTAATTTCTTACCGTGAAAACATCAACTATCTTTTTAAAAGCCACTGCAACGTGCCACATGTTTTTCACAGTCATTTGCAGGAACACTGATTTCATGCGTCTGGTGTTCAAATTAAAAATCATCCACAAAAAATTACTTTTAACACTTCTCTACAAAACAGAACAAAGTTTATAACCCTCTCCTCTAAAAGTATTAAAAAGGCAACAGCCAATGCATGTTTTGGCCATGATGTGCTTATCTTAATGAGGGAATGGAAAAAGGTTTATTGAAAACACTTGACTACAAAAATGCAACAGTAAGTTGTGCAGTGGAAGCTCTCCTGTCTTACTGTTATTAAATCTATGCTCTTTTGTACCCCATGTTAGGGATGGGCATTTATTATCAAAACTTTAAATTGTCAAACCAGCATAGTTCAAATGAAAATCATTTGTTTTTTATTGTCCTCTCTGTTGCCACCAGACTGTGATGCATTTTTGCTAGCACAAAGCGCCGGTTACAAAAGCCTCCTGGTTTAGTGCCTCTGTTGTAATGGCTTTCTGCTCCTAGAAGTAATGCATCCGCTGAAGTACACTCTTGCACATAGGTTTGGACTAGGTTTCAAATTGACAAAGGAGGGTTTTTTTCTGCTTTGTCTCTGAAAGGCAGATGATTAAGATAGACTCTGAAAAACACATTGAAAAAGTTATAGAAGTTTACAATAAAATGTTGAAATGAATAATTTTGTTGAACAACTGTCTTATAAAAGGCACGGTAGGCGTGTGTGTGTGTGTGTGTGTGTGCGGAAGAGTCCACAGTGACATGACTTTAGAAAATCATCTATTGGCTAATTGTTCACTAATGACTGTGCTATGTTTTAAAAAGTAAAAAGTAATATATAAAATAATGTAAGATTTATCTTCATTAAAAATGACAAGTATTGTTTTTTCTCTCACCTTGTAGTAACCTTGACTCTCAGATATGAGAGTCAATTTAACTATTTCAATAATTTCCTAAATATGTAGCTGAAATACTCTTTTAATGTTTGATTTTTGATTTCAGTAAGGGATTTTGAAAGAAAATTATCTTATTATTCTAGTTGAGAACTGAAGAACCTTTTGAAATGATTCATAATTAGTTTCTGATTATAATCTGTATTATAGATATTGAATGCAGACCTGTTTTTTACTTCTTATTAATCAAACATCTGAACAAAATAATTAGAAAAAAGTGGATTTTTTTCCAGCCTTCAATGAATAAACCTGCTACAAAGACATTTTCCAGCTCTTCCCCTGTTGGGGAGATTCGCTCCTGTTGATGTCAAAATGAACAACTTCTTTGAGCTTTCTAATACCGACTCACAAGAGCCTGACTCTTAAACACATAAGGAGCCTCACAGAAGTTCTGCCTGACCAATCAAGCTTGACCAACTTGGCTTAAGATTCAGTTCCATAACTATTTATGTTCATCATACCTTTTTCTTTTTTGATTTTTTTAATGCTTTTTAATAAATAAATCTTTGCCTTTACACACCCGAGATAGATAAAAAAATACAGTATTTTTTAATCACAAATACTTTTTGAACTGTTGACCATTCCGTAACAAAAAAAGAAACAATGGATTCACTGAACATGCATCCATGGAGAGGTGACCTTGGTGAAAATGCTGAGATTTCCCTCAAACTGCTTTTAATGAGTTCTTCTCTGAGTTGCCATAGTTAAGAGTAATTGATGCAGAAATGTAAGAGGATGCATGCTTTTCATTTGAATTATATTTTGCAGCAGTCATGCAGCAGTCAGTTTTTTGAGAAATATTTTTGATTGGATGAAAGGGTTTATTTTTGTAACCTTGAGGAATAAAGCTTGAGATAGCCTTGCACCTACCAACATGTTTTGCCTGAGCCACTAGGGAGTTGAATGCTTCCATAAAATAATTTGGCAGGAAAACAGAGTTTTAAATCCTGTTAAGTAAAATTCAAACAAAGCACCAAATGAAATATGTAGATTGGTAATATGCTGGTAATATCCTCCCAATATACTGCCGGAATGTACTGGAAATATACTGCCAAGACACACGTTTTACTTGGGTGTGTTGTCTCATCAGTTCTGCAGTATCCTCTCAGTCCAACTGTCTCCGGATCTGACACCCAAGTATGAAAACTTACATGTCCCATTAGATTTTCAAGTTACCCTAAATTTCCTTCTGGAAGAGCATTTCAGCTGAGAGCAACATGTGACACATTCTCTCCCTGTGGCTCCCTGTAATGCAATAAGATCAACCCAATGAATACATAATGGATCAAATGAACCTAAAATAACAAGCTTCAGTTGCAGAGTTATATATCCTATTATAAGAGCCCCCAACACACATTTGAGCATGTGTGTAGTCCATGAGCTTTTACAGTTTAACTACAGTATGAGATGGTCCAATAAACTATGTTTACTATATAAATTCCAGGGTGAGAGAGTTAATGTGGCAAACACTAGGTGGTTTATTCTAATGATGTGAGGAGCTAGCGGGAGGGTAAGAAATGCTTTGTGTGCCTTATGTGGATGTTGCAGTGCATACCCTATTGATACAGATCAAAGACAGCAGGATGAGCATTACCTGCTTCATGAATATGCAAGAGGCAATGTTCTATGTTCATTATGAGTCCATTTAAGACAGAGCTGCGGTGCTGCATTTTCAACTTTTCCAGGGTATTCTCCCAACCTGTGACCTTTTCACAGCAAAGCAGAATTTATCAGCCTTAAGGAAAAGTGGGAGATGGAAAGGGAGGAATAAATAACAAAAAAAACAAAAAGTGCTGAGGAATGAGATAAGACTACACTAGGTCAGAGAAGAAAGGAAATTAAATTAGGTATATGCTGCTTAAGTTTGACTGGACTGATGTTCCTGCCTTGGGTTTTCTTTTGGAAATAGAGCATTTGCAAAAATGTAAGACCAGTATACGAGACTTTTACCCATAAAACACAATATTATTAAGCATGGTGCCAAAAAACGAATACACTGGTTTATGATCCGAGACGAACAAGAAGTCACAAACCTTATCATGCTGCAATTTGTAACAGTTGTTAACTCTTTTCCACACACGCCACATCATGCAGTGCAGGGAACTTGATACACTTTCTGTCATGACTCATGGCTACAGCAGACAGTACAGTCTCTTTCACAGTGAATGTCATTGTAATGGCTAAAAATCACAAAGACTGTGTAAGCAAAACCAAATTTGTTTTCTCAGTGTTATGTGATGCAGTTTGAATAGACAGGTGCCTGAAAACTGACTGTGGTTTTAAAAAATCCCTGCACGAAACAGAGCTCATAATTCCGCCTGATAATAAAAGAGTAAAACCATTTTTTCCTGAGGCGCAGACACTTTGTCTACTTTTAAAACTAGTCTTTAAACTTTCTTTTTGATAAAGTTTATATTTTAAGGCAAAGATTTTCCTGAGCTACTGCTAAAGGCTTAGACTGCTGCAGAACATATTGATCACTTTTCTTCAGTTTTCTGATTTCTTTTGCTACACTCCATCCATGCTTTATGCCATGCATTAGATCTACATTTTGGATTTGATTGTCTTTGTGTAGAAAGAAACCCTGCTTCATAGCTTTTGTGGGGTTTTTTTTATGGATCTCCTTCTTGTTTTCTCAAATCTGATGGCTGCTCAAACTTAACATGGTTCTGATGGTTTGTTTCTAACAAAAGGCAAAGGTTTCCCTGATTTGTCAATACATGGTTGGTAAAGAGGAAGGTTGGTGCAAAGCTAGAGAAACAATGGAATGTAGAAATTAAATAACTTTTTTGGACAATTGGCATTTTATGTCCACCTGAATTTAACTGCATTGCGTTATGCCTGGGATTGGACTGCTTGTGAAAGGATATTCATATGATTATACAATTTGAAACTGACTAAGTGGATCAACTCGGATTCTACACAGTTCGACATGAAATGAAATGGTTTTGGCTGGTACTACATACACAAACTAAGTTGAATCATACTGAATACATAATCTGCTAGCAGATCTCACCTGAATCCTACTTACTAAAGTTTTAAGAACACAACATCTGCCAATCCCAATGTCCTTACATTCTACACAGAACAGGTAGAATAAAAGAGCAAAGGCTCCACTGTGCAAGCTCAGCATGGCGCCATTAGGATAAGGAAAAACATACTTAACCTTAATGAAGCCCCTCCCAACCTGTGGCCTTTAAAAATCTTTAAAAGTCTTTTCAATCATCTAAAAAGAAAGATCCTAATTAGCTATAGTGGTCCTTGCTTAACCAGTGTCTTTTTTTGGTGCCAAAATTCTCTCCCTTCCTAAAGCCATAACTCAAATATGACAAGAAAGAATCCCACTCTGTTTTCTTCTAATTATTGCAGAGATGTCACTTTATCTAACTCTTACCTTCATCAGTCAATTTAACAAAGTGATCAGACCTCCCTAAATCTTTTTTACTACTGTTTGAAATTATTTGCCCTTGCTTTACCAACAAAGATTGGGAAAGCTGCAAGTGCTGGTTCTTTAAAAACTATTAGGTGACACCTCAAATAAATATAAGTCATATAATGTGTGAAATACACATCATAAAGTTACTTTGAATAATTACATTCTCTTAAATGTCTTCTCAGTAGAGGATGACAGCAACATTTCATATTTTCCCCTAAAAAGTTTTCTGGACCAATAATCACAAGGCCTACAAACTTTTTACTCTTACAGTGGCTGGTATTCTTCAGCATTTACAGTGGTAAAAATCCATAGGTCTAATGTGGAGAGATGATCTATTACTTGTAATGAGAATTGATGGCTTTTCTTCTGCTCCAGCAAGCTTTTTTTTTAATATCTTTTACTCATTTATCCAAAATGAAGGCCTCAGTTTTTCCCAATGGATCCCTCTCATATGCACACACTTCAGAGTTGTGCATGGAAAATTACCAAATGAAATGTAATTAATTAGGGTAATTTCCAACAGATTTAACTTCACTGGGACATAAAATCTTACAATAAAGCTTTCTGAAAAAAAAAACTCTGCCAATTTAGGTGCAAGTGCCGTAGAAGAGCACAATTCAGCCATTGCCCTTGGAAAGTAATAAACCTGTATAGGCTATAATCTGGTGTCTTCACCTGTTCATGTCAGGACCTCTTTGAACACAAAAACAGTCACTCTGCATGAAGCTTTGCAAGCCTGTGCTAATGCTGTGTAAACATTACTGCTGCTGTTTGCCACTGATTTAGCACATGTTAATATTACATGAGACAGAAGGGCCCTTTGATGATGTAAGTGAACACTCAAACTAGGGCTTTCCACCTCAGGGAAGGCGAGATGAGGCTGTGGAGCAGCTCCTTTGAGACTTTTTCACTTTTGCATTTGCAATCCAACTTGGTAAAAGATGAGCTGTTTATTTTTCATTTTATGCAGAGTAGGTCTGTTTTGGTGTCAGAAAAAAACCCCTCCAAACTAACAGGTTCTCATAATTAAATGTATGAAGTGGACATTAATTGCTTGCAATTGAGAAGGCTGTGCCAAAAAACAAATCTTGTGCCCATAAAGGTTTTGTTTCTGTTTGTTTTGTTTTTAATGGTGACAACAGAACCAGCTATAAAATAATCTAGTCAAACATCAAAAATCAGCCCTGAGGGCCCAGATTCTACCAGTATTTTTGAGAAGTCAGCTGACCTTCTAATGTAGCTGAACCTGGACCTGAACAACTGCAGTAACCCCAGATCATAGTACTGCCTCCCCTGGCTGGTACAGTAGACACTGAGCATGATGGGTGCATCAGTTCATCTGTCTCTCTTCTTACCCTGATATGCACATCACTCTGGAAGAAAGTAAATCTGGACGCATCAGAAAGTCAGGTCATGTGACTTTCTTACATCACCCTACAGCCTAAGCTTTTGCTCCCTTGCAAATTGTAGCCATTTCTTCCGGTTAGTCTCTTTAATTAGACGTTTTCTTATAGGTAGTGTATTGCTATGGCTATTGTTTCTTATTGTGTATTGTTTGAAATTTTCCTGATTGTCCAGAAGACACATTTTTTTTGTTTTTAGAAATCAAAAAATAAATGCACACAGCATAATGCCACAGTGATACAAGAGTTGAGGTCTAATTCTTATCCGTTTCTAAAATACCCAATGTTTGTTGTAGGTGTACATAGCAGGGCAGATATCTAATGTAGTTATAATCAATTAAACAAAGGCATTTGCTTTCCTTGCTCGAAAAGTGCTATTATAAGACAACAACAAAATAAAACTTTTCCATGGTGTTCTATTTTACATAATTTAGATATCAACACTGTATCAGCTCACTGTCTCTCAATATTTCAGCATAAAACTAATACAACTGAATCTCACAGTTTTATAAAGATGTAAAACTAATTTCTCATTCTATGGCTCACCACTTTATAAGGTCTTTTGTTTCTTTGACTTTGACCACACACCAGATTTTAAACAAGAGCAATCATGGTGATGCACACAGTAGTAAAAAAAAAAAAAAAAAAAATCTTGCATACACTCAGTGCACACAATCATCAATAAAGCAGAAGAAAGATGAGCAGTTGAGAGAACATGGATATGAGTTTCAGGAGAGAGATGAGCCATTAACCTGCTTTTGTTAAGATAAGGTGGCTGTGGAATGTGCTTTAATTTACCCTTTTTATGAAGAAGTTGTTGAATTGATAAGTCACAAAAAAAGAGTTACAACCCTGGTTTGACAAATTAGCAATGCTGATGGCGAGGATGTTGAGCAAGAAATTAGAAAAGAAGTCAATATGCCCAATCTATATGAGAATCGCTGCTACATTTGGAGACGATCTATAAAACTAATAATATTGATCTTGGCCTATGTCTTGGCAGGAATGCTCCGATTTCAGAAAATCGTTTGAAATCTTGCCAAAAACACATACTTGCTTTTAACAGAAAATAAAGAAACAAAGAGAAAAACTGTAGCTGAGAATGGAGGTCTCTCCTGGAAAGTGGGCTAAATGATTTCTCCTGTGATTTCCATTTTGTCAGTGAGTGATTTCATTTTTCTGTTTTCAGCCTGGACATTCTCAGAATTCATTTGATCTTTCTCTTCAAAAATATCCATCAACAACTACAAAGAGTCAATTTTTATTCTGGAATAAGCTGCCCAAAAGTCCCAAGTCAATTACAGTGGTTTGATGGATGATGAAATTTAATAGACAAAGGGAGACTATTGAAGCTCTGCTAACAACTGTAATGGTGATAAGAAAAACTGTACATACATCTTCTCCATTTACTCATGTATCTTGGACTTCTGTAGTATTTCAGAGATTGTATTCAAACAACAAAGAAGGGACTCAGTGATCTATATTTATATTGACATACATGGTTGTGTTTTAGGATTTCTCACTTTGTAAGGTCAATTTTACCCAACAAACAGTATGTTGTGAGGATCTACTGCCCTTTATGGGGCCCAAAGTCCCATAAGAAGAAGTACTGTTTTCAGATTAGTGGAATAAAGTCTGCAGTATTAGTACGTTTATCCTTCCGTTACTCCAAATCAGAGTCCCGTTTTCCTCCTGCTCTGTTTCCTGGTCTGTTCTGTTCTTTAAATAATCCTTTTCACTATTCTTCTGCTGACCTTGTCTTTGTATTTGGGGTCCTCAACAACACCAGAATATGACACCGTGGTACTATGATTAACATTCATCTCAACTATAGTGCTATTATTTAATGCTACCCATTTTTGGAGCAGAAAACAGGAACATACTACATGAGGTGACATTTGACTTGTTTTATCCTGCAATACACCATCATAATGTTGCTGAATGTATTGCTCTGTCAAACAATATTTTTGCACCATGTTATACTGCGGCATAATTAGAAAGGTGACTTTCTTAGATACATTTACATGTATTTTACTTTTAGAAAAAAAAAAACAATTAGCTTTCTGTTGTATGACTAAGATAAAAATAATAGATGATCAAAACATTCCACTAAAATGCTTTGTTTATCTTTTCCTTAAAAGAAAAAACAACTAGAAAAGAAAAAAGGTGAATGATTCGGATGTAGAAAGACATTATAGGACATCTAAAGTGATATGACTGAGCCCCACTGGGCATATGACTAAATTAAGGATTTATGCTGGGCTATATACCATATTACTGAAGGAGGTCTTTCTTTAAGACCTCCTTTAGTAATGGAACCATGAACCATGATGCTATGCCAAGTCTTACTCCTCTGTTGCTTTCTCTTTTGTCACACTTAATCTCATGTAATCCACTTAGTGTCATAAGTGGAAAACATGACAGGAATACCACCACTCTGTGTCATGGCGCCCTCACAAAAGCCACAGCAGCTCTTAGTAGGAATGTTGAAGTTGTTGTGTCAGGGAAAAAGCTTATCTTCATGGCAATTTGCTTGGGCAAGATTTTGTGAAATGTGTCATCCAGACATTACCACCTATTCACGTATTCTAAGACAGATATCAGATCCACAAATCGACTCCTTGCCGCCTGCAGGAGAGGCCCGGGGGCAATCTTTGGTGAATGCAAAGTTAATGCCAAAGTAATTTCCATTTGTTTTCTGCTGTTGCTATTTTAGGAACAGTGGAGATGTAACACAAAGACTATAAATGTCAGCCTAACAATGAAAGATTGGCTGATTCCATCTAAGGGTGTGGCAGTAATTCCTCACAGGGAGGAAGACAAATGTCCTCTCACCCGTGTGTTCTAAGTCATAAGTATTCTAATAAACAAAGAAAGGATATTTCCAGAGATGTCAGAGTTATTGCAGTAGTAAAAATGAGTCCATGTTATGGGAGGCACGAGATCTGGCAGTGTCAAAATGCCCGTGTTTCTTATCCAAGTGAAGCTTGTCTTATAAAGCACCACTTAGCTGAAGTCAGCATGCGACTTAATCAAAGGAAGTAATTATTTTTAACCTCCAGATATGAGAGTAAGTGCTTAAAGTTTATATCCACTTTCATCCACAGTGGGGACAGTTGATGACACTTCTAGAAATGCCCCACAGTGTGGCAAGTGTGCTCAATAACTGCCTCATGGCCAACACCACTTGGTTACAAAAGCAGTGAAGATGTGTACACCATGTTTACGTTGTTCCAGCTTTTTGGGTACTGGGTAGAAAAAAAAACATACATTGACTGATAAAGATAAGGAAACAAAACAGTTTGCAAGCACAGTGAGATTAGCTCATCTATTAAAACATCCAAGGATGCTAAAGTTTCTCTAAATGATGCTTGCTGATTCAGCAGAGCAAGCAGCGTTTCACAGAAGCATTTCACAGCAGCATTTCATTGGTGGTATATTAAAGCAAACGCTTTTTTATTAAATTGAACTACATTAAAATCCATTAAAACCCCTGAATAGACCTCCCTGGCAAGGTCTATTCGGGGGTCCTGGAGAGGAGGGTCCGTCGGATAGTCGAACCTCGGATTCAGGAGGAACAGTGTGGTTTTCGTCCTGGCCGTGGAACGCTGGACCAGCTCTACACCCTCAGCAGGGTCCTGGAGGGTGTGTGGGAGTTCGCCCAACAGGTCTACATGTGTTTTGTGGACTTGGAGAAGGCGTTCGACCGCGTCCCTCGGGGAGTCCTGTGGGGGGTTCTCCGGGAGTATGGGGTACCAGGCCCTTTGATACGGGCTGTCAGGTCCCTGTACGACCGGTGCCAGAGTCTGGTCCGCATTGCCGGCAGTAAGTCGGGCTCGTTCCCGGTGAGAGTTGGACTCCGCCAGGGCTGCCCTTTGTCACCGATTCTGTTCATTACTTTTATGGACAGAATTTCTAGGCGCAGCCGGGGTGTTGAGGGGATCCGTTTTGGTGGTCTTAGGATCGCATCTCTGCTTTTTGCGGATGATGTGGTCCTGTTGGCTTCATCAGAGCGTGATCTGCAGCTCTCACTGGAGCGGTTCGCAGCCGAGTGTGAAGCGGCCGGGATGGGAATCAGTGCCTCCAAGTCCGAGGCCATGGTCTTGAGCCGGAAAAGGGTGGAGTGCCTACTCCGGGTCGGGGGGGGTGTCCTGTCTCAAGTGGAGGAGTTTAAGTATCTTGGGATCTTGTTCACGAATGAGGGAAGAAGGGAGCGGGAGATCGACAGGCGGATTGGTGCAGCCTCTGCAGTGAAGCGGGCGCTGTACCGGTCCGTCGTGGTGAAGAGAGAGCTCAGCCAAAAAGCGAAGCTCTCGATTTACCGGTCGATCTACGTTCCTACCCTCATCTATAGTCATGAGCTTTGGGTCATGACCGAAAGAACCAGGTCCTTGATACAAGCGGCCGAAATGGGTTTTCTCCGCAGGGTGGCTGGGCTCTCCCTTAGAGATAGGGTGAGAAGCTCGGCCATCCGGGAGGGACTCAGAGTAGAGCCGCTGCTTCTCCGCATCGAGAGGAGCCAGTTGAGGTGGCTCGGGCATCTGGTCAGGATGCCTCCTGGACGCCTCCCTGGTGAGGTGTCCCGGGCACGTCCCACCGGGAGGAGGCCCCGGGGAAGACCCAGGACACGCTGGAGGGACTATGTCTCTCGGCTGGCCTGGGAACGCCTCGGGATTCCCCCGGAGGAGCTGGCCCAAGTGGCTGGGGAGAGGGAAGTCTGGGCCTCCCTCCTTAAGCTGCTACCCCCGCGACCCGACCCCGGATAAGCGGTAGAAGATGGATGGATGGATGGATGGATGGACATTAAAATCCCAATGGTTCTAAGAAAAATTATCCAAGCTGAACTGGAAAATTCTTTGAGATGTGACTTTACACCAATCACACTGACCAAGAGCACAATCAATTCAGCTTTTTTTAAATCAAATAGGTTAAACTAAGAAAATATCATGGCTTGATCTCAAATTGATCCAAACTGTTGGACATGAGTGAGTTTGCTCTTGTATTTTGAGCAATTAGCTTTGTGAACCCAATTTGCAAAAAAAGCAACTAAACTTGTGAAGATTTGCCAAATCGTATTTCTAAGTTGCAATTTAAAAACTGGTATTCTTAGATTATCAAAGATGCTGCTAAACGTCTTTTTTTCCTCCCACTATCACGTGTCTTCTCATCTTATGAGATGTATGTATGCACATGCATTTTTATAAAATATGTTAGGATGTAAAAGCACTTCCCTTCCCTGTGAAGAGTTCAAAACATTTTCACATTTGATTATCTGAGTGCAACTTCAAAAATAATACGTAATTGAAAAAATAACAAATTTACACTTATGTTAGTTTTCCTCTCTGAGGAAGATACTGATGCTTAGTGGCTATACCACAGAAGAGCACATGGACGACAAGATTATCCTTTGGATTTCCAGAGGGACCTTCCAACTGATTAGGAGCTTGTTTTGGTCTGTGGCAGTATTGATCAGATTACTTTACATCAAGACCAGATGATGTTAAGACCACCCATATTGCACAACAGGAGGTAAGCAGAGCTCAAGGGAAATAAATCACAGATTAGCAATCACTATGGATAGATTTTTTACAAAGTGGAATTATTTCTGTATTTCTTGCATGACTTAAATGCATAATGTAATATAATTAATAATGACAAAAAGGGTACATAAAAAAGATAAATTTGCTTTAGAAAATCAAGGTGAAATATATGGATTGTTTATATTAAATACTTTAAAAAAAGACATCTCTTCACTGTCAGTTAATTTGTTAGAATATTTTCTCCTTGCCTACCAGAGTGATTACCTTACCAAATATGCAGGCACTGTATAAATTCAAGAGCTTTGTAAACATGTTCTTGATTAACTGAGGCAGCATGTTTTGCATATTTCATCTAATTTCTATGTTCTGTATTAAAAAGTTGTCCCAACTCTTGCTGAGTTAAAAGTCCCTGAATATGTTCAATATGTAATCTGACAAATGCAAACTCTTCTGCTGAAATCAAAGCACTATGTAAAACACCCACTAAGGCCTTTTTGTCTCAAGTTTTCCTGTCACCTTCCGCTTACTAAATGTACACCTTTCTGTAAAATTATTAACATAATATACCGAATAGCACACAATGCAACACAGACAACTAAGAAAGAAATAAGTTGTCATCTTTTTTCAGTCTTGCATTACTTATATAACCATTCACTGGTCTGTGTGCTGAGTTCTCACAAATGTAAAATAAAATCTTTGTCATGTTATTTTTCACTATCTTTAAAAAACTCAGGTGCAGAGGTTTGAAGTGAAGCAGGCTTAATCCAAAGTAGGCGATTTAAATGAAAACAAGAACAACACAGGGGAATCAAACAACACGAAGCAACGAGGCACATGAAGGAGGCTGAAACAAATAATCAAAATACAAACTCAGATGAAACCCAAAATGCCTCAAGACCATGACAAGCTCAGCTTTTTTCAATAAACATCGAAACACGTATTATACAACATTTGAGAAGGACGTATCTTTACATTTTTTCTCTCACCACTTAATAGTGATGGACCTCTAATGGACTAAAATGACAGTATAATATAATAACAAACAGGTAATGGACACCTTAGATGTCTGGCTTTCAAATGTGATGAACACGAAAGTGATGAAAAAGGGAAAAGAAGAAATGAAAACAGAAATAACAGGAAAATATTAAGAGATGCAGTGTAAATTCTTAATAAGGTCTATAGATGGTGACTCTATTCATTTATAGTACCACCAAATGAAATAATACAACTGAAAAATAATTTAGAGCCCACCTGAATTAAATACTTTCATGAATAATCTTAACTATATTTTCTCTGGGAATGAGTCAAAAGCCTAATAACCTTTTTGATGTATACTGACCTTAACTGTCATGTCCTTGTGAATAAAAAAAATATGCTTTTGTGTTTCAAACAACAGAATGTCATACTTTTAAGGCATGCAGAGTTAACAAAACTGACTTCAAATAAAAAAGACAAATAACTGAATAAATTTAACTTATACTTTGATAAGATTAAGAACTATGAACAATATCAAATTATCTCAAGCACCTGTTACATTGTACAATCAAATACAGAAAAAAAGCATCCTAAACGTAGACTAGGGGAATAATTAACTGTATTGGTTTTGAATGAAGTCAAAGTAATGGGTTTTTTCCATTATTAAAAATAGGAAGTGCTAATTTCAGTCCTTAAATTAGTGGACAGGGGCAGGTGTGACTGCCTCCATAAACTCAGGAAGTGTAGCATTATTTTGTTGTGAGTGTTAACTGAATGGTAAGGAGGGCAAAGTTCAGCAATTGTTCATTAATGAGAAATAATGCTGACAACTGGAAAACAATAAAGACCTTTACCTCTCAGGATTGTAATGAACAAACAAATGACAATATAACACAACAGGAAATCTCAGATTCCAGAGACTTTAGTTAGCATGCCAAATGTTATTGACAGGACAATTAGAAAAAGCTGCATTTAAGAGCCACAAGAATTTTTGAAACAATGTCCTTTGGATAGATGAGCTCAATGTAGATATTTAGTTATGATGCACTGGTGAAAATGAAATAGTTAAATAAATTGATAAGCCTAGCATAAAAGTGGTAACAATGTTGTTATTCAGCCACAAAACCTGTTATTAAATCAATCAGGTTGTACGCAAAATTACAATTGAAGCCACAGAATGGCTTCAATTGTGAAGGCACTGTGAAGCCATCTACTGGACAACTAAAACTTGACCAAAGTTGACTCATTAACACTAGAATGGTGCCACTCTTACCTTCATGAGTGAAACTACAGCTCAAAAATAATTTGGTTGCATCATTAGTAGTATTTGTAATGTAAGTGGAGAGAAGAATAACCAGAGTGTCAATTAGACTTTCAGTAACTACAATGAAAAAATGCCTGATGTAGTACGCTACAGTTTATGTTTATTATCTATAATGGATACATTGTTTGATTGATCTGCGACAGACTGGCGACCTGTCCAGGGTGACTCCGCCTCTCGCCTGGAACGTTAGCTGGGGATAGGAACCAGCACCTCCCGACACCACAAAGGGACAAGGGAGTATAGAAAATGGATGGATGGATGGATGGATGGATGGATGGATGGATGGATGGATGGATGGATGGATGGGTGGATTGATGGATTGCATTTTGATGTAACATTTAATCAAATATTTTGCAGTGGGTTTGTGTAGTTGTCATGCAAGCTTTTCAAGTTTCCTGGGTTTAACACACCTTGACAAAATTGAAACGTTCCTAACAGGCTCTAGGAAAATGTAGTAATGTGTTGAAAAAGTGTACCCATCTGAATGACGTGTTGGGTAAGGAACACATAAACGTTGCAGGACATTAACCCCATCGGTCTGGAGTTAGGGAATACTCTCCTCGCGGTTTAAGTACTACAAAGTGATTCACACACTTCTTTTACTGCTGCAATTTGTCTCACATCTCTGAGCCCTGACCGTTCAATATATTTGTTATATTCAACTTTCTATTGATTATGCATTAGCATAATCACATCGCCTGGTTTGACCTGATATCCAAAGTATTGTAAAGAAATGTTATTCTCTAAAGCAATACATTAAGACAATAAAATAACTGTAAAACTGTACGGTATACCACAACACTACAACTAGGTTAATTATAATCAGAACAGAGTAAGACAATGTCAAGGATGGCAGGAAAAGGACATAAATACCATCAGAGGAATGTCCCCACTTTAAGCAAAATGCATTGCACATGTGCACATGTCCAGTCAAAGAAAAAAAAAAAAAAAAACTTGGTTACGGTATAAAGTCATTGACAAAATGTTTTAGAGACATGCCAGATGTCCTTCAAATACTTAGACAGAGTCAAGGTCAGAGAGATTTTTAGCCTGACCTTAGAATAGCGATGAAGCGTAACGTCCTTTGGACATCCAAGAATCGCTGGCACAAATGTATTATGGTTGCAGTGGCAGTAAAATAGAAGCCTTGGTAACTTTAAAAGATTAGACATTCATCCCATCCCCACTGCTGTGGGCAGCACTAATTTAATGATGAGCTCAGTTTCCAGTGGCAATGAAAGAGGCAGGTAAAATGATAAATGACAATTATTATCCTGTGTAGGATGATGATGAATGAGACAGTAAAGTTGTGACAAAATATATCAAATACATGTATGAAGTTATGCAGTTAACTGACATCAACAGTGGGCCGTCGTGGAGCTTTATAAACCCCTGCAGGAACACTGCAAAAAAATAAAGGGATTGTACTTTTTTTTTTTTTTATTTATGTTGAATTTGCCGTAAAAATAGACTTGACAACAAAATATCTGCATGGAATTAAATTAAAAAGTCTGTCACGTCAAAAAGACATCTTGTTGACAAGTAATAAAAAAAATTGCATGTATTAGTAAATTTTACATGAAATATTCCTGGTGTATTCACTGACAATACATCACAGGTGGAAATGACAGCACACATTTCCGAAGTTAATGCTTTTAAAACTAAACGTATTGATTTTCTGATTGAATGTAAATGCTGATATTTGTAAACGCTGATATTTGTAAACCTGGAGCTATTTAAATAGAAATACTGGAAGGAACTTTAAAATAGTTGAGACTATGAGGTGAGTTCACCCTCAAGAATCTGGGGCAATGTTAATGTTCATAGAGACTATTCATACAATCAGAATGAGCTTAAGCTACTGAACAAACAAGCTATTTTACAGCAATAATATCTGTCTGTCTGTCTGTCTGTCTATATAGTGAGTTAATTTTAACCTTCAAAGGTCGCGGAGTAAAGAATAAGAAAAAAAGGAAAATGCAAAAGCATTGCCAAATAAGACAGAAGTAAACTGAAATCTAGCAGGTATGATGAAAGACAACTGCTTGGTGTCATTGATTATGTCCCAACGTCAAGCTAATGGCTCCCTGATAGAAAGATGACTGCAGACACATCGATTGGGATGTTAATTACCGTAATAAGCTAAAAGACTGGGATGGCGTCTGCTATGACTATATCTGTGACTGAACAAAAAATGATGACGGAAAAATGATGACAGCGAAAGTGATATTGACAAACCCGTGGCATAGCCTGAAACGCTTCATCAACTTAGCCTGCAAATAGATGTATAAAAATGATTCATGGCAACCTGGTCAGCAGTTTACATGCTTACATGAGGCAAAGAAAAAAAAATTGATTGTGTCTTACAATTTCTATTTCTGTATGTCTGTGATTTCTGTTATGCTGAAATGATGACTGTGAATCATCAAAGTTTGAAAACATTTGCATATCTTGTTTTGTAGCTTTGACCTTTAATGGATAGGATGTCTATAATTTACCTTTGGCAGATACAACATATACTTATGTAGAATACAAATTGCATTGTACACAACAGACTTTTAAATACATAGCCAACTAATTCTCACAACCTCTTTACACCACATCTATCTGAAAATAAGATCACTCATTCAGCATCAATTTATTGTTTCATCACTGAGTATTAATCTTAAATCTGTTTGATATGTTTCTTTATAAGAATCCAATTTTTTAATTGCTGACAGCAATTATTGATCAAGATTAGTTACAATGAAATGCCCTAAATCTGAATGTCTACAAGTAAATATGATGTACAGATCAGAGTTAAGCGCTTCAAAAGAACTTTACTGACAAAAGATCTTGCAATTGAAAAAAGAAAAAAACAAATCTATATATGTATGCTTAGCAGTCAGCATTACTTCGAAAAAAATCATATTACTCTGCTGGTAACTGTCATGTCTTTTCAATAATAATAATAATATTGACTCATGCATTTTAACCCTAAATTCCTTTTTTGATCTGCTTTATTGCTGAAATGTGATAAACAAATAAACCTGACTGAAAATATATTATTCAACTGTAGCAACAGAGAATTAGAATTACTATTTTTGACTCAGTTTAGTCTTGAAAAGGAATACATCTGTACAAATATAAACTAAACATAACTGTAACTAGAAAAACCAGCATCATACAAATGCTTCCTATTTGATTATTTCATCTTTTGCAAATCAGTAGATTTTGTTGTTAACCCATTTTACTGTCAGAACTGTCCAATGATTAAAATGCCTTTTTAAAGATCCATTTTCCTCCTATATTTGTCCTATGCTCAGTTTCAAAGAAATTGTGTGGGATACTAAAACACAAATTATTTTCCATAAATTTTTCAGTCTGAGATTATTCAACTGAAATAAAAATAATGAAATAATAAAAATAAATAAGTAATAATAGTAATACTTTTTTATTATTATTTTAGACTTTTTGCACAATTTTAATAGTGGTACCAATGCACCACCAGTGGCCATCATTATATACTCAAGGGGATACCATTTAGTTAGAAAAAAATAAATAAAGAATGCAGATCGGACTTTTTATGACATTGGTTGCTTAAAACTGGCTGTGACTGTTATACTGTAGACATGGGGATATTGCTGATTTAACTATTATGTTTTTGATTATGTGTTGAAAGAGTCTTAAAACTGCATTGAATTTTTAGTCAGAACATAGTTACACTTCTTATTGGAAATTGTCATGATGCTACAACACATTACTGCCTTCATCAAATGTCTGTAGATGTTCAGCACAAAAATACCGAACTGACTGAAATGCAATGAATATATTTAACAAAGAATTACCTTTGCTCCCTGAATCCGTAGAAAGCAACAGTACTGCATCTCGGCTTTAATTTAGTTTTTACCTTTACAGGCTTTTCACTGTGAGGCTTGCCATTAAGAAGAGTTCACTTCATTACATTAAATCAACTTCTTGGAAAAACCTAAGAAAGATTTCCATCTTTTTGTACTTTATCAGAAAACAAAGTACCCCAAATGTCCTTGGGCCAAAGAAAGCTTTAACATTGTGAAATTCAAAGAACCAACTCAGATCGTAGAAACAATCTCATCAGCCAACAGGCCATGATGACCAAAAGAGCATATCATTACTCTCTTAGCTGATGCCGCCGGAAGCAGGAATCCTGCCATTGCGTTAAAAAAGGTTGTAATAAAGATTTCAATTACCATTTTGCATTATGGCATAACATTAACATTAAAAATGGACAGAATCTGTAATCACGTAAATGATAAAAAGATGAATGGAAAAGGACTGCAGCATTGTTATCAGACCATTAGTGGCAGCGATGAGTTCTAACTCTGTGCAACCATTTACCATTTTGCCCAGCAAGGAATCAGAATTATCATAGCAGAAAACTGGGTCGCAAGTTTTTGAACAATACAGAAAAATCCCCCTTTCAATGCCTTATTTTAGCTCACTCACATTCCTGATGAGGAATATACAGCTAGCTGCTTGGTAACGACCAAAGAATCGAAATGTTACAAAATGTTTATTATTTGGGTAAAATTATTTCTTTCAAAGCAAGATAACCATCTGAACTGTGTTTTGTTTATTGTCAGAGTGATGTATAAGAATTTTTAATCCTGATCAATGTGCATGGCAGGTATCTGCAGAGCCACGTGGCAAGATTAGCAAACGTATCAAAAGAAGAAGATGACAACAAGATGAACTATGTCATTTCATTCAGGTGAAAATTCAGTTTTAATGAGTTCCCCAAAACAATAAATACAACCTTTACGGAAGAATAATTTTCCTTTGGCTAATATTTATCCCATCCAAAAGCAGTTATATGCCATATTGATGTTTCATATAACGATATTGCAATGATAATACATTTGTCATATTGTTTTTCTTTCTATATTAAATTTAAAAATAAAAACATTTTACATGATTTCTTTTTTTGCTCGACTACATTTGAAAAAGATGAAAAAATAATCTAACAAGCTGAATGAGACAAAAGCTGAAGCAAAATAATATGTTGTGTGGCTTTGCTGACATTTTGTTGAAAATTCCTTACAAATTTCATTTGAAAGCTTTTTATATTCCCTTCAAATATCAAAAATGAATGCAGGGGCAAAAATGGTGTAAAAATTTTATTTTTGTACTTGTCTCTAAGGTGACTTTGCAAAAGTGGAATGCTATCTTCAAAATTTTCTCATGAGACAATTTTATAAATCTCAATATTTAAAAAACAAACATGTATTTAAGTAACACACGTATGGAAAATGGGTAAGACTGAATGTTTTATACTGAGGGAAAAAAAAGTAATAAATTGGGCATTTGAAAAAATAAAAAGTCTAACTTTTAACCAAGCTAAATGAAAATGGTTTTGTGTCAGAAAGTTTAATTCATAACTGACCTCCACCAACTTGTTGGCATGTTCACGGAACACCTGGGCGTATTCCTTGACCTCCTTCTCATTCCCACTCTTAGCCGCTTCAATGAGCACCAGGAGGGGAACATTGGTCTCCAGGAAAGAGTCTGAGATGTGGTCCATCACTGCCTTCCTCAGCTACAACAAAGAGACAGAAAAGGAAACAAGAGAGAACAGTCTACATTAGTGCATTAAATTTGGCTCTGAGGATGTCTTACTTAACACTGTAAAGAATCTACAGTGTTAATAATGGATAGAATGGAGAAAGTAAAGGGCATTGCACAAGTGAAGTGCGGGTGAAAACGGACAGTTGTCAAATGGAAGAGATGTAAAATGCTTGAAAGGTGATATTTTTCCTATAAAGACTGTTATAGTGGCAGACATTGTGACTTACATTCTTTGTTTATTGAATAATTTTGAAACAAACTGGCCAGGGACTGCTTGCTTTATTAGATAGTAAATGATCCTTGGTCTCAGTAGGTGGGATATCTGATGAAATGCCACAATAGCAATGCAAAAACCACGACTGAAAAAGGGAGCTATTCATACGAGACCACCTCAAACAAAGTAAGAAAATAATTCCTACAGATTTAACACCTTTATTTCCTGACTACACTCTTCAGGAGTTTATTTATCGCTTTACTATGAATTGAAATACTCCGATCTATAGTCTACTACTATTAATGCAAACATTTCAAACCTAATAATAATTCTAATGTGGATACTACTACACCTTTTCATACCAGTGTAGGTTCTTATTTCAACTGCCTCTTTTTTTCTAAGTGGTTTGTTATTTGATTATCTGACATTAAACAAAAGTAATGTCCAACAAACACAAATACAGTAGAGGGGTCTCACATTCAGATTACATCTAAGCAATTTGTCTTCTCCTTCCTATCTGTTTTTGTTCTCCAGTTTTTACAAGATGATATCAAAAAGGCACAGGTTTAATTAAAAGGAAGGTTAGCAGAGATAATTGACTTTAAGGCTCCTTTTATATGCATGAATTTCTGAGACCAGATTTTAAATTAAGAATTCAAGAAAGACAAAGAGAGCTCATATTTCAATAAAGTATATATATATATACTTTATATATACTTTAAGCTCAGTTGTCATCCCACACACATCAGTGACAGAATCTGTGTTTACAGGGTCTGTGGGATTTATTCATAAATGCTATAATACATATAAGCTAGTGATAATGTGGAGAATAGTATTATTAATATCATACTGAATTTGCATCCCTTCTAGATACAATTCAGAAAACCCGTGGTTTTCTGAGTTTTTTTGGTATTAACTACTAAAAGCGGGCTCGACATGTTGACAAATAAACTAAATCCACTGTTCAGTTTTTAACATGTGCAACATGAAGTGTGTTGCAGTTATAAGATGCTTTTCTCTGTGTATTTTACATAAATGCACACATAAGCTCCTGCTTTGCTAATCTAAGGTGTGAAAAGTCTAGCCAATAAAAGGAGAGGAGCCTAAAACTTCTCTAATATGCAAATATTGCCATGGCATCAAAACTTGAAATATCTGACATCAGAGTTTATAGAGAACACATGACAGAGTAATAGCAGACTTAAGATGCTCCTAAAACAAATGTCACTCGTTTATTTATGCAAACAGATGAAAACAGCAGAAGGATAAGACGAGACAGATGTGGGGGGAAAAAAAAACACACATAAAAGATAGCACCATTGTTGTTGTTTCTAGCACAGTTACTGTTTTCAAGCAGGTGCAAACAGAACCTCCACTTAATTGTTCTCAATTATCTTCAGATATCTAAGCCACACATATCCGCCACAAGCTGAGGTTTTAGAAATCTCCATGCTAGAAAGTGCTTATAAGAGTCTCAGTTTTGTCAGGAGCTGCAAAAGTAGCAGAAAATTTTAGTATTTGCAAACGCCTCGGTCCGTTAAGATAATTGTAAATATGCTGTCTAGTCAAGTGACATGAGGGATGGAATACATGAGCCAATTTATCAGTTATTAGTGCACCACTAGAAGAACATGCTAACAGAAACACTTTGTCACAGTTTTAATCTGTGTATCTTGAACTTTTTGAAAAATTGATTGTGGCCCAGCAACTCGTAAAAAAAGAAAAGACTGCATATTGCACATGTGTGCAAATGTCTATGTAGGTAGTCAATGAAGTACACATTAAAGAAGTGATAAAATGACACCAGTCGCTGCCTGGTCATGAATACCCAAAAGTAAAACAGATTCTAATCAGGGATTTGAGTGGAGGGATGATACAGACAAGTGATTTCCCGAGTTGCAGTCTCCTGCAGCATCAGCATTCTAATGCCCACACACCACTCCCACAGAAATCCATCTTCAATATTTCAGATCTCACCTCCCTCAATACTCCCCTCCCACTGTCTGTCCTCTAACACTCCCACTGTATTTCACTAACACTTAAAGGAAATAGAACTGGAATTCCAATATATAGCACAGGCTCTGCTCATTATAGGTTTGTGGAGAAGCTATTTGTCTCCATAGTCGAGCAGTGCCACAACAGCTCAAGCTTTTACAGTTGTGCCTTTTGTTTCGTAGAAACATTTTGACAGAGAAATTTTGCAGGTGATGGCAATAAAATATGGCATAATGATCAAACAACAAACAGGAAAGTGCTTTTAAAATGCACCATTCATGTGTCATTAAATATAATGGCAAAGCTATTAACTCAGTCAAAACCTTGTAATATTTTAGTCTATAATTTACCAGAAAAACTCCTTTTATACAGTCAAAATGGAAAATTTCAACTGTTCTGAGAAGTGGATTTTTCACAAAAGAGCCATAATCTCACAAAGAGCATTTTAAAGTCTAATACATTTAAAAACTCCTTTCTACTTAGACCCTACTGCCTAAGTAAGTAATCCAGCTCTATAATATTTCTTTAAGAGAAGAATATTCTTCTAGTCAGACTTCAATGTGTTTTGACAACTTCTTTGTCGGGTGTTAAATATAGCTAAATACGTCAAAAGCATAAGTCCATGATGGAGTCATTAACATTTATTTATGTTTTTGGTATGGTGACATGTGAGTCCCAACTCAAACTCTGTCTGAATAGAGTGACCAAACAGTAATAAGTATCCATATTGCAAAGCCTGGGTTTAGCTTCTCTGCCTGTCTCTTATTAAACCTTTTTTTTCCATGTCATGAATTATGTAATTTATTTCCATTATTTAGCTCTAAAATGTCATGTAGGAATAATTAAAACCAACTAAAATGTCCTCTACATTGCAAGTATATCCAGGCTGATTGAACATTTTGAAATTATTTTCATTGCGACGACAAACCTAAAATAAAATTTTGAATTTGCTCAAAAGTTTAAGAGGACAGTAGAGAACAAGCGGCATTTGGAAAACCATGAAACAGCTGAAAGGTCAGAGAGAAAGTTGTGGGTGATTTTACAACAAGGTTTGGTTATGAAAAAAGTCACAGAAAACTTAAATTTTATCTTTACATAATGAAAAAAACATAGCACAACTGCAAATTGGCAATGAAAGCATTAATCAAGGCCCCTGGTGGTTGTGGTGGAGCTGCAGAGATACACAGCTCGGGTAGGAGACTGAACAATCTGGTTTTTATAGGAGAAGAAAAGCCAAAAATATATATGGGGCACAATAATGTGGATGAATAATCTTTCCATAGGGAATCTAAATGTACCTTTTTGGGATATGTGCCAAAGAGAATCTGTGAAGGAAAACTGCACTTCACCCTGATTTTTTTTGTGAATACATCATTACAACATTTCACACATGGCATTGGAATCTTAAGGTAGGGACAGTTTTATTCAGCAGTGACAAGAAACCTGGTGGAGCAAATTACACCACAATTCTGTAAGAAGATGAGTTAAAGGCTGCAAAAGACTTTTAGCAGGACAACGAGGCTTAACATACAGCCAGACCTACAAATGTTGTTTTTAGATAAAAGCATTTGGATGGTTTAAAATGCCTATTCAATGTTCAAACAGTTCTTCATTTGACTCAGAGACTTTGGTAAGACTTACATGTATAATCGGTCTGAGCTACAGACATTGCCCAATACACTTGCTGCTGTAGCTTGCAGCAAAAGGTGGTTGTGCAAAGTACTGACTGTGGGAGATAGAATGCATACAGTACAGATGTGATGTAAATATATTTTGAATTTTTTTTAGTGTGTTTGTCCATCACATACTGGTAAATTCCCCTATAGTGAAATTTGTGGTTGTATCATTACAAAATATTTTTTTTAAAAATCAAAGGATATCAACACTTTTGCAAGACAATGTATGAATATCACTGCAATGAAATTTCAAAATATTAGTCTACACTTTGTTTTCTGATAGACACAGACGTGAATTGCAAGTTCAGCAAAGCTGGAGATGTATTTTGAGGACCTTGTAGTAGAATGTCAGTGAACACATTATCTGGAAAACAAGTGTAGAGCCAATCTGCTTTCTGCAATGTTCTGTCATCATTAATTAATATGGAAAGTCTGCCTGTAATTTAGGTTGTCTGACTGATCAACTGGCCTACCCTTAATAACCACAAACAAAAGCAAACGCATATTGCTTTAACTTATCACTGCTGTCTGCAACATTAATATTCATGTTCTGAGAACATACTCATGAAAAGTTTCTCATGACTTCATTTTAAATGGTCCCTAATAATAAATGTTTTATTATGTATTTAGTCTGCATTATATAAAATAAACAAGTAACACTAAATAAATGTCATAGTACCATTGTTAAAATTGATACTATCAATAGATGTACCATGAAAAATTTAATAATGTACCATAAGATAAACAATAATGCCTGGTTGCTTCTGAATTTTCCAAAGAAAGTCTTATTTTAAACAAAACTTGATGGAGGAGAATATGTGCAGCTCACTGATACACAGGTCCTGCATGTAATCTTCAAAGATAAGATTGGCATTAATTTTCCACATTTGGCTTTCAATGGGGGAATTGTTCGTATTTTGTAGGAACCTGCTCTCTCATGGAAGTGGAAGCCTGGAGGAGACTGTTGCCAACATCCACTATGATCAGCGTGACTCAAAAACAAAGAAATGCATTTGTGTTCAAAGGATTCTAAGAAATGTAGTCTGAATTATCATGAGTATACGCTTGGATTCAGACATTACAGCATCTCGACTTGTTTGGAGTTTGGCAGAGCTCTTCCAAATGCAAAAAGAAAGGATCTGAGTTTGCAAGAAAACACTGTGGTGGATTTTTGGATGTTTACTGTCGCACTTCAGCTTCTGTTAGGTTTCACTTGAGATTCAGAACACTTTGTGGTGGGTACTTTGGGGTCAGCCTGGGAAAGTTTCTTATTAAAATGTCAAGAGCAATCACAATATAAGTGGCTGGACTCATGGCTGAGGGGAAGCAGCCTGTGCAAATCAAAAATTAAGTAATAGCTCTCATATATGATATTTATCAAGAAGCAAAGGACAATGTGTGAAAGGAAAAAGGCAAAGGTAACGGAGGAAATAGGAACTGAGTGACCATAAACAAAAAAAAATACCTGGTAAAATTCATCCCAGAACCTTAATTTAAAGGGAGCATGAAAGTAAAGAGAACTCCAGATTTATTTTAATGTTTTTCTAAAAGAATTTTTGAATATGGCGTTAAAAGTTTTTTAAAAATCAGTCTGTAGAAAACGATCAACAGGCTGATATTCCTCACTAATGTGCAGCCAGGTTTTAATGATTCTAAAAGTGAAAGATTTCAAAAGAATATATGCCTAAAACAGAATATTTAGAATGATAAGTAAATAAGTTATCAGTTTCATGGCAAATTGGATGTCTGGTCTATAGAAGGTTTTTGAGCAGGGTTTTTAAAAGAAATGCTACTATTAAAATATTCAATTCATTAACTCCGTTTAGTCACAGAAATTTTAAGTGCAGTCTGTTGAGTTGGACTACATGAGACAGATTTAGCTTGAGCTGTCAAAAAATTTCACTATTTTTCTGGCTTCTTGCATATCAGTTTTGAGAACAAAATATATGTGACTCACTGACAGTCAGTGTTGTTTCACGTTTCAGTGGTCATAATGTTATGCCTAGTTGGTGTATAAACACCGGTAGATACAAATTATGCAGTTGCAGGTGCTTTTAGAAAAAATGGAAACAAAGGAAGAACTGTGTGAGAAAAGACCAGCATTCTCAAGATTCATTCTCGTATTTTCTAAATGAGCTTAATGCCTTAATCAAAGCACCATGATTTCAAAAGAATAGGACGGTTTATTTATATAAAAATACACATCCAACAGAAAATAAGTTAACCTTGAGCAAAACTTTGTTGAAAGGAGCAAAAAAACCACAAAGAATCTCTGACAGGACTGGGCTTTCAGAGCGAGTAGATCAGTGTCCTTTGAATACGAGCAAAGAAATAATTTATGTCCTTGCAAAATTAATTTTGCTCCAAAAATGTAATCTGCATAAAAGTATGGTTAAATAGGAACATATCAAGCTGTGTAACTGTGTTGCAGCACCAACCAACATTAAAATAGTTTATTAAAGGTTCTGTTTCAGTTTAGGTTTTTTAAAATTATCTTCTAAAGAAAGCATAACATTTTTATAAACTGCAAAACCAGTTTGTTAAAAGAGAACTGAAAATAAAACATGAAAGTGGGTAGATTTAGTCTGCATGAAACAGTTCCAGCTCAGAAGATTTGGGACAGCTGTTTCTCCTTAACAGCAAACCCTCAACAATTAAAAAACAGCTGCACTAATCAACAAACTAATGGCAGAAACTGAAATGATTCCAGGATCTTTAAGCAGAAAGAGAGGAAGTGACAGAGAGACTAAAATAACATATGGGCCAGAATTTGTGAGGCAGTTATGCCACAGGGAATCCAGGAATCAGCCATCAGTCAGAACACAGCCCAAAGAGATCACTTGACAGATATATTCATTACAGACAAGATGACAGGGGGTACAACACATGGCTCATTTCAGAGAGCTTTGTAGGACTGGAGTTTGGATGAATACTAATTAAACGCAAGAAATATTTAAATATTGCCATTAATGCTGTGCAGCAGGGTTCTGCTATACGTTTTCTTTCTATTCCTCCTTGCATATTCACATTTGGCTATCAAGTCCACAGTCAAGCCTTTTTTTTACTTGTATAAAATATGGCAGCATTTTTTCTGATACCAGCATTGATGCTTACAGGCATAATAAAACCCATCAATTTTCAATGCATGTATTTTTTTATGGGGTTGCAGAGGGCTGTCACTGAGTTAGAGCCGGGTAACATCATGTAGTCCATTACTGAGCTTACACAGAGAAACACAATGATGTGAGTGCACAATCCCTCCCATAGTCAATTTGGAATAACTAATTAAACTGACATGCATATCTCTAGACTGTGATAGCAAACTAAAGCACCTGGAGGAAACCAATGCATTCAAATAAGGGAAGCTATATACTGAGATCTGACTAGGGTAATGATTTAGCATATATATATATATATATATAGCAGTTCAATGTATTATGATGGTTAGTCTCTTTTTTTTTGCATTTACATCGTTAAAAAATACAGTTAAAAATACCTTTTGGCTTCAAAAGCTACTTGAGACAAAAAAAAATGTTATCACTTTATCTGGGAAGTTTCTCAATTTCTTTGGTTGATGGAGATGGATTGCTTTTGGAAATAATATTAATAAATCCAGAGCTTTGCAGATATCTGGCATTTAAATTCCTGTAGAATTAAAAATCTTATAATTTAAAGCTTAAGTCTAAATGAGACCAGATATATTTTGTAAAGCTACATTAAGACAGTTCAAACTCTTTAAACCAACTCAATATCCAAAATACCTACCTTGTCTTATCGTGTATTATTTAGGTAGTGTCTTCATTCAAGTAATGTCTTAAAATGCATTCATGTTTAGCATACTCAGTAACATATTTAAAAACATTGTTGCCAATTTTTTCTGTGTGATTATTTTTTAGCCATTAATGACAGAGATAAATTTAGACAATCCCAGTGATATAAAACCATTTAGGCTTGTTATATTCATAAATCAGCTGAGCTGTAAAAATGTCCTGAACAACTGCCAGCTTGGAATGCTAATTTTCAAGCTTCAGTTGATGGGCTAATTAATGTGTTAAAGAATGCTAGGTTTACTCATTAGCTTGCTTTGACATTTAACATCTCTAATCTGTTACGACAGCTCACAGTCAATGCACAGTTGATGTTATGCTAAATTGTGATTGTTATTAAATGTGCTAATGGGGTTCTCTTAGTAGGAACACCCATTTTCTAAACAAGTAAAAGATTTATAAGAAATTATGACCTCAGGTTTATTGAACTCAAGACCTTGTGGTGTGGTGAAAAGAGATTGTCAGTGTTTTAGTAAATTTAACCAATCTGATGAAAAGCAACTTGTAACTTTTACACTCTATCATCTCAAGGTATTCAACTTTTCCTGAAAATAATGGTCATAGATTATGCTTTGTAAGGGTAATATAGCACAAGTCTATTTTGCCTCTGCTTAAACAACCTGTACAGTATCAATATTGTGTTCATAAATAATGTCAAGATTATAATACTGTTATTTTTTAGGACAATTAAGGAGATACACAGACAAGAAGCATTCATTTAAGAGAAATGCATCAGTTAGTTGCCAACCAGATACTGACTGTATTGTTTCAAGGAAATTAAATGGGGGTGTATTCTTTGTCATCCATCATATGTCACAATTGTGTGTTACTCTTAAGATCTTTCCTGCTGCCATTATGACACACATTATACCATGGTTGTGAACCATTTAGATAAAAATCACCCTGGCAGTCGGATTTTATTTTCTCTGGTGTATTTGTTTTATTTTTCCTTATTTTGTGAAAACATCTTATGCGGTTATTCTTTTTTCTTTTTTTAGCAATTTCAATCTGAAGGAAAACAATTGAAAAGTGCTGTGTAAAAGGAATACTTTTACTATTTACTATCCCATGTACAAAAATAAGGAAATAAAATCAGTTCTGGTTAAATTTATTGGCAATGTTCTGGTTGCTTTACCTGGTCATAAATTCCAAGCTGCTAACTGTGTAGACATTGTTGTGTCAAACTGTATGATTTTTTTTTTTTTTATAAAGGCTAATATGAAAATGTGACATTTTTAGTTCAATATTCTGTGGTTGATATTGGCCCGTGGGATAAACAAACATATTTTGATCAATTTCTTTGTAAAAACTCTGGAGGTTATTAACCTTCAGCAACACAAACTGGATAGGGGGAAATATTGCAAAGGTTTTACTCCAACCGTTTTGCCAACTTTCTTTCATCAAACTAGACAGAGAAAGAGGAAGGAGGTTAGGGAGAGCAACAAGGCTCCCCTGACAGGATTCTGAACTCTTATAATATTTTTATATTTTTAGTTAGCTTCCTATGTCTGTGTCTTTTCAATCAAAGCATGGCGTGGCATAAACCTCTGTGTCAACTTTATCTCTTTGAGGTGCAAGACTTAATTTACTGATTTAATATAATTTTGGTCCATATTTGTGCGGGTGTGTGTGTGTGAGGCGTGTGTGTGTGTCTGTGTTTGAGTGAGTGGGTGGGTGGGTCAGAACAGCATAAAAAATAGAGAGAACCATTCTCGAGAGTAGTGATTGTACTTTCACACTTCAGCTATCACTGCCTTCATACATTTTTAAATGCCTTCCATTTCTTCATTTGCAATTGTCTCGTCAAAATCCTTTTTTACCATTTCTGAAGGCAACGCATGCTTTTATTTCTGAACGTTTTTTTTCTAAAATACTAATACCTTTAATCAATCTTGCTATTTTATTACTTGAAATTTTTAATCTGTGTTGTAAGTGTTCCTAATGGAACAGGCACATTCATGGAGGATATTCATGTGCTCTTAGTACCAGATGTACAACTGGGTAGCAGAAGGTCACCTGCTGTTAAAAGACTGGCCAGGCATAAGGAGAGGAGACTTATGGAAATTAAGTCAAAGGAAAGCTTTTGGTTTAGATGTGATCTTGTCTGGTCTTTACATTTCATGGGTGGATATGGGTTGTTTTTCTGTCACTGGGGCTGTGTTGTGCTTGTTGCACTTGAGACAGCCTGTTGTGAGCCTATGAAAATTTCAGTGGGTTACTCTGTTGAGGGGCACAGTCCAACAGTCTCCTGCTATCATGTAACTCTACAAAAAAGAGCAACGAAAATACCTTAAAGAGTTTTCGCTTTACTTTATTCTTTTCATAGTGCCTTCAAAAGCAAGTCACTAACTTTTCCTAATTTGTCACGTTACAAGTACAAACTCCTGTAATTATTTAGATTTTATCTGACACAAAGTGCACAACTAGGAAGTGAAAGGATTTGATTTTCCTTTAAATAAAATGCAGTGTAACCAAATGCCTTCAGATTTGATTGTAAACATCTGTGTGTAATTTCATCTATGCCTCAGATGAGACCAAAATGAAATTATTTTTGGTCTGCACCCAAAATGCATAAAAGTATTACCCCAAATCACCATGAAATCACCAACCCAGTTTTATCAGCAGTGAAACTTGGTATTGGCAGCACCATACTGTGCAGACGCTGTTTTTCTGCTGTAACAATGGGAGGACATGATTAGATTAGGGGTGAAGAGCAGCATCACCCTTAACATAAAAGCATATACATGTGTTAGCATGTCACAGTTCAGATCTATATTCACTTGAAAATCTGTTTCAAGCTATGGAAACTGATGTTCACATACGCTTTCCAACCATTCTGACTAAACTGGAGCTAGCTTCCAAAGAAGACCAGGCAAAAATGTCAGTCTGTAGGTGTATAAAGCTGGTTAGTCATTGTATTGTGACACTTTTGGCATCCTATAGTTGTGCACCAAAAGATTTGGTCTCTTTGGATCTCTGAATATGGTGAAATCCTTCCAGGTGGGAAAACTGCAATGTCTTTGCTGTTAGGTATTTGGAGGGGACCGTTTGATGGGCTGGCAGGCGGTATTCACTCTGACAGGATGCTCTATTGACTCAGGGGTAGACTTGACAGAATGGGCGGTGTGTTTAAGCTTTCAGTTAACATGAGAGGGTGAACTCACAATGCACATGCAGGCGTTACATTGAGTTGTGATACTGTAATTATGTCAACAAGACACATGTTGTGTTTAGCGAATCAGTGTAGAGACACCAGCACATCCTGAGGGGAGGAGAGCAGTTGTTCTGAGAATTTACGTCCCATGATCTCCTCAGCGAAAAGGAGAAATCACGTTGCAAACAAGCCCAAGTGACAGGCAACATTTGTGAAATGGGAGCAGGTAAGACCAAGCAAGGCTTGTGACAACACCGCTGGAGACACGGCGTGTTGTTCTCTCTGTCATGCTGATGTGTACACACACGAGACAATTCTAAGCTGTCTGTTATCCAGGACAAATTCAGAAGCTGTCAGGGGTACTGCTCGATCATGCCTTCATCCTGTATTTGTGGAAAGCATTGCTGTGCCATCATGTCTGGGAAAAGGGATGAATGGCAATATTTACATTTCTTAAATCTAGGGGGATTTTGTTTTAATTTCAACAAGCTTCACTTGTATATTTTTCATTCAAAGTGTAAAGCTCAAGTGTTTAACTAAACTCCTTTGACTTCCAGCTTGGCACTCTTGTTGTTATTCTTGCGTTAATAATAATACATGCTGGAGGACATTTACTGGACCAGGCAAAAGCAATGCTATTCCTTAAACTTATTCATATTTTGTCATCCTTCTAGGACTCAATGTAGCATATAACTGTGAAGTGAAAGGAAAAGAACACATGGTTAAATCTTTTTTGTTCCTTTTCTTTTTTGCAGAGTTTTTGGTTTTGGTTTTTCTAACCATTGCAAGAAATATCAGTTAGTCAGCAGTAAAGCGTTAATTATGCCAATGACATGCCACATATAAATATTTTTTTTAGGTACATATATCAAATGTAGGTTTTGTTTGTCTACATGCAAAACAAACAATGTAAAAAAAATTGATTGCTACTCTTGATGCTAATACAGAGTGAAGATGGATGTGATTTCAAGACCCTATGAACTCACCTGTCGACGTAGGTCCCTGGTCTTTTTGGTCATTTTGTCAATGGCTGAGTTCAGCGGGTCCCCTTTTTCTTTTCTACCAGTCTGTAAAGGAATACAAAACACCATGTTAATACTCTGACAGTACATTCAGTATGAAATATTATTTTTTCAGGTATAGTTGGGGCCGTTTAGAGCAGATTTTGAACATTAAAAATACATTTTTCTAAGAGACTGTGCTGATGTCTAATGTGCTTTGTAGACCAAGAAATTCTGACAGAACTGTTACCATTGTTACCTAGCAACTAGGCAATCTGGCAAGTATCAATTTAGTTGTCTCCAATTCCCCTTTGTGCTGCACTTCCTGTCAATGCCAACTCCTACTGATGGTTTTAGGATGGTGCAGACTACCACATGGTTCACCTGATACACACAGAGATGCAAGCTGCTTCTTTTCACATGACAGTAGGGAGTTTTTCAGGGCGAGCAGCCCAGCTTCCACCATCCCTAGTTTGCCCTCCTCTGGCGATAACAAGCACAGGAACCGAAACTGTGGGAGCCACTGTTGGTTACTAGTAGGAGTTCCTATGACAGGATCTTTTTTGTGACTCACACAAAAAATACTTCCAATCACGTTCATTGCAAAGTCTGGCCAAGGAAGAGGATTCACTTTCAACTAATTACTCTGTGCAAGTCTTACCGTTTCTGCTCAGAAACCATGAAGAACGAAGCTGCACTTTTACTATCTTACTCGGGATGACAGCTTAACCTTGAGGTTAAAAAGACGGTATCAGTATGTCAATGCAGACTATGCTAAATGCAAATCTTTCGAACAGAAGAGAAAGTATTTTTAGCCAGTGCAAATTGATAAAAATATTCAAAGAATTCTGAATGTACTGTTTACGATAATAGACTTTCACCCCATCACAGCATAGATTAACATATTTGAATTACAGTTTACTCCAAAGCTATTCAGAACCCTTGACCTTGGATATATATAAATTTTTAATTACAAATAAAAATCTGAATAGGGTGTGTTGCATTTTTGCAATACCAATGCATGCAAAAACATGAATGAGCTGCACTGTTGCATGCTGAAATAATGACATGATTTGTGATAAATACATATTAAACTATTGCATCACAGTTGCATTTGTCCTATGTGTTTTCCAGAAACACCTTGATTCGCTCCTAAAGATTTTCTGCTTCATTTATCAAAAGAATGCTACCACATCGATTCCTAAAAAAAAAAAAAAAAAGTCACTAGACAATGTGCAAGCATGACCTGCCATTCACATCTTGTTTTCTCCTTCACTCTTTTTACCAAA
This sequence comes from Phalloptychus januarius, assembly GCA_902982915.1. Lineage (NCBI taxonomy): Eukaryota > Metazoa > Chordata > Actinopteri > Cyprinodontiformes > Poeciliidae > Phalloptychus > Phalloptychus januarius. The sequence continues at coordinate 444,035 of CADWAE010000297.1, forward strand.
TCTAATAACGTTAATGAGGAGTCCCCATTACACTGGTGCTGGTGCAAGTGAGAGACTGGGACAGTAACAGAAATTGCTCTTTAAAGGTGAAGAATGATCTTTGTTTACTGCTCTGTTGGATAGCTCTCCCTCTAGTCCTCTCACTAAGCTGCTGTATTGAGTCTCATGCCACCACATATCAAACTGAAAGTCTAAATAATCACTCATGTTAATGGCTTTGTACTCTTATTTTGACAACTGACAAATGGAAAACTGTGGCTCATCTCTCTCATGAAGGTGCAATTCCTGCACATACAAATGTCAATAATGGAAAAAAAAGATGCAGCCAAATTCTTGACATAGCTGCAGCTTCTTTTATTAGCTTGAAGTTATAAAAGTGAAGCAGGTTGATTGTAAGGTAAAGACATTCTCTGTTGCCACATTTCCAGCACACAAATTTATTTGCATTGTTGCCAGGCAACTATCCGACTCTTTTCAGCGGTTTACCACAAAAGCAAGCAATCAAATTGCTCATCTGGTTTTGAAGAGAAAAGTACACCTGGTAACACCCTCTCTCTTCAGCCAAAGTCTGCCTCGCATGACGAAACACTGAGACACACCGACCACTCAGAGCATGAGTAAAAGAGCTATTTAGTCTCTATCGTGTTTAATGAGACACCAAATGTGCTGACTTATCTCTGTGTTACTGCACTATTGTTCTGCCCTTTTGATAATTGAGTGGAACAGAATGCCTCGTATCCGTGTGCCACCGATAACTAAATGAGCTCACATCAAATGGACACGTCACAGTAAACTGTCCTCCAGCCCCCCTGAGGTTAAAACTGCTTATTTTAATGTCTTGGTCACTATCAGCCTGTAAAAATAACAGCTCTCTCATTAGTTATGCATATCCCTGCCATCACAAACAGATAGCAGTAAAGAGAGGACCACCACTGTGAACTCCAGACTACGGCCTTTTGACGGTGGAAGGTTTCTTTCTCTGTGAGCACCTTCTTCATTTTTTATCTGCAGAAATTATGGTGGCACGAAATTAAGAGACATGCAATGTTTTTGAAGTTACCGGCTTCTACTTTGTATGTTTCTCCTCTTTGACTTTGTAAATAACTTGTGGAATATACAAACAGACATTTGACTCATTTTGAATTGTTCCCAGATCAGCAAGTACATTGAAGCACCAAGGGAAAATAAACATATAAGGTCTGTAACGGTGAAGAACTGATTTTTGAAAAGATAAAGCCGTAAAAAGGGACAAGTTTCCAGTTTCCTTATAATTTATTGCTAGGTTGCCCTTGGCTGAGGCTTATATAGCATTTTTATCTACATAGATTTTAAACATTACAGTCAGAATGAGTTATTTATCTTCCATCTCACACTATAGTTAGTCACTGCTTCTGCTAAGTAGCAATGTCACAATTCAGTCATTTGTTGTGGGGCAATGCAGCAAGCTGAAAGGAAGAAAACCGGCATGCATAGCTTGACCAATGTGCTTTGAGCTTCAGGATTAAATTTAACACCAAACCCCATCCAACTCCTAACAATGTCTTATATTTCAAGGAAGTTTTCGCACATATTTCGAAGTGTAATCTTGACATATCGAGGCAGGCTTTTAGCCAGTTGTTAAATGACATATGAGGAGGAAAAGGAAATGGAGGCAGAAATCTGTTACCTTGCATTATGTTACCTTCCACACTCACAATAGCACACACACTTTGATGTTCGTATACAGACTAGCTTTACTATGCCAAAGTAGAAAAGTAGAGGACATAACATTAGTCATTGTGTTGCCTTAAGAGCCTAATGTGTCATTAAGGCTCTAGTGGGACAAACAGGATTACAGATGCTCTCAGCCCAAATTAATTGTAACACAGGTAAATGGGGTGGGGAGGAAGTGTTTAATGGAAGCTTTCTGTGGAAAGTTCCTGCATTTTCAAAACGATGCAAAAAAGAAAAAAAAAGGTATAAATATTGATTATAGAAATTACTTTAAAAATTGGAGTTTCTATGTGGTAAACAAACCAAATATTTTCATATTTTAAAAAAAATGAAGTGGAATTTAAATTCTCCGTCTTATTTTCAAAACCTCTTTAATTTGAGCTAAGAAGATTAAAACAGCATAGAGATGTCAGTCTGAGGCGATACAACCCTGTACTTATTTTAGCTCCCACGATGCAGTACTAATATTTCTTCATTTTTTTACATTTTCTTCATTTCCAATCTTTGAAATAAGAACAACATATGTTTCACACTTAAAGTAAATAACATTATGTTTTGAAGTAACTATGTTTTCAGAGAACTCTGGGTTTTCCGAATAACAAAAAAACACCCAATTAAACCGTCCATGCCTGAATCCATTAGAAACTTTACATAAAAAGCTGTACACAGCGATGATTCATAGATTAGTCAATGTGTCAATCTCACATTGAGGTCAAATATTTACAAACTAAAATCTCTGATTTCTGCTTGCAAATGCAAGTACATATTGTATAAATTACAATATCAAAGAGTTCAGTTATTTCAGTAAATTATATTTAAAAATCATTCTACTTCCTAGAATTGCTATTGACAGAGTGTTTCCAGTGTTAACAGTGGAGTAAACATGGCTTGCAGAAAAAAAAAATCTCTAAATATTTTGTGAAGTTAATTACAGAAACAACTACTTCTCAAATATATGCAGACCTTTTTGACCTGTCTATATGTAGAAACATGTTGTATATTTTACATCTAATAATAGTTTGATAACTTGGATGGTGATTGATTCAATTCTTTTCCATGGAACATCATTGATTGTTTTTTTTTCCTTGTTTTCCATGTACGCATGTTGGAAAATGTTGGGTTTCCTGGTTAATAAAGCTTCCTGTGGTGCCTTACAGACAGTGTTTGCCAATTCTCCTCATCTATTATTTTCCACCCCCATGTTGTGCTCTCATTCAATCTCTGTTGGGGGGACAGAAAGACAGAATAGGTGGGCTAACAATAAGAATCTTGTGAAAGAAACAACTGAGTCTGTAGAAGTGGAGTTTCTTTTGTCCGCTCAGGAGAGGCCTGCTGGCTGGTGCATACTGGTGAACCAACCGCACAATGACAGTGTTAATCCTCTGAGGTCCTCGCACAGTAAATGTTGTAATTTGCAGATGTGCTGCAGCACAAACTACATTACCTCTCTGCATTTTTGACATTACATCTCATAAAGAAGAGATAAAAAGTGCATTGGTCTGATTTATATGTAGATCAGACCAAATCTACATATATAGACCAAATGAAAAAAGTTAAGTGAAGTACTTGGTTTTATTGTAATCAACATTCCACTTAATAACAGCCAAATTAGAAATGCCTTTAATTTATAATATTTAATATATTTCATTCATTTCTTTGTTTTAAATGACTGGTATTCATTTCTGTATCCCATCAACTTCCTTGAAGCCAATTCGCCAAACCAAGACAAAAAAAAAAGGCTGAACCCAAGGCTTGATGGACAAATGGGACCTGGGTTTAGTAATTCACAGGCAATAACCTGGCAAATAAAAGAAATGGGCAGATGAATCAGAGGGAACAAAATAGAAGTCAGGTGGTGCAGGAGGCACTGTGTCTCATTGTCTCTCAAGATCAATGTGTTAAATGATATCAATTCCGGCTCCATGTCAATTCAATTAGGCAGGAGTGAGAGGTACAATTACTGCCCAATGTGGTTACACTGTCTGTGGCAGGCTTGAAGGGGAAGGCAAGCTGATAGCAAGAATGTGAGTGAGTGTTCTGTGTGTATGTAAGCACCAGAGTGTGTGGCAATAACAGTGGTAACATGTTGGTTGGGTTACCAGCTGATAATGGGTAGCCAGATCCTCATTAAGATACGTTGTGCTCTTTCTGCTGTGGTGCCACAGATGGGCCAATTTGAGATGTTCTCATTAAGTGCAACTTAAAGAGGTGCAGCGGCTATCAGGCACTGTGATTACAGGACGGCCACAAAGAAAACAAAGCACAATTTCTGCAGCAACAAAGGATTTCTCCAATAATTTGGTTTGGATTACAATTTTGGTTTGATAGGTTTTAACATTATTTAACAGCAACACAGTAGATGGGAATAGAATATTCTAATTAGGATATACAAGTCTGAGGCATTAAAAAAAAGAGGATAAATTCACAATTTTCATTTTCCATTTATTTTGAATTAAATTAATTGCATTTGTAATTTATAGAGGAACTACTTATCTTAATTTATTAACTGCAAATTGTTATGCTAAAGCATTGTTTTACTTTTGTATTCTTTTTGAAAGGTCTTTCTGTCCCAACTTTTGTTAATAATTGCCCCTTGGGAATAAATAGTTAGTAACTTTTATTCAGTAGGAGCTGGAAAGGAAGAAGGGAAGAGAGAGGAGGTGAAAACATGGCCAGGGGCCTAGAAGCAAACCGGGGACAAATGAGGATTGTAGCCCCTCATATGGGACGCCTGTTCCGCGTGGTGCCCCCAGCTCGCTTTCATAACGCTACTTTACTGTGGTCTGCAGTTTTTCATCCTAACTCCAGTCTTCAGTTGTTATTCTTACCAGTTATTAAATAATCTGTTGTTGCACAGCATAAAACCGAATGAAATTCTAACTAATAAGCACAGTACAAAAACAAGACATTAAGTATTTTACTGTATATACACATATGTATAAATACATATATATGAAGGTCTGTATGAATAAATAAAGACAATAAATGAAATAACTTTTAAAATGTTAATAATTAATTCTGATAATTAGAAAAATAAGGTCCCCCTTAATAAATGTTTGATTTTTTTCATGGGAACATTTATTTACTTGATGGGGTATTTATTAATTATTTATTTATAACAGTATTTATTTATCTAAGTAAAACTGAACTGTTTTTGTTGACAGACTTGACAGAAACTCAATACAGCAAATACAATCATAGTCACATTGTCAAGCAAGCTCAGACGTAACCAAAAATCTTATCCAACATTTTCTTAAATAAATGAACTAACAAAAAAAAATATTTCACACTGTGAATAAAATAAGCATCTTGATAAATTAAAATAAATATGTAAGCTCATATACATAGCATATGAGCTACAGATGCTATAGGTGTCTATAGTATCTGTAGCAGAGTCATCTGAGCCTGGTGGTCTCTTGTCATTTCGACTTAATACAGCCTACAACAGCAAAGTGTGATGAGAAACCAGAGTGCCTGCAGGCGCAAGCCCTCTTATGTTTAATAGCTGAAGCTGTTTACTTACTCCTCTCATTACATTCGCTGGTGTTAAGACTCCAGGCCTGTCATTGGCTATCAGTATCTGGGGTCAAGTGGGATATAGATGGTATTAAACCAAGACTTTGTTTGGTTAATATACAATAAAGGAGCAACAGCATGTATAAATCAAAAGTAGGCAACTATGGACACTAATTCAACATGAAAGGTTTCAAAAAACATGGATGTTTGTGTGATTCACAAAGGAATCAAAGACGGTTACCTTGAGAGTTTAAGGAATTGAGACATATTTCTACTAGACAAATTTTCAAAAATGAGCAAATAATGCAACAGCCAGATCTAAATAAGAAAATGAATTGCAAGTACAAAGAGAGAATTGAAACAAAGACAGGGTTAGGAGCAAAAAAATACAAAAAAGAGAAAACAATAAAGTACCAGATAGGCCATCTGTTCGTCAATCCCCTCAGTGTGTCCTTTGTTTGACTGCCAGATGTTAGCAAAGCATATTCAAAGTGTATCTGAAGTCTGTAATTGATTTATCTGACATTAGGTTCTACAATATTCAGGCCCTGCTTTGTCCTTTCAGAAAGAATGAGCCGAGACACCATTAAGCTGCTAGTTTATTATTAGTCAAAGTCAGTCCAGCTCAACTAAAATTGTTATTTCACATTTTCTTTTTTCCAACAGAACCACATGGGAAAAAGGGAAGTCTCTTTGACATACCAAGCAAGCAATTCCACTGGAAAAAAGCTTCGGTATCAAGGAAATACAGGTGATGTAACTGAGAGATCTACCTGGCCAGTGTAGATATTGCATTCCTAATGTATAATGTACAATTAATAATGTCAAAAACTACTTGGCTTTTAAAAAATAACAGCTTCCTAAATGTTTAACAAATGCTGCATCATAAAAACGATGGAGAGCACCACTCAGGTAATTGAATGGCTGTAGATTTACTGGTGATCTAATACTTGAAGCATCCTTAAAGAAGAAAAGCAGCTCAAGTGGAATGAAAGGAGTTAAACACTCAGCGTTGGACAGTAAGCCAAGGCTTTAGGTGCATAGTTTCAGTAGAATTAGAGAAGAAGGTGAGGGGAAATGTCTGGTTATCAGACAGAGGAAGAGAGAGAGAGAGGGGGAGAAATAAAAAGGCCAAGTCCTGCAGCAGCAGTTTGGGGAGGTAGAGCAATTCTGCCTGCAGCCTCCCTGAACTGAATAGTAAGTAGTATTGCTGGGGATGGGCTAAAGGAAGGGCACCAGGAGAGAAGAGAAGCAAGAAAGGGAGAGAGGCTGAGAATAGGTTACAGAGGGTGAGAAAATAAGAGAGCAGTGCGATATCTGTGAGAGCAGAGCTGTGGCGTAGAGGAAAAAAATGGGAGTCAATGGGGTGAGAGGAAGGTTTGAGTATCATTGATGTACTTTTGTTTCACTGCAGAGTTGAAAAACCCAATTTATAACACACACACACACACTTTCCTATACATGCATGCAGCTATGACAAGGCTGTCTGTGTGAACGTGAGATGGTTTTCAAAAAGACAGAGTCTTTCATGCTGGTCGAACATTCCAACAAGTATAGAGCACCTCAAATGATGGTGGAGGCACTGAATCGATTCGCGACCCTGTTTTCTTAAACTGACAATTTGTAGACTGGGAAAAATATTAACAGGTTTTAAATTAACAGAAATAAAACTGTTTTTTACACATGCAGAGTACAGAAATGTTGCTCAACATATATCTTTCAACTCCAATGAGTTACAAACATACCCAATATAAGCAAGGCAAGACACAGCAGTGAAATTAAACAAAAACATTAAAAAGACCCTAAAAAGAAACCAAATACACCATATTCCCAATTGTTGTGTATCATCTTTCTCTTTCTTTATGAATCCTAATTAGGATGAGTGAATGAAAATAACAGAGTTTGGATGCTGCTTGGACAAAGAACGATGGCAAAACATTGTCTTCTTTGGTAAATGTCAAGGTTTTATTCAGCCGTTGCCCAAACTTGAAAAAGACCTTATTATGTGCACAAAGGAAAACTCCTCCTTTTACTCTTCATCATATTTTTAGCCCAGTTTTCTTTTTGTTTTGTTTACTTTGTTATGTTTTCTTTCCTACATAGTAAATAAGAGAAGAAGATTTGCTTTAAAATTAAATTAGCCAAATAAAATTTAAAGTAGCAAAGAGAAGAAAATGGGAAGCGAATCTGAGATAATGCGTCTTTCAGTTGGGCACATATTTCAAAAAATAGTTTACAATAGTTTTTGGACAATCTGTCATATTGGTATAAAAGTCCCAACAGTCAAAGTGTGAATCATAAAGAAGACGAAAACATAAAAGTCGCACTGGTCTTTTAGTCACGTTTATTAAGTTTTTGTTCACAAGTGAGGGCAAACCTCGTCTATGTTGATGATATGATCCATGACATGTTGTGTTCAGTTACCTGCTTTTCAACAAACTCATGACTCATTGATCATGAGTCATTGATCATTTCTATATGCGTCATAAAGTGACGCACATGGAAATTTCATGATGATAGAGAGGTATTACCTTTCTTGTAGGAAAGGTAATACCAAGAAGGCCTGCCTGCAAAGTCATTTATATTCATCTCCTAGGTGTAGAGATGTAACTGCACCACTGTTAGAATTAGCCATTTTTGCGTCTGTAGATGGTAACTCCTTGGTTCCTGTCAGTCTACTTGAATTAATATTTAACACATCAGTCAGAAAATGCTTCACGAAAAGGAAAACAAGTTGCACCTTGTAAGTCACAAGACCAGCCAAACTATAAAAAACCTCCCAAAAAACGTATAGTCTTAATTTAATTTATTATAAGTTATTGGGGCCAGTCAGTGATATTTGTCACTACAGAGAAAATTTTAGATGCGTTCATTTTTATGTGTGATGGGATCTGGATTCATGGTTCAACTAGGTGAATATACCGCATAAAAATAGCCTATGTTAATGTGATTATTATTTGATGGGTAAAAATAGTACATGACCGATTTTTTTAATGCTGTCGGTCAAAATGACAGAGAACAAAAAAGTCAAGTGCGACCTCGTGTTTAGATGTTTAAAGACTGCTGAAGCTACTTGACATTCACACCCACATAATGTTCCTTTTCTGGTCTCAGTGCATTCGTACCTGAATGCATCTTGGTGTTCTCATTTATCCTGTAAGCCTGTATCATCGTGTTCCCTTATAGGGCCAACTAGCTACCTACCTCACACTTGCAGCTACAATACATATATTTTCATCTTCACGCTGCTCATTTTTATCCTTATACAGCAAACTGTGAAACTTACCAACACATTTGAAGACAAATTGGCATCACCAGTAATTTCATATGTAATTGAAAACACATCTGTTATTATGTATTGTTTCAAGATGCTAACTGTTATTATTCATATTTGAGTTTAGAATAAATATGAAATATATTATCTAAAATAGAATAAATATTTAAGTAATAGAAATGATTGGCTGGACAAAAAAAATAAAAAATCAGAAAGCCATAAGGATACTTCTAGCACAGGGCCAGCAATTGCTCAGATAAAAACTTAATTAATAATGGTCTCATAACACTAAATCATCCAGCTCACAGTGAACACAGCATTCAACCATAAAGTGAATGCTGTGTTCACATAAAGTGAATTTGCTGTTTAGAGCTACAGGGTGTTTCCTTGCTTTAATGATCCAAGGGAAACAACTTCAAAGGTTGAACTGGTAAAATGACTACGTCTCTCACTGTTCTTTCATGTTGGCTTTGTCAGACCAGCCAGGCAGCAGCACAAGACACTAACAGAGCAGCTGCTGCTATTAGGTGTGAGGAATAAGAAATAGTAATGCCGCAGAATTTCTGAATTTGATATGAGTGCAACGTGTGAGGACGGATCAGGGGACAGGACTTAGTGTCATGGTGGGTGTTGAGGGATTTATGTCTTTTCAAAGGATATCTATTCTCTTTCTAAAGCCGCCTTATAAAGTGTGTTTCTGCAATCGGCACAGCTGTTACAGACCAAACAGTATTTTCAGAAAATGACATGCAGACATCACCCTTGAAAATACTGGCTGTCATTTATCAAGCCATCCTGGAAATGGTGCAGATTTAAACACTTGGGAAGACATATGAAGCTCTTAACGTGTGATTTATTAAACTGTCGCACAACGACTAAACGAACACTGATTTGATCACAAACTGATGAATTGATTCAGCTGTGGAAACAAGGACAGGCTGCAGCCATCACTTATTTACATTTAACTGACCTTAATTTATGTTGCCTAAAAACTCTTGACCTTTCAAAAAAGGAAGACTGGCGAATGTTAGTAGTGTAAATAGATTCCAGTGTGAAATAATCATCAGTTCATATAGAATTAAAAACAGATATGTATAAATAGAGTTTCCATATTGAATTTTGTTAAGAAGTATGTGACCTAAAACTGAGGTTAAAGGCAGGAACATTTGCAGAAAAATAGATTGTGAAGAATCCAACATGGACAATGGTTTTCAGGTTACATATGGAGCCTGTATATATTTTATTTTGTCATCTTTTGTTATTCTATTGTTGATTTTAATGTGTTTGTGGGAGAAACTGTCCCACAACCTCACAGGATCCCAGTTGTAAGTTCACATAAGATGGGTTTTCACATACTCACTTTGTGTCATGCCAGTTTACACTGAAGACTTGTTGCCAAATATTTCAGCTTTAGCCTCACCAGACCAAAACCCACAGTCCTAGTTAAAGTCTCAATCATGTTTAGCAAACTGTATATGTTTAGCATATATATATATATATATATATCCTCACTGGTGGCAAAGCCATTTCCTGACTGTTAAAGATCAACAAACATTTTGTACTTTTAAAACAATGCCACAATGGTGATAAAAAAAGTAGTTATTACAATTTTTTCTCCACTAAAAATCTAAATTCAAATGAAGAACAGACTTTTTATAATTACTATTCAAAATAGTAATTACACACAATAATTACTATACAATTACTATTCAAAATAATAATTATAAAAAAGTCTTAAATCCTTTATAAAAAGTTGACAATTTGTTTAAAAAAATTTTAACCACTTTAAATTAATAAAATGTTTGTGCCAAAAACTCACATTTGTACATATACCAAAAATATTAAAATACTTATTATGGGCAGGGTTTGTGTTACATAAAAGAAGAACAAACATAGAGAGATGAAAATGAAGAGCAGAACAGAACCTTTATACAGAGCAACTATTTACACAATAAAAATCCAACAGAGACTGATGAGAGACTGATTTTTGAAGGTTTTCAGGACTGTGTGTATTGTATCAATTTCAAGAGACAGATTGAGGTGTTGTTTTAGATTATACTGTAATAGTAGAGAGTAGTTCTAATTAGTCCCTAGTTTATGTATAAAAAGGCCTGGTGTTCTCAAACCACTACAAACAATGGCTATAAAACAGATAACTCGGGGTCAGAATAATGTATTTTATCAAACAAGTGAATATATTTGCAAGTTTCATATAGTGTAAAATAAAAGCTGCCATAACTAAATAAATAAGGAAGAAAATCCAAGTTATTTTTGTTAAAAGTTATTTTATAAGAGTTTAAAAACATTTTTACGACCAAAGCTCAGTCCAGCACTACAGTCAGTTTGAAAGCAGAACAGTAGGAACTAGTGAGCATCTGGAATAAGTGTGCCCCTGGGCTGGTCAGTCTTATTTTCAACAAGGTGACAGGTTCAGATTTCTGCTGTGGGTTATCATCTTAATTATGCATAGCCCATCTGGTGCAGGTGGGCAGCTGTAGAAGCTGAAACTGACAGAGGATTGACTTTACGAATCATGTCAATACTACAGCTTGAAAATGGGACTGACAAAAGTTAAAATATTTACGTTTTCTTTAATTCAGGTATTAAATTCTAATTGAAAAGCTTTGTATAAAATGCACCCCGAGTTAATAAAGCAGCATTGCCAAAGCTAAATGTATCTATGTGACAATGCAAGAACTTTTCTTTTGAAGTAATGCTGAATTTTGTTCATAAACCCTACAAATTAAAAATAATTATCCCAACTAAAAAGCACTTCATTTACAAATTATTTTTCACGAATGCCCTTCTGACATGCAGTAGTTTAGTCTGTCAACAGGTTCATAACTTTGTGACCAAAGGGTGATTTTGATGCAAGCCCATGACTGGGGTGGAGGAAGTAAATCATGCAAGGCATTTTAAGCAGTTCCAAACCAAGTATTATACACCCATAGACACACACACAAGCACAAAGGCAGCAGAGAGGAGGCAAGGCAGAGAATTTTTCCTCATCAGAGGATTTAGCTGCCATTGTCTGCTGCCAGAGACAGCACTCTGCATTTTAATAAGGGGTGCAGTTTTGAATCCAGTTGTCTTATGATGTGATAACAATTGTGCTTTTTTTCTTCCTTCAACAGAGTAGGGCTTGGGGACATGTCACCATGTAGCTTCACAGTGTACACATCTGCCACACTGACTGGGGTTTAGTAGTCTGTACATATTGGTAGAGTGATGTACCCTGTAGTCATGCTAAGGTGTGACAGTCCTATTAGTTTTTTGTTTTTTTTAATAATAGTTATAAAAAAAAGACTTCAGTAGAGTAGAGCCAAAGAATAAGTGCAATTTAAATTATTTCTTGCCATTAGTCCATATACACAGACTCACTGTATTGGTTTCAGGCTTTTATTAATGCAGTTGAACCACTCATTTCTGCAGATGTAATGACGATGATACAACACACGTCTTCTGCTAGATCCTTGTCTTCTCTGACCAAAAGCCTTTGGGTTTTCCATGTGGCTAAGCTAAAAGTTTAAACATGATTTGACAGTGTTGCTTTTGCAGCAGGGGATTATTTTTAGTTTAGCACCCTTTAAGTGCAAGGTGTGATGTGAAACGTTGTTCAATATAGAATGTGACAGTGGTGTAGTGGCACTTTCCATTTTATGGTACCCTTGAATCCTGATTATTCCTGATTATTCTAACCAATTTAACTCATTTGAGGGAGGAAATTTTGATCAGAATGTTGAAACTGAAATTGAGGTGTTAAGAAGGACAAACCTTACAAATGATTATTGATCAAGTGTTTCTATATACAAGTATAATTCTGACCATGCAGGGATTAGATAAAAGTAGCAAATTAAAATTTGTGAATTTCAAGGAGGAAATTCTGTGGATTTTCAGGGTTTCATAATCCCTGAAAAGAATAGTTAAAATAAATAATTAAACACCCAAAATAAGTGTAGCTTTTATATCTGTCATGAATGTATGTGCTAGTCAATTGTTCCCTCAATTAAACTTGAATTTGAATGCAAATTTTGTAGAAGTAGATTTGATATAAGGCAATTCTAGTGAATATTTACAACAAGGGCATCATATCTGAAAAGGTGACACATCCACTCCCTTTGTAAAATTAGATCCTGTATTTTTAAAGGTTCTTCAGAAAACAGTTTTAAGTAAAACAGTATCACAGGGTTACCCCCAGTGTATTACAGGCCTGGTGGCCTGCCATGCTTTACTAGTGCCACTGCCAGGCTAAGCCTTTCTTGTTTATGTTTTTAGGAAAAAAGACAAACTTTTTTGAACAAAGTAATCTTGCCAGCTCCTTAAAATCTTATATATAAATGTTAAACAATTTAAAATCTTTTGATTTATGTATGCTGAAACCATTGAATCAAATTTAGCAGCATTGATAATCTCAATAAATGTTACATTTATATATCTGTGGTTTGTGTTGAAATATTGCTGCCTTAATTTGGATTAAACAGAAGTGCAAAGAGTTGATATTCATTTTAGTTGTATTTTTTGATTTGTTGTTTTTAAGACTGGGTTTAAATAGCGTTTCAGTGACATACCACATTTGTTTGTGTTTAGATCACTGCACGTGTACCACATATTGACAGTCAAATTTTACAGCAAAAATCATCCCCAGAAAACATCCAATATGCTTTGAACATGTCTCAAAATAATGGTAAATCTAACTTGCTATGTGTTCACCAACTGACAGCATTTTATTAAGGACTTTTGGTGTACTTTGCAATGTGTCCTTTAAGCCAGAGTACAGATTTTATCATGTTTATCATGAATAATGTGATGCATAAATGAAAAGCTGAGGGGACTAAAAATTCTCCTGAGCATGGTAGGTATTAGAGATTAAATTTTCATTGCCCTTGACTGGGGTAATGCCTGTGAACCAGAGCTGAAGACCCCATGGGGATTAATAAAGTACATCTTTGATAATCCCCATCAGTCATAAAAATGTGTTGAGGGGATTCCCTCTGTGAACATAACAGACAAGCCTCTTTTGTAGTGAGTTATAGGTGAAAGAGATACAGTCACAGTAACTGAACACATGTATTCTTTATTTGAGATTAAAAAGAAATAGGTTTTGCTATAAATGTTTCACATTCACAGTGTCGTTTTTATCATGTTTCTCTGTAGAGTTTGTGAAACAGATACTACTACCTGAACACAATCCACAAGGCAGAATTAAAGCAGCCAGGTTTAATTTTTCTTTAGGATTGCACATGCTACAGGATATGTTTCTTTTGGTAGTTTCATTTTTTTATATGATGAAATCAGTCATGCTAGGGAAAAACCTAAGCAACTTACCACACTAATCTAGAATGCAACACAAGTACACCAAGACAAATCTAAAGTTTCAGTTAGACGAGCACACTTGGATACTTGAGCTCATGATTACAGCATTTAACCACTAAGCTGATGTCAGTGTAATTTTATCAAGTGGCATAGAAGTTCACTGAATTTCTCCCAGTCCCAATACTTGCACTATTTTATCCTATTCCAGGATAAAAACAACCAAAAAGATAAAGTTGCCAATGAGTCATCATTTTTATCATAATTTTCATCTCCATCCAAAAAGCAGCAAAACACATGACAGAGGCACAATGTCACCGACAATGTTTGCTTTTGGTCGAAATGCTCTGTCACTGCATCAGAACAACAGTCACAGTTCATGCTGAGACAGCTTAGACTACGTATTTGATCTGTTTGAGCTGTGCATTGTTGGGCAGACACCACACCTGGGGCACAGGAGTCTGTCTTCACACTGCTTTGCTAGTTTGACAGTCTATGAGGAATAACGACTTATCAGTAGAAAAGACCCTTTTCTGCAAGCATCTCAAGAAAGATGTCTGAGGCTGCTTATCAAATGTGGATGTATGCAATCAGAAAATGCTGTCTTTTTTTAGTATTCGTTGAGGGATTCTTGTGTATAACTTTAATGCTTGGCCTGATATACCTGAAAAAGTCTTTTGCGATGCCTGGATGTAATATATTATGATGCAGATTTCGCAAAATACATGTTAAGTAATCCATGTTGCACCTTTGTTATAGAGCCCCATTTTTACGAGATTAAAATCAAGCAACAGGGCTGCACAGTGCACAGGTTCGCTTTGCATAAATGGGATCTCTTTGGGCTCTCCGGCTTCCACCCACAGTCCAAAAAACATGATTGTTAGGTTGATTGGGCACTCAAAAGTCTCCTGAGGTGTGAGTGTGTGTGTGTGCATGACTGTCTGTCCTCTTCATCTTTGTGTTGCCCTACGATGGACTGGTGAACTGATTAGGGTGTAGCCCCAACCCCTCTCGCCTGACGGCCGCTGAAGAAAAGGACCAGCACCCCTTGTGATCTTTCAAGGATAAGAATATTAGATAATGAATGGATGGAAGAATAAAAACATGCAACAGTGTCAAAGATGTGCCAGTCCATGGAATGTCATAATAGGATGGTAGTGAAGTCATCAGTGTCGCTCTCCATGAAATTTAAAATAGCAAGCAGGTTCCTTTACTTGTTTGTGTATGTACAATACTTCTATGATAAGATAATAGTGCTTTTAGTGTTGTGATGATGTTATCCAACATTTTTGAGTGGAGTCGTGGGAGGGATGAGGGCAGAATTCTATTTTGTGAGCCCCAACGCACACCGCCTTGTCTTGGTTTGGTCATGCCTACAATATGACCCAATCATGCTCTCGCTCTAGGCAAGTTGATGCAACACTTATGGCAGTAGAGCCACGAAGCAATTATGCCTTGTCTCCCTGTTCCTTACAACTACAATAATTGCACAATTCCTTCACCACATTTCCACCATTCAACTGCAGCAATCAATGCTATCCAAGAGAAAAAAAAATCTCCTTGCTCATTGCAATTTAGAAGCAATGCTAAAGTTGGGCTTTAGCAACAAGGGCACACTGTTCCAAATTGCACTCTGGTTGGTCTAAACAGATTGATGCAACAAAAGAAAGTGAGTATTCCAGGCTTTCGCTTGATTTCAGCATGTATATGTTTAGTCTAACAAAAGTCTGAGTGTTCATCGGTAAGGAGGGAAGTACTGAGTCAGAGGAAGCAGATTAAGAGGACAGCTTTACTACAAACAGTTGGTGAATTTGTAAGAGTTGAAACAAGATTCATGAAAAATGCAACTTGATGAGAAACTCTGATTTGAGGTGATTGATGCACAAACACAGACAAGATAGCGCTGCACGACAATAAGCAGCAGTCTGTGTGGGTTGTGTGTTTTTGTGTGAAGAGCTATAAGAGAAAAGTGGGGAAAAGTGAGGACAAATGATTAGCATAAGAAAGAAAAGGAGAGGAGATCCATCGCCATTATGGAACTCGCATTTTTTCTAGTATATGAACTTTGCTAGCGGTGACCCGATGTTTGCTTGATCCACATCACAACAACCAATTGGACACCGGGAGGAAATGGTATTCTTAATATTATCTTAAGAAAATCTGCAGTATCTTATGTCATCATTTTTGAACTTATGACAGTTGAGATCTTTTGTTCTTTCAAGAACTTTTATAGAAGTGCTGAACTTTAAAAATTGGATAAAATGGGATATGGTGAAGGCCAAAGTTCCACCATATCCCAGTCCCCACTATGATGCTCTGCAATGTCCACACCATCAGGAGAACATCTTTCAGTTAGAAAGTGTTAGAGACACTTGCTTGATATAACTTCACTGAAACTTAGGTCACTCTTTCTGAATTTTATTCTGGTTTAACCCTCAGTGGATTCAGGACACCCATGAGACCAGACAGGAAAGTCGCTCTCAGAGGGAAATCCCAAGGGAGAGTAGAGTTTCCCTTTATGTCTGTGTACATCGAGAATATAGAGCTGCTGTCCATCTCCCTGCAACCTTTTTGGCTTTCATCCACATGCATTTCTAATTGTAGCTAATATGCATCCAAAAGCCAGTTCAACAAATGCTGCAAACACTATTTATCAAGTTACACAAAGTCTCCAGTCCCTCTCTCCGACCTATATTTTATTCTTGGTAATTTCCACCATTGCAGTTTGAAGATGCTGTGTAACTTTTTTCAGTTTCCTGCTTCACTAGATTGAAGAAAACATTAGATATGCGCAATGTTTCAATAAAACGGCTCCACTGATCAGAACGCAACACTTCTTATCCCCACTTAAAAAAAAACAAAACTCTTTTTAAAATATCTAAAGTTGTTACCAGGAGGTAAAAGTGTGGTCAGAAAATTATTTGAAGTAATCAAAAGAATCCCTAAAAGGCAACAATCAGGATGTTTTTATAATTCTACAGAGATTCTTAACAAAGGGGTTTAAGTAATTTCCTCCTTATTTTCTACACAAAGCAGGTCAAAGTTTTTCCAAACAGTAACCATGGTGAAACAAAAACAGTGAGGGATGCACTACAAATGCGTGATGTCTCCTTATATTGTAAATACAAAGAGAAGGTCGAAGCTAAAATAGCAACTTTGTATAAGATTAGAAGGGACAATCTTCAATATAAGAACATAGGAAAAATGTAATATTAATAATCTTAAAACTGTATGAGATGGCATGAAAGTCATGACTGGACAGAACAATGAAAGGAGCAGATAGATACAAGAAGGAGAACTTAAGGAGCAGTTGGACCTTGCAAATGCATGAATGATTTTTATCTTTTTAGACATTCTCCTGACAATTGTCCTGTCTTCTCTAAACCTGCCTTAGTTTTCAGTCAGTCAGGTCTGTGCTCCACAGATCTAACATTAGAAAAAGTCCAGGGTCTGAAAGGATCAGTGGTAGACTTCTTAAAATCTGTGCCAAACAACAATATTTTTACAGAACTGTTTGATTTGTCTCCTTCTCCTCAAAACGTTCCCAAAAGATTCCTTTCCCAAGCTCTGAAAGGAATCTATAATTGTATCTGTAGCAACAAAATAATCTTCAAAGAGCCTAATGCTTTTCAGCAGGTGGCTTTGACCTCTACTGTCCTAAAATGCTTTGAGCTACAGGTCAAAACCATTCTGGCTGAGGAAATAGGGTGCCGGTTTGACCAAATGCAGTTTTCTTGCCAGGCACACAGAAATGTGAAGGACGCTACTGTTGCTCATTTCAATTATCTGCTCAACTTGAGGGCACAAAAATCCATGCAAGGCTTTTATATGTGGATTTTACTTTGAGATTAGTTTTAGTACAATTCAAGCCCAGTTCTTGGTGAACAAACTCTCATTCCTATTTAATCTTGATGTTGGCTTGGTGAAATCGATTTTAGACTTCTTAACATGTAGGCTGTAGGCAGAAAGAATGAATGCAGTCCTAGCAAGAAAACAGCTGTTATCTACAAGATGATTCCCTCTTTTTTTGTGTACTTCATAGACAAATGATTGCAAGAGTGCCTATAAAAACAAGCCCTTTCTCAAGTTTCCAGATGACACTGTTGTAGTCTGTTTACTGAAGTTAGTTTAGAGAGAATCATCACTGACATAGTCTTGACTTTTGGCTAAAGTGTTGTGATGAACCTTACCTGAAGTTGAATATCAGTAAAACAAAATACATAGTCAAATACTTCAGAAAAACTCCTCACCCTGCTCTAACAATAATCAAGGGATCTCTAGTGCAGACTGTGAACTGTTAGAGATACCTGTGAACAATTGTGGGCAGTTATCTCAACCTTGACCAGCAATTTGTTAGAACGACCACCAACGACAATATTTTCTAAGATAATGAAATATTTTTATCATCAATAAAATGCTAGAACTTTTGTTTAGCTGATTTCTGCTTTTTTAAGAATTATTTTTGGCACTAAGTGGCCTTTATTTGACAATTATTTGACAGGAAAGACATCTGCATGGCAAAAGAACAGAGGACAGGAGTTTTATTGTTTGGTATGACATCTTGTTCTTGAAAAAGGGTAAGATGCCAACCCAAGTGCCTTTCCTGTCAAAACCAAGACTGAGGATTTATTCGCAGTGATTGAGAAAGAACAGCTTTGCTACGTCACAGTCTAAAATGGAATCCACCAATCATAACATCTTCACAGATAAGATGCTTGGTGTGTTGGACATTGATATATTAATATAAAGAAAGATTGTGACAAGGTCATGGAACGCAACAAGGGTGCAGTATTGATACCACCTGTGATAATGGACATGGCAGCGTGGCATGATCTTCCAGCCATGTTGCATACTGATGCAGCAGAGCTGTCAGGATCAGAAGAACACGTGATAGGGTCATCAAGGGAAGGTGCTGCTGATTTATAGCAGGCTGCTGGGACAACCCCATTGCTTCCCAACCGTGACATCTGCTTTGCTCTTCCTGAGCATCAAGTTACGACTGCAGGAGTGTTTTGATGATCTGGACAGATTGCTGTATGTTGACTACAGACAACTCCATTGTCCTTAAATAGTAAAAATATTATGTTTGGGTTTGTAATTGTTTGTGTCCACAGTCCTTTCATTCTGGCTTGACAGGACATGCACCTGGAACATTTACACCTCAAAAGGTGTGGAAAATCACTCTGTCACTGACCCAACTGCCCATCCTGTGATTCTTTTCCACCCAGGAGATGTTTCCCTGCATGACCCACATGCGATATGTTTTGGTAATGTGAGAATTGAAACTGTAATTTAGGCAGGTTGTTTGTTATTCCACTTCCACAACAATAATCTGTCATTTAATAAGAGTATGAAGGTAAAACCTTTTAAAACTTGCTTGAGTAAAACAGCCCTACATGTACCCACTCAGACAACCAGCCTTGTTGTCTGAGAATCTAAAAACATAATCTTTTAAGAGAAAATCATTTTTTGCAGCTGTCCTTTGTTCATATTCACCTGCCGTAAATTAAAAAGAAAAATGGTCTTAAATAAAAAACTTCACTTATTGAGAAGAAAAATAAATGTGTTGGCCATGAAATTAAGTCATAATTGGCTCAAAAATACCAGACATGCAGATGTTTTAATATTGCTATGACAGTGACAAAATGTCTCATTTTAACATATCTGAAGAAAAATGATTGCATACAAGTACAGGGAAAAATATTTACTCTATGATAATAGAAAAATAAATATCAGTTTTGAAAAAGGAAAATAAACAAAGCATAAAGCAAGAGACCCGAGTCCCGTCATATCAGAAGATTGTTTTCATTGCCTACAGGAATCTCAGTCAACGTTGCATCTTTTCTTGTATTGTCATGTTGCGTCTGCTTTTTAGTGAGAAGTTTTAAAAATGTGCTACACGATCAAGCAGTGATTTTAACCAGGATTTTCCTCTACACTGTTGCACATTTGATAACAGATATTTATGTGTACTGTATAATAAGATTGGTTTATGTTTCTAATTTCTTCCTCAGAATAATATAGAAAAGATACAAGCAGGAGAATTGCTACCTTCTGGAATTTTATAGATGTCAGCTATTTTACAAAAACAATTTTGCAAAATGTATATTTTGTTAAACAATAGAAGCATAGTTGCCATTTGCAGTAATTATATCTTTGTATTGCTCCAGAAGCATCTTCCCATAATCCACATTTTATATGATGTCTAAATTAAATTAATATTATTTTACACATAACAAAATATTGTTAAATTAATTAGCCGGATGATATTTGTGGATAACCAATTAAAAGTATGACATGATGAACGTGAGACTAAGATTTTGTTAGAAAAAACTTTCTCCCCTCTAGCAGTGTCTGTAATGAATTTAGGAGTCATCCTGTTTTTGATAAATCATGCAATTAATTACTATCAAGGTCAGTCATCAGTAAAGTGGATGCGAAGCTTTAGAGCACATCACCACCTGTGACACAGACACTGGATGAGCAGCAGTGGATTTTTTGGCCTCCGTCCATCAATGGCCTTGTCAGAATAATTATTTTTTTTAAATCTGTTTTGAAATAGAGTAATGTATAGCGCCACTGCACAAACATTTTTTAAGTGGATACTGGAGACAAGCAATAGATTCAATCTGTTTTATTTGTATGCCTATTGGATTTTTCTGTTATTTCTGTGAAAAGAAAACAAATTGAAAACAGAACTGGAACTGCTGAAGTTTTCATTTGTAAAGTATACATAATATTTTTTGAAAAGCAAATGGAAACTGTTTTGTTGTGAACACTTTACTTTTATTAAATGTTCAAACTGAAAGACCAAAACATTTGAGCTGTGAATACTTGAGGAAGAGAAACTTAGAAGGAAGGAATTCAATTGAAGACTCTAAAATGTCTCTAAAACCTCGTGTGCTGTGAGCACATTGAACTGATATTACATTTGTTTTATCAGTTCAGACTGAATTAATGAACACAATGTTAAACAATCAACTAACAAATGAAACTTAATTATTGATCAATGTTTATTTAAATAAATTTATCATTTTGTTGCTTGTGTCTGCAGCAAAAGAGCAGAAATACTTTAGGCAACAGCAGATGTGCTAGTCCACAAACTTGGCAGCAAAATGAGATAAAAAAACAACAAAACAACAACAGTGAATGTCCCTGCTGGCTGATAATGCATCTCACTCAATGTTACACTGCTGTTGTTTCTATGCCTCACAGGGAAAACACTTCTGAACTTGTGGCGCTGAGCATTGTCAGCATAGATGTTTGTGAAGTCTAACCACAATCACTGACATTGCCAGTGATTGTTGGGTCTGTGCATGTGATCGCTGCATGGTGCTGCAGGATGTGACAGCAGAGCTGCGTTTCAGGCGCAGACACAGAAATGACTTCTACTGGTCCTAGGATAAATTGCATCATGCGTGGAGTTCTTAAAGGGATAGTTCAACATTTTTAAATGTTCTGTTTAAAGAGTGTGCACTATTAGTTGTTTTTTTAACCAATAGTAGACATTGCTCTACTATTGCTTAATAATAGAGCAATGTCTAGAGCAATAGTTTATTTTTAATCTTTATTTTATTTAAATAAAGATTAAATAAATCTTTATTTAATGTAAACCCAAATTAGTTGGTCCTGGAAGCTGACACCAGCAGCTAGCTCAAGAGGGGCCAAGACCAAAGAGAATTGTATCACTTTAAACCAATTCCAATCTCAAAACTTTATAGCAAGCTCTTCACATGCTACATGACCAGAAAGAAAAGTAAGGGAATTCATTGGTAATAAAAAATGTCTCATATTTTTTTGGTTTCATACTACTTTGTAAGTTTACCAGATTGTTACTCTTATGAGAAAGGCTTTGCAGGTTCTTACAATCTAATTATAAGTTTCATACAAGCAGATGATTAGTGATGAACCACATTATACCGCTGTTCATGGTTCACTCGTAAACTTCAGCCACCAAGATTAGCTACTCTGGATTTATATTTAATGCTAATGCATGGAAGTTGTCTACTGCAAAAAAGACTAACTACTGGTACCTCATAATTCTTAGAAAATTGTAGCAGCGATATGCAGAATACTTTAATAAAACCAGTTTTTTCTTCTTCTGCATAGCTTGCACAATGAAGTTACAGTTCACGCACATTGTTTTCTTGATCAAATCTCAATTTTCCAATTACGGTATAAGCCTTTTTTCATTTCTGGTGATCATAGTGAAAGAGAGATTTATTCTTATGTCCTTCACATCACGTAGTTTGTTCTGCCTACGTCACTCATGTTTACACGTAGAATTTTAGGAATTTCAAAATAAAGCACTGAGTCTCTAAAGAAAAAGAACAATTTGTCATCTGAGTTCTACTGAAATGAGTTATAAGCAGAATTGTCCAATCATCAAAATAGAGTAAACATACTACCATTAACACAGCACTTCAGCAAATGTGAAAAATAAAAAGCAACAAGATGTGAGTTTACTAATGCTATAGCTGTCAAGCACATCTTTAGAAAACAAATGACAAAACAACATGCATTTTCTGTGAAGGCATTTTCAGAACATTAAAGAAGTTTTCTTAACCCATGGTGGAACAAAATATCTAGGCTGACCTGCAGAAATTTCATTTGGGCCAAACTTTCTATCGCTGTCAACAGAATATGACAGGTTAGTGGCAGTTTAAAAAGTAACCCACATCAAAAATGTTTAACTTTTCAATTATATTAGAAATAGAGACAAGTTCATGTTTATGTGGTTTTCTCTAACAGCAAGGGCAGAGCAGGAAATGACGATCACTGGCTCTTGGGTCTTTAGAAATTCTTTGAAAAACAAATAATTGCACCAATATGTACATGTCATTCATATAGAGGCTATTTATGTGCTGGATGTGTCAGAAAGAAAGAATAATGCAAATGTAGACGCACCCCTACAGGTTAAGTCAAACCTTTTTGGTTGACATGATGGAAGTCTTATTTATGACCCCATGTCGGGTATCATTATGTTCCTGAACACCTCAAGGTGCCATCATGAAGACCGATTGATGAAAGACTGCTAAGAGCATGTCAAATAAATAATTCAATTGATCTACATTTCAAGTCAAAGTTTAAGATGTAGGGCTTAATGTTAACTTCAAAGATTTCTGATCCTTTGTGGGTATTAATAGAACTCGTCAAAGGAAGTATATTTAGAGCTTCAGGATTTCTAACCTAAACTCCCAGCAGACAGAAGGCATGCGGCACAAACTTGAGAGTTCAATTTACAAGTGTTTCAGCCTTTTGCATCACAGACCTCTGTTTGCTGAAATGTGCTCTGCTTAATCCTGACATGAGAGAGGTTTGTGGACACATGAAAGACGTGGTGGCATGTTTGACTATGGATGAAGCAATAGGCCAGAGTCTACAGAGCTATCAGAATTGCTTGTATGCTGGTCCTGAGAGTTGGGTTTTTGAGAATAGCCATGGTGGCTCTTACTGAGATTTCGGTGTCATCTGACGGCTAAAGGAAGTTCCTTTCATTTACACAGAATAGTTTCAGGCACTTGATGTAGTCTCTCAGCAGACAAAAGCATTAAAGCCCAAGCACAAAAGAATACAATTGATTAAAAATGTAAAACATTTAATTAAATTCAACACTGTATAGAGAAAACCTCCACACTAATCTACCTGCCAAACGTGGGTGAAACGTTGGCTGTGACAGGTAGCTGCAAATTCCTCCCAGCTGCGGTGGCGGGTGAAGAATTTGGATCTTGTTTCTGTGTGAAAGCATGTCCAACACTGAGTCTGACTGCTCTTTGTTGTGACATGGCAAGAGCTTTGTGTCTCTGTCTCTCTGCAGGGAACACTTTGCTTTGAACATAGCTGGAAGCCATTTAGAAGGATATTAATACCCATTCTTTTTCCTCAAACAGACAAATATTCACAAAGGCGCTTCAACTGGCAGCTGGGCTCAAAAAGAGCAGCCAGTCAACAAATGATCCCATTTGCAGGACTTCAAACTATTCTCATTCCATGCATTTGAGGCAGATCATTATTTCTGTTAACAAACATATTCTTAAACTTTAAGCATGTTGAACACATTGCCAGTGACAGCTGTTGCAATTAAATGTCAGAATGAGTATTAGGTCAAAGCTCCTCTCCCCTGAAGAAGGTCATATAAGAGCATAATCACCACTATGGACGGAATTGCTGAGCATGAAACACTTAGATAAATAAGGTTGTTGATCCATATGGCTCATAGAAACAATGCTTTGTATGGCTGATTAATAATAAATACATTAAGAAATGTTCTAATTGCATGCCCATTGAACTTCATTAGTAAGCACAAACAATTTGGTAAACAAAGTGAAAAGGTGATTTGATATTTAACAAATTTGCTAACAGAATGGACAGATTTGCTGGTACTTTTAAAGAGTATTTGTCCTTGCACAAAGTTTTATCATAGTACTTCGAGTACTATTAGCATACCAGATGTTTTAAGCTTTAGATTTGAAACTACGCAGGTCTGGAGCATCATCTCTTCCATGGTCACGTGGAGGTCCACAAGAAGCACAGACAGGAATCAGATGGACAATTTTTTATGAACTCTGGTGGAGTCTGATTGTAATGGAGTCATAGTGCCATAGAGTTTCTTGTAGTGGTAAGTTAAACCACACACAGTAAATGGTAAAATGTTGTCATAAATATTCTACATTTATTGTGGTAAATAAAAAGTACCCTTAGTTTCTTTCATTCCAGTTATTTCAATCATTCAAACATTATGTAAGGAGACCCAAAGAGAGTCTCCTTGCCTTCCAGCGATGAAAGACACAAAATAAGTGTTTCAGTCATTTCTAAAATAAATGATAATGGTTTGTTTGTCTTGATTTGTTGCTTAGAAAACTAATAAGCTGACCCAAAGGAAAAATCGCAGAGAAGATTGTTCCAGCGTTTAATTAAACATTCAAAAGTAACTTAATGTCGAGGAAGGACTAGAGAGAGATTTAAAAAAAAAAGTGTTGCTTCATTGGTCATAATGAGCATTAGCTTTGCACTTATTAGATATGAAATTAGAGTTACTTTCAAATGAGGGCAGTTCCATGTTCCTCAGACTGCAGCCAATCTCCAAGGACATTCACACAAGAGAAAATGTAACCCCAAGTTGATTTGACAGAGTTGCTAAACTCAAAGGGGAAGACAAATATTTTTCTCACAACACCATCGGTTGCATTTTGAACCATGATGAACTCCCAGGAAGAAGATCCAGGATGATTCCACTTTTGACAATTAAACACAAAACGCAGGAACTAAAGAGTGTCGGTTGAGGACCCCAAAGTTTCTTGTAGAATATCATTTGGACTGTTGACAAATGTTGGACAGTTTTAAGCCATTAACTGCATGCTAACAAAAGAAAAAAAAAAGCTTTCACAGAAAATGAAACATGACACATTCTGTGAAACCTGGAGAATACTTGGTTTTCTTCTAAAGCTACTTTAATGAAGGGCACAGTGAAGTATGAGGACTACAAAGGTATCCTGGAGCAAAACATACTACCCAGTGTCAGAAAACTCAGTCACAACCAATGGATAGTGGACCAAAACATACACCTAAAAGCTCTCAAGAATGACTGAAAAGAAGAAAGCAAATATCCTACTTGAGCCCAGACTGTAAAGCCCATTGAATCTATTGAAAAGTGTCACTTTTACAGTGTGAAAACTCAACATATCAGTTCTGACACAGCCTGAACAGTTTCCTATGGAAACAAACTGCTGTGGAAAAAAAGGGCTGTGAAATCTGCAGAAGGTGCCACAATTAATCATATAATCTTTTCTTGTCCATGCCATTTCCATTGGTTTAATGATATGAATTAAAAAACTAAATTAATAATCATAACCAAAACTATGATCTCTGTTATATATGAACTTTTCCTAGTTTCAGGTTACTTAAATTATAAAAAGCATGGTTAGATACAGCATATCCAATTCATGCACATCTTCAGTCTTCTGTTTCACCACGATCCCTTAGATCAGCTGAGAATCTGCTGCTGGTTGCACCAAAAACTACACTGAAGCTCAAATAAACAAATAAATAAAATGTATTGAATTTGAAGATACTTACACATGATGTTGATAGACCTCTTTACTTATCAGTTACTTTTTCAAATTAGGACGTAGTATTAAGGGTAACATTAACAACTTAGCAAGTAATACATCTTTCATCAATAAACCCAGAGTTTTAAATTATGTTTGCTGCTGCAATGTGAACTAAAAGGCGCACATAGTAGGGGTCACAATTGGAATGCTGTAGCTAACCCTGCATAGTGATTTTCTTTCTAAACGTCTTGCATGGCTTCCTTTGATTAAATGTTTCATTGATTCAACAATTTAAACTTGAAGCACAAGAAAAAATGCCCAAAATGTGAAAATGTGTTTGTGAATGTTTGATTTTATTTTTATTTGGTCTTTCCTCTACACCAGTGCTTCAATTTATCCTATGTTCCTGTAGAACGTTGTGAGGTACTTAAAATCTCACAAAGATTGTTCTATCAACATCCTGCACACTAGAAACTGAACCTTGTTGTTAACAAGCCTTTTAGCAGCATTATGTCATGCTCTTATTATTTCTGATTAATCACGTATTCATATATGATAGTGAAATAGATCAAAAGTAGGAATCTGACTATTTGAATAATTAAATCTTTTAGCATTTCCCCCTATGTGACTCAACCTGTGTGGAGACATTTAAGATTAAAGATTTTCATAAATCCAGTGTAGCATTAGGCCCAGTTGTTCTGTGTTCATTTGTGTTTGACGAAGAGGCAACATATTTCTTATTTGATCTGCTATTTAAATCAACTCTCTGAGATAATAAAGCACTCTACATGCCAGATGAGATTTTGAAGTGATTCTTTTACATCTATGTACATGTTTTTATTCATCACTTGTTTATGATGCAATCTCTATCTTTCAGCCACAAAGATATCAATTTATTTAATTTTCTATCTTTCCACATTTTGCATAAAAAAATATTCTCTTTGCTAAGCTTTCCAAAGCTTGTAAGAACATCTTCATTCAGGAAATATTGTTTCATCTCAGCCTGAAAACAGCAATATCAACTGTTTATTATATGCATTTCAGCCAAGACTAGTGTAATGTTGGTATGTTGACATTTTTTTCACATGTGAAATGACCACCAGGAAACTGTTTCCAGCCAAATGATCAGCGAAAAAGTTCAGTTTGTCTCACATTAATTGAAAAACAAACGGAGCCTCATGTAGTAACAGCATGTAAGAAAACGGTCAAAATATATTTGGTCACCTTAAAGATCTTCACATTTTTTTAATCATGAGATGAAAGTCTTAGGATTTAAAAAAGTCTGAAGAGTAAATGTACACATCCAGCAGTCATGAAGTTGTTTTACAATGCAAATGTAAGAGTGTTCATCTGGAGGATTCAGAATAAGATCAATAATATTTTTCTTTCCCACAGGAAGTACTTCTGGAGCTTTTTTCTGACTTCCTGTCCTTTCAACCACCTTCTGCTTGTACTGAACCTGGTTCTTCTTGTAAATAGAGAGCCACTTTTGCCATATGCCATCTCAGGATGAAGGACTGCTAGAATATTAATGCAATCAGCTGGGTTTCCTCATATATTTTATTAACATTTATGGTTCAACTCACTTTAGCTATATTGTATAACAACTGATGTGGTATTGAACTGTAGGGATGTTGATTTCAGTATGACTACAACACTGAACTGGGGAGAAATTGATTGATTTGAACAACATTTGGATTTCACTGAATTCTATGAACTTAGATATGAATGTGAGTGGTTTATACTGCACATTGCCTTAAGGTGTAAGAGATTCTTGATATGTTTTTAATAAGTAAATTATGTTGAAGAAAACAATGTCAGAAAGTAAAGTTCATTAAGCTGGATCTAATATTTGAAGAATGTTAGCAGGACATGCAGCTCTGGTCTTCTCAGATGCACTTAACCCTCTATAGTGATTTAGACAAATTTGTTGTAAATCAGCTTATGGCTAATAGCCAAAAGTTAAAATGTATTTTAAAAAAGAGAACAATTCACCAGGAGCTGTAATAAATTGTGTGCTCCTAGAACCACAGAACCTTAGGCTAAGAACATGATAATTGCTGTAAGGCCTACAATAATTTGAAAAAGTGCAAATCACTATGATGCAGTCATTTCTGGATTAGAACAAAACACACTTCTAAAACGAGACACCAACAGGCAAATGAATGCTACAAAACTAAAACAGAAGCACAGAAGATGAAGCGTTTCTGTGGTTGGAAATGTGCCAGATAACAACTTTAAAAGAAACAGAAACCAACTCAACCGTATGCGTTGCTAATAACATTGTTCTCATTAAGGTCAATCACCAGGGCTTCATTAAAATTCATTGAAGCTAAGAATTTTAAGGCTTTGCCTTGATGTGTCAGTATGGTTTATTCAGCCAACACTAACAAGCTTTCCTGTTCTGAGTGTCAATAAACACATAGCATCTAGAAGGAAGGTCAAGTTGTCTC
Organism: Phalloptychus januarius; assembly: GCA_902982915.1. Classification (NCBI taxonomy): domain Eukaryota; kingdom Metazoa; phylum Chordata; class Actinopteri; order Cyprinodontiformes; family Poeciliidae; genus Phalloptychus; species Phalloptychus januarius. The sequence continues at coordinate 472,351 of CADWAE010000297.1, forward strand.
AAACTTCAGTGATGGGAAGAAATAAAGTGGATCTGTAAAACTACAAAATGTGCTTGGTTGTGTCTTTAAAGTTTTGAAAATGTTGAACTCTACTTGCTTTTCACACAAGAGATGGTAAAATAAGGACTACTCCAGACTATCCATCTATTGTACTCAATAAATCCTGCCTCCATACTTAATGCCGAACATTCACAAACAAGTAGAGCTTTATTTATCTACCAAATTATATTTTCCTCTACTCACTCATTGTTATTGGTTACTTGAATAACCCTTTAAAAGAAAACCTCTTAAAATAGCAAAGTACTGCTAGTGGCAAACCTGGACATTGTGAGCACTTGGCTAATGCCCCCCCAACCAGTCAAAACAATACACCTGCACTTTATACACATGAAACAGATGTGCAAACGTACAATTGGAAATATTTGAGTTAGACCCAGAAGCAGAAGAAATATAACCTCCTGCACAACCATGAAGGATGCAGTAAATGATTTCTGAATGATAAGTTAACAACAAAGCACTTGACTTAGCAGTCGTTGCGCAGCACATAGGGCATTAAAAACAGCTGACCACCTATTAACCCAACCTTTGGGGCTGAGCTTGGCTGGTGTTGCTAGGTAACAGGGCAGTGCCTGCAAATTGTGACTTAATAATCAAGATATTTTTTGAAAGCTCATTTTGCAAACACCAAAAATCATATCATGTGCCAAGATACTTAAGTTTAAGTTAGTTTATTTGAGTTCACATTTTGATTTCAATTTCACTTTATCTCATAAATTAATTACTCTGTGGCTAATCAGATTTGAATGTAGCTAAAATGAATGACTATTGTCTATGGTGGCTGAAGACTATGAGTCCTGTGTAAAAAAGGGGAAAAAGAAGATCCATGTGTCAGTGACAATACTATATATTAAAAAATGACTTTATGTTAGAAACATTCTCAACAGTACTGCAAAAGTGGAACCCTAATTTATACACACATTTTTGCAATACACCTGTATTAGCATATTTCCCTGGTACTATATCATGTTCTGTTCATTTGGGAAGAAAAGCATATTGATGATGATTTCTTCATTCCCTTATGTCATTTAAAAGCAAACTATGCTTTTATGCCTGTTTTTCAGCAATAAGGTTTTGAAAATATGTAGCTGACATGTCAAGGAAAGAAACTAACATTAACATAAAAATTGAGCTTCTTTGTTCTGTACATGAATATCAGAAGACTTTTATTCTTAGTTATTTCATTGCTGATGTATAAAATATATTTCATCAGTCAAACTACCTGAATGATCAAGTATGTTGATTAGTAGCAGTGTGCTACTTTATTTGGTAATGTAAGTAAGTCTTCATCAGTCCTAGCAAACGATCAATGTAGTGCCGTAGATATTAGGACATTCCTTAGCATTACAGAATGTCAACATACACTTTGACATCAACAGCTGAGGCAGCTGCAGTAATGTCAAAAGTGTAGGAAGTCAATGGTGAAACACTTTGTTCTTAAACCCTCGCATGTTACCACACCAATCCAAAGAAGATACACATATACACAGATAATATGAAAGGGGCATAACTTGGTCAATCACAGTCTGCTGTCAATGTAAATGTAGAATTATCTTTTGCTATTTCTCTACTGACCCTATCACAAAACAAAACAATGCTTCCCGACTTGTCCATCAACATTATCTCTGCAGAAAAGCAATTAGTCATTCGCCTTGTTTTGCTGGACTCACAGATCCTCTGACTCATTAAATAATTTAAATAATGAGTCTCTAATCCCCGATAGGTCATTTTAGCTGTTTTTAAAGAATTTTGACACCTGATAAAACACCATCCGGATAAAGACGGTTAATTCTAAAACTTATGAAAGAAGAATAAAAGACCTCAAGGACATATTTTTATGCTTTGAATTCTGGACAGTGAGTGAGGTTTCTAAAATATATAGTTAATGAAGATAGATAGATAGATAGATAGATCTATCTATCTATCTATCTATCTATCTATCTATCTATCTATCTATCTATCTATCTCAGGCAGTCACTCTTTAACTCACACTAGTGCTGACTTTTACTCAAAAGGAGAGCTAAAACTCTTAGTCTAAAACTGATGGTCTGGATGCTCTTCTGTTCGCTGCGTCAAGTCATTACAGAGCACCATGTCATTAGCTGATGGTGTAGTCATCTATTACAGCTAAGAGGAAATACACTAAAGGTGAGTCCAAATGATTCCATCCTCAAGAAATTCAGATCATCTGAAGGGCAGTGATTATTCTTTTTCTATAAAACAAAAGGTTGTAAAAATGTAAAAAATAAAGTAGTAGGTAAAAATATATCAAATTTCTTTAATTGAAAATTATTTATTCACAACATAAAATCTTTATAAATAAATATCTTTATATAAAATTATATGGTTAATAAAATGCTTAAAAAAAGGGAAAAACAAGTCTTCATACCCAAATATGATTCATTTTGGCCACTGCATTGTCACTGAGGATTAAAAAAGTGCTTTCTAATGTTTGTTTTAAGATTTTGTCTTGAATCACTTCATGCATGGGCTAAGCTAGCAGTGGAGAACTAGATGGAAACACTTTGGTTAAGCTGGGAAATGGTAGACACAATCACATGAACATTGCATGGCTTGGAATGCTTTTATGATTGCTTTTATTGTTGCATTATTGTTATTGTAATTAAACTGAGAGAGAAAATCTGAATCTATTCTAAAGCCAGTGTCTGCTTTAGCAGAGCGACAGGGAGCAAACAGTGGCATCTACATCTTGATCTTAATATTTGTCATGAGGAATTCCACAGGGAAAAGTCTCTGATTTGGGCTTATTTTGAGTGGAAGTGATGTAAATTTGTTCCATGCCAGGTTTTGCTCTACTAATAATAGAGCGAATATATTCTTGTTATGCGTTTTCCTCAACATTTTACTCCAGCATGCTGAACTTTTCAATTCAGTTTGTTTATATAGCGGCAAGTCACAGGAAATGTCGTCTGACAGCATATTTGTATTTAAGGTAATATAAATATGAAATACTAGAACTTTGGGGTCAAAATGTGCAACTTTAACTTCACTTTGTGTGGGTGCGGATCACTTAGCCTGACCTATGCAATTCCACTTGTTTCCAGTCTCAATTCACAGCACAGTTTGGCCTTTCTCCCATTTACTTGGATTCCTCCAGTAGATTTTCTATCAGGCCAATCAGCAACAGAAGAAGTTGTAAAAGATTATGTTGATTTTCTGTGCTACTTTAGAACTACAGTGCCTGTAGTTTTAGCAATGGCAGTGAGATTGAATTAATCCGTTCAGTCCGTATTGGTCATGAGTCCAAATATTGAATTACCGTAACATTAACAGTCGTCTTGTGCAGCTCGGCACAAGACAGTATTTTACAACCATACTGTAAAATGGTTGTTTACAGTACATGTAATTCCCCATAAGGTTCGTAGTGCCGAATTCACATTACATGTGTCACAGACAAATGTTGGGGTATGTGGAAAAGATTTAAAACTTCAACGAAGTCCACGCCTCCAAGAAGCAATCGTTTCTCAATAGCCAAGAGCTTAGACCCTCTGTATGAAGCAAAGCGCAGTATGAGAGGCTAGCTTTTAAATTTTACAACTTTATCAAAATAATAAAAACAAACCTAAAAATTCAAACATATATTGCATATTCACAATTATTGTGTGTCATCATTCTTTTTCTTTATAAATCCTAATTAGGATAGGAGAAGGAGAATAACAGTGTCACTTTGGAAGCTGCTGGGACAAAGAATGGTGGCACAACATTGTCTCTTTTGGCAAATGTCAAGGTTTTGTTCAGCCCTTGTCTAAACTTGAAAATTGCCTTATTAGACCTTATTATGTACACAAAGAAAAGCTACCTCCTTTATTATATTTTCAGCCCTGTTCTCTTTTTGCTCTATTTTTTTTTTTCATAATTTCTCTCTGACGTAGGAAATGTGAGAAGAGGTCTCTTTCTCAAATTACATGCTTTTCTACAAACACATGGAAATCATCAACATTTGCTTGAATGTCTGCTGGCATTTTCTGATGCAGCAATGTTTGTACTCTAAATCAAAGTGGTCAGGGACACGGCTTTGCTACACTAGCAAAATACGCAATGGATAATCCTTTGTGAATTTAGAAATGGTGTCAAAGCTATCTTGGTTTGAGCTACCTTTGCCATTCAATTGTCTTCAATAAGTCTCAGCATTGACCTGACATCAACAATCCATTTTCATCCCACCAACTACAACCGGATATGTTTTTGTGTGAAAATATTAGTAGATTATAGATAGTAGTTTCTGAAATTATCCAAGCAGCCTCTCTGATACAAACAACCAATCCACATTCAAAGAAAAACACCCTTGTCCTTCTTAATTAACAGACTGAATTAATGAATAGTAATGATGAAAGGTTAAGATTTGATTCAACTCAAAGAAGAAAACGATGGTGTCAGGACTGCAGACCTGGCTGATTTGCAAGATGTATGGCATGGTCTAGGTTAGTGTCTTTGAAAATTAGTAGGAGAAAGATGACAAAGCAAGCAGTAATTCGTGAGAACTCTAGTTACTGAGATGGGAGTGGATCTCCAGAGAGAGATATTTATGTTATATCTTTATACTAATAATATTTGGCAAGCAATTACATCTGTATTCAAAATGCCTAGCCAGCTTATAATTGAAAATGACACCAAATGCTTGGCTACAGGGCGGTTGATTAAATGAAGAATGTCATACTCTAGTCTTGACTCATTATACTCCAGCTTTTATTGTTGGCAGGGATAAATGATGAATATCAATAGCATGAAATTGATTCAAACATAGTCACATATGCAATATTAAACAAATACGTTGTGCAAACATATTGAGTTATTGTTGAAATGATGCTGTCCATATTATCATTCTCTGCTTTAAGGTACATAGATACATAATACTTAACATGCAAAAAGATGCTTCATATTATTTCTTGGCTTAATCAAAGCAACGCTAATATCAGGAACTTGGAAAGTCAGAAGAGGCGCAATTCATAACACGAGAGATGGATGTGTGGGTTAGTGGAAGAAGGGGGTTTATTTAAGCCCCTGGTTTAAGTCCAACCCTTTTTGAATATGTAAATAAATGAGCCAAAGATAAAAAAACACAGCTAGAAAAAAAAAGCAAGGATGTAGGATGCGAAAGGGAGGAGGGGAAATAAAAGAGGGGAGCGGCATGAACAAGTGAGTAAGCGATCAAGGGAAAGAGAGCAAGAGAGTGAGAGAAAGAGAGAGAGCACTCTGAATTGTGAGTGGCTTACGACACTCAGTGAACAGAAGGTGCTTCTGCATGCGCTGTCAGTGTACTGGTCTGCTGCAAGGGATTGCTTGCTCCTTCGCTTCCCACATTTACCGCCCCTGCCTGCCGGACCAGCACCAGCCTAAAGCAGCCTCTTCCAGCTGGCTGACAAAACATTTGGAGAGCAAGGGAGTGAACAAAACCTGCGAACCACAGGGGATGCACGTCGCCTATAAACAGATACCAGCCACTGGGATGACAAGGAATGCTGTTACACAAGAAAACTGAGAAGAGGAGTCACCTCTGCAATATATATTTTTTTCTTGCTTTCGTCACAGGAGACACGATTAACAGCTTAAATGGATTTAAACATCAAAAGACAGTGATTTCTTGCTGAGACGAACAGCAATACATTTCAACAGCTCAGCTGAAACTTAATCAGAGAGGAGGAGAAAAGACCGAGACTCAGAAATTATTCTTCATCGGTTTTTCTTGTTGCTTTGGTTGTCTCTTCTTCCCTCTGATCCTTGCAGCAGAAGACTGCAGAGGAGCAAAAGAGACAAAGCTCATGCATGCAGACAGGGGAACTTGCACTTCCTACCATCTCGCTGAAAGCTACTTGGATTCTTCCTCTTTCTGGCTCTTTCACTTGAAGAGAACTAAGACATTGTAAGCCTGCCAAGGATCTGGTGTCCACTGAAAAGAGAAAAGGCGGGGGGGATGTGTGCCACAGTGGGGTCTTTTTCAGATTCGTACATAATTAGTGTTGGGGCACAAAGCAAGATGCTAAATGGAGATTGTCAGCTTTTGGATAGGGGTGAGTAAGAATCATTTTGAATAAGAGCGACTGGAAAGGACAGTTTCATTTTTCATCCCTCTACTCTCCACCCACTGCCGAATATCTCTCATTGGCAAAACAGAACTGCTCTTTATTTTTCACATTTTGGACAAAAGACTTGTCGTTGGACTGCATAAAATAAATAAATCCATCTCTGCAAATAAAATACAAAGACCAAATGAACTCAACAGTTTAATCACATATGTTGAAAAAATGATCTGAGAGGTGCAAAAATAATATCCAGAGTGGTTCAATGGACATTTTCTCCCTGACATTCCTGGATATTTATGCTAATGGATTTCCTCCTAATTGGACTGTACTTAAAGTGGCCACTGAAGAAACCCCCCGGGTTGATACTGTGTTCATTGGGTATTTTTCTGAGAACGGTTTCCTTGGCAGAGGCGGTTTGTCCAAGGCTGTGCCGCTGCGACAGCAAGCTGCTGTACTGCGAGGGGCTCAACCTCACAGACATCCCCCGCAATCTGAGCAGTGCCATGGGCCTGTCTATGAGAGAGAACAACTTGACCGAGCTGCGTGAAGGCCAACTAGCTGGTCTGTCACAGCTAACCTGGCTTTATCTAGATCATAACAACATTGACATTGTAGAGGAGGGTGCATTTGAGAGGCTGAGACGGGTCAAAGAGTTGGACCTGAGCAGCAATCGGATTGAGAGTCTGCCAAACGGTACCTTCAGGCCCCTCCCAAACCTACGCATTTTGGATCTCTCATACAACAGGCTGCAGGCACTTGAGCCCGACCTGTTCCATGGCCTTAGAAAGCTCACCAATTTGCATTTGCGCTACAACACTCTCAAATTTGTGCCAGTGCGTATATTTCAAGATTGCAGGAGCATGCAGTTTCTGGACTTGGGATACAACCAACTACAGAGCCTGGCAAGGAATTCCTTTGCTGGTCTTTTCAAGTTGACTGAGTTGCATCTTGAGCACAATGAGTTGGTTAAAGTCAACCTAGCCCATTTTCCTCGTCTTATCTCTTTACGTACCCTTTACATGCACAACAATCATGCCACAATTGTTGTCAACACCCTGGAGTGGACCTGGCATTTTTTAGAGAAGATTGACCTGTCAGCCAACGAAATTGAGTACATTGAGCCACATGTTTTTGAGAGTACTCCCAACCTGAAGGTGCTGATGCTTGACTCGAATCGCTTGGCTTCTTTGGACCAACGCATCCTGGATTCGTGGTCGTCTCTGGACAGCATTACCCTGGCAGGCAATGACTGGGAGTGCAGCCGCAATGTGTGTGCCTTGGCCTCTTGGCTGAGTGCCTTCAGAGGCCAGCGTGACAGCTCCCTGCTGTGTTCAAGCCCCGACACTGCACAGGGTGAGGATGTGTTGGATGCAGTCTATGCTTTTCAGCTATGTGATTCGTCGGCAGAGGTAACCACAGCAGGCCTGTATGCATCAACAAGGGATCTGGCCAAGGGTGGCTCTGTGTTTCTGGGACCCTTTACCCCAAATCCGTATGAGGCTGAGGGTAGTGAGGTGGTCACAAGTTCTTACACTGTCACAGTGGGCCACGACGATCTGGAAAGCACCATGCAGATCCACAAGGTAGTGACTGGTACCATGGCACTCATCTTCTCCTTTCTCATCGTAGTTCTCATTCTCTACGTGGCATGGAAATGCTTTCCAGCTGGAATAAGGCAACTGAGGCAGTGCTTCAGCAGTCAGCGCCGTAAGCAGAAGCAAAAGCAAAGCATGCAGCAGATGGCTGCAATCTCTACACCGGAGTACTATGTTGACTATAAACCTAACCACATTGAGGGAGCTTTGGTTATCATCAATGAATACGGCTCTTGCACTTGCCAACAGCAACCTTCACGAGAATGTGAGGTGTGACTGAGCTTTTTGACTACGTCTTTACCTGTGATTATGTGGATATACAGTAAATCCCTTTTTGGATACTAAAGAGAAGGAGATGTAGAACAAAAGGGAATTATTTCATCTTTTGGACACTTTTTACACAGCTTTTCACTGTGATGTAGAGGGAGTATGCTTTACATGGCTGACTATGCTGGATTTATTGCTACTGCTCCCTACTGCTAATTTGAAATCAAAAAGCATAATGGGCACCTGGCAATGGGACATGTTGATGCTCTGACGAGAAACAGAAAGGAATATGTTTTGTGTACTGGGAGCTTTTCTGTCACGGAAGGATATTTGAGCTTTAAAGTGTCTTTCTATTTCAGAACATTTAAATATTGTTCAAAGATAAACTGGAGAAATACAAGATGAGAAAAAAATAAGGAAAAGAAAATCAGCAAACCATTTGTATTATGGTGCATACAATATTTGAGGAACATTTAAAATATAAAAAAAAACTGTTTAATTAAAAATGTAAAAATAAAAGTCTGTAAAATATGCTAAAAGAAGTGCAAGTGTGGAGAAATTGGAAAAAAAAGTGATAATCTATTTCTTTTGTAAAGTACAAAAAATGTTTAAATAAATGAACCACTATTCACAGTACACTCATTTTTGTATGTGAGAAGCCTGTCCCAGTGGAAGAAGGACAATAGATGTAGTATTTGTGCTCCTGGACAAGAGAGCCATGATTCTACAGTGTATCAAACCAAAAAAAAAGAGAGAGGACAAATAAATTGATGAAATACTGGGGGAAAAAATTAAAATGAAAGAGGCAAACAGATATCTCCATTTCATCTCAAACTGCTTCAGCCACACTAGTTGGTTTACCATTCATTTTGTTGTCTTATCAGCTTAGTTTATTCCTCATTCCTTCACTGTGAACAGATTCAAAATAATCAATTTAAATTTTGTAAGCATGTTTTAATTTTATTACATCACCGCTCGTGTTGCATTGAAGTATAGAAAGCAGAAAAATCACATTCTAGGCCGTTCACCACCCTTTGGCTGCCATAGAATAGAGTTGCATCATTTGGCCAATTTAAACACACAAATTCTTCAATCATTTAAACCATGCACATGTAGATAAAAATGTAATTCAAGTAGTGTCAGAACTCCTGAGGAGATTATCCACCAGCTTCAAGCAATATTTGCACATGCGGTGTTTACCACTGTGTTTTCATGTGATATAAAATGTTTGTTGAATACAAGGCCACGCAGAGGTGTATGTGTGTGTAAATCTTCTTCTGGTCTTCACTGTGTAAATTAGTGCAAACTAAGAGATGTGGTGTTTCCTGGCTACTGTGAAATGAACAGTGTACTACGTAAAACGAGGAGATGGGGGGTTTGGTTGATCACCACCACTGCAGAAAGAGGTAACAGACTGCTCTCTAGTGTGCATATTCTCATACTGTGGCTGCATCTTACATTCCGTTCACCATGTTCTGCAGACTCCTACGGCAGGGGCAGCGTAGATATACCGAATTTGCAAATGCTTTTCTGTGAAAACGATAATTTTGCATCATTCTGTGTTATTTTGAAATAAATTTAAAAAAAAGATGTTTACGATTTGTAAGTCAGCAGGAATAAAATGTTTAAGAAATCACTGACAATCATTACATGCTCAGTTTCAAAAAGACTACTTTCTTTACCTTGTTTAAGTTCCTAAAAACAAGCCAAAGCATAAATGGTAATCTTGTATTTCTCAACAATATGCATTTAAATGACCCCAAAAATGGCCATGTCAGGGAGAAGAATGGTTTAGTTTGGTTTAAATTGGTGGAATATGCTATAGGTGATATAAAGCCTTGAGGTAAGATCAGTTTAATGAAGTGATGAGAACTGAAGGTTCCCCAGGTAATTACGTGTCTGAAAGTGGGGAGAAAAGAATATGGCAGTAATTTAGGGTAACCTTAAATGATACAACTCATTCTAAAGTAGAATATGTGCAACCGAAAACCTTTGCAATTGGGAAACATGACATTAGTTGTCAAAATATCACCCAATGTCTTTAATGTTACAGATATGTTTAACTTAGCAGCCATCATAAACTTGTTTTCTTTACAATAGGATTATCTGTCCAAAAAGGTTCATCTTAGGGTGAAGGGGAGTTTTAGTTTAACTTGGTAGAGTATTTTGGAGGCGGCACAATACCTGACGATAAGCTTAGCCTGAAGCAAAGAGGGTTTAATTTCCCCAAGTAAATAAAGTGTTTGAATATTTAACAACAAAAATTATTTGGCAGTAATCTAGGATTTCTTTACCTGAAATGTGAAACTGCTTATCATTACATAGAAAATATGTATTTGAAAATGTGCACATTTACAAAAAATATTTTGTCAATACTTTCACAGAGTTCCAAAGAGAATTTTCAATTTCTACACTAAATTTCTATTTCATAAAGGTTCTAAGTAAAATAGTAAACCTGTGACAGTATTTTGCAAAGGTATTACAGAAATGTAACAAAATTCATACGAGAAGGGCAAAAGCAAGTTATATCAATAATTACTATCAAACCAGTTAGGGGAAATTTACCCTAACCTGATGTCCACAATGTAGCATGGTAATGTTTTTAGTAAGTAAAAAGTTGATTAACTTCATTGAACACATTTATTGTCAGTATGAGGTACTAAAGTAGCAAAAGCACCTCTCTCTGCAGTTTTTTTGCCGTGAGCTATGCTTTTCGAGAACAATAATGGCTCAAAGTTGCCATGTGGGAATTTATGGTCCATTTCATATTTATGGTAGCAAAGGTGTTCCTCTTTAAGACTCAACATGGCTGTTAATAATATCCTGTCAGACGTCAGATCATGAGAATGCAAATGACTGCTGTAGCAATCATGACGGGGACTGAGATTTATTTCATCCTCTTCATCCTAACATCATGTCAAGAATTTCAGGCCTTTTTGAGTCCATTACAGGCCCTTAAACATGCAACTGCAGGGTAAATTCGAGGCTGAGGCCTCATTTATATAAATATTAGATGATACCCGACATCGAGGGTTGGGACTGGTATGGCTATTGATTTCATTTCTCTCTTTTCTTAAACAAGCAAGCAGGGCGAAAGGTGATCGGGAATGGCTTTGAATATTTTAATAGCTTTGAGTCTTTGGGGCCGACATTAAACTACTTTGGAATTCTTTCTATCTCTGCTCACCTTTACCTCTCGTCTCTTTACACTCTCTGTGTTTGTAAGGTGGAGCGAATAAAGAGAAAAACATCAATTCATCTAACTGACAACAGATCAAATCTCTGCTTGACCCGAGCTTGAGGTGATGATTCCCAGAAGGGAGATAGGTGCTCTCAGACAGCATCCATTATAAATGTCTTGATTGATGATCCTCAGTAAAAATCAATACAGATGAGTGGTGACCAAAAGGATCACAGTGGCAATAATGTGTTAAACCGTCCTTTATATTTTCACAACTAAATAATTTGTAGTACGGAAACCCTGCAGTACTTTGAGGAATAATACATGTTTCACATTCCAACTGCATGCTACAAGCACTAATGAGGTTGTGATTTATTTATTTTAAATTGTGTTGTTATTTTGATTAAAGATCGTATAGAAGGGAAGCAGAACATGTCAGAAGTGCAGCTGTTTTAGATGTGCTAAATGATATTCAGGGCCCATGCATTTCAGCAGTTAACAGTTACCAATCTGGTAAATTTAAGACAAAATGATGACAGAGAAGATATTGCTGTATTTTTTAGCATGGTACATTAGCAGTACTAGGTTCAACCTTCCTGTTATCTGCTGAAAACCCCTTTCTCTTTCTTTCTTGCCACCTGATTGAACCAGAGACAAGTCTTTTCTCTTTTTAAATAGTTTTCAGCTAATTTTGAGCTTCCCTTAAGTAAATTTTTAAGCAGCTTCCTGGTTCTAGAGAACATTTTTGAACGGTTCCCTGGCGGTGACGACTTCCGCATTGATGAGTGCTGTCATTACTTTTACTTGGTAGCATTTAAATTTATTTTATTTAATGATGAAAAAGATTAGATTTTTTTTTGCCTTTCCAATCAGTTGGTCAAGGTGAAAAGCACCCAGTCCCCGTCACCAGGTGATTAACTGGTGCATTACCAGCAAAGAGCTCTTGTGTGTGTACTGTGATGATATGTGTGAATGGTTAAGCTGCACCATCAAACAGGACCTGCAGACTCAAACTGTATGGAGAGCTGCCAACTGAATTATCTATAAACACGTTAGCCACACAATCAATCAGCAAGCGCAGCAGTCGGAGCTGTCAGACTCTTGTGCCTTGTTGAGAACAGAGCAAACCAGGTTTCAAATTACAAAAACAAAAGCAGAGTGTAGAGCACACAAAAGGTGATGCCTTCACTTTTGTGTCAGAGTGTCAGCACTAAGTCCCTAAACAGCAGTGTCAGTGATAAAATGTCAATCTGCACATCTTCAGGAAACGACTTGCATTTCGACTTACAGCAAGAAAGCCCTTAGAGATGCAAGCAGATCCTTAAAAAATAAATTAACCCGGCTTCCTGTGAGAGGTATTGATCTGGCAACATTCTGCTTTCTCATTGCGACTGGGACCGTTGCGGCATAATAAACACTTAACACCCCCTCATAACTGGATGGAGAGCTAAATCACGGGTGGCAGCATGTACCGCAGTGGGTTGTAAGAAGCTGATGATGACTAACGACAGTGTTGGGGCGGCTTTCCTCAGCTTATTTTTTAACAGGTGGGGTCTGAAGAATCAATATCTTAATCCTTATCAACATTCTCTTTAAAATACAAAATCTCTCTCTCTTATCCATTCCCTTTATTGTGTTTTTTTTTTTTTTTTTTTTTTGTCAGATCCCGATTGCTAACAATGTCACATAATCCACTAACACAACCCTGGTATTTATTTAACCTACATACAAACTGGGGATTAATTAAAACAGGGCCTGTTACATCTAGATGCAGAAATGAAACATAGATGTGAAACACACAGTCAAAAAAGCAATTTAACAGAAAAAAAATGAGAATGGTCCAGTAGAGCTGTGTAATTGTATTCATTACATAGACTAACTCTCCAGGCAGCCTATAGGTCTCGCTTCCCACTGCTTCATTTACATGCACCATGCAGATCGAACACTGAATTAATAACAATGACTCAGGAGTCATTATTCTAACACAAATACGCCACTGCAGGAAAAGAAAGTCACTGCTGCTAAATATGAAACTTGATAGGAAATGGGGTTAAGGTTATCTGCTGAATATTTAGACTGACAGACAGTGGCTAAGTTTATTACTATAATTGCTTTTTCCTGTAGAAATTCAAACGCTTTGGCTGGATTAGCCTGTACTGATGAGCTGCCTTGCTTTTAACATTACCATCGGGGTGAGTGGGTGAGATAATACACGGGCTAACAACAGCTGGGTCTGCATCTGGGGCTTCATGTAACCTGTATAAGAGCAGATGTGGGTCAGTGCCTTATATTCAGCGCATTAGCGTGGCTGAACGACAAAGCTTTATCTCTGGCAGGACACAGGATTTTCTACTCATTTATCATTGTTACTCATACCTTTGGTGAAAAAACCAGCAAAGCTGATTGGATATTGGACAAATCCAAGACAATAAAGGCGAAACATGTCAACACCTCATACGCATGAACTGATGTGGTTTCTTAATCCATGTTTGTTGCAGATGCCAGAGGTTTTAAAATTTGTTTCTGCTGCAGACGCGTGACACACAAGATACTGGTATCAGGAGTGCTCTGATAATGCTGTAACAAACACTTAATCAACTACATAAGTATTTCTAACTGCACTAATGGCTGTGATAATTAAAATATTTTGGAGGCAAATGTAATACACATGGTTATCTTCCAATAGAAATGGCTTATAGGGAGATTATTTTGGCAGAGCTTGACAGGATGGTTGGGCCAAAAATTAAAAAAATAAACGTTGTAGTGTCTCCAAATAGTATCAATGCCGATTAAACTGCATTATGTTGAAAACATACAGTTAAGCGGAAAAATAATATAGAAGGCAGCCAAGAAAGTTATGTCATTTTAAACATGGTGGTTTCCAAATGACGAACACAAATCCTGAACTATTTATGTCAGCTGTTCTTAACTAAATCTGTCCAGCTTTGCTTTGAGTTTCACATAATTTCAAAACACGTGAGAAATTGTTATTTTCTACACAGGAGATATTTCCATTCATATTCTCTTGCAATTTTGTATCAAACTGTCTGATCTTCATCGAAGTTTAGTGTTTAAAATCAGAGCAAAATGTTTATGAACTTGCATGATAAGCAAGTTTGCCAACAAAAATATCTTCCAACACAATTTATTAACTGGACAAAAGCATTTTTATTTCTCCTCCTGAAACTCTTGAATGAACTTTGCTTCTTGACCAAAGATTACACTTGAACTTTATGCCCTTCCTTCAGCCACTGTTACCTTCAACTCAACTTCCCATGAGTATAGTTGAATACACCTCTCTGTGGACATCCAGTCTCCATAGCAATGACCTTTTATGGATGATTCTGTTTTTGACTTGCTGGATAACTGTCAAGTCAGCAGTTTCCCCTATAAATGAGTAGGACATATAATGTATGCAAAATTCCAATTTTCTGAGAAAATTAGTTTGGAATTGCTGAAAAATACATTCATTAAAATTTACAGAAATAAAGACTGATCATATAGTGTGTTTATGAAAGTGTTTCATATTTTGAATTAGTGAAATAAATTCTCTCCACCGAGCCATCTCTATTGGACAAGAGGTGGGATACACCCTGGACAGATCTCCAGTCTATTGCAGGACACAACACATCGTACACACACTCATTCCTGAGAGTCTAATTTAGAGTGACCAATTAATCCAACTAATGAACTGTTTGATTATATTGTTATTTATTGGGAGGCACCTCTAATTCTATCTACAGCTGTTTCATCTGAAAGACAAAGCCTTTGCAGCAGCACAGAGCAACAGTAAATTTTAATAACATTACACAAGATCCTCAGTGTTAGGTTCTCCAACAAGATGCGATCTTTAAGGAGCCAGAAGCTGAAACCGTCTTGGCACCTAAGGTGAAATCTGTCACAATTTTAATAACTTACTAATAAAATAAAATAATCATAATAAATTACTAACTGTTATTAAGAAAAGCAAAGGCTTACCCACAGCTAAGCGGTAATCAAAAAATGCTTCTAAAATTGACACTTCAAATGAAACTAAGTTTATATTTCCAAAGCTAGACAATAGCATCTCAGTGTTCACAGAGCAAAATCGATAAAAATATTACTTATGCAGCCAAACTAAATGTAATTTAAGGCTTTATGGGGTATTCTAAAGCTCTAAAGACTAGAAAACCAGACTCATTCTGGTTCCTAACAATCTGGGTGATTTTAAAATCTAAAGTCTGTGGTTTAGCTATTTCAGGAAAATCTCAAATGTCAACTTCATCATGTGAGCACTTGCCCAGCAACATAGTGCGGAGGCACATATATTATGTCAAACATTAGGAAAGTGTGACTTTATTAACTGGTAAGGTATGTTTTTGTAAAAGCAACCAAACTGTCACTGGTAAGCTTAGAAAGAGGCTATGAAATATATAAAATCATGAACAAACGTTTTACTTTCACTGGTGGCCTTTTAAGTAAAGGATCCTTTTCCCTCCTCAAATGTCTGCCAATCTACAAAATATCAAAGTTATGCACTAAAATAGTCACAGAAACAACAGCATTATAATGAATAATTCATATTCAGCTCATCCAGAGTAAACTTCAGATAAGATTTCAAAGGTTGCTGCATCCAAGAGGGCTTGATTTGGAATTCAAAGTTAACACAGGTTAAGGGAAGTAAAAATAGGCAACATTTATCATTTCCCGTTTATCTGATCTGTGTCAGAATGAATAAAAGCTATTCCAGCAGCTCTCCTTACTCCCTCTTTCTTCCCTATCTTTGAGGCCAGATTGGCATCTCTCCAGTAGCCTATGAGATTGGCTGCATAAATGGAATTGCCCCATTCGCCAAGTGTCAGCTGATGAAAAAAACGGGGGAGGACTCTGCACACTGTTTACAAAATCGCCGGGTTGAAATGCACCCAAGGTGCAACAGGTACTTAAGATGCAATTCCAGAAAGCATTGTTAGTGGGACAGCCCAGGCACAGGAGCTAATCCAGCCCAGAGGCTTTGCCAAAAACACAAGAGATAGACTTACCTGTAATAATCCAGGCAGAGCGGAGGGCCAAAAGATCCAACAAGAATGCCAAAGAGAAAGAGAGAAAAAAGAAAAAGGACAAAAAGACAGCTTGTTAATCCAAACCCTCCATTTCAAATTTTAACACTACTGGTCTGTTCACATATCTTTAGGTTGACAGCATAAATAAAACATTCATTTTGTTAACGATAATAGGCATAAATGGGCAATACATGGAGCAAAATGTTGCAGTGAGATTAGACAAATTACAAAAGAGAGTTTGCACTGTGCACACAAGAGAGGCATGAGAGCTACAATTATACTGACTATGTCATAATTGTGGCAGCTATTGTATTCAGTTGCAAAAAAATAAAAGACCAGAATGACACTTTATGGAGAAACTGAGCTAACAAACAGCTATTTGTCATTGGTAAAAAAAAAAAAAAGGCATCCCATTCTGTCACACAAGCAGTAAAAAGAAATCTATCCAAGTTTATAACGCTCCCATGATTCTGTGCAGTCTAACAGCATTGAACAAATGGAAATAAAAGCTTGATCATTTATCACTGTCTCAGGGAACTAGTTAGCACTGGAAACTGAAACCGGACAGAGGCTAGACTGCTTTATTGAAGCTTCTTTCACTGCTCTGCATATACAGAAACACATCTCTGATTTTTAGGTGGCCTGTTTGAATGGAGTGAATCGTGTGAAGTAATTAAAATATGTTCATTTTAAATCAGCAGTGGTCCATCTAAAGACACAGTTCCTTAAATACCAACAAATGAGATTGCAACTTAATTTGACTTGTACAATACCAATTCACAATGTTTCAATGAAAGCACTTTACTTTATACCAATGCATACTCTATAATAAATATTTAAATTTGTGTGAACATATATATTTGTATGTTCACACGGTTGGCCCAAGACAGTTGATTAATGAAGCACAGTTTTGGGGATTTTGGCAATCTCAAACAAACAAAGCTGCTAATTGCAGCATGAATATGAAGCATAAAAGCTTCAAAGACAACCCAATAAAAATCATATATCTAAGGAGTCTAATAAGAAATAAAAAATAAAAAACAGTTCTCACACATTAACGTACTGTCAAAAAGCTGACATTTGGTTTTTTGCATAATAAATGTTATCACTTATATATTCTATTTGACACTTGTGTGAAAGTTTGACACAATTAGTATGGAGAGGCATAATGAACACACCTTCATAATCTTGCAAAAAGCAACACATTGTTAAAGTTCAGATTTAAACTGTCATCACAACTATTCCACATGAGAAATGTAATCTCTAAAAGGAAAAGGAAACTGAATTATTTTTCATAAAATAATGTACTCATGTGGAGGTCTCTGAATATACTGGAATTATAATGTCATTAAAAATGTCATTAGAATACAAACATATTTTTATTAAAAAGCATTGATTTTTATGTGTGGAAAAGTCTGCAGTTTTTGCTTTGCAAGTCCATTGCCAGGGTTTTCAAATAGTGAGTCTGAAAACAGCTTTTAGATGACTGCTAATGAGATGTTTCAGGAATCTGCCCATAATGCCAGTCATCTGTGAATGTGTAAACTGAAAGATCATGTCTGTTTGCCATGAGGGAAAGAAAAACTGTTTCAGAAAACAAATAGGGCAATCTATTTTACAATTTAAATAGTTTTTTTTAATATGATACCCTTTATGAGATCAGTACTATTGTGAGCTGTTTCCAAACGTAACCTTTTTCCCTTTATTCTATTCAAGAACTGTGTGAATTTCTGTTCTACTCAGTGCTTTTAAACAACGGCAAAAGGACATGGAGGGTTTATTGTCAGAGACAAATGACCATCAAATTCATCATGTCAAAACTTGGACCATCCTTAAAAATGGGACAGTTGTGAAAATTATCATTTCCAAAATTGAGCTTGTCATAAAAACTCAGGCACCCAATAACTAGACAAAGGAACAAGCGAAAGAAGGTAACCTCTATAGGCCTGGCCTGGATTCAAAGATTAAGCATTAACAGCTTCTCCTGTGTTTCCAGAAATTGGCCAGAAAATCAACCAAATTTAAAACAAGAACTGGCAGAAATTTGAGAACTTTTCTTGGAAGATGAAAAGTATTTTGACAAAATAATAAGATGGTATTTCTGTTATAATAACAGTAATGATCATGCTGACTGCTTTGTAAAGTTAAAAACTTTGAGAAATAGCTGAAAGCTTGCAGCCAATGTAAATATAAAATAACATTACATTTTTCTGCGTATCCTTCTGATAACGAGAAATAAGGTTTTACAAACTCTGGCAATCACAGACCAAGATACACTGTAGAATCATAATTCTCCTGCTGCAACTCTAATATGTTTTTGACCAGGTTTACCTACTTTTGGTAACGCATCAAATGACATTTTGTCCTACTTTGCAAAGCCATGGTTTCTTGTGAAAATGTATATTTGCCTACTTTTTGGTTGAAAGAAAATAGACTTATCGGGCTTTATGATCCACCATGTTGATAAAATTGTGATTATGTGTTCTCTAAATCTTGGTTTTCAGTAAAATGTTTTAAATAAAGCTTCCCTTTAAGGAAGTGTTATGATTGACAGAATATGTGTGTTGCTGCTTCGTGTTTATGAGACAGCTTCACTTAAAAGATCAATGTTTGGTTAAGGATCTTTCTAAAGTTCTCACACAAGAACCAATACATTTTTAAAACACCTATTAAAAACCTGATGACATCTAGCTGGTTTACTGAAGCAAAAGTGATAAAGCAAGACTCCAGAGGCACTTGTTATTTTCATCTTCAACATCAAAAATTGATTCCTGAGGCATATTTCATTTCTTAATATCATTATAGCAATTACACAATGTATGTCACAATTTAAAATTTAATGAAAAATAATTTCACTTTCATGAGCTACAAAATGTCAAGCTGCAGCTTATAATTTTTGTGACCTGTTGGGTGATTATTTCATCATTGATTGAATCACAAACTCTATACAGGAAAAGGGCATCAAGAGCAGAACTTGTAAGAAGAAATGTAATAAAAAAAAAAAAAAAGGGGAAAAATAAGACAATTAAATGAAACAAGCCAATAATCTAGTGTCTTAAACTTTATACTCTGCTTCAACCTGCAATAACATGCCACATATTTATTAATGCAATCATGTTAACTTGTAAGGATTGGATCTTCAAGAATGTCAGACAGCAGGAAATGCAGCTGGCATAAGCAACACAAGTTAGCTTGTTGCTAACGAATTTAAGATGAAGGAAGTGTCAAGTGGCTGGGATGAGTGGCATCCATGTGAGCAATGAATAAAGATAGGAACATTTTCACAGATCAGACTAGAGACAACCACATCAAGTGTGATCTAAGACATCTCTTGGCATGACATTTTGATTAGAAAACATTATTTGTGGGAGATTGTAGATTATTACATGGTTTTTACACCAGGAGGGAGTAAAATATATAGGCGCTCATTTACTAAGCAAAAGTTTACTCAGATCGGCAGATGAACTGTGGGTGTGCAGGGAACAAAAAGTATGCACATGCTGAAAATAAAGTAGCTGGTAGAGTAAAAAAAGATAAACAATTCGGTGTGAAAGTGTAAGAATCTGGTGACATTTGAAGGAAAGACAAAATAAAGGAGATTCAGAAATAGCATGAAAGTCTGAAGATAGGGTTCCCATTTAGCTGCTGTTATGCAAGGCATTATGTGTTACAGATGGATATAATAAACTGACATGCAGTACAATAATGTCGATGAAACTTTGCATGGATGCAATATTAATGACTGGCTTTTACAAAATTAAACAGGCACATGCATTTAAAGGCAAAACAAATATTCCATTCATGTGGTATAACGAGGATATCGGGGTTCTTCGAATACTTTCAGCATTTGCTTCATGTTATTTTCATTATGTAAGAATTTGTGCTAGATAAGAAAGGCAGAGTAACGCTGTCTCTCTACAGATCTGCCCCATTCTCACACTATAAAACCATGAAGTATCAACTTCGGAAACATTATTTCAATCAGTCTCATCATCAAAATGGTTGCTCCAAGCCCCTGCTGCAGGGCTTAACGGCAGTGTATTGAGAATGAAAAGGCACATTAAAATGGGTTGAAGCATGCAATCCCCCAAAAACGGCTTTTGCTGCACTCTGCATGCATCAAGGACGTGCAACAGTAAGGTTGGGATCATACACCGCCAGAATACTGAACAAGAGAAGCTCGTGTGCTAGTTTTCCTAATTTTAGACTGAAAAGTGCAAAGCATTGGATGTAATTTTTTATTATTATTATTACCATTATTATTTCAAGATAAAAACGGTCAGGAATGAACAATCTGCAAACGAAACAAACCCAAACAGGAGAGACTGACGTAGTGGTACGTAGTGGTACCTGCAGTGTACTGCAGGATACACAACATAGGTTAAGATATGTTTTGCAGAGAAAAATAAGTTCCTCTGCTCTGCCTTCATTTTGTGAGGGTTGCACAGACTGAGAACCTGGAAGCATCTTTAAGCTGTTGCTGTGCAGCCACAAAGTCAGCTACAGTCCAGTTAATGTTCATCTAACTGTAGCCATAAAAAAGGGGAAAAAAGATAAATGCCTTTTTTTTTCCAACTGTTCCCTCTACATTAATCGCCCTGGTGCAGAAGAGAAAAACAGATGTTCTCTGTCTTCATGCCTTTTTACATTCCCTTTACCGTCTTTTTTTGTCTTTTTTATAATTTTATTTTAGGTGTTAGGGGTGTGAAAACACTCAAAAATGTAAGGTGTTCTTGGTGATTAAATGTGTGGAGCATAAATGCTAGTTTTTCCTGCGAGTAGGGCACCATGTGTGATCACTTCACTGCAGGAACCACAATATTAAAATTAAAGCAATCCCAGTCTAATATTTATATAACATATCCGTGCATATTTTGAATCCTGGATAAAAAACTCATAACAATGAATTTGTCTAAATTATGAATTTGACTAGATACAACCTAAGGCCAAGCTGCATTTCAGTGTGACCCTTCAGAGCGAGTCAAAAGAGAGCAGAGAACAAACTACACTTTTTTTTTTTTTTGCAATTTCACATGCATGCAGGCTTCAGGCAAGTGTTAAGTTGTCCTTCACTGTAAGCATTTGGGACTGGAGAGTAGGAGTTGTTGTCTTAAAGCTGGCACTAATGAAACCCATGGGCTTGTGATGACAATAGAATGATATGTGATGCAGAAGAACTTAGTCGAGTCTGTGCTCTGCATTTGACATTGCTTGTAAGAACATATGTGATGGTGAATTTGGAGACTCCTATTAGATAGAATAGAATAAATAAATATTAATCTAAGGATTTAAAAATACTATATTACAAATATACATCAGTTTATATGCGGTCTACTCTAACCTTTAAATATTTTGTCTTAAATGTCTGAATTTACCATAACATTTTGAATATCATTTTTTTTTTTTAAAATGTTCTTCACCGCCTGTGACATCATCTAACAAGATTTTGTCGTTAAACATGGACCACTTTGCAAATCTCACAATTTCAGAGTATAAATACTCTGGTTTTCAAAATATCATGGGGTTTCCACAAAATAAAATGTAATCAAAGATGTAAAAAATTATGAGACTGATTTTATTTATAAGATAGTGTTTCTGCTGGTAAAATAATCCTGAATATCACCCAAACTTAAAGTAACTGATTAGTCCAGGCCTTTAAGACATTGCTGACATGTAAAGGAGGTAATTCAATGTTTTGATTCAGGGGTGTTGGAGCAGAAATACATCCAAACGTTGCAGGACAGTGACATTCAAAGATTAAAGTTGCAGAGCCTTGATGTACAGTACATATTGAACATGCATATTTCATGATTCAAAGGCTGATGGTATAAAGATTTATACCTTTTCCTTTGTATACTTTATACTTAATGAAGGATGAGTTAAAAATGACTCCTTCTTTGTTGTTACAAGTACATCACATCATCTCAAGCTTAACTGCAAGATTTACATGTGACAGAACAACCAAGACTGAAAGAGGGTTAAAGGTTTGGAGCGCAGAAAATTGACAATGCCAAAATCAAATCCAACCAGATGGTCCCCAGAACAAGCGTTGCCGAGAGCAATATACCCTCCCCATCACCCCATTTTATTGTACATTGTAGCTTTAATGAACTGCAAACATTCCTTCCATAATCTGCAAATTATTACAGATGAATCTGAAAACATCTGTGTTTTCCACAGCTGTGTTATGCTATTTATGTCCTTACATAGGAAATATGCAATAAAAACAATTCTGTTTAAATGAAGACGTAGTTGTTTCAGATTTATATAGCCATAAATAAATTGTCTTAATAGTTAAAAAGAAATCTTGTTACTTTTATTGTGTGCGTTACTTGTGCATATATTTATCACTTAAAGGTGAGTGTGGTGAGAATGGGAAAGGCATTGCTAACCATCCTGAACAAATTGGTTTTATTTCCTCGAATGAAGCAAAGCACAAAGTAATCAGTGAGCAACCTTTTTTGCCCCACTCTCAAAAGCCCACACACTAACACATCCCACACTCACAGATATGCTGAGAGCAAAATCTGGGCCTGTTACTGGCCACAGTGTGGCAGACTCATCAATCAATCATTAATTAATGGTAGGGCCATCTCCCTGAAACAAGCTGCCTGCAGTCACACAGACATACAGATACAGAATCCTGTCGTCATGGACACACGACGCAGAGCAAAACCCCAAAAGCCATTTCATTAAACTGAGCCATGATTCAATAGCTGTAATCATTTACTAAATGGTTACTGAAAAAATGATACCCTATGACAAAAATTCTATAACTCTGCTCTACAGCAGCACTAAAAAGACCAATGAGTGTAGAAATCACATAAACAAAATCACTTGGTACTGGTAAAAAAAAAAACTTAAAAAAAACAGCTTAGTGCATGTCTGCCTTTTGGGAACATTTAAAACATGGACCTTTATCCATTAAACAAGAAAACAAACAAATATCCATGTGACAAATGGTCTGTATGGAAAGTCCTGGCATGCACATTTTAGTCTATAACAGCTATAAGGGTCTCAGAGGGCGGGTGGTAAGAAGGGATATGCTCTCCAGTCATTGTTGTTTGAGAGGCCACTGAGCCTCTTGATCCCTGGGTAATCTCCAGCTATCCGCCTGAGTTATCACCTCTTCTGATTTAGGTCACCCTGGCTGCTTTCGGTTTTTAGGTTATTCACCATCCCCCACACAGACCAGGCTCACAAAATCCTACACGCAACGGGACAAGACCAGAAACAGATGGAGTTGCGTGGATATCAACCACTTTAAACAGATTCTGCAGTCAGAAGGGAAAAAGAGAAGTTGAGGACACAAACACACAAATACTGGTTTTACAAGATCACAGTTTCCTTCAGTTTGGAAAGTTTTTTTTTTTTTTACAGTTCTGTTTTTTTATAGTGATTGCATCTCTAATTTGCCACCATATTTGGTGCTATGTTAGAAATGCTATTTATGATCGTATGTATTTTTGTATCTAACATTTTGCATTTAATTGTCTTCAAATAAAATGCCAGTCTGTTAAAAGCAACTATAGGTGATAAACAAAGAATGCTCTTAAAAGCAACTGCAAAACAGTTTGTACTAGGATCACAAGAAATATTTTTTAATTCACAATTTTATATTTTCAAAAAAAATTCTTCATAATTTATAAATTGTGTTTAAAATAATGTAATGGAAAATATTTCAAACCAAATTTGACTTGATGATACAACGCATATTTTTTTGCTTGTCTACTTCCTAAAGCTAAAAAAAACTAACTTAAAAGGCACATTGTGGAGTTTTCATAAAATAATTACATTTTCATACACTTGAAGCTAAAGCATATCTGTGCAATGTAAAACTATCCAGTTCAAATTTAATCTGTTGCAGTATTTCAGATTTTGAGTTAGACATAATTAAATGTCTAATCTAAAAATGCCATTTATCTAGATTAGCGCAGTTCTGAGTGCAAAATATTTTCCAACCCAGCATTAGCCTGGTGTACCTCACAAAATGACTAGTGAATGTAAATTCACTCTGTTCAGATCTGAGAAACCTTTGCCATTGCTCTTCGCCCCCTTCTCTAAAAAAAAGAAAAACTACAGAAAAAGTACAACAAGCCTCTCTTGTCTCATATCACCTTATAGCCAACACTTCTAGCCTGTGTGACTAACAGCTTGCTCCATGGCCCTAGAGGAAGACTAATATCCTGTCCTCTTTCACAGTAATGAAAAATATACACCGGGTATTAAATAAATGTGGATAAAGGACAGGCAACACATAGGCCTGACCAGGGTATGCGATAATATTTAGCATCCTGTTTTGGGCAGCACTGATGCTGCTAAAATTTGAAGCAAAGTATTTTATTTTAATGTGACAAAGTTGAGCAATATTAAACACTAAGCTAATAAAAATGGTTCTCTTAACCACTAAATAAGACACTTAAACAACCAAATCTGATGAGGCAACTACAAGTAATTTAGAAATTCACATTGTTTGGTCCATGACATCGAGAAATGGCCAGAGTTACAAACATGCAACGATTCACTTAACCAGAATTAAATGAAAGAATTGTTCATGAGATCAAGAGAGGAATTCATATCTTTTTTTTTTTCATAAAGCAGCCTACACATTTTGTGCATATTTTACTCGAAACAGTTTGGAGCATTGAGAGTAAACGCCACCATTCATACAAATGGAAGCTGCAGACCCTTTGGGTGAACAACATTCTGTCGCTCTGGGCTTCATTCCTGAACTTCTCATTCTTTTGACACAGAAAACAGTGTGTTTACTGTTATATTCCATTATATAATACATCACTTGTCATGATTTAGTCAGTATACCAGCCTCACTGCTACATGGAGCCACTGTTTGAGGGAAATATCAGTCAAAGTTTAAAAGATAGTGCCCAAACCACAGTTTGCACATCTGTCAAGTTCACAACACTGCAAGTAGAGATTAGTGTCCTAAATTGCTATGGGAAGCAAATATCTATAGGAAGATTTATTTATGCATTTAGGGGGAAACCACCCATACTTATGTATATTTATGTGAATTTCTGCCAGGGCAGAAAACCAAGAAAAGGGATATTATATACTGCATAATCCATCCTGCCTTCCACTTAGGGGTGCCAGGATTTTTTTCTTCTTTTCTTTGCCAAATGATTTCTGTATTCTGCAAAAACAATGGAAACCCAATGTACAAAATCCTGCAGTTAATAAATGGCATGACTGTAGAGCAATCAGCCAAATTCTGCCTCACTATCAGAGGTTAAGTTAAATCATTTAGCTACTTGTAAAATTATAAAGACCCTTTGACCTTTCCTTACACTTTGTGAGATTTCAACTAAACAGTTCAATCTTGCCAATATATTTTACGTTACTTTATGATATCAATAAAACTAGAGCATTATTATGGTGTCTTGTACAAAAACACTTTGCACTTTACACCAGGCATGTCTATATGCCTGGCATATATATACGAGGTATATATATATATATATATATATATATATATATATATATATATGAAAAATGTCCAAACCAGACAAAGTACAACCCATCAGTTTTTCTTTCTATGTCATGGGAAATTACAAAAACCAAAAGGTTCTATTAGCATATGTTCTTACATAACAGATTAAAATGGAGCAATTGAATGGGATCAAATGAATGAATAAATATTAATGGTCTCGTAACAAATGGTCCATCACGGCCAATACAGAAGCAAAGGAGAAAAGCAAATGAAAACATGGGGCTAGAAAAAGTGCTGTAATAATAAAAATAAAAAGTGACATTAACAAATGATAATTGTTGTCTAAACATCCGTTGAGGTTCTCTGTAGAGGAAAAAAGGATTCCGAGACAGATGGAAACCCATCTGAGCAAAGCCACAAATGAAAACAGCCATCAATCAAAGCATGTGTTTTTTATGTAGATGAGCTGTAATGTTGGTGTTAGCGTCTCTTTGCATGCATCACTGGGAAAACAATCTCAAAGTAAGAAAACATAGGATCTATCAAAAGGCAGGTTTTGAGGTAAAGCTCCAGTGGGAGTATACATGGCTTTGTCTTTGTGCATTCCAAAACAATCTCCACTTTCACGTCTGCTTTTACATTTTGTCAAAAAATCCTCAATGTTTGCAATATTTTACCATCTAATAAGTCAGCATTCCAGGAGGACTGCCAGATTAGCTTCTGTTTTTCACCTCCTTCAGTGTTTTAGGTTCAGCAGAGCTCTTTCATGAAGTAATTAAAGACTTAATAAATACATGCAGCTGAAGAAAACATGGTCAGAATAAATCTTGCAGATTTGCACTAATCCAGTCAAACAGAGAGCAGTCATGACATATGGGCGTGTGTGTGTGTGTGTGTGTGTGTGTGGGGGTGCACAGGTGTGTGTGTCCATGCAATTGTTCATGAGCAGAGAACAGAAAAGAAGAAAACATAAATGTAGATGGGAAACTGTGGAGGAAACAGAGCGAATGGATAAAAAAAAAAACTAGCATCCTCTACAGCTTTGAGATATTTGCAAAGTCATATTCGGTTAAAGCTGTAATCTATCAAATATCTGAAGCAATAAGCTATGGACCCCTTCATAAGAGATGTAATCATTTTGCAAACATATTGTGTCTTGGGTTGAGAACAAATTTTCCTCTATTAAATATACACACTGGGACTGTTGCAGAGTAATATTTTAGTAATTGAGTAATCTATCGATTACTTTGACAAACTAAAAATCAAATAAAAAAAAATTATAAAGTAAAATTTAGGTAAATGCTGCCATAACAGCAAGATTAATATCGGATACCAACATTAGCCCCAATTTTCATATTTGAGAATCTCCAATAATAACTGTTCTGTAGATTAGGAAATTAACTTGTAACAATATTAGCTCAATTTTTAATCGGGACTAAAATTATACACAAATCTGAAATTATATTCAATTTAATAAAGCAGAAGGCTCACAAAGACACTTCTAAAAGATGTGTATACTGCAGTTTTTAGTTTATGTATTCATCAGTCAATTCAATAGATCAACTCTCACTTTGCCCAGCCATTTAAAGCTTTTGTGCGCAACACGATTTGGCAGATTCGTCATACTTAAAAAAGAATAATCTGCCCAGCTGTCCGGTTTGTCCGTAAAGCTGCGCTAAGCATCAGCAACAGTAGCCTGCTGTAATCTACCCGTCTCTGTTCCACCTGCATAAATAAACCTGACATTATCAATCAATGAAAGCCCTGCAGATGACCCAGACTGAACTTAAAAATATTAAGTGATAACACTTAGCACAAAACATGGTGAGCTAAATGTTAAAACATAATTTAATACAATTTTGGGGCAGATAAATAATTTGAGGAATTTTAAAAAATGAGATACTCAAATCATTCGTGGAATGCACACACACATGTATACACACACACATATATATATACATATGCCGGTTATTAACATGGGTCAGAAGACCTTGGTGATCCTTGAATACATGTCCCCACCTGCTGATCCTCCCATTTACAACAGTGCCAAGACTTTGAAAGTTTGACATATAATAGGTTAGTTAAAGCCACAAAAATAAAAAATAAAATAAAATAATGGCTTCAAATATTGTTGCATGTATTACTCCACTCTATATTGACCCAACATACTGAACAGACATGATCTGGATATCAGATTACCATAAATCATTAGATTTTATTGCGCAGATATAATTTCACTGTCAGCCTCTTCTTCCATTAATAAAACAGCAGCCATCTCCGAGTGAGCATGACCTGCAGGACAGTTGACACCAATGTGTCAACACCTTTTTAAATCCTTCTCTGTGAGAGATGCGGCGCAGACTAATGTCCCACGCCTGTGCTATAATGAGCTTGTTAAACTCCATGGCCCGGTTTCCATCAAGAGTCACTAACCATCCTGTGCCACATGCAGATCTCCATAAACTTTTATTGGCTACCACCCACAGCATTCTCGAACATTAAGAGAATGTTCGAGAATGCATCTGTTGGTTGAAGAGGAAGAGTAAGCCTCACTATAGTCTATATATACACACACACACACACACACACATACATATATATATATATATATATATATATATATTTTCTCCTTTGTTGTGAAATGTATTCTGGTTGCTCAAACTGTTGCTCCTGATTTGAACTGCTGGCAAGAAAGGTGAGTTCCTCATGTGGTCTTTCTTGTCACAGTTCCAGCTTTCCAGCTGTTTAAGACTTTTTAAATCATGGCTCTCGCTGTAGGTATAGGCAGGTTCAGGCTAATACTAAATAAATCTGCATAACTTAAACACTGGAAGGTTCTAAAAATAACAATCAGTGTAAGGTTATACTACTGCAAAAAGATTCTGCTACGTAAGGCTTTTAGCATGTCTTTATGAGGTGTGACTATAATTGGGATGCCACTGTATATTAGTTGGCTATGTGAAGGAATTGAGCCTATGTAGCGCTCCAATTCACTCTCACAAATGCCTAAGCTTGGAAATCAAATGCAATGCTATAAATAAAGAATGGAGCCTTCTGGTTTAAAAAACAACAACACATTCACTCAATGGCTAGACTCTGTACTGCAAACACAAAATTCTCTTAATCATTGATTTCCAAGTTTCTATTGAGGTTTTAACTCAACAGTTCATGCAAAATTTATTGTTTGTGTAAAGAACAGTGAAATGCAGGGAATGCCTGGAGACACTATATACATCAACCAATTGGTTTATACATGACTCCCTATATGTGGGGTTATGGACTGTTTACTGATATGAAGAGGAGTTTGAAAACGATAATGAAATGTTTTGTCCTTGATTAGCAACTGCCCACGTATCCACGCTGCGTAAGTGTAAATATCTACTTTTGACTGTTTGAAAAAGAGCACAAAAGTGTGAATATAATATGCAGGAAGAATAGGAAAATCCACTGCTTTTACATACAGCTGGTGTTTCTTTTTAAAGTATAGTTTTGGCACTTCCTTTGTCACAAACAGCAATATTTGACTACAGGACCATCATTTTAATTTTCTATAATTTAATATAATAATTTCTGTGGACAGAACTACAAGATCTTAACAACCAATTAAGGAATAAAGTCACTGTGACTAAAAAGCTCAAGCCATAACTATTCAACTTTTTCAAAAATAAATAAATAATAATAATAATACTTTTTAAAGTTAAAGTGAATTCAAATTTAACCTTAGCTAAAGTTTTTGAGTGTTGGACAATGGATGGCACTCTCTCAGTCCATGCTGATGTCACACTCACTTCACTGTGGGTAGCTTTTGTGAAAAAGAGAACAAAAGTGCTAAGTTTACCAGCTCCTTACAGTTTACTATCAATTAGTTAACTTATTTATATCCAAAATTATGCATGTTTAGTCAACATTTAAAGGGCTTAGCTTTTTTTTTGTTGTGTTTTTGCTTTGTTGCTGACACCAGGAGTAAAGATAGATTTGGTTAATACATATATTTCTTCTATCTATTCCTCCTCTTTGTTAAATTACATTCATAAACTGGGATATAATAAATATAAATCATGTACAACCAGAGAGGGAACAGGAGTTCACTGGATGTGACTGCAGTCAAAAAACAATCAGCTTAAAACTGCACTCTTTGCCCTAGCCAGCCACCCTGACTCACCAGTAACACTCAGAGGAATTAAGGATGCCATTCTGAGCAATTATGGAATTTAGTGTTAACACTGTCAAAATGATTTGGCCAGACAGGAATGATTCAATTAATAAATCATGGGTCATTAGCCATTTCCTATTTTGGCCAGAAGGAAAAAAAAGGCCAGTCCAGAATGTAGGAAATGACTAGTAAAGTGGACTGTAGTGTAATTAGATTTTTGGATTTATCTTTGATTTGTTAGAAGATTAGAAGGAGAGACAGCAAAGAGAGAAACAGACAGAAGGCAAAATTACAGAAAGTCCCTGTGGGCCAGACAGAGAAGAAAACTTTTTGCTTGCTTTACTACTTCACTCCCTGCCCTGTTTTCTGCCTTAGCTGGGCAGGGGCACAAGTAGAGGGATGTGTGCCTAATCATATCAAATACTGTTGCCCTGCACAATGTCTCAAGTGACTCACATACATATGATGGTGGAAGGATAAAAAAGATCAAATGGATTGTCAGCTAAGTTCAAATGCACTTACAGAAGCTGAAATACTGTGAGTCCCTGTTATAAATGAGGGGACCAGGTGTCGAGCACCTGCCAATGCTAACCTGGTAACAAATTCATGTTTGCAAAGACAGACACAGAATGTCCTATCTGCCACAGTAAGTAGGCTTCTAAATATTAAAATAATGGCACCCGCATAGAGCTACAGTAGGAATAGATCAAAGCAACTTCAAGTTGTTGCACTTTTTGGCTGTCTGTGAAATCTAATTATCCGTCATAATGTACATTATAATGCATTAAAGCCACTAGTTGGATTTAGTGACTTTATAGAAAACCTAGAATAGAGTTGTTATGCAACTATTGTCAGAAGCTGTGACATTATTCAATAAAAAATGCAAATCATTCACTGGTATTTGCTACCAAACGTTTATCCAAACATACCAATCTGTCCACTTTCCAAACAATTCTGTGTCTTATCCATTTTCCAGTCAGTTGACTAGGAAAATAAGTTATTATTATAATAGTGTTGCTAAAAACTATGATCACAACTTTGGTTGCAATCGTTCCTCATTTTTTTCTTCTTTTTTTATTTACATAACACTCCCACAATCACCCCCATGAGCTTTAACATCAGGTGTGGATGTGGATGTTAAGGCAGTTCAATACATCATTGATATGCAAAACGTGAACGTAGGACACTTTAAATATATCTTACCAAATATTACGTCCAAGCAGTCCCCAGTGACTGATATTGCACAAATTGACACCGAGATGACAGCTGTGAGTCATTATAATGTTCAGCTCAAATACTTGATGCAATATTAATCGGTAGGAAGCTGACAACCAACCACCAATTCATCAATATTGTGTAATCTAAAATGACTGCAAAATGAGCCAAACAAAGCAAAGCTCGAGTCTCAAATCTATTTCTTCCCACATAGAGGAGTCCAGGGAATTTACAAACAAGACCATGCAAAATGCATCAGAAAAAATACACAGAAATCACATTACTGAAAGTTTTCAGATGCTTGACCTATTTCATTTTTGTATGAGCAGAGACGTACACAGCTCAATTTAGACCTTTTATTTCTTATTGATGTCGTAATTTGGAATAACACGAGAGCTGAGACTAATCATAATGCATTTCACTCAGGATCAGATTGCTCATGTTACATGCAGCAATATGGCCACACACTTTAAGCAATATTCATATAATATGTGCATGACTTTCATGTAGCAAGTGTAGTTGAGAATGGAGTTGGAATGACTCATCAAGCCTTTTTTTCAAATTCGCCGTGTAAACTTTGATGAAACAAATTCTGCCATTTTTAGCTGAAAGCCTACAGTTTTTTGCAGAAAAGGTGGTAAACAACACTGCTGGTGTCCTCAAGCGTTTTCAAATACTATCTTTAGGGAAGCATTTGAACCTTCATGCATCAGGCAGCAAGCAGCAAGAATTTCACAGGGCTCAATGTAAATCCTTCAGTTTCTGTCTTGATTTGAAAGCAGCCAAATGTTTTTAAAGCTAGAGACATGCGAGGCTCTGTCGAATGTTTTCTGAGCTTAATCAATTTAATCTGAGGCACAAGAAGATGTGTTTTTCTTAATTACTTTCATTTTAAGCCTTCTCGTTCATCTGGTCTCAGGTGCTACACATCATATAAAATATGTATTCATTTCAGCATTTGGTTTTCTCATGTAACTCAATGACTATGTGAAGGATAATTAAGGCCTAGCTGACATGAGGCTTCAGTTCACACAGGGCAGTTAAGCAAATGCTTGAATTTTCAGGCCCACTGAAACCTTTAATTTAGCACCTCAGCCTAATGGCAGTCTACGTCTTCATCTCCAGAGCCCTCTGAGGGGTCCTGCCAGAGCAGCTATGATTAAAAGTAAAGCAATCTTTCGTTGGGGCGGACCAAAAACTATCACAAAAGCATTCTTAATTACAGAGGGACTGCAGACGCATAGCCAATTTCAAGCTATGGCCTTCCTGCTTAGAGACTTATACAGCATCACATTTATCTGCCGTTGGAGAGGAGGCAGTGACCAGTGATGATGATGACTCTCCTCCCCTGACACGCTCATATCTCTGCCTCTCGCCCCTGGAGCGTGCCAACCTCACACCTGGCAGGGAGCTGATGAATGGCAGGCAACCAGCAGCGTAGGCAATGCTGCTTCTCTTTCTTCAACCCCTAACGTCTGGCATGGTTGCTTCATTATTAGCAATTAGTAACTTTTTTTTTCTTTAAGTGTGCTAAATATATTTCTGCTTCTGCTCTACCATATATGTAGTAGTGCAGTGGTCACAGCATCAAGAATGATTCAAAGGGTTTCATTGCACCAAAGGATTCCCCTCCCCCCACCCCCAACTGCTGTGCTGCCAGGCTCACCACACCACCAGCCCCATCTTTTTCCCGTTAAACCGTCTGGCCCCTTAGCCTTCCCAGTAGGCAAGTATCCTCCGTTTCTCCAACCCTTCCTTTTTTGTCCGCAGGGCTTTGATACCTGCTGATTTCACAGGGTCTCTGCCTGACAGTGTGGTCTCCTCGCAGCTAGATGCAGCACAGTCATTGTACACATCAAATCAAAGCGAGGAACAATCGATAAGACTGTGGTCTAATGTTTATCAACACAACACACACCAATCTGTGCACAAACTGCTGCTCAGCACTGCAGGGGTAAACATGCACAGAGTCGGCTCCTCCTGCTCCGTTTTGGGAAGTGAGAGGGAGCATGACTGTTTAAAATGCACAAAATAATATGCTCCTTTTTAAATTATGTATATGCTAAACGTAGGGAATGTGTGCAGAAGACTGCATGTATGAAGGGAAAGTATAACAAGTCAAAACAGATTTCCTATCCTTCATCGAAGAACATATTTGTACTCAGGGATTAATTCATAGTGCGGCTGTATGCGTTTATGTATTTAAGAACAGCTATAACTTCATGAACGTAATGTGATTTAGATCGTATGAAGAAATTCATTTTAAAGCAGCATTTTTTATTACAAATCTACACAAATGAAAGGGTACGAGTCTTATTAAGCTTCTCTGACCATCGACATCCACATCATCCACTGTCCGTCACTAAAGTGACACTTATTATGAGGAATAAAACAAATTACAGGAGCGGAAAATAAAAAGAAGAATGTGCTACAGTTTTGTCTGTTTATGTATAAAAGTGTACCACTTTATTTTACCTTCTCATTCCAGCTGTGACAGATTCCTTTTTTCTATGGATTATAACAAATGAGAGTAAAAATAAATGTGCAGAAGCTGTTTTTGACTGAAGTATGAGTTTTACAGATTTGTTGAAGCAATTAAAAGGGTATAAAAATCCAAGGGTTTGAATACTTTTTGTAGGCACCCTGAATATGACAGAAATTAAAAGATTATTTTTTTAGCATCTATGCATTTAATGAAATATATTTCTTTTGGAAAATTCCACAGCTTATTTAATAGAGCTACAGGTTTTCAGTTGAAGGAATGAAGACGTTTCAATATTATCGCCATCTATGAAACAAAGCATATGTCCCTGATCTTTATCTGTTGAACTAAAATAGTCCATCAAACCACTTGCTAATGGCTGTTATGTTAACAGATTCAGTACCTTAGTTTTGATTCATTTAAAAAATCTTTATTTAATCAAAGGGAAATTGCCGTATTCCATTCTCTGGCCAGTTGACTGGTACATCTATAATATCAGTAGTTTAATGTTTACATCACAAATCAGTGTTTTCTGTTTTGTTATTGACGAATAGCAGATGAGGTTGAACCTTTTTATTATTCAGTTTATAAGTTAAAAAATATCCTCATTCTCCAGGGGTTTCTACATTCTGGGTTTTTACATTTTTCCGTACTTAATGGAAGTCCAAATGGTAGAATAGATGCATTAGACTCGGATACTACAAGCTATTTGCAGTCTGATCATCATTATTGCTTTTTGATTTGTAGGCTGTTGCAAATGTCTGATGATAAATCTACATTGCATTTTGACACATCAGGTCCACCTACGTGGTAACAGCTGGACGATACATTACAAAGCCAAAAAGAATTGCATTGACCAGCTTGTTCTACATTTTGTTCTCTGCTGGACTCCAAAACATTTCATTTAGTCTGAACACATTGAGTTGGCCTCTGTTTTTCACAGTATCAGTATGACACAGGCCACTGTTATTTCATTATAATTTCCTTCTATATTATACAGGGATGTGCAGAATAAATGTAACATTTTTTCTATTGCCAGAGTTTGTGCGTGTCTCCCAGCGGGACCAACATTTTGAAGAAACAACCAAATACCTCATCACTAATCTTTCACAATGGCATGTATATGAAATATCTTTGCATACAGATGATCTCAAACAATACATCCATCTGCAACAAATGTGCAAAAATACAATGCTACACCAGATTACTATGTGACAGATAACCTTGAGAAACTATTTGGAATAGGTACAATGTGTGTACACTATTCAGAACTCTTGGGCTTCTTCACATTTTGTCACATTACAAAAGTAAAGAGTGATGCATTTTATTGAAATTCTCTGAGGTAGACCAACACTAATTAACACATAATTATGAAGTGGAGAGAAATATTCCAAGTTTCTGTGCAGTCCCCTTCAACAAAACATATGTACAATAAATGACATAAGAAACTAAAGAGAGAAGCATCAAAGTGCCCCATAGTAGCTCTGGATAAGCTCCAGAAATCCACAGCTCAGGTGGGAGAATACATTGACAGGGCAACTACTAATTGTACTGTCCATAAATCTAGTTTCATCATCAACAACTTTATTTATAAAGAGTGTTAACAGAAGCCACAGCTGAAAAAAAGTGATTAACATCAGAGTTAAATAAGATAAAAGAAAACTGTTATTACCTCAAGATTTGTGGTTTTACAAGGTATTGCCTGGAAGGTGCTAAAAACATAAGCACCCAAAAGAAAAATTTAAAATCATTCTTTCCTTTCACTTCACAACTGAGTGGCACTGTCGGCCACATG
Organism: Phalloptychus januarius; assembly: GCA_902982915.1. Lineage (NCBI taxonomy): Eukaryota > Metazoa > Chordata > Actinopteri > Cyprinodontiformes > Poeciliidae > Phalloptychus > Phalloptychus januarius. Next base: position 507,627 of record CADWAE010000297.1, read on the forward strand.
GAATCACGTTTAAGTGCATTCAATTTTAAACACCCTAAAGTTTGGCGGTAACTTGTGAACAGGTGAAAAAATTTGAGATGGTATGAATACCATGAGCACAGTAGGGTGCCCAGTAGGGTGTTGGAAAGACCCTAACCAAACATGCTCCATCATACTGCCAAATAGTGTGTAAATTCAGTTTAGAAAGAAAGGAAGAAACCAGAAGAGCAAATAAAATGAAACATCCAGATACAACTTTTTGCAGCCAATCCATGACCCACTGTCTTCTCATCAGCTGACAAAATGTAATGATTATTTTAGCAGCTCAGCAAGGCTTGCCACAAATTTTATCACTCTCCCATGATATGCTGCATAGTATTAGCATAATGTGAAAACTGATTAGATGCCCTTTATCTCTGAATCACATAGGATAACTATGCATTTATTAACAAAACTCTCCCAAGCAGCAGCAGCCATAAGTGGAGCTTACGACAACATGTGATAAAGAAGATCATGTTTGATGCAATCTAGAAAAAGTATGAATAAAAAAAGAGTATTGTTTTTATTAAATAGAAAGCAACTTGGCAAAACAACAGCCAGAGCTAAGATACAGAAATACAAATATAAGTATTCACAAACATGTTCACGCAAACAACAACAAAAGAAAATTAACATTTTCTTTCCCAACAAGGAAATATTGATACTGGGACAGTTAAGTGTGTGAAATTATCAGATTCGGAAAAACAGAAAACCTTAAAGCAGGAATATTCAAACAAATTTACCAAAAGGCCAGGCTTTTTATGAACAGACAACATGTTTTTCAGGCCATGCTTATGGAAAATAAAACAGCTTTGTTTTAGTCATTAAATTATGTTGCTAATCCATGAAAAAATGGCCATTTTGTGAATGCATTAGAAGAAAAATAGCATAACTTCAAGATGATACAAATTTCTACAAGACAGGAAAACATATCCATCTTTTTTATTAAGTCCAGTTGGAAGAATGAAAGATGCTGATAAGTTGACACAACTTTAGTTCAAAAGCATGAAGGAAGTTTTTTTATAGAATATGATAAGAATCCTTATGTCTGCTAGAACACACAGAAACCACAAATTGGAATAACTGTGGGGGATATTTACAGAGAAGCAGCTCTGTTGACTTTTTTCCATGTATGGGGACTGTCCAAAACTGCCCCCTCATGAACAGAGGTGGTAAGAAAAACTCAACAAACTCAATAATGAGCCTGTAGTAATCCTTTGGTTTCAGTGCCAAAGTCCCAAAGCCAGTGAACCAGTGATAGCCATTACCATCAAACGGAGAAAACGTGTCCAACTTTCCAGGAGTGGCTGGCCTACTAAAATTACTCCGAGTACATATTGACAACTTGTCCAGTAGATGACAAAAACCCAGACCTGCATCTAAAAAACTTCAGACCAGCTAAGGTTATTGATCAACATTAAACAGCAAGACAAATACTGTAAAGAAGCTGGTGCAGTGAGAATAATCATAAAAACATCCTGATGATATAAACTAAACCGTGGTGAGAGTTTGGATAGCTTTATTATTCCTCATGATTGAAACCCACATTAGAAAACATTCATTTTGAAATGTACAAAACACCTAAGTTCGAAAACAAAAGGTGAAGGGAAAGAAATCAACACCTTCCTAAAATGCTGAGAGCACCATAAGAGGAAAACACTCTCCTTTCTAGTCTAAATTATCTCTTTCACACCTTAAAGTTATCACAAACGTTGTTCAGTGCTGTGTCAATGTTGTGACAGCGTGCATTTCATTACACATAAAACTTTAAATAGGACCAACTGAACCAAATCTGCACTGACGCTGTGGCTTTTATGTGCACTATATGCAAAACCAAAATATGTGATGCACAATAAAAAATAAATGTCACTTATATCTTAGTTTATACTGAGAATCATTTTTGTGCAAGATATTTTAAAAGCCATACTGAGAAAAAACATTCCATTATTACCGAGTGATGTTGAAAACATCACTCGGTATTTTAATTTTAAATTCTAGACAGTGAACTAATAAATAAAAACAGTTCAAGATGGCAAAAAAACCACCAATGTTGAATAAAAGAAAATCGCACAATTGAATCTTGATTAGAATTTAATGCCTACCGAGTTCAACCACATCTTGTGAAATTTGCATGCAAATCCACTTCTTTCAGAGTCATTGTGCTTCCAAACAGAAAAAAAAAAATCAAGTTCTTTTGACATGACCTTTGCAGTATTTTGCAGTTTTAATAAAAGAAACTGATATAAACCAGAGCCCAAATTGGATTTTTTTTTTGTCAAGGCTCCAACTTTTCTAAGTATTTCATAAAATAAACAAATGTTAACTCTTACAGACAGGCAATAATAAGAGCCTTGCTTTGACAGATCAATGATCAAAAGATCTCTATGGCAGACAAAAATAGCATAAAACCAAAGTATAGGAATAAACCACTGCTTCAAAAACCTTTGATATTCAACTACCGGTACTTACACGTGTATCTGAATTTAGCAAACATAATATCTAGTATATGTAGACAGCTGGGGTGGGCATGTCCTCTCCCCTCTTTCATAGCCCATTTTCCTGTCAATCTACTGTGAAATAAAAGCCAAGAGAGCCAAGAAATCCTTTAAAAACACACACACACACAAATATTTTTTACACAGCATCTAAACTGCTGTCAAAATTAGAGACATTTTTATGACCACAAATTCACATTGATAAGATTTAAAAACTTGGCAAACAGAACTGAAGGGACAACACTGAATATTTAACCTGAGGGGTTATTACAAATCAGTTCCATAACATGCTTTTTTTTCCTCTTAATTTCCTGTAAGTAAAAGCCAGTCAGATATTTGATGTTCTCTAATCTGCTGCTTTTTTCGGGCTCCTTCCCGTAACATTGTTTAGGATCTTTTTACTGAAACTGCCAAGATGTGTGTGTGTCACAAATAAATTATTATTGTTTTACCTTCTTCGAACAGAGCAGGAATTACATTAAAGTAGCTATCATGATCCCATAAATCATTAGGACATTGAACTAGTTTTCCTTGAACAGTAAATGTAGATTCCATATCTTCAAAATCTCAACAGCTGCATTACGAGATAGTGAAAATCTCCACGGTGCCTTGCAAAAGTTTTTACAGCCATTTAATTTTTTATTTTCTAAATTTTATACATATCCACAAACTTTAATGAACATTTTACAATGGAAAGCTGGGAATAAAGACAGCATTAACAAGAGAAGCAGCAGAAGGGTGCATTGTAATACTAGGGAACTGATCCACTGTAAGGATTTGAGTTTTTCTATGTTTATTTTAGGTTTCTGTGTCTTTTGAGTCTCCGTGTTGTCCTGTCTACCCCTTGATTGTTCCCAGGTGTGTCTCGTTCCCTAATTACCCTCTGTGTATTTAATGTCACCTGTGTGTCTTTGTCGGGTCCTGGTTGTTTGTGGGTTCAGTCACATGTCGTTTCTGTCTTGTTTAGCTGTCAAGTTTGTTGTTCAGTTATACCAGTTGCTGCCAGTTCTGAGCTTTTAGTGTCTGCATATCTGTGCTGCCTGGATTTTGGAATTGCATTTCACCAGTAAAATCCTCTTTATTCACTTCAACCTGGGTCCTCTGCGTCAGCCTCACCACCTCTTACAGCAAAACGTAACATCCACTGGTCCTATTTGAGAATAAGTTGACATGACAATTCCCACCAGACTTGCAGTGGAAGACAGTAAACACATGGAAGAAGATGGTTAGATGACCTTTTAAATCAACATGAAAAATGTTTTATGTGAGGGGAAATATACCCTCTACATAACACTGAAATATGGTGGCAGCTTCATTGTGGAGATGGTTTTTTTCTGCATGGGCAGGTAAACTGATTTGAGTTGATGCGAAAACTGAAGTAGCAAAATAAGGGATAATATGAGAAGAAAACCTGTTGGAGATTTTAAAATATGTTTGCCTGGTAAAAACCAGCCTCTTGTTCCACGCTTTGCTTTGTGCAAAAGGTCTGGACCCTCAGCTATTGAGAAACAATTGTTTGCGGGAGGTGTTGATTCTGTTGAAGTTTGAGACGTTTGGATGTGATTTTACTCGGTCGCTAAAGTTTGGCCGTGGCCTACGTAAAACACCAGTTTGATTGTGAAGGAAGCTACACTATGAAACTTACCAGAAGTTGCCTGCACTGTAAACAATTATCCACCATTGTGAAGAGAAAATTTCTAAGCTGAACAAGAGGGCTGCTAATGAGAGCTGAAGCAATAAAATGTCCTTTTGTCCCAACTTTCAATAGCTCTATATTTAGAAAAATGGCCAAAATGGACTGAATGACTTTGTTCACTTCTTCCATTAGCATTGCAAAAAACCATAGCCAGACTGCAGTTCTAAAACAGCACAGACAATGAACAAGTCCTTCTTCTTGTTCGCTGATTGGCCTGGTTGAAGTTTGTACAGAGAAATCAAGCTCAAATGGAGAAATCCCAGATGGAACACTGAAAGGAGATTGGAATCAAGTAGGGTTTCATAAGAAGGCAATGGCCAGGCCAGAAACAGAAGCTATAGCTTACCGCTATCTGTAAAATTCTCAAAATTGTATTTCAAGGTGGTTCTCACAGCCATTGTTGCTATCATCAAAGTTATCTCCATTGTAACCCAAAACATTCCAGCATCTTGTTCTTGACTTTTAAATGGCAGTTGGTAAATAATGTTTGGTATGTATTACTGCCACCTACTGGTTTACCTGCATCTTGCAGACAGGACTGAGATTATGAGAATGCAAAAAACATTAAATTCAGTGATGCTGATTGACTAAATGTTTATTATTTTTCCTAAGCAACCACACACAATTGGCTATTCAACTATCCTACCGGTGCGCTAAGCAGAGAACTTACAGAAGTCTATAAAGGGGAAATTCACTATAAAATAATAATTAGTGTGTGATAAGATTGTATAAATAATTCAGATTACACTTAAAGTATAAAGGATACAATAATACAATTTTTTAATCATGTTTAGATCATTTCTCTGTAGACCAGGCGTCACTGGAAAGTATGCAGTCATTGCCTGTATGTGCAACTTTTAGCCATTTTTACAAGTCTATCAAACATTGAGCAATACTCCCTTTGTTTTTATATTGAATTGTGCATTCGCTTGTAAAAAACAACAATCATTCAGACATTTTTTTGCTGCTTATCCTGACATGCACTGCATGCACACTGTTACAAAAATAGATTGTGACCGGTCACATCCTCAAAATTTGGTGTGTTTGTGTGTGAGTGATAGTTTTACACACATAAACACACGCACACCCAGTCTTTGTTGCACTGCAGTTTTTTTTAGTTTTTTTTAGAGAGATTAGATTTGATATATAAACATTCTGTATGCTAAGTGAGGTGTCATGTGGGGAGAAAAAGAAAAGAGAAACGACAAAAAAAAGAACAGTGGGGCACCCCGTCTAAAAGTTGTTGTGGCAGCTTCTGACACGTCTTTGTCCCTGTGAAATGGAGCATTGAAAAGCAATCAAAACACCTGCTGAATGCTATTCTGACCAAATAAATCAAACAAATACCATGAAAGTCACTTCAAGATGACTAGAAAAATATTGAAAGAGACACCATCAAGAGAAGCAACATAAGTTAATTAGCACATCTCAGTGATGCCAAGATGACAGAACATATTTTTTCTTTCATTACTGTTTTGTCATTTCCATGCAGGGTGGATGCTGATTTGGTCTCTTTGATGATACCATGAACTTTGCTTTCTAGACTTTACTGGTAAGAGAAATTGAGACGTTAGGCCTCTCTGGGCCAGTTTCACAAAAAGATATGTTAAAAAAACAAAAAAACATTTTACTAAAATTCACCCCAAAACCACCAATAAAACATGTTCACATTTTTTTTTTTTTTTTTTTTTTTTTGTCTCTAGAAGGACATATATTATCTCCTGGTATCTCATTTAGACACCTCCTCTGATTTAATCAATTTACCATTTAGCTGTACAGCTTTTTCCGTGTTTTTATAGAAACATATGGTCTATCGAGGGTTTAACATATATTGCACTTTCACTTCACCATTTCCCAGCTGAGATGTTATAAAATATACTGAATAGCACAACACATTCTAAAATTTGGCCTTAGGAGGAAAAACAGCAGAGCCCAATATGCTACACACATTGCCGTGCTATGTACCACATAAGCATACAGCATTTCCACTGAAAAAATGCAGGTACAGCTGAAGAGATATAAATCAGTTTTACACACAGAACAGCATCCTGACACTTCAAATCACTTATGTATTGAACAACATATTTGCTGGAAGCATAAAAAGCATCATATGCCTTTAGTTAAACTATTATAAACATGTTGCAAAGGACACACTTAGACTAGGAATCCATTTTAGTTAGTCTGAAGCTCTGTGATTTAAACACAAGGTCAATAATTTGTCATAGCACATCAAAACATACCAGCCTTGAGTAAAAATTGATTTTCAATATTTACAACCAGGAATGCCTAATGTAGTGCATATAAGCACATATATTCTTGCTTGCCACGAGAGATACAAATAACTAAATGCCAAGGTTACAAACAGTGTTTTTCATGGCTTAACGTCGTTTTAGATTCATTAGAAAGTATTGGATGACCTGGAGTTTTCTCTGACTGCCTGGTGCGTTAAGCGTTGCACTACAAACCCTCCTACAAGTGCTACTGAGCACTGTCAGTCAGCTTCCTTGAAGAAGTTCACTGCATTTCTCTCTTGCTTGCAAAAAAGACAAGTCAGTTATCTGAAGAAAGTATGCAAGAAATATGCTAATTCATAGTTTATATTAATTAAGAAAAACCAGGAAAGGGGAAAGAAAAGACTAAATATTTTACACAATACTTGAAAACTACCATATCTGAATCTGTTTATAACATATGTTTAAATACATTTATCAAAATCAAAAGTGTAATTATCATTTTAGCAGCAGTAGAAACAACATTGTTTTCCTATTTTAAATAAAAGTAATTGGGTAAGGTAAGTATGTATGCATAGCACCATCACAAGGTGATTTGCAGAAAAAAAAACATTATGAAAATAAGGTTATTATTAAAGCTTCACTAAAAAAAGAGTACTCAGTATGTGAATTACATAGTTTTACACATTTTGACTGTTGCATTTTTTCACAGTTAATATAATAACATGACACAATGGTATTTTTATTCAAGGTTATTATAGTGTGATATTCTCAAACTGCACCATTTTTAATTCTAATCGTATCGTAAACAATCAGGGTATCCACCTTTTTTAAAAATTCCCATGTTTTATTTTTTTACAGAATAAAGCAGCACAATTTCTTTAAAAATAGTGTTTTAGAAATACCATTTCACTGACAATCAGTTTAGCTTAAAGTTCTCTGAATAAAATATTAAGTATGTTTTAGTTCAGTTCATGGTAACTTTGAAGCTAAACACCAAAGTATGATGAAGTTGAAGGGCTGTAATTTTAAAATATAATGTACAAAACTGATGTTGCAATAAAATGAAAGACTATATCAAACAAAATGACAGATCACTTGGTTGAGGAAGTCAAAGCTTTAAGCTATGAAGCAGCTAAAAATGGAACCTCTTAGAGCTTCACTAAGCCTAACCTGTTCGTGGGCAAATTTTTGATTTCCTGGCATGTTTTTGAATCATCATTCAGGGTGAAGAGGAGTTATTTAAAAGTTCAAATGGCAATCTGAAGCACAAACAGAAGCATGGATAATGATCAGAAGACAGAACATTAAAAAAATCAGATAGTCTAACTTATTTTATGTAAAGCAATTATACATTTAAGCATGAGTAAATACATTTGTAGTGCAGGTTCCCAAAGCCTTTTAATAAGAGGAAAGATGAAAAAAGGAACATCAGCATGACAATGTGTTTAGGTAAACATGGTTTTATCAGTGTAGGGCAGAAGGCAACAGTCAAAACACAGAGTTCCACATGAACCTTGATAGAGAGACACAAAGGCAGACGAAACGATTCCTGACAGACAATAGAGATGAATGCTGCGGAAATGCACGGAGCAGAATTGAATATGCATCAGTTGACAGATAACTGTCACTTTGGGGTGATCTTAGAATGGATGGGTCCAGGCTCAGAGCCCATTTAGTAGAAAACTGTAACGCAATTACCATGACACACTAATACACAGCTGAAATTAAAGCAGAAGAATCAGTATGGTCAAGAAAAGGACAGAAGTCAATTTCAATCCAGATGAAGTGTCTAAAGTCTGAAGGGTTGTCTGATGTTTGTGACTGACAAATTGTGTGAAACTTTACAAAGACAAAAGTGTGAAGATGTGAAAACAGGAAAATAAGGAGTTATTAGGAGGGACTTGTGTTTAATAAATCAACACAATGGTTTAAATTCTTCCCAAAAAACAATGTGGACTTACAAAATAAAAAGGAAATGTAATGAACATTGCATTAGACAAATCTCGTAACACTACTTTTACATGAGTACTGTGAAGATTGGGCAGAAACAACAACAGCTACCATCGTGAACATGAAGTATGTGATTTATGTCCTATGTTACTGTTTAGCATGTGGAAAATGTCACAAGCGTGAGTTATCTAATTTTGAGGAAGTACAAATCATTTTCCTAAATTTGGTAAATAACATTTGAATTAATATTAAATATTTATTTTAATGTTACTGGTTATTTCCATAATCCTAAGAGTATTGTTCATCTGGGCAAGACACTGAAATTCCTGATTAATTCTTGATGTCCAAGGATTAATCTTGAAGCGTCTATACAAGGAAAGAAAGGTAATTTATTAAGTAAAAAAATGTATTAGTTCATAAAAGAACATGGATTTATCATTATAGTGAGAAAAAAAGACGAATGACCTAATAGATTAATTCTTGGGTCAGCTTGATTGGACCTTTACCAATCAAGCTGATTGGTAAAGGTTGTTTGGTATGGGTGTCTAATTTGTGTTGTAAAATGTGGAGCAAATTTGAAAAAAAAAAATGTATATCACCGCTAGCCAGTAGATGCACAAAGTTTTTAATATTACTTTGGTGACAAGTGTGGAGCATTAGACTGATGGTGTAGTGATCAAAGATTCCCTCAGACTGGAGATTCTGGAGATCTTTAGTTCGATCCTCACCTCTAGTTGTTTTTTTTGTTTTGTTTTGCTGTCAGTGAAAAAGTGAGTTTAAAGTTAGTTTGAAATAATCCCTGGAAAGCTGTCTCGACAAGTCTTGAGGAGAAACACATGCATCTGCACTTGTATTGTAACATTACACAATAGCTGCCACCTGCAGCGTACACCTGAAAGATGTGAAAAGTTTTCTATTGTATTTAGTCAGAATTATGGACAGTTGCAGAGATGCAGCTTTGGTACAAAACTTAAAAAGTTGATTGAAATTTGTTCATTTTACTTTTCTTTTCCAGTGCTCTACACTGTCCAAGTAAGAGATCATGCTGAAACAGAACGACTCTCTCTGAAGTCTGGGCGGGTACGGCTGAAATTTAGAATTGATTTCTAATAATTAGATTTTGCAAATGACAATTGTTTGTAACAGCAAAGTTGTCAGATCTCAGGGATTGATTAGATCTCTTCTGGTTGAAAAATTGGGAGAGCAGCAGTTTGCTCCTCCACTTTTAAAAACGAGGGAGCAGCTGTTTCACTTGCTACATTTAGGGGTCTATCTAGTTTACAAGAAAAGTTTCTCTAAACTCATTACAAAAAATATGTTCAACAAAGTACACTCCGGACAAAATGCATAAATGACCAATATAAGAATTTGATTCCAGACATTACCATTTTCTTCAGACATGGAAGAAAATAACATAACTGTATTATGTTTGTATGTGCAGCGTGTTTCTAGGTTTACCTCAGTTCCTGCCCAAGTGGCTTGCAGTTGGCTCGGAGGAAGCCTTGCAGCTGATAGTTTTCATCTGGCATGAAAGTAGTGGAAGGACAATGATTGCAATTCACAGTGGGAGCTGAAATGAAGCTATCATGGCAGTGGAGTTCGCTTCCACAATCGGAGTTTCTGTTTTGCACCTGTCCCTCTGGAGCGACAGTGAAACTGACGATTTTCGTGACCTTGCCCTAAGCTCCCGAAAAAGATTGTCTTACGTGTGTGAAAATGCCTCTGGATGAATCCGGTTGTCACACTCTGAGTCGTGTCGGTTTCTGTATGTCCTTGGTTTCTCCTGCTATGCCTTGATCCCTTTTTGTTCCTTTTTATTTAAAAGTCCAAAGACGTCAGAGTCTATTTTAATGTGTGTTGCTTGGTGTCAAAGAAGTCAAAGTAAGAAAATAAAAATAAAACAAACAAAAACAAAAAACAGACACAAAACCAGTCAAGAACAATTTATTACAGAATTATTTATCTTTTTTTTTTTTAATAAAACCATGATTTATATTTTATTTTCTTTCTTTTTAAGAAGTAACTCTATGCTTTCTTTACAAGTCAGTCTGAGCTATATGGTCACAGAAATGTGCTTATAGATAAAACAAATTTGCTCCCATGTTATTATTTATTGATTTAGAGAGAGCAGAGCAGATAGAGTGAGCACCAGAGTGTGTCCAAATTCTGAGTCTAATCCCTTACTGTGGCAAGCCCCAGTGGCCCTCTTCTCTTCTCGGCCTAAATGGAACAGGTGAAGAACCACAGCCTCTCGGGGCTGGCCTCACATCTCACTGGAACCCAAACTTAAATTGGCTTCTTCTCCTGCTGTTCCACATCAGTAATTACCCTCCCAACCTCTGCCCACAACAGGAAAAATGAATGTAGACAAATAAACAAATAAATAGAACGGCTGTGGGCCAAAGTCACAGTACTTTGCACCCACTTGTTAAATCTGAGCACAGAAGAAGGGAAATGTAGTATTAATGTGTGTGGTACCATATCTGTTTGCACAAAAAATAAATTAACAAATACATCTTTAGAGAGGTCATATGCTATGTTGTTAGTGCCTTTGGCAACCAGTTTAGCAGGAGTTTATATTCATGTTTGCCTAATTTACTTGAGTTAAATCTTTACTAATTAATTCTAATAATAGCATACTTGTGTTTTAAACATCAATACTGGGCCAAAAAAGGGCAAATTTCTTAGAAACCAAACAGGACATAATATTGGCTCCAGTTAACTGTTAACAGGAGACAATACTAAGGCCTGGTACCTCTGCTATGTGGCTATGATTCAGTACACATCTAATATGATACATTAAAGCTAGATAAGCAACAAGCAATGATTCACTCCAGAGACACACATATAGAAACCAGTTGTTGAGAGAGGACTTGCCCTTTTTCCAGTAAAGAAATTCTCTTCTGACATTTTTTACAGTGTATATTGTATGATTCAAGGTAGCATTTCAGAATTTAAAAGCCTATATAACCAGTGCCTCAAATCTTTGTAATCTTGACCAATAAGACTCTGACCAACACATGACGTGCCCCCCGCCCCCGGGTGCCTCTCTCAACGTGAAGCTGCTGTGCACAAAGCAGACAGGTGGCCACAAAAATAAACAGTATAAGCTATTGATTTGAAATAGATTTATAAAACTATGTTCGAGCTCTGCTTGTAATAAATCTCACATGACTATGGAACCGCTTTTGTCCACTTGAGCAACTGCACCCAGAATTTCTGTGCATGCCACTGAAATTTGACGTTTGTTTGAGTGCTACACAGCAGGGTGACGTTAGTTTGAAGAACCGAGGAAACACCACTGAGTTGATGATGAGAAGGGGACACAAGATGCAGCGAAAAATTGTAGGAGGCAAATACAGCTTCTAAGCTACAAATAAACACGGGACTTTATTTAAATAATTCCCTTAAGGTACTCCTGAGAGATTTCCTTTTTGAGAATGGGACAGAAAGACAACATGAACTGAAAAAGCCTCTGGACACAAGCTTTGGTGCTCTGGCAACAAAATCTGATTTTGACAAAATACACATTGTATATTTCACATTTATTCCAGTTGGAAACCCATGATTGATCAGTTATAACAGCATTTTGACGTACAACACTGCCTTCGGTGTATTTGCAAGAGGATATTTTGGGAAACGATCGTAAAATCTTTGAAAGAGGTATATGTGAGACAACTGTAGTGCTCCATGTCAGAACATTTTAAGTAAGAAACAAATGAAGAACTGACAACTCTTGTCCTTGTGCTTTGGGATGTCAACACATCGCCAAGTCTCTACGGAAACCTATTTTCTGCATTCGCAGAAAGCTATTAACTTAAACAGGAGATGTTTAAATGCCTTTGCCCTTGATGGCATCGAGACTCTGGCAAATCCTTTGAGATTTGCTCTGTTACCCGCCTTTTTGTGAAAGATCTGATTGTGTTCATGACAAAATTGCAAAAAAGGGCAACATAAAGGTAATGTGATAGAAGAAACCTAATGCTTAATGTGATGCACATTCAGGTGATTTACAAGGCATTCTCTCTGTAGGATGAATAAAAGTTATGCTAACTGCTGTGTAGCATCAAAGTGCAGTGGCTACAAAGGCCCACAATCAAGGCTTATCCTGCGATATTGTTGAATAGGTTCACTATTCGGGTGTCATCCCTTTTAGGTAATCCAGGTTTGTATTTGTGGATTCATGTGTCTGCAGCGTGTTGGGAAATGAAAGACACCTTGTCATTATTTTTATTCTGCAGTCACAAACATGAGGCAGGAGGATAGCAATTACTCAGATTCAAAAACAACTCATGTACACAAACTCTAACTAGGCCCATGATACCTCTAGACATGTAAACAAACAGCACAGCTGGAGGTGAATTCTTTCAGCTGCCTCATTTTCAAATTTTACTTTAAATCTCTTGCCTGAAACAATAACAGCGAGACAGATAATCGTATTTTAATCTGCCTCGTGTCCTGATGTCAGCAGATAATGATATTCATATTCATGGTTGTGTTGCACAGACAAAAGCTTTTTAAATCAGGGTTTGCCCCCAGTCTCATAGCAAATAAAAGTAAGCTTGAAAAAGAGCTTGGAGGAAGAATCTGGTACTGTATTTAGGAGCAAGAAGATGCGGAGGGGGTGACATGCAGATTGTACCCATACTTTACCCCTGTTTCCCGTTAGCTGGGAAAATAGCATATGAAGTAGCGATGAAAGTATGTGTCTAATAATACCTTCAATTCTGCAGCATACATTACACATGAGATGATCTTCTATATCTTTAAAAAGAGAAGTTTTAAGGGTTACACTTTCTAAACGGATCAGTTAAGATTAGCTTGTTATTATCTCAAATTAGCAAAATGACCAAAACAAAACAATACTTGTAATATCACAGAAGAGGGGCTAATTTTGACCTGGCAAATTACACTGAAAAATATATTTTTTACTCAAGGTAACTTTGGTTGTTAAAATTTTATTTCCAACCTTCTCATACAAATGACAATTATTAAGATTAAAAGGCTTGTGCTGTGCTTTGCTTAATAAATGGGGAAAAACCCTGAGAGGGCATCACTTTTTTCCTTCAAAATACCAAATGCAGCATGAATGCATGATGACTGTCAGTAGCATGGAATCAGAGCAGCAGCAGTGCAAATGAAAGTAGCATTAAATACTACTTTTAGCACCACCAGAATCTTTCTTACAGCTTGTTAGCGCTGTAAAAGTGTACAATTCTTAGCTGTGCGAGTTCCGCCACCCAGTAACCATGTGTTTGGCAAACAGCAGGTTAAACTCTGCTCCTCTGCCTCCCACAGAAACGGAGCTCATACCAGCCTTAGACAGATCAATGAGCGCTGACCATCACTGCACACCAATTCCACACCTCACCAACATGCTGTATCTCTGCTCGAAACATTGCCAAGGTGGTGATGTGTTTTCCCACCAGGGTGTATGATCAAGAGATAGGACTCCAGCATGCCAGACCGAAGGAAGCAAGTTAGCTAGAACACCATAGAGTAGCTAAATAATGAAACACGGAACAGAAAAAAAGAGTAAAAGCCCAGTTGTGAACTTGGCATAAGAAACAGCAGCTTTTTCATAGGACTTTTTCCTCAGTCCTTTGCTTCAGTGTTCAGACAGATGGATTCATCCCATTTATTATTTGTATTAATCCTATTTCAATTACTGCAATTCAAATCTTCATTCTTATTAGTTTTTAAGAGCAAGTAAACACAAAACAACTACAGAAAATACACCTTATTACCAAATTACTTTTGAAAAATCAGTTTTTAATGTTATCCTTGTTGGAAAACACAGTTGACTTATATTTTTGGGCATCTGATCCATGTTTTTTTGTGTAAATAAAAACACAAACTTTGCTCAGAACCACTTTATTTATCTTACCTTAAAAAATGCTTTATTTTCATGTAAGTTGTCAAATAAAAGAAAAGTTAAATAAATCAGAATTAAAACATATTTTAGGGTTTATTGTATTAATGACAGATTTCTTAATAATTTTTTTTGTCCGAAATACCGACCTGAGTAGATTGCAAATAGGACTTCATGTGTATACTTTAAAGCTCAATTGCTTTTGTGTGCAAAGAAAAAGGGTACACTACATTTTATCTGTTAGATGGTTTATACTTTGTATTTTCATTGTAAATTTAACATGCTCTTCCTACTGTTGAAGTCTTTTACTTTGAATATTATTATAATGGATGAAATGGATGCAAAATAATAAAGCAGTTGATGTTGATGTTATTTACATTTCATCAGTTCTCTCCAACCATCAGTCACATTTTGCAAACAATAACTTGTACAAATATTCCCTATGTTCTTTGATACAGTCTAACAGAGTAGGCATGTGCTTGTACAGGACTTGCTCATATAATCCTGAGAGGTAATTAACTGTCCAGCTGCCATTTGGTAAGTATTTTATTAAAAGGAACCAGCTATACAAAGGAGAAGCTCACACGCTTAATGTTGTGACTTTATGCAAATAGGCAGATCATTAACAGATGCATAACACATCAAGATAAATGATGGTTCTGTGGCCCAAAACATCACAACAGTTGGTTCTGACTGCCATGGGTAATGCATCATTTGCACAATAAAATAGACGGGAAAAGGCATAAAAAAACATCAGTTGGATTTAAAAGTTGGTATTGGGTTTGGTGATTTAGGGACTTATGGTTTGTTTCTGTATATCTTTGACCCAGCTTGTAAGCTAATTACTTTGCTGACAGCTGCAAGGTGGTGTCGCCCTTAAACAGGGTAGAATAAATGGGGCTTTATAACTTCTGAAAGCACAATCCTGCAAAACACGACTGAACATGACAATTTCTCAACATTTAGAGGCACAGAAGGCAAAAAAACCCCACTTTATAATTGTCAGAAGTAACCATGAAAATGGATTACTCAAGGACTTATAACTTCCCGGTGATGAATCATTTGCAGGAAGAAATAACAAAATATCAAAAGCCAAAATCCAACAAATCAGGAGCAACAAACAAGGGTTTAAAATCCACTTTGTAGGATTTATTATTAATCAATTTGTAGCAATACAGTAAGAGCAATGTCTCTCTTAAAAGTAGGAAAAAGTGAACAATAAAGGCTGCACTTTTATAACAGCTCTGCAGGCTTGCTCAGGTTAACACATCTACTTTAGCAGCAAGCTCTCACCTTAGCCACTTGTCATTTGTAAACAATCTGAGGGAGCATGTGTTGGCGAAACCTGTTGCCTGGGTTACTGTCTGCTGCAGATGTTAAGGCCCACTAGGCTCATTAGAGATGCCAGAATTGTCCAGAAACTGGCCAGGAGCTTTCAGAGCATTTTCTTGCCCCAGGGAAGGCAATAAGTAGATTCAGGCCCAGTCCAAAATCCTGTTGTTACCCAAACAATGATGAGCCCTTCTCTTCTTTAAACAATCCTTCATTCCAGTTCATATTGTCTTGTATATCGCACCTTGCATAGGTTTTGTATATCCTTTTGAGCTACAAACTGCAATATCTGTGTGACAGACCAACAAAACGTAGTGCATAAGTGAAGAGAAAGGATAATGCATGGTTTTCAATCTGAAAAGTGTACACTGCTTTTTTGAATGTGAAACCACCTTATTTCAGTTGGTCAATTACATATTACCTCAATCAAATACAACAAAGCTTGTGGTCTATCAAGAATGTGAAAATGTTCAAATATTATACTTTTGAATGGCATTGTATATTCAAGTTTACTTATTATTAATTTCTTGCTTCTGTAATTGTATCTATGATTTCAGTGCCAGAGCACCTTGCTGAGCACTGCTTTGCATAGACAGTCATAAAAAGCAAAACAGGCACGAAGCAAAATGCGTGAAGTCAAACTGCCAACTGCAGGTGAACAACCTGTCCTCCCACCCTGCCTTTCCACTCTTACTCTGAGCTACATCTGTCCTTCCACTGAACTAAATGATTGTGCCTAGATGGACGGCCTGTGGAGGGAGAGAGCAGACCACCTCATCCTTCATGTATTATGCCGGCAGAAGAAAACTGACAACCACGCAGATTCAGATTTTTGTGGTGACATAAGTGTTCTAAAAATTTCCAGAGTATGGTGCCACAAAGCTAAAAATGTGGTTATATGATTGTATGACAAACAAACAAGTATTAAATAACACACGCATCCATAGTTATAAATGAGGGGGTTATTTTCTTCCTTGCAGGTGTGACATCTACAAAATGTAAAGCTGCAAAATTTAGAGAAGATGCAAATATATTCTAGTAAGTCAGACATCTGGTATTCACTTAACTAACTTAACATATTTAAATACGGACAAAAAAGCCTCTGGCTCCATCTGTGTCAGCAGACTCCCAGACCTGTCCGTTGCCACCTGTACAATGCTTTTTCCACGTCTTTCCTCATTGCAGCACCGAGGCAGACAAGCTCCTCCATCACCCCGACTTAGGTAGGACGGCTGGATCTATGAGCTGCAACGAGGTTGAGCTGAAAGCCAGGCCAGACACATCTCACTTTAGATCAATCACATTTCCCCTTTCTGTCCTTGAACCTCCCTCTCCTTCTGTTACATTCTTTCTCCACGTCCTATTTAGGGAGGAGGAATATGTGATCGGAAAGTTTAACGGTATGAGAGGCACCTGCAGCGCTTTATGCTTTACCTACTTTGAAGTGTTTTTCCTCCTTTTCTCACTATTTTGAAGGTATTGGAAAGACAAACTCTTTGACTCATTTCTCCTAAGTTTGAAGTCCTATGCATGTCATGACCTCATCCACACTCAACAGTATCATTCTCATTTATCAAATTATAAAACAGTATAATTTTTCTGCGGTTGCATTACTGTAATTCAATTTCAGGCTTCTTGCTATTAGGTGGCTATTGATAGTAAAGGCATAAATGTATTTGTGTTGTCTGAATGCATCTCTTTGAGCATGACAGCAGCAGTGTCTGCTGTCAGCGGTTTGAATCAGCTGCTCTGTGTGATCATTGTTGTGTTGACACACCTCACTCTGGCACTGCCACTCCAAAATGAAGGAGCCATAAAACATGCCTGTTTGCCTCAAAGAACCAATCTATTCGAAAGCACTAGATGCCAAGTAAATCTTCTGTACCATCACAGAGACAATGTTCATGAATAGCTCAGCTTGCAATGATAGCATGGCAGGAGTAGATAAAGCAGGACGCGCAAGTGAAGTCAAAGCTCATGAATCTCTTCTGCAAGTTCACTAGCTGTAGAATGCAGCTTTATTGTTCTGTGGAACATTTGATATTTCTTTTTAGGGATTTATTTATTACTTCCAGGCTAAATTTAGTTTGAACGAAAACCACATAAAAAAATTATGGTATTTTCTGACAGACCAGAGAGTCAGACTACCATTTGTCAGGCATTTTATGTAGTAATTGATGCTCATTACATTTTGTCTTGTTTACTATAATGATATTCTGTATGGAAGTAGTCATGCTGTTACAGCTCAATATTTTATAACTGTTTTGTTTTTGCCTTAAGTGGCGGCCATTCATTTCATTATTTTATTTACATTTAAGTCTCTTGTCTGATTTTATATGACTGAAATGCTGCATCCAAAAGTAACTTTATACTCCCTTTCTCTTTTTTTATGGCTGCTACTCCAAAACTGTGGAAACATTCACTTGTTGTCTTTAATCTCATTTAAAAATACACTCTTCCTCTCTGGTCTTTAATTCAGTATAAGACACAGACAATGCAGGATTTATTTTACTCTTTGTTCTGGTAGTTCAACTTGTTTTTTATTCCTTGCTCAACACCTTTCAGATATTTTACCTTTGTGTACATTTTGTCATCTTACCTTTGTTATTTTGGTTTAACATTTAATATACACATATGACCAAAACCCTCATAATTGGGATTGTATCAGCTACTACAACATTTTTTTGTTTTGTTTTCCCCCCAGTTGATTGACCAAACGTTCTTGGTTTCTGAATTGTTATTTCTCCACATTTGCATTTTGGGATAGTGACAAACCTGTAATTAAACTCAGATTAAACTGTTATAAATCTGATATTTTCTAGGCTTTAAAGTTTTACTTGTCTACATTTGCCATGAATAGAAGAAAAGGGTATCCATTATTAGGCATTAAAACATAAGGCTTCATTCTTATAGTTATCAGCATACTGTACAGAGATGTAAGCAAGAGAGAAAAACATTTCTCTCTCCAAGTGAGATTGGACAATTTTTGTCACCTGCCTCACTGGCAAAACTTATTTCTCAATGTAATGATGGCAAGAAACGCTTAGCTCCTCATCTTAATCCAAGCTTTATTTATAAATTATTATTAAATGCTGGCGGTTTTTTATAACATCACATGAACTATGACCCTAATAAGCCTCAATTCCTTGAACAGTATTTATGCAATAAACTACAAAATGTATGAATAAAAGAAGGAAAAGTCTACAGGTAGAAAGAGGAATAAAACAATAAAAAAAAACATTAAATTGATACATGCTATTTTTTTATGAAAATTATATTTTTAAAATGCATACAGGACTAACATTGTTTTACTATTTGCCGATTTCCTTTATAATCAAAAAGAAACATCACAGTTACATGAAAATAATTTAAAATCTAAATATATCAGGAGTATTGACGTCTTGGTTGTGCGTCATACAAATTATAATATAGGTCAAAGCAACCTTTATGAAAGTCTACATAAGATAAATGAAAAAAAAAATGATAAAGATGAAATAAGTCTGAAAAAAAATAGCGTAAAATGCTAAAAGACCTAGCTTTTGTCTTTGCTTACTTTGGTTAAAATCTTGAGTCTCATTGATTGAGCACTGTAATCCAGGTCAGAGCCCTGAACTGGCAGCCACACAAGCTGCCCAAGCAGTGAGCCAGCCAGGTTGAAATTGATCCTAGCTCACAAATCAAATAGTGTTCAAATCCTCAGTGCAATGCAGCTGTTGTTTGAACTTGGTGCTAGCAGTGACAAGAAAGAGACAGGCAGAAAGAAAAGAAAAAATGTGCTAGAGAAATAAAGAGAGAAAAAAGTATATCCTTAGTCTATCATTTGATATACAAGCATCATCAAAACCATATGCATCAATTAAAAAGAGGTGACAAAAATTAACCCCAGACTTCTTACATTATTTTTAAGATGAGATCAGTTAAATTATGATTGCTAAATTATCTAGAATTTGCATTTTTACATCCCAACGGCAACAGAATCAAATGTTGCTCCATAGTGAGCTGTTGATCTAAATAAAAGGCCATAGAAGCCTTTTATTGGCATGACAAGTGAGGAACTATTGAGAAGGAGTTGCAAACATGCACAAAAACAATTTCATTCTAAGGCAGACTGCCTGCTTCGATCTCCAATATGGTGATCCCTGCTGAACACACAGGACTGCTCAGCAGATCGGCACTGTGTAGAAACAGAACATGGGACAGTTTGGGTTCAATCAATCACTGCAGCACAATTTATGCTGAGGGTTAGGACTGTAATCGATTTAAAGACAGGTTTCTGGAAAATTCACTTAACAAGAGCATGAAAGTGCTTGGATTAACACACATTATTGGTCCCGAAGTTTTAATGATAAATAAATCAATGTATGTCATTTCCCAGTCATTTCAGATTGGCTTTGGCAAAATACCTTCAGTTTAAAATAACAAAACTCATATTACAAAATAAGATGAACAGATATTTCATGCAATTATCAGCCAGTAAATTGCTGGGCATAAGGTTCATACTCCCATGTAGAAAGCTGCCAGAGATGACACATTACTAATGAGAGCAGAGATGCTTTGTGTGGGAGAGCTAACTGACAGGCTCTTCCTGGGCCTTGTTGCTTTTTTCTTGGCTGAATCCTTGCTTTAAAGTCAAATAGTCTAAATAAAATCCCTTCCTTTTCACTTTTCACATCCTGTGTTCTCAGAATGTATCAGCCTTTATCTGCTTTGTAATCCTCAGACATTTTCAATTCATCATAAGGATTTTTTTATATTTTTATGTTAGGCTGTTTTTCTTGTAATTACGCTTCCGGAAAAAAAATGCGCTAGCGTACAAGACTTATTAATCCAGGCAGGAAGTTTGAAATCTTATCAAGATATCTGTACTGAAGAGATTTTTGAGAAACATCATCCATTGCTCATCAGTCTAAGGGCACTTTGGGATGTAAAGTAATTCCTCCTCCCTGCTAATACAGGCCTTGCTCCAATTGCCACTCGAGCACATGCCTTCTGGTGTATGCCTCTATTAATATTAATTTACTTCAGGAAAACAAATTTGATTTTGCTGTTTGAAAAGGATGTGTGAGCTCAAAACATGAACATAAGCCTAATCCACTCGTATCAAATCCAAGGAAATTACGATGTAATCAGGAATACTCAAAATGTACAAAGTGTGTCCAGTTTTAGAGTCCGGTTAGAAAAGTCAAGCACAAAATTATAGAGGAAGGTTATTTTCAGGAGAAAAGGCTAATGTTTGAGCTAAATTGGAAAACAACCAAAGTGAGCATGAGCCTGTAATAGATTCTAACTATGTGAAAACATTAGACACACCACACTGTCACAGATTATGGTGATTAGAAAAACTCAAATAAAACTGTGGGTAACTGAAGTGGTACTCAAAAAAAGATAAGTAGTACTGCTTTAGTAGCTGAGCCAAAACATTTCCAAAAGTGTTTCTTTGTTGTTGTTGTTGCCTTTATTAAATGAATAAAAATACTTTGGAAATTTCCCCTTATTTAATCATAACCAGTTAAATGAGTGCAAAGAGCAAAAGCTGGGAAAGAACCAGAGCTACTGTACACATTTACTAAATGTGTACAAATTCCCAAAATTTTTAATGCCAAAAATGATTTGTTTTTCTTTTCTGTACTTCTCCAGATCAGAAAAAAATTCATTGTTTTTCTGACTCTTTACTAACCCTGGATATATCATCCCACCAGAACTTAGCCAATGCCAAATACTTGGAGGAGATATTGTGGGCTGTCTCCACAGTTGATGCAATGTTTATTATTTTTACCAATATACCTGTGCTTTCACACACAACAGTGTTGTTTTGAAATGACCTGGAAAAACAAAAAAAAAAAAGGATCAATGCAGACATGGGCAAAAGAAGATGAGTTTATCTCAGTGTTTGCATACAGGCATTATGTTTTTCCTCTTAATTAAAACCTGAAAAAAGTAGCACATAGCAATGTCTTATAATCTCTGAAGGCCTTTGTTCTGGTCCAAGAGAAGGTCACACCTAACAAGGCTGTGTTCACCATGGCGACAACAGCATAATCCCATCAGTGTGCATCAGCCTGTCTTATTGTATTTATCTGCAGGGTTTTTAGCCCTGGAACACTCCACATTGATTGCTGTCCAAGAGCAAATCCTGGTGTCAAAGCAAGTAAAACTGGAAAGCTGCACAATTCCACCTGTATGGTTAAAGTTACAGAGAAAACAGAAAATGCCCTAACCTGTTAGTGGTGCCTCATTAATCTGGAATATTATAGTCAATTTTAATTTCTGTGCATCAAAGCTAACACTAGCTCTTTTTTGAGCTTCCTTTTTAATTCCACAGTTTGTTTAAACTGAGCTCAAACTGAGGACATCAACATAAAAGGAAAGTAAAGGTAAATAAAGCAGTTTGAACCAAGTAAAGAGGTGTAGTTCCAACATAATCTGAGGAACTATTGATAAAATAATAATTCCTTGACTGTTTCAAGAGAAATATTTTTGAAGAAGTCTAAAATCTATTATGTTGTGAATACAAAACATTTCTTCTTTGACCTTTGAATTTTATCCGACTCTCAAAACAAACCCTTACATTTATTAATGCAACTCAAGCGCATTTGCCAAAAGTGTGCACACAATCTATTCCATAAAATAATTATGAAATTCCCTCATCATCAAGTCACAATATTCTAGCCTTAATTGCCATGAAGTCGTGGAGAGAGAGAAAAAAATAAAGTGGCAGTTGCTTCTGGAGACAAAAATTTAATAAATGTCATGAGGAGAAGTTCAAACCCATTATGCTTAAAACATCTACTGTATATGTTTTCTACAGTAAAAAAAGAGCCTTAACTGTTACTAAAGGGATCCAAAAGGACTCAAATGTTGAGGAGAACAAAGAACTAATGAGAAATGTGTTTTCTTTGTTATACTAAGTCATGTTTCAGTAATTGTAAGTTTGAAATATCAAAAAGATTATGCTTTTTTTATCGTTTTGCTGACATAAGCAGTGGTTTCAACTAAAAGAAATGAATGCCTCCGTCATGTGTTACCATGCCACTGTAGAGACATGTGACATTGTTCCCAACATGAATAAAATAATATTAAATTGTGCTCACATGACACAACATTAACATAACATTATTGTTATTAGATTTTCTTTATAAAACACTATCAGTTTGGAATTTGTATATTAGCCACTCAACTGCTGGTTCATTTGATTAACACTTCTAATTTAATCAATACTTAATCCAACAAATTATGACTGATTAGAAAACTATATATTTTATATGTCTAGAAATATCTCCTTTACTGGAAATGCAAGGTTTTTATTCACATCATGCCACTCTTGGACTGGAGGAATAAGAAAACATACAAATGAGCACTGATAAAAAGGCCCCTGGAGAGATGGGTCATCGCCAGAGTGGAATCAGAATTAAAGCAGAGAAAAACATTCATCTTGTTTTTCACCATCGCTTTCACTGATGAATTTAAAGATTTTTGACAGAACAAAGCATAACCCTTATTCCTCCTTCAGCTTCTGGTTAACATGGTTTATTACTTTGGGACAGCAACTGCCTGCGTATTTACCAATGATCATGAGTAGAAATGTACTTTATTCATAAGTAAAGTACAAAAAAAAAGAATTTTTGGATTTAAGGACAGAAAAATGCTCACAGATTTAAAGGAAATTGTCATTCCTAACATAGTCAAGTACCTAATTTTCTCCTGGAGCGTTGTTATTTACTCTAAAGTGTAATTGTCTAAAACAATGAAACTTAAAAGTTAATCAAAATAACTTACAGGTATTTAGTTACATGTAATAATAATAGCAAGATTTATTTTGGTTGTTAAAATTAAGTTGTGCTTCTGAGTGCCTTCTGTTTAGATACTGTATACTTTAAATTAGATATTATTATAATGTCATTTCTTTTATCTGTTTGTTTTATTACAATGTGTAATATTAGAGCTAATTATGAAATTATCCACAATGCAGTATATACATACTGGAGATAGAAAATAAGATTATCATAATCCTAATCCAGTTCATTTATAAATTATTTTCACCAGAGGCGGTTAGAGGCTGTTCAGCGCCCTGGGTGAACTGCCGTAATATGTCTTACCCTAATATGTGAAAGAGATTAGCTGTGTTGGAAATAACATAAAATACAGTTTATGTGAGAAAAAAACAATAAACGACAATAAAAAGAGGTACCAGGTAAAGCCATAATCCATATGCTACTTTTGCAGAGGTGTGAACTGCAGTTATGTAACTTCATTTTAGACTCTACTTGTCTGTAAGACTTGATAATTTACCACAAACAGAAAGCCTGTTAAAACAGAAAAGTGCTGAGAGCAATGATGGGCTGTACAAGGCACATTGGCCCATTTTTCCTCCTCCTGTTGCTGCTGCATGCACACTAAATCCCCTGTGATGTTTACCTGCTTTTCTTCTCCATCTAACAATGGCAGGAAAAAAGCAGACAGTGGCTAGAGGTCCTCTCATTCAGGGCTATCAAAGAGTGTGCAAGGTTGGAAGAAAGAAAGAAAAAAAGACTGAAAATGTTGCCAACTATGCAGCACAGCTCTGAAAAATAAATAAAGTGTTTCTAAAACTTTGTATTTTTCAGATTTACATCTTTGTAAAATATTTTGTAAAACATGTAAAAACATGTACTTTGAAATGCCTTGTTGCTGAAAGGTGTCATACAAATACAATTTTAATGATTCATATACATGTGAAAATGACAGCAAACAATGGTACATCTTTATTCCTGACTCTGACCCAGAAGGAGAAGAAATGAAGGCTCCTGCATAAATATCAAGGATGAAGCAAGAGGTTTCTGAATGGTAAGTCAAGAACAAAACACAGCAGTAAAACCACCTGTCCAAACGTGCTGGATCTCTGCTTGGGTTGATCGGTGAGGGGCAGGGCTTGGCTGGGGTTGCTATGTAACAGGCAGCGCCTGCCACCTGTGACTTAATAATTCAGCTTGTTTTTCAGAAACAAAAAACATTCATGTATTAATAGAAAATGGATGAATGTTTTCTTTTTTTAAGACCCAAATGGAAGTAGAAAATTGTCCAAACAGTGAAGTTTGCATAATAGGTCCTGTTAATTCTATTTAAGTAACATTTTACATGAAAAGCAAAGGTATTATATTTGACTTATACTTATTATAAGTGAAATTAACTTGACTATCAAGCTAACCTTTATGTAGTTGTACATGTAATTTATTATTTTATTGACATGAGAGTAGAAGTGTAATATTAAAAAAGCTGTGTGCGGATCGGTTCAGCTCATTCTTTTCTCAGTTTAATGCATGGGTCGTGTGATTTTTTTTATAAATAACCATTGCAAAAAGCAGCACTGATTTTCTGACATTCCTTTTTTTAATATTAGTTCCTCCTTCTGCACCAAAACGTGTATAAAAAATGTATAAAAACAATAGGCAAACTCCTATTCTTCAGTAACGAACCATGACTATTTGACTGAGCTTATTGAAGTTTTTTCCAAATTGACACCAGTGGTACTAATGTGAAAACATCTGAAATTTGTTTATGAATACATTTATGAATCTATTTTAAAAGAACAAAAATCTAAATCAATACAGAGAGGAGCTATTACATTAAATCTGACTAAATGTCAGTTTTCATACTGACAACTGACTCGTCCTCAAGAAGTAGATAGGAAAGGAGCTCTACTTCTACATTTTCTGTCAAAGATTTCAGATCAGCACTTACTTAGAATGTCAAAACCAAACTTCGTATCAGACATCCGACGTGAGTCTTTTAGTAACTATTCACCAGGAAGTGTGGTACACATTTTTAATTACAAATAATTTTCAGATTAAATGACAAGCAATAAAGACTGTTCTCCTGAGCCACTTTTAAGATAAATAAGAACAAGACACCTAATTAAACAAGAAATGGCTCAATGCAATAAAAATCATGCCTTTTTTTTTTATCTCCAGGCCTTCAAGGTACCAACAGTGTCTTGAATTTTAATACATTCTAGAAGAATGTGTTTTGAAAACTAAATTATCTCTTTCCCCAGAGTCATTTGAAAAGATCTGAGCTCTAAATATACATTGGCCATTGCCTTGTTCATAGAACTAAATAAAAAAAAAAGTGAAGCTGGGCTTTTAATCACGGTTTGGACTAAGATAGCTCACGTTTGACATCTTAAATTTGTTCTAAACACACGTGGGTTCAAGATTGCAATTATGATTTACACTATGTCAATACAAAGGAAGCTATAGAACTTTGGGGACAGAAGTTCTATTTATGCTTTTAATTACTGATATGTTATTAATTTTTTAGACAATATTGTTTGTAGTTGCTTTTCATCCCAAGCACTGCTATGGATCCCTTATGATGTCTGTAAAAAGATTATTACATAAGGCACTTAACATAATAGAGAACAGCATGCAGCCTTTGCACAATACACCCTTGGATAAATAAAGTATCTCTAGTCGAGGCTTCTTAAAGCCCACTACATTAGCGGCCAATACCAATAGAAAAGGTCATTTGTGCTGGTTTCATTAAGCTTATGGAGAGAATGTCAGGGTCCTTAGTTGTTTGAACTTTTAGTTTGATTGGTGTTTTCTGTTTTGATTATATCTTTAATGTTTAGTTGTTCATATCCTGCCATTTTAGTTTACGCATTGTATTAGTTTATTCAATCTCATCCATTGAGCTACACTTTAGTTCCTATTTGTTTTCTGATTCTCCCATCTTTGCTTTAATTTAGATCTATCCTCTCAGCTGCACAGTTTCAAATCAGCCACTTCCCTAGCAATGATTACAAGGATTTAGTTCAATATATTGCAAAAGTTTTCATAGCCCTTGAAATAATCAACATTTTGTAACATTACAACCATAACATGTATTTTTTGGGGATATTAAAATGACTATCAACTTGCAGTCAACATGCAGCCACCATCATGATTATCATCGGGGTTGGTAAAATAGATTATCGTCTTCTCTGTCTTTGGGATGGTGTGTTCAGAGTGATATATAATGCGGCTATCCTGCCAGAAACAGCATTTAATATTTAAACAAGAAAGTTTAAATTTGGTCTCTTCTGGATAGAGTAAAATGCAAACAAGACTTCTTGTGACTTTCTTCCAACATGAAGGTCAGATGGATTGAATGACTAATAGTTATAAATAAGGATATAGAAGCAATTCAAGTGGCATGACTATGTTTGCAATCACATCAATGTTCACATAATTGCATAAAGAAAATAAAACATAAAACATAATATATTTGAGAAAGAACTCAAAAAAGTGGTCTGGAAAGTGGCAATGAATATATTATCAGCCATCTAAAGGTATCTAGAAAATACTGTTTCTGAAGTATTACTTTACAGTGGGTCCATAGAAGTATATCCTATTGTAAAGATATACTTTCATAATAAGTGTTGTTGAAGTTGGGAAGAGGTAGGCAAGTGGAAACGGTAAGATGTGAGCAGGATCATTCTTCATGCCTTACCCGTTTTATTTCATGGCTTTGCTTTAGTGCTGACTCATAACATGTCAAATTTACAGTGCTTCCATTTTTTAAGAGAGGAGTTTGGAGATGAGGCTGTGGAGAAACAGTAACTCTTACAATGTAGGCCTTGGCTGTGATTTATAGGTGAAGTGTCATATTATATGTACTTCCTATATGTTGCACTTTGATTCCTGGTTATCACTGCTCTGCTCTCTGTTGACTGAGTGCTTATTTTTTATGACCTTGTTTTCTGTATTAGCACATGTAATTTCCCTGATTTTTCTTACAACTATAGAGCCATAATTTGCATCAGCTATATTCTGGGTTGTATTAAATCCAAGCTTGAATGTGCTATAATATGTAATTTTGGTCTGGGCTAAATTTGCAAAGGGATGGATTTGTCTGAAAGGACAGGCTGATCAGATGGGCCCTTGGAGACCATAAGGACCCTATTTTGTTTTACTAATCCATTATATATGCAATGCAAATCAACAAGAAAACAAAGACCACGGCTTAATCTGTTTTTATAATGCAAGTTCAGAGCACAAATCAGGAGAGTGGCTGGCTGTCTGTGGGGAAAAAGGTCAGAAATTCAAAATAATGAATGCAAAACACTGACAAAAAGGGATTTTAATTAGAATCTGACACAAAGCAATAAGAACCTTTGAATTGTTGTTACGGCATAATGTTTATTAATGTGTTTATTCCTTGGCTTAAACACAGCGTCATGCAACCTGATTACTATATCAAAGAGGCGCAGACAGCTGGAACCCAGTGCAGGCTTTAGCGCTTTTCCACATCACAAACTAGTGGAGATGGAATTTGAGTTACCCACAGAGGATTAGAAAATATACTAAAAACTGAGACAAAATAATGCATGTTAAATTCTGAATCCAATCATTGGAAAGGTATAAGCAAAAGTCACACTATTGTTGAACATCAAGGTCTCAAATATTTTTCAGACTTATTATTGCAGCAAAAATGCAGCTTTTAATATAATTCACAGTTTGGCTGATTTTATTTTCGGGTTCCTTTAAATCTTGCTGGGCTCCATCTTACTTGCCCAGAAAGTGATTTTGAATCAGGCATTCTGCCAGAGTCAGCGCTGAACTAGATGACTGACTCTCATCTAATGGAAGCATCATTTTCAAAACAAACTCAATATACCCGTCCCCTCTGGGATCCCCTTGCATACAAAAGAAGAGCAGCTGCCTCAAATCTACAGGGATGCCATTCAGGGCCCCCTTCCACTGATTCGATGCACTGACAAGCAATGGCAGGCCGTATATTTCTTTACTTCAGACATGGCCCAGTACGGGAGATTGATATCCCAAGAATATAAAAACGGCAGAAAAAGCTATCTAAACCTTGTAAGGATTATGACTGAGAGCCAAAACAATGAGGAACCAAATGGGATTTATGACAGTCTCACAGTTTGAATTTGCTATTTCAAAGTATTCGGAAGGCTATTCAACAACTCCCCGTATGTATGAGAAAAATGTAGTATCGGTCAACTTTGCACACAGAGGAGTCTGTAACACTTGCTTCTCCAAATAAAAATCGAATGAAAAACACAAAAAGGTTCAAACACAACTGCCCAAAAACTGCCAATGCAGAATTATTATCAAAATATAGTAGAACAGCTCAGTACAAGAGCCAACCTTCTTTCCCCCATGAGCTGATTGAAGAGTAGTATGACCAAAAATAGAGTACTCGTGTCTCTAGCATAGGAGAACAAACAAACAGAAGGGTGAAAAAATAAATTGCAGGATCCAAATTTTTCCAGCAGTTCTTATAGCATTTCATAATTTCATATCTGAATACTGTTTGGTTTGAGTTTGTTACTTAACAGTGCTCCAAACAGTCTTAGAATGATGTGTGAAGAACACTAGATGTGAAAACTAACACTAAGATGATTCAATGGGAATTTGCACCATTGCATTGCTTTTTGCTGTCAAACATGAGTAAAGTCAGCATGAATCATTTTTCATCTAAAAGAATCCTTTTAAAACTTTACAGACTAATGGAAGTTGGCATGAAACGTCAACCTCAGTCCTGACACAGGAACCAACCTGAGACTGTGACACGAACACACATTGATCAAAAGGACTGACTGCTGGAGTTCTTATTAAATCAGCCATAAATACAAAAACAAGGCGCAACAGAGGGTCTCTGCCTCTGTGGTTCTCTGTGGTCTCCTTTTGTTGTTATGCATTTAATGAGATACTGTATCAATTCAATTCAGACTTCTGAATTTCTATTAGCAGAAAAAAGAAGCCTACATAGTTTGGTGAGATTTGTAGAATAACTTTAACCTCCAGTTTTTCTATGTTTATAGAATTACATGGATATTATTCGTGAAGTAAAATTTCTAAGAGTTTTTTTCTGAAGCAAGATCTCTTCTTAAGTCTCTCAACTTATTTAAAAAAATATATAATATTAAAATGATAAAACATGAGCAATCCAAACCATTTATAAAACCATACCAAGCCCAATAAACCAAATAACTGATTTTGTGTTTGCGTATTCTCAGCTTTGAAGCTTTCCTTTTTTCATTTGAAGCTCCCGACACAATGCTTCTATTCTTCATATTTATGTTTTATCGACATAACACACAGTGCTGGTTTTGAAATTGGCAAAGCTGATGGAAGCTAAGATGATTAAAAAAGCACTTACCTGTAAGGATGATTAAGAGTTCACAATGAACAGCACATGTGGAAGAGAAGAGAGAAAAATTATAAATTAGGACAACAATAAAATAAATACACATACAAATATTGACGTTGTATGAAAGCACCTGAATCCAACTCAAAGCTTTAAACACCTTCGCAAAAAAAGTCTTGGCTATAAATGAGAAAAAGACTAAAGGTAAGAAAAAAGCCATTTCTGAGTGAAATTGTCAAGGGATGTATGGCTTTTTGTTCCTACATATTTCTCCTTTCAGGTCTGGCAGTGAATGAATCCACACATTTATTTGATTCATTGTTATGTATGGTATTTAAATGAGAACTAATAAAAGGAAACCTACAGGACAGTGTTACTGGGTCGTTAGAAGATAAAGAATCTTTGCCAAAATGCATAGCAGCTTTCCTAGTATCACCTGAATTTCAACAATATCTCTACTCCATTTACAGTTGCCTACTAGTTTCTTATCTAGGCATTTAAAACTTTTAGCCAAAAATATGGCAAAAATATTTGAATGCTGGACTAATTTTAAAACATCCATCTCATTGGCTTTACACATTTAAAATGAACTACCTTTTGCAAGCCTCCAAGTAAAAATTATGTACCATTAATACACAGTAACAAGATATGATGTGATTCAGTAGTTGAGAGAACAAGACATTTGTCAAATACTGTCCCAGGGGTAATTTGTACCCAATGAAAACATAGGATGCAGTATTTTCACCACACTGTCAGATTATTGGAACCTCTTTCTTCAGTAAACGTGGCATCGGAAAGACGAAAGGCAAGCGATCCTGTTCAAAAGCCGTTGTGACCCTGCATCTGCAGCTCTGAATGAGGGAGGCTCATTTGTAATGGAGCCGGATTGTCTGGTGATAATCCAGTTATCACTGCAACGCTTCAAAGGGCACAATTGAGATGGCTGTTTATCAGTTATACAGTATCCACATTGCATTTTCACTGCATCTCGAGCCTCACCCTGTCTCACACGCTCACCTGTTAGACCTGTATTTATTTGTCAGCAAAGTGCAATCAAATGAAATAGATTAGGGCTCTTGGTACTGGTGGAATTATATTGGTAAAACTAAGCACATCCCAGTGCAGGAAGGTATGTTGTGCATGATGATAATATCCTTTCCCTCTGCCACTTCATTTTTGTATTCACATTTTCCTGTCAAACATCCATCACTTGAGGCTAGGTCTCACAATCGATAAGAGAAATCAATGAGTCTCATATTAAATATCTTACACATGATTTAATATAGAATTTTATTTCTTTCTATTATATCTTTCTTACCTTTTTTAATCCTTCAGTTGAACTCAAATTTATTATTCCATTTACAGTATCACCCGTTATTTTTGAGCATTAATTTACATTTTTTCCTCTTGTGAGAATATATTAATTTTTGGCTCCAGGATTTAAAATATCTATTATGTAAACTTAGTGAATAGTTGGTCTTAAAAAATGTGTACTAAATAGCAACATCTTCACCAAAGGCAAAAGATGTCCAATCACTGCTACACTGCCTTTGACCTCTTTATATGACAGC
The DNA here is from genome assembly GCA_902982915.1 of Phalloptychus januarius. Lineage (NCBI taxonomy): Eukaryota > Metazoa > Chordata > Actinopteri > Cyprinodontiformes > Poeciliidae > Phalloptychus > Phalloptychus januarius. The sequence goes on from CADWAE010000297.1 coordinate 538,928, forward strand.
TAAGTATATAAAAATGGATGATGCAGATAAACCACTTGACATGCAACAATGTAAGAAGAAAAATAAAACACACAGATCCTAACAAACAACATAATATTTGTAAATTAGTTTTAACTGAACAAGGATTGAAATGTTTGTCACATGGGGTGTAACGTGCATTGTTGTTCAAGCAGAAGCAGAATGAGGTCAATAACTAGTGATATTCAAAAATAACTCTGTATGAACCAAGTGGGATGTGTTCTATGTTGAAAAACCAGACACATTTTAGCTATGAGACAAACAGATATCAAAAGTAAGTCAAGTCTAGTTACCTATTTGCAGATTTCTGTTTGAGATATATGAGGTCATTATTATGATGCTACAACAAGCACCAACATATTGTTGTTAACTACTAGCAGCCCAGGGTCTGTTATCACTGGTTCATAAATCAAATAAACTATATACCAGAAAAATATGTGCATGATTGGAAAGAATAGAAATAATTTGGAGAGGCCCAGCCAAAGCAATGGTGATATGCAAAACATTTACCATGAATGTTAAATTGCTGCCAATAAAAATGTTTCCATCAATTATTGAGCAAGGTACAAATACATTTCAGCAAGTCATTTTCAAATGAAATGTATATTGAAGCTATTTATTTCTTAAATGATATTCTTTTTACATTTCCTTGTTATCTATTGGAAGATGTCTTTCTAATTTCCTATCCGAAACGTGGTTGACAAAAATAATAATTTAAATCTGCCAGAGGAATGAATCACTCTGGGTTTTAGTGTACATGACAGGAGTCATATGCTTTTTTTTTCCCTTGCCAGCATACATGGCCTGATTAAAAACAGTGTGGCAGCTGCTTACTAGTGAAGAAAATGTCACGCAATACTTCGACTGGGACTACACTGTAGAAGAAACAAAAATAGCAAAAGATTTCAGACTTCAGCAGTTTTAATAATCTATTTCCCTTTGTCATATATTGGTACAATTCTTAATGTAGCTTTATTTTCTTTCTTTAACTGTTTTGATATTCCATGTAAAATCACTATTTGATCTGTGGGGCATGGTGTCACACTGTCTGGACAGAATTTGTAAAACAAGCAGCAATGGTTGAAGAATAATATTATTTGAAAGGTAATAAATACTCTCATGATGCAACTTCAACACAATATTTTAAAAGAATGAAATAGAGTTACATAAATTTAATGAAAAAACATCCTAAAGTATGCCTGAGGTCATGCCAATTGATGGGAGAAGAATGTAGGGCCAGAAACGTCCATCATTTCCTGGTTGATCATTTTAATGCAGCTCCAGTTGCTCATTCATGTACAAAACTCACAGATTTAGAAACTCTGAATTCATCACAACTAAACTATTTTATACCTATAATAGAAACTTGCAAGCTGTCCCCATGAAATCAGAGAACATTTTTTTAAAACTGGGGGCATGATTGATATAAAATCATAGTTGGTACACTGACAACAAGAAATGCCTTTGGTGCTGAACGAGGAATTGGGCTTTATCAGAAACTCTGATGCCAATTTTAAAAAGTCTTGTTTTGGATATTATTAATAAACAATGTAAAGTGGTTGAATTGAACGATGCTCCCTCAAAGACTCATTCAAAGTAACCACATAAACAGTGACACAGAGCCTGTTTTCCTTTATCTCATACAAGTTAATGTGAAAGGCCATGACGGTCTATTTGCTTGGTTTCATGCATCAGTAATTACAGCATGATTGATTAGTTTCAATAATTTTATTTTGTTTTCTTATCTGCTCCTTGTAGGTATCAGCAGCTGAAGCCCAAATGTCTTTGTTCATGCCGGCGCTCTGACTGATTTTAAAGCTGCGATAAAGGTTGAAACGAACTTAAATAATTGTATATTCATCCCAAGCCAAAGGTCTTTGTAGTCACTGGGGCAAAGCATTGCTTTTTTTTATTTTATTTTTTATAAGGACCCCAACTTGCACTCGTCTCATTTAGTATTTTGAGAAAAATGTTCAGTTTTTCCCCAAGAAGAAAATCCACATTCTACTGAAATTAATGTTTTGCTTATTGATAAAATATTGTTCAACTGTACATGCATCCAACAATAAAGACGGCAAGACTTAATCTACCCAAGAGCAACGACACAATTTTAATTTAAGAAACATTAAAAAAAACCTAATTGCTTCATTTCACAATTGCTTGAATTTGAAGCCTCATAATTCTAATTATATTAGTGCTGTAATTAATGAGATAATCAAAACTGACTTATGATGTGGAATGCATGTGTTAGACTAAGGCTTCATGTGGGCTCAACCTATCTTTGTGACAGCTCCAGCATTTAGGTGAGTAATCACCCAAAGGCAGTTTCAGAGGAAAAAGCCATCTTTAAGCCATTAATTAGTCCTTCTCTCTTGCAGCACTTACTCAAGGTAGGTCACAGCTACAGCAGCTTCCTTGCAACCTTCTGTTTCTGACTTTGCCCCTTTTTGTCACCCTCCATGATTGCTGTGTCATATTGCTTCTTTATTTCTAGCCTTTTTCCTAAGTTAACTTTTGTTTGGCTGAATAGACTTTGCATTAAATAGATGGCTGCAGCAGTAAAATATATCTGTATATATAATTAAAGTGGAGCTATTATGCAAACTTCTCTTTCTACATGTTTTTGTACTTTCATTTGAGTCTCTACTAATTCTAGAAAAAGTCCAAGTGTTGAAAAAAAAGAAAAGAAAAAAACAAAGCAAAACCACTTTTGAAGACTGAACGGCATGCCACTCACAACTTAACACCAATTGTCAATAAAATTTAAATAAAATCCCTCCTGTGTTCAAAGTTTTATTCACATCCATAGGCATTAACGATTCCTAAGCATCTATGCACTTCCAAGGCAAGACAAATGTAAAATGTCAAACTGTAAAATGGAAATACATGTATAAGGCAAACTTATTTTCTTATTTGGTTCACTTCATCCTATCCCCTCGATATGCACTGGAACTCAGGGGCTGGAAGCCTACAGGGCAGAATAATTTATGTTGCACTGTATCACTGAGCAGTGGCTTGTTCCTGCCACTGAAACAGCTTTTTGCCTATGTGGTTACAGAGGAAAAGCATCCATGATAACGGTATTAGAAGAGTAAACTGGATTTACATATGTGCCATCAAATTATATATATATATAAATAATTATTGCAGTGTACAGTAATTGTGGCTGTTACGTGGGCGTTTTGAATATAATGCTGGGATAATTTGTCCTCCATTTGCAGGGCACACATTGAAATACTCATAAGGACTCGAGAAAAAAAAAAGATATGCAAATTGCTGGAGGGCAAAGTCTACTTTGTCTCTTATTAAGCACTGTATGCTGAAAATATTATATGCTGTAAGACTAATTTGACGTTTTAACTATAACTTTAAAGTTTAAGAGCAAATTTGTGCTTACAAAACATCTAGATCTTTAAACTATAATCAATCATAGGTTAAACTCTGATTGATCATAGTTTAATCTCTTAACTAGCACAAGGATATCGATGTCCACAGAGAACTTATGTTTGAGATAAAAGCATTTTAGGGTGGACATTTAAAATAAACACTAGTCAGGCATTATAATATCTGGATGGTAACTCTGTTTTTGTTGCCAAAACAACTGTGACGCATCAAGGCATGGACTAAAACCCTAGGATGTCACTTGATGCTTGAAGTTGTGTAAGTAGGAGATGGGGCATCTATGGGTTGCATTTGTTTGACCAGCACATCCGATCGATGATCATTTCGATTGGGATCTGGGAAGTATTAAGACCAAGCCGTGGCCATAAAAATTGTTGCTGAGCTCCTCAAACCCTTTCTCAACCATTCTTGTTATGAGACAGAGTGTATTCTACTAACAAAAATGTCCACTGTAATAAAGGATTGAGGGCACAACATTTAAGATTAGAATATTACATCAGACCAATAAAACAATTCTAACACAGAAAAGTGGGCTTAAAGAAAAATATCCTGCTTAAAGGATATTTTCAAGATGTACTTTTTATCTGACAAGTGACCGCAAACTCTAACTTCCTGAATATCAGTAAATAAACCTAAATGTTTTCCAGCAGAACGTTCTTCAAAGCATCCCGATGAAGGAAATGTAATTCTTTGCAACCAATGATGGAATTACATTTCCTTCTTTGGTCTTTCATTGGGCAGTAGAAAAGATCCAGGAACCTTTCTGCTGCTCAGTGGTCCAAATCTGATGCCAACATGTCCATAATTGTTGCTTGCAGCAGTAGTCGGGGGTCATGGGCGTCCTAACTGTTCTGCAGCTCTGTAGAACAGTGTTACTCAAACTCTTTTTCAGCAATTTCAGCAACTTTAGCTCATCTGTTGGACCAGACCACACGGACCAGCCTAAGCTGGTAAATGAGCCTTAACAACTCATGACTCTCTATCGTCTAGCCATCACAATGTAGTCTTTAGCAATCTCACTCGAATCCATATGCTTACTCCTTTTTCTTGCTTCTAGTACATTTGTGGATGAAAAAATACCTACTTAATGCTTAATACACAGCAAGCACCAGCAGGCACCATAAAGAAATAACAATTGTTATTCACTTCACCTGTAAATGGTCAAAATGTTTCACCTAATTGGTGTGGGGATCATTGATAAAATAAAACTGGGTAACAGTGCACTGCCTGTACAGACTTAAACCTCTATAAACACCCGAGTTACTGATCACTCATTCTCAGAGCACAGGCTGCTGTGATGAAAAAGCTCAATTCCAAAACTGGAAACCAGGAGGCATTTTCAAATTTGTGTTTCCAAGACCTTACGGTGCAAGCTTCCAGAATATGCACCATCCTGGGTTTAATTCAAAGCATGACGGGTGACACCGGATCACAGCAGAGGTTTATTAGTCTACTGCATCAACACAGGATTTATTTTAAAAAATGGCATCTTGCAGAAACTCAAATGCCAGAAACACGTTAGCCTCAGAAACTTTATCATTATAATGTTAATATAACTGATTGTCAGGCATCTGTGTGTATGAGACCTGCTTCGTTGAACTAGCTAGTGTGCTTCTGAGCAGGCGATTTCTTTTCCAGGACAATCTTACAAAAGACATTTTAGATCTCTGACAAAACTCAAGAAAGTGTTACACAAGTAAGATATGCAAATGTTAACACTTGCCCAGGCTTTTCAGTCACACCTTGTGAGTGAAGGAGGATCCTTCTGTTCTAGGGTGACAGGAAGGATTCTTGGTGTTTTACACAGAGATAAAATCAGACAGCTGGGCTGTCATTTTTTTAAAGCTGTAAACATTCCCCCAACTTCTGTACTGCAAATATCCTTCTGTCTATAGATACTATAAAGTAGTCTTCCGAAAGGATTAGGTAAAAGGTGAGGCTAGCAAAGAATATCCGCTGCCAACACGTCAAAATATTTTTTTCCTGCGCTCACACAGTTTAAATTAGCATATTATTGTTTTGGAGCTTCTGAACTACTTGAGTAATCTCCATGAAATCCTTCTTCAACTTATGCAACATAAAAACCATAATAGACTGTTTTTTCTCCCCAAAATGAACTCAAGACAATCTTATTGGTTTGTGTCTCTTGAGCACACATATATGCATCTCCTTTTTTGACAGGAGACATTTTGCAGAAGTGTGAGATCAGTTAGTTCTCTGTGAGAAGGGAATAAATCATGACAGAGCGAAATTGACCATAAACGTGTGTTAAAAAGGATAACCTGAACTATGAGATATCACACCTTCAGCAGCCTGGGGACATGAAAGGCAAGGCCCTTTGGAAGGGCGTGAAGAACCATGAACAGATAATCTAAGTCATAAGATTGAAGATACACATATAGAATATTGTTAGTTATGGCATCTGATTAAAAATATATAAAGCAAATTTAAGTACAATTTTGTTGAAAAAAAATCAAATAAAAAGAAAGGAATAACCATGATTATATTTTATAATTAAACTTTTCAATCTATATTGAGTCAGAAGAGAATTTATTTTATAAGTCTGTAAAAATCAAAGTTTATAAAATACCCTAACAGACTGACAAAAAATATGATGAGCCATGAAACTGTAGATGCCGGCAATAGTTTTGATAAACTGGTGCAAAAAAAAAAATGCTGTACTTGCAAAGTAACATTTTCCTGGAGGGATTATTTCAAGTATGAATTCAGATGAGAGATTTTTCTTCTGTTTGAGGCCAGGCCAATTGTAATTCTGCAAACTGAGGCAACTGTTGGTTTAACTTGTAGTTCCAGTTGGTTAAACTATCTCATGACAAACAACATATTTTCAGCAGCTTACTTTCAGATATTTAGTGGTGTGAATTTTCACTTGCTCCATTTAGGTTCATTGCACATGATTACACTTGGTTATCTGTTGCTCCACAGTGGAGCACAAAGGGAGATATGAAAGACAGTTGAGAAAGGGGAGAGAAGGAAAAAGTGAAAGGCGATTTTCTAAATTTAAAATCTTGTATGTTCTTTCTGGTTTGGTTGTGAATGTGCACAGAAAGGTCCAATTAACTTTTTTAACTTCAACATACAGTTAAAACCAGATAATTGGATACATTGTATAAAATGACCTATAACCTTATTTTACTGACTGACAAAAACAAGACTAAACACTCACTGTTTGAAGTCAGGTAGGATGCACAAATTATTTTCATTTGCTAAACAATTTTGGTTTTGTTGCTGGAATGTTTGCCTATTCCTCATAACAAGGTTTTAAATTAAATAGTAATGTTTTTAGCCTACATTTAAAGTATTCCACATTATTTGGTAGCAACACCTGCCTGCATCATTGTCAAGTTATTTGTGTTGTAATACTGTAGTACTGTAATATACTAAATCAATAATAATAATCAAGGGAGAAACTGATAGTTAACTATCAGTTAATGGGTATTAATAATGAGTAAATATTCTGCAACACACACAGTCTGGTTTAAACATTCATATCTTTTTCTGCTTTAATTTCCAAACAGTCTATCTAACAAAAACATATCAACTTCAAGCAGCCTTGTCCACTTCCAGAAAAAAAAACTGTGAAGAACTCATCACAACATTTTACTGTAAAAATGGGAATGTCTAAGCTTCTTATGCATTATAAAAAGGGGAAAGTTTACAGAGTAGATGCAGCAACACACTTAACTAGTCTCTCTTCTGTTACCAACAGCAACAAAGAACATAGATAACATAGATCTGAGTTTTAATGAAACATGAATGTAATGAAGTGTGATATTGACAAATTAAGTAAAAGCAAAATATGTCATTGCAAATGAATATACCACATAGATGCAGTTATACACACATGACATGTTGCTTCAGATATGTGAGAACAGATGAACAATAGGAAGAACATTAAACTACAAGATACATTATGGATAGGAACAACCATAAAGAAACATTAATAAACTCTCTAATGTAAACCCAGTATGAAGACTACAGTTGGCCCCATTTTACAAATCTTTTCAAATTAGGTCATCACTGTTTCAGTACTCAGTGGAGATATGAAAGCCATGTGAAACAATGAAATGAAATGCAATGAAAACAATAAAAAGTGCATCAGGGGAATTAGTTATTTTGAAAAAAAAAAAAAGAATAATTCACAAACTTCTAAAACATTTCATCATTAAAAAGTTAACACAGCCTTATGTATCTTACAAAGATATAAGACAATTATATTTTATTTTGTGTTTTGACATTTAATTAATTGTATAAAAAGAAGTTAATCAATAAAACCACTTTGACTTATTAATTTCCTATAGAATTTGAGTTTGCTTTCTGACATGCGCCTATGCAATAACAAAAAGGAGCATAGCAGTGCATGAAAGGAAAACAGATAGGTGGCTTAAAACCTTTGTTTTTACACATACAATTATGAAGTGTGGCATGCTTTTGTATTCACTCTCACTGAGTCGATACTGTTTAGAAGCAGCTTTTGTACCAATTATAGCAGCAAGTCTTTCACCAGCAAACTAGCACAAACATTTTGTTCTTAACAAAAACAGTTCAAGACCAGTCAGACTGGATAGAGTGTCTGTAAACATTCATTTCCAAATCTTGCCGCTGATTCTCAGTTGGCTTTTGGTCATGATTTTGACTAGGTAATTTGAAAAACATGAATACTCTTTGATGTAAAGCAGAGGTCTTCAAATCCAGGCCTTGAGGGTCAGTGTCCTGCAACTTTTAGATGCATCTCTGTTGCAACACATCTGAGGCTAATAATGAAGTTGTTAGCAGAACTCTGGAAAACTTGCCTAAATACTCAGGAGATAATTCAGTCATTAGATTAGGACATGTTGGACCAGGACACATCTACAAGTTGCAGGACATCGGCCCTCAAAGTCTATATTTGATGACCCCTGATCTAAAGTCCTCAACCTTTATGTTTTTATTTTGCTGGAGTAACAGTAGCTTAAACTTAGTAAATTTGAAGGGCATTTTTTCTTAATAAATTACTTAGTTGGGTTGTTCAAAATTACAAATTGGTAGCATTTTTACCAAATTAACCATTTGCTAACAATGCCAATATGAATCACCAACAGAAATATTTTATTCGCACTAAAAATGTTCTTTTAATAACGCATTATATTAAATTGTAGATAATCAGCGGCCTTGCACACCCTCATGGAACCATAGTGGTGAAGTTAAAACTCATTCCCAACTCAACCCTAAACATCCAGCTGTGAGAAAACTAACACACCACTGTGAACAAACAGCAGTGGTCTGTAGTCATTTAGGCCTTTTTCAAATATTTCATTCAGCTGGAAATACTAGCAAACAAGATGCACTACCCAAGGAACCATCGGCATGTGGAGGGACCAGAGATCAAACTGTTAGCAATGCAACTGGTAAATAAGTTTCTTCATCCATTAACAGTACATTCATTAATCTTAGAAATCCAATAACACAAAAACATGATTTTTTTCATGGCTACTCTTTTTCTTAAATAGAAATGTGGTTTTAGCATTCAAATGGAGTAATGAAACTATCAAAAATCAATAATGCTTTAGAACAGAGCTGAGAGGAATGGAGTCTATATAAAGTACACGATCTAAGAAAAAAACAATCTATTTCTCGAAAAGGTCAGCGAGCTACAGAACTGCTCAAAAAACACAATCACCCTTCTCGTTCTTCTCTGACACCGCAGTCACTCATATTTTCCCAATAATTCAGGGAATTACAAGCCAGAAGCCATGAAAGAAGCATTTCAGACCTTTTCTCACTCTAAGTAATCACTTTATTAGTGACACAAAGATGAGTTTGTGCTATTACATGGATCCAGAGGGTGTAATGAAATGTGACTCTACAGCAAAGTAGCAATAAAATAAAAAGAAGAAGTTGACTAAGAATCAATATGATATATACTTCACCTGTTTTGTCTGTTTCTCAATGAATGTACAAAGGTTACACGAAAGCTTCAGATCGATGAGTAAAAAGGAATTTAATCAATGATTTTCCGTGTCTTTTAAGTTATTTGGAACATGAAAAAATCTTTAGGAAGTTATGCGTGTCAAATGTTATTTTTATGAGACATTTTCAATTTTTTTTTTTTTTTTAAGTGCAGCTCATGTGTGAACCTATACAGTGAAGCACAACCTATCCAATCCATTTTACTGATCAAGTGCTTCACAGTGCTTTAGAACTTCAAGGCATTTTATTGGGATTGTGTGTTGTAGACCAACATTAAGTTGTGCATTATTGAAAAGTGAAAGGAAAATGATGCAAGGTTTTCAACTTTATTTGTACAAAGGCACTGTAGAATCCCCCATAGACCTAGCAGTTTAAAAGGGTTTGTGTAGCAGCCTTTTGAGAACTCAGTAAGACAAATAAATGGTAATGGACTGACAGAGGAGTTACAAAGTATTGTAAGAATACTGGAATACTTATCCATTAGTTAATAATGATGTTTAAGTTGGTGCCTTTTGCTTAGCATTTGTGTCAACTCTGCTGAGTTACAACTAATTCCCAGTTTTTATTGAGACTTGCACTTCTGTATTTCATAATCAAAAATGCATTAATGATCCCACCTAAACTGGATGATTCCAAACTGAACTTACATTCCTTCAGACATAATTTTAAATAAATAAATAGCTTTTGTATATATCAAAGCAGAAAGGGAGCATTTTTAGTATTTTTCTGGTCTTAGGAACACCTAAGAATCATCATATGGGTTTGTAAAAACGTGCCTGAGTCATTGTACAATAGTTACATATTCCTTAAAACAGAGTGTGTGATTTATGAAATATTTTACTCTATGTATAGGTATAATGTATATGGACAAAAAACCCCTAGGATTCTTACATTTCTATCAAAAATTGCTGAAACCTTGTTTTATTGTAATGAAGGCAATTTTGTGTATCGTCTCGTCTTGAGAGCTAGGTGTACTATTACCATCTTCCCACTCTACAGCTAGTGGCAGCCTCCATCACCTGAAAAAAAGTTTGAAATAGATCAAATAAAATGCTCTTATCGGTATGTATTTACTATCTGGGTATTTTTCATTGGTTGAAATATGGATTACCTAAAAACAGCATGAATAAAGATTATAGTACACTATGTACGGTATGAGTTTACATGGCGCAACTTGCATGCTTGATTTCCCAGAACACTTAGTTCTATGCATGCCTAACTCCAGCACATGTAAGGGCTAATGCAGTTAGATCCCAGGTCTTTGCTTCTATGTCTGCTCACATAATGATATTAGGGTTGATTCTACAGTTTGATCCAGCTATCAATGTCAATCATGTTAGCACTACTCAAAGCGGCAAGCCCTTAAGGGGTATTGGCACTAGATGAGGGGAGGGGAAAAAATAAAGGCTGGCAGCTTTCTAATGCAATAAAACTGGCAGATCTGAGAGCTTTTTATTATATTAATATGTTCCTGGATAATTCTATCTCATCTCCTAACATGACTTAGCCTAAAACCCCAATCAAAGTCTCGTTTTTTCCATCACCTCAATCGAAAATGGTGACCTGAAGTTGCTCAGACTGCTATAGTTTTTTGCTAACCTCTGAAAAGGATTTCCATTTTTTTTTCAAACCATAATTACCAAGGAAAGAACATTCTGCAAGTGTTGCACCTTGAGACTTGGTTTGTTATTGAATGGATCAGATAGTATTGTGAAGATTATTTCATTGTCTTTCTACTATAGACTTAACCCAGTGTAATCAAATGCCATAATTAAAACAAGAAAGGATTTTTTGCAAGTATTCATACCAGTGGGTATATTTTCACTTGCCAAAAATGTCCTAAATTTTACAAAAACATGAAACATGGAACTGCAGCTATATCCTTTGCAAAGTAACTTTGAATTTGAAGTACAAGTTTTTATTAGTCAATAAAATATAATGATGGATTGCTGTAAAGTCAATGACAATGCAAGATTCTCACTAGAAATGCATTCAATGGTATGAAAGCAAACATATTTGAAAAAAGAGAAAAAAATCTGAGAAATTGCAAACGAGAACAACTTTCATTTACCTGTTCTTGTATTAAACAAAGCAAATGATCAATCAAATGTAAAATATTAAAATCTAGAAATGTTCAAAATGTGCATATAAAAAATAAAAACATTCAATCATCTTTCAGTTTGTAAATATCTCAGATCTAATAATCTAAATAGCCTAAAGAAAAAGCTTGCATGACTTGATAAGCTGTCGCACTGAGGTGATTGACAGGAAACATGGATACAATAAAAGGACTTCCAGCTAAGGCAATGAAAAGAATGATAAAACCTCTCCCAGGATCAGACTCCCATTTTATGGCACAATCAAGTAAAGTAGTCAATTGTTATACAAAATATGGTATGTATTAAAATTACCTAAAGGAAATTTGATTTTGCAATTTGACACCTTGAAATTGACCTTTGTCTCTTTAAGAAGCACCTGTTCTTTCTAACACTTTGCCTTCGGCATCTCGTCATAATGCCATTTACAATTGTTTTTAAGAGCATTGGACTCAGCAGTAGTTTTTATGATAAGCTCAGCAGACTTGCAGTTACACCAGGAGTTTGCTAATTGCTGCTGCTGCTGTTAGTCTAGTGAAGCCGAGTGGGGAAGGTGCAGGCGAGGTGTGCTCTGTGAGGCCGAAGCTCAATTTGGTTGACTGTAACTCCATGGCATTGCTTTGTGGAAACAGGGGCCACTTTCTATAAGGGTGTTTAGGCAGCCCCAATTTGATGCCAAGAAATTCTGAAACGTGGCTGAAAGAGTCAAATCCACACTCCAGGTAAGACTGAGAAGAGGGAATAACAGTATAACCTGATATAAAGCTCAAAAAAGTTGATTTTGCATAATGCTTCCTTCTTTCTGTTGTCATTATTGGTAGTCAGCTTTTCCAAACCTTGCTGATTTGTGAAAGTAAGAACTAAGTAATCCCAATCAACACATTTTGCAGATGCTTGACATTAAAAGCTTTTTACTGTCTAATTACTAAAAGGCCTTAATTAGGGAACTGTTGTAGATGTCCAACCTGGATTTGCCACGGTGCTGACACTTCTATCCCTTAGCATGATAAGGAAAATGGTAGATTGTATAAATATAAAATAAAATGTCAGTTATGCAACAGTAAACTATTTTTTCCCCAACAAGAAGTCAAATAACATGGGTGACTTTATTTTGATCAGCGTATAAGGGAAGGAATAGGTTCTTTCAATTATAAATGCCACTTCATAACAGAAGAATCAGGAAAAATGCATTCTCTATACGAGCCAATCTCTATACGAAGACCACTAATATAATATTTTTGGTTGAAGTGTTTAAAATTTGAGAGAAAGGATGTTTACAAAAAAATTTGGGCATAGATGTGCTTGCAATAAAAAGATACTGGTATCTCTCTAGGGGAAGTCTTTGGCCTTTGCCTATCAAATGTGGCACAATAAAGGCATCTGTGACATAAAATATTACTCCTTTATCTCAGTTACAACACTTTTTCTTTTGAGCTTGCTCTGTTTAGACTAGCAATTCTCAAATGTTCTTGAATTAAAACAACGTCTTACTTTATTTTTTATGGTAAAGCATCTAACAGCAAAAGGTAATTCAATATTTCCCATAGTTTTTATCAGCTTTAAAGTTGTTTCCAAGGTTTTCCGTATCACTCTACAATGTTATTGCTACTATACACCATTTTGTAGCACAATCAAATAACTGTTACTTTCAGTTCTTATAAAAATGATATATGAATATATATCTCACATAAGATTCAAGGAGTTTTCAAACATGCAAAGCAACACTCCAGCTATGTTTTAAAGGAGGGAATAACATTCTAATATGATTTAAAGTTCAAAAAAGTCGACTTTAAACAATACTGCCCCTGTAGACTGAAATTATTTAATCTTATAAACGCCATATATTTTCTCAGAAGGGTCTTATCTGACTTACCCCAGGTAGAAATGTTCTTTGACCTGGGGCAGAGACTGCAAGTTCTGTTTCGCATCCTTTTGTGCCTTTTGGAGCGTTGCCCATTTTCAGGGCTGACCATCTCTTTGAGAGATCCCCCTGCTGTGCTTCGCCTCATTCAGTCAGACCGCAGTTACTCCACTAGCATTTTGTTTACAATGAATTGATTACACCTGGGAGCGATTTTTGATGTTGAAAACCCTGGAGCCGTGTGCTCAGTAAGTGAAAGTTAGTAACCCTGATCATTATTTTATTGGTGTTTTGGTCTATACAATATGAGCATAGCAGGCAGTTTTGGCAGACGGCTCTCTCATGGGTCAGCACTACACAGCCACAGAATGGCCAATATATCAACAGAGTCAAAGTCTGAATTGCAAACAGAAAAGAAACAGAGGGGCAGCGTGTAACACCAAAGTTTATGATAGTTTTTATGATAATTCAGCTTTTCATTACTTGACCAAAGACAAGTCCCAAATGAGTTCTTGATCAGAATGTGTACTCCTCGGAGGAGACAACCAATCCATCATTCATGTCTTTGTCTATCTTTCAGATTTGGCTTTCACAGTTGTTGAATTAAACTACTGTTAAATTACTGTTTACCTGCAAAATGTATTTTGCAGGTAAACAGTTTGATTCTTTAAAGACAAATTGTCCCAATCAACACTTCCAGTCTAGAAAGCAGAAAGGTCTGTGTGTCAGTATCACTCTTCTCTCAATATTGGCTGTAATCTAAGCCAATAAGTACCTCTGACTACTGCTGGGATATTTGGAAATTTAATACAGCTAAAATGATTAAAACAATGGTACAGAGCCCAAAATTAATAGTTTCTTGTCAATATGTTGCATGCTTTTATTTTCTGTTGGTTAAATTGCTATATTGAGAACTTAACTGGTTTCATTACAACATTAATCAGGCAGTGCTGCTCATACAAATGGCTGCCTCCAGAGTGCTGGCCAACACAGCAAACATGGATCCTTTTAAATCATTGCACTGTTCTACTGTTTTAACAGCACTACAAAGTTTTGGGTGTCATGTCAAGCATGATCCATGTATCTAATGACCTTAGGTGGTCCTCAGGTCATTAGATACCTTCTTGCATCAGATACATCCAGGAATAAACTCTTTATTTTATAGATGTGTGAAAACTGTTGTCTATTTCTAAGACTGTTTACTCCATCTTTTAAATTTTTTTCATGTAAAGAACACTGAATTGCCTTGTGTACAAATGATGCTATTTGAAAATAATGTACTTACTTTACCTATAGTACATCAACACTACATAGTCTCAAGAAAATGCAATCACTAAGCACTCTAAATTGCTTCACTATATAGACAGCCTCCACTTTCAGCGTACCTGTTGCTGGATGTTTGTCACACTACATGGAGCCACTGAGTTGAAGAACATTTACAGACAAGGTCTAGATGACATTTGTGGGTTGATCATTTTAGCAGTCTTCCACTTACGCTGAGACCGAAGTAATGGACAAAAATAGTCCAAGGCCTGTGCCATGGGTCCTAACTAGATTGAAAGTTTTTACCTGCAAAATGCCTCAGAGGGATGTGTCTGTGAGTCAGCCTTCAATAGCTGATAAAACTAAGTTGTTTAAAGTAAGTGGTGTGCTGGTGCACAGTGGACTGCAGCTTGTCGTGCGGTACATTAGGAGTTGACAGATGGGAGTGAGAGTATGGGGAACCAATGATTTATTGCTGTGTGTACGACATTTAAAGTGGTGGGAGTGCTAAATCTGGAGGGGCAATGATGTAAGAGGAAATTAGTGAAAGAATGAATAAACAGCAGGAAAAACACAAAGAAACCAAACATGTATTATTGATGTTAATTTTGCTCAGTTCATTTGCATTTAAATATAATTCATTATTGAACTAAAAAAAAGCAGTATGAGGTATTGCACGCAACAAGTGAAATGGAGAGAAAGAGAGATGAAGTAAAAAAACAACAGCTCTTAATACTTGACAGTAAATGATAAAGGAAACAGCTATGAGTGTCTGATAGATGTCCTATTTCAATACGCAAGAGGGAGACTTATCTACATGTTATACAAGGTTTTTCCTGCAGTTGATCCTTTGTAATATTTTGTCATATTACCACAAACCTTCCACCACCTCCGCTTCCGGCGCCACATGAGCAGGCAGCCTGTTCCAGCAGCTCCTACTCAATCCTGAGTTTTTTCTTATTTATTTTTTTTTCCAGATATGTTGTGTGCCATCTTGCTTTTTCACACAATGCAACTGTCCGTTAAATGGAGAACCTTCTTTTTTTTTTATACAGTACTTGTGCTCTGAGTGCAGCCACCGTCTTAGACCAGCTGTTAGCTCTCCATAGTCATAGCCTATTAAGTGACACAATATTTCCTGCAAGGTGATGAGGACTTGGGACCTGTACTGTCATCAAAACGCGGTGACTGGAGGAGAAGGTACAGATACACCATCACCTCCATCATCATGAGAGGAGGACTTATTGTATGCCAGCACCAAAGAGGCATACAGCTCATCAACTGTACTTCCCCTGGGGGCTCAGACCACAACTTGGTTCATCTAAACCTGTGTATAGGTTTAACCTGTGTGCAGACTCCTTCTGCACAGAGAACCATCTGTGACACACAGTGAGGATATGGTCTGAGGAAACCGAAGAAGATCCGAGGGACTCTGCTAAATAAGAAGAGCTCTATATTCCTCATGAGGAGGACATTAACGAGATCCCAGACTGCATTAACTTCTGTGTGGAAAACACTGCGCCCTTCATTAGGATAGAGCGTTTCTCCAATAACTAGCTCTAGATCAACCCTGGAATAAAGGCTCTCCTCAAGGAGAAGAAGAGATCCTTAGATCAGTAAACAAGGAGGAGTAGCTGCAGGAGAGCAAAATCCGTGGGGTTTGGAAGAGCCTCAGGAGGCAGGTTTCATCAGACACTCACTCCTCCCCAAGCCCAGTCCCCACTACACAATCCCCCTCATTTGTGACGACTGCCAGCTTTTCTTTTCTGAATTTCACACCTGTCAGTTCTCAGCCATCACACACTCCTTCAGCTTAGGGAGAGGGTGATGTACCACGACTTTGACTTTGAGTGGACTCTCGTACATACCAGGTGCACCTGGGCTGGTCATAATGCTGATGCTCTTGAAGGGCCAAAGCAGACAATACTTTTGGAGTGAAGTGGATGCTCTTTTTTTTGACACTGTAGTAGCAGCAGGTATCTTCTATAGTGCAGCTGGTTAACAGCTCTGGCCTCCCTTCCCTTTCCTTCCTCTGAACAAGCGCAGGTGATGGGAGACAGAAGAAATCTGGCTAAAATGAAATCACTGTTGAACAAAATCTCCCTCCACATGCATGACCTGGAGAGCTCCTTTGGTGACAGCCTGCTGCATCTTAGGTGCACAAAGGGGCATCACTGCAGATCCTTTCTCCCAGTAGCTGTTAGACATAACCATCACTACTTACATTACTGCTGTAACTTGCACAGCTTTCTTCTTGTAAATAGTATATTGCTGTCTTCTATTCACAAACACTGTACACATCATATCTAAAATGTACATGATATGAATGTTGCATATTTCTTTTGATCTGAATATACAATTTTTAATTACTGCGTAATATTATTTTTTTTATGTTATATATTTATCCTTACTGTACAGCCTCTAATTTTTTAGTTTTTAATTATTTTACCTTTTTGCGAAAATACATGCCTAGTTTTAACATTCACTTGCTGCTTATGCACCTGATTTTTTACATTTAGGCTATTTTGCAAATAAAACTGTCAACAACTTTAGTAGATGTCCAAGTTGGTAACAACATGCTAGACCTCCGGCTGTAATTGCAGCGAAAGATGGTTGGAAAACAGTTGGTCTTTAACCAAAAGAAGTTTTTGGTTGTTAAAAAAAAATGCCTCAAAATTGTAGAGGTTGGTGTATTGATTATTGACCAACGATATTATGTGTTTTATATTTCCAATTAAGGGCATTTCCTGACTTTAGTTTTAAAATGTTGACGTTAAGTTGCCCCACGTTACCTATAAACAGTTTGTGCTAAATTAAGAGTGACATAAAAACCATTTCATTTTTATAGACAAATATCTTGCACTGTTTTTTTGTTGTATTTGCATATTTGTTAATTAGAGTTTTAGAATATCACTATAAAGTAAACTAATCCTCTCAGACAGAACCTGTTCTTCACTCTAGATAACACCCTCCAGCAGATATACACACTCACACACTCATTTAGCTTTAGAAAATCCTGCAGGGCTTCTCTGGCTTTCTTTCTTACAACTGTTCCCTACTGTGATCTTAAGGTCAGCATGTTGCAAATGTCAATATGTTGCAGAGAATGATCAAAACATGTATTTTCTGTAGTATAGTGTTTTGATTAATTTGAAATTTTTTTTTGTTCTCGCATTTGTTTTGTAGACAAGTAGTGGCAGAGAAGCAGACAAATGTTTCTCAAGAATCTAAAATCATCAATAATTATATCCTAATTTGTCTCCAGTCATTTTAGAAAATATTTGACATTTTTTTTCTTTGACTTTTTTCCTTAAATGTTTGCAATAAAATAACATGTAGCAGCAAATGGTATTGTCGTGCTTCTTTTAATAGATACAAAAAGGACGACATTGCTTGTTTTGTAAAGTTGTTCAGTTGGGGACGCCTACATGAGCTCAGCTTTAAGAAAAACTTGCTCTGAATATCAGACCTGGGGCTTTTTAACAACCAGTACCATGGTTAGAATTTTAGAAAATGTTTTTTCCATTCTTTATCTCAAATTCAAGTCAGTACCTCTTTTTGTTTTTTACTGAGACAAGCAGGAGAGAGAATTACATAATATAGTTAAAGCAGATACAACTGAATCAGATATGTATGTATATGTGTGGTATACAAAAACATTACTTTGTTCATGTCATTCATTAAATCAGACTAAACTTACTGTCTGAATTTTTTTGTTTTAGGTTACTTTTGGATGACCAATATTATTTCATAAAGTGAAGAATTATACATTTTGAATTAATGAGTTGCCTCTAAAACATTTGAGGAGGTGTTGCAGCCATGTCGCAAACATGACCTCAAACTGGTCCATTTCTTGACTGCAGCTACCAGTGGATTTGTAGTTTACCCACCACATAACAACACAGATTGACAGAGCCAGTCTGGTAGACAGACAGCACCAATTTCTGATTATGCCGTTTTACTCAGTATCATATTATGTCATTCAAAATAGAAAATATTCTGGTAAACCTAACTGACCTCAAATAGGAAAAGTTTAGCTGGGCTTAATTAATGTCATTGACAAAAAAAGTTCTACCTTTTTATACACCTTATGCAAATATTTGATTTTATCTCAGTAAGAAGACATACTTAACACATGTTGCCAGTCAGTGTGTTATTAGATAATCCAACTGTTGCTAGAGAATTCTACATGGCAACTCTCAGAGGAGCTATGTGAGCAAGAAGGCCATCAGTTTTCCCCTAATGATCGTCCTACCTCACGAGTCCTGTTTAGTTTTATGTCCCACATCCAACTTACTGTGACATTCGTGTGCTGGCTATCACAGTCCCTAAATCCTTCTCTCAGCTGTACACAGTTTTGCAGAGTTGCCCTCTTTCAGCTGCCATGGCTCTTGGCTATGGCTATATTCTGCCCAGGCTCCCTTGACCCAAGCTAGTAATGCATTACACCCCAGATCAATTGATAGATTGGCCCTGTCTGAGCTGCCGTAACTAAATCAGCTGCTCCTGATGATTCAGCACCGGCCAGGGAGCCGGGCCTGCTGTCACCAATCACAGATCACCAGCAGCCAAGACAGGTATGGACATTCTCCTGTCACTTGAACCTAATTTATTGCCCACTACCACATTGATTAACCTTGTGCTGTGGTTCAAGCTTCCTATAAAAATTTGTGTTGGTAAGGTGGGGGCACTTATGAAGACGGAGGAGGAAACATAAAGGCAACAAGATGCTTATATTACTTTTGTAAACTTTCAAAAAGAAAAAAAAAATAACATAATATACGCAGCCACTCTTTCAGACTGTTGGTGGTCAGTTATTGCTTTGACAAACATGTGTAAGCTATCATTATGTACTGAAAAGGAAATGTCTTATTCAGCTGCCTCCTTTACAGAACAAGAAACTTTTTCACTGCATGTTATGATTCATTCGTTCAATCATTCCTTTTCTGTAGCCACTTCATCCTGCTCCCGGTTAGAGAGGGATAGAGCTGTCATCAGGTAAAAGAGAGGGTACACCCATCACACGCAACACACACAACCATGCAGACACACTTTCGCTCCGTTGATAAAATAAAAAGAATCTCTAACATGGAAACTTTTGGTCTTGTGGAGGAAATCGGAGAACCAAATTAAACCCTGGGCATGCTCTGGGAAAACATCACATCTAAACATTGGTATAACACCACAAGATAAGATGTGAGATGGTTTGCTGTGTTTGACTAGGCTTTATGCAAATCTTAAGAAAACTCTTGTAAGTTTTGGACTCTGGACTTTTGCGAGAGATGGGACCGGATGAAGTTGACTGAGCTTCCCAATATGATAATTTTTTACAAGCAATGCACAGTATGTGAGCATTAACATCGAAATTGGTCAACATTAATGAGTGGGTCGGTCATGTGGTATTTGTATGGGCAGTGGCGGTTTCTGATATGGGCGACATGGGGGTATTTTTCATGCTAATGTAATATTCAGCCAGTTGAACAGAGTCCTACAACAGCAGATGTTCACTTCAGACACTGATGACATTGCCCAAAATGCTAATAGTCACAGAGTGACGGAATATGGGAAACAGAAGACAGATGAAAATAGGCATATTGCACCTGCTATCATCATCCAACTCTAAGAATAAGAAAATACAAACAAAAATCATACTTGTAACATTCACTAAAAGAGATAAAAACCAGTCCAGGTTAATTATTTACAAGATGGCAGTGGTATAGCATAACGCAATGTGCTATTCCACTTATCTACTGACAATTTTTGTATTGGCTTAAAATGCAATACATATTGCAGGTTTAGAAAAAAATGCAATGTAATTTTTATTTTTTATTTTTTTTTAATACATATTGTGCAGCCCTAACTTTACTCCCCGTCTAGATGACGGAGTGGACTCATCATATAGTTCCTCCGGAGAAGCACTTGATGTATTACCCTTGGCGCAATTAGTTGGGCTTCATTAACAATATAACTTTTTAAAAATAAGTATAACAAATTGAATTTGATAATGTGAATTTGAATCTATGGGATTGGATTCGGGTGAATTGATCACATACCTCTGGATATAGAATGGAACTAGTTATCTTTTAAGCTGAATTTATATCAATAGAACCAATAAACAATTTGTTCAATTTGTTCTATCCATCTTTCTTAGATGGTTCTTTCTTAATTGGAACAATATAAAATACTTTTCAAATCTGTTTTTCCAATACTTTCCAGAAATCCTACATAATAATATACCCTGGAAATTGTATTTGATTAATATGAGCTTTAGCAAGGTAATTTGGAGTACGAAAGAATGTTGTTTAAAAATTGTTGTTGATTAAAAATAAACAAATTTTTAAGATTCATATTTCAATCTAATTAACAATGCTCTTTATGAGCAGGTCCATTTTCTCTTCTGAAATCACTCCAGGTTGCTGATTTAAACCTTATTGGGGTAGTTGAGCTAAAAAGGAAAGCATTTTGTTCGTAATGCTTCCATGATTTACTCTCAGTTCTTAGCCTGGACAGCCAGAGGCTGTCAACAATCTCCCAGCTGTAGCCTCTGAAACACAACTCATGGGCCTAATGAACCAATGCACAATTACTTCAGGAAAAAGCTGGCTTGACTTAGGAGTAGAAAAAGTATGTGGGTGTTCAGAAACGCTATCTTGTTTTTATTTTTTTAAAGGTGACAGCAAAGAAACATCTATGAAACATTCAAATAACAATCAAATATCTTCTGTTTTTATTCCCTTAAACAAGCTGTATCTATACTATTCTATTGCATGTTTTTATGTAGAAATTCACCAACAGATGGAATAATTTGACAGTGTTGTGTAAACAGCATGTCTGTTTCAAGTCAAAGAAGCTCCGATTATTTTGACACAAAGTGTAGATGTAGACGGGTGCCTGTCCTGTGGTTTCTCAAATCAAAAATGTCCGATTTCTCTAAATGATCTGACTAGAGCAGTCCAAACCAATTATAGTAATGGTTTCCTTCTGACAGCAGAATGACAAGAAACTGAAGCCGTTGATCCCAAATACAGCAAAAGATGTCCCATTTTTTCTCCTGAGCCTGTTGCGTTCTATTTTAAGCCCATGCTCTAGAGGGTTTATTTCCATTTTAAGATTCTGGAATCACAAAAACTGAATTGCATGAGGGAAAAAAAGATGGTGCTGATTATATAAAAAAAATAGCCATTTAATTAAAAATAAGACACATTTTGCATATGCATAACCACAAACACTAATATACACCTGTGTTCATTTTGTAGCACTCGTCTACTCACTGATAATTTAGAAAATATATAAAAGTTTTATAACCCAGATCCATTTGGTTTAATTGTTAATTGCAAACTGGTATATTATTAAGTATCTGTTAAGGATTAATTCTCCATATGAAGGCGACAATAAATCAATTCAAACTATCCTTTGAGTGACAAACTGGTCACAAGTGAGTCCTTATGAGCAGCAGGCTGAAAAATAAATACAAAAAACTGCTAATGTATTTTTAATCAAATTAACTTGATTTTTTAAGCTGTTTTAAGGCTGATCTACATTTTAAGTATGGTTTATTTACCAGTCTTCTCAGTCTTAACATCTGATTCCTTCTTAGAAACAGCAGCTGATCTAAAAGACTGCTTAGATATCACAAATGTTCTCAGCTTAGCCCTAAGAGACTAACTCTAGAGTACTGGGAAGAATTATTAATACATGATATTTATAAGCAGAATTACTGCCGTAAGTATTATTACCACCCAAGCAGCTTTGTTCACAGATGGCCATACTTCAGGCTACAACAACCAACGCAGACTCCAAGTGCAATCTTAGTAGGACAGATGATGATACCATTGCTTCTAATGAACCAATAAGTAACCAGCAGCAGGAAAGCGAGGGTTATTTCGTAACTGTGGCTGTGTCTTATTATTGTTTCATTTCAAAGTAAATGTGCTTCAGCACAAAAACTAAGAAAAAAACAAGCTGTAACTGTCCAAGAGCTGCAAACAAGAAAGCAGCACAATACAAATCTAAGGAGAAAGAAAATATGGTTCAAATTTCTAAGTTAACCAGTAATCACTGTATGTCACCACTATTACCACAAATACCTCCCCATACCACCAGCTTGGTCACAATGCTGTTAGATCGCACCATATGCATCAACCAGCACAAGTCAGCCTATGTGATTGTGTTGGTTAGACTGTCAATGACAGCACACCCAAGCTGATCACTCAAGTGTTTAATGGGATAGAGGGCAGATCTAAAAGCAGGTTATTCCTTTATCTCCACTTTAAAGTTCAGTATTCTCTGAAAAACCCTGCTCTGCAAGCATTAGCAATATGCTATGTAGACTTTGGCCAATAAGAGTGGATGTATGGGATTTTAACCAAATTCACCAATGGCACATTTCTTGCTAAGTAGTAAATAGTGTAAGATAAGTAATATTTCCAAAGAAGAAATCTGATGTTTTTTTAACAATAACAACATTTGTTGTTAATCTGTTGCTAAGAGATGAGTGCGTTTTCTGGTAACCAAGTGCACAAAGTAAATATCTGATTTTTTTTGTTTTTACAAAATTTATCCAACTCTATTGTACCAATTTAGTTAAATTAAGAGATGAGCATTTTTTTTGTAACAAACTGCCACGAAGTATAAATCAGATTTTTATATTTGTGTTTAATGTCTCTCTTATAACATATTCACCACCAATGGCAAAAGAAAAACACATTTTAACTTTTCTGAAAAATTCACCAACTGCACAATTTTTGTTAAGTAGAGTAAGACAAATTATTGTCTTACAAAGTATTTTAAAAGAGCAGAAGAAATCTTACATTTTTTGAACAATAACAATATCTATTGTTAATCTGTTGCTAAGAGATGAGAGTGTTTTCTGGTAACCAAGTGTTCCAAAGTAAACATCTGATTTTTATTTTTGCTAAGTTTACCAACTGTAGATTTCCTGTGTCTAAGCAGACAACCATTATGTCAAAATAGATTACATTTTATAAACCAGTGGTTCTCAAAGTTTGGAGTTGTAATCCATAGGGGAGTCCAGAAAAAAATCTTTGGGAATGAATTTTATAAACAATAATTAATTGGTATTGTATGTTGAAGTTGCTCAGAGATGACCACGTTTTCTGGTAACCAAGTCCCACAAAGTAAACTTCTGATTTTTACTTTTCTAAAAGTAAAAATCAAGAGGTAGTGAATTAACGGTAGCGCAAACATTAGCAGTAGCCTTTTCCATAAAATAAGCTTTTTAGCGAATGTATTTATTTTTTGGCCATGTTTAGCACACTGAATGGAGGAAGTCAGTATAAAACAAAATGCTAGTTATACCCCACATGCCACTGGCTGCATTTAGGCTAACATTAGCGTTTTGGCTAGTTTTAGCTTATACACTACTTTTAACATACAGAATGGAGTAAGTCCATGCTGCTCAACATGCTTATGACTCCTCATGGAAGGAGGGCTCAGAAAAATACTGAAAATGCTGTTCCTATGTCTCATACTATAGGCTCTTAAGTAACTTTAGAGTTAAATGAAACATCAGGAGCAGAACTGGAGCTGGAAGAGAGGCTGCAGAATCCTCAGTGGTGCTTAGCAGGCTGTCCTGCATTACTAAATTCAGAAAACATTAAAACATATATTTTTACATGTATAGTGGCATTTTCCTAATTCCTAACACAGTGATGTGCTGAAAACAGACATGATCCTCATGGCATCTATTCTCAACATGTCAGAGATTACTTTTGCCAACACCTCACCTTGCACTGTCATCTTTTGTCATCATCAAACCTGCTTGCAGCAGCACTCTGATAGAGATAATACCAAAGGGATTCACAAAAAAGTAACAGATGGTAAGGAAATTACCAATATACTTTACAGACTCGGGACTTTGCACTTGATAAAAACATAGAGCGAGTGGATTATTCGTTTTCTTTCGTCTGCCTTCAGACCAATTTAAGAATAAACAATCCAGCATCACCTATATACACAAGGGGTTATTTTTCTATGTACATCATATACAATTTTGTTCTGTAACTCCTGAAACAGATAAAGAAAAAGCCAGCAAAGCCAAACAGGAGCCCTAGAAAAGGATGAAGTGACTGATAAGCAACACCTACATGAAAGAAATGTGAGAAAATATTGAACAGTAGAAAAGTAAATATGCGTTTCCCACATGAACACAAATACATTGTGTGTATATACGTATATAAAAATATATGAATATAATTTACATTAAAAAAAGTAAATAAAATTTATAAAAAACAAAATGCAGCATGTTTAAGTGGTTTGTTTGATTTCCAAAAGGTGCACAAACCAAGGACTTTTGCACTTACATTGTTCATGTACTCGCTCAACAGGTCTTGCAGGGCCTGACGAACAGCGTTGCATTCAGCCACAATGCGTTCACGGCGGTCATCGCGTGTGCATGATGAGTCAGCCATTAGCGCAGCCCCACTGATGATGCTCTCCAAGCGCTCCTCCAGAGAGGGCCTGAAACGAGCCTCGCTGAATGTCAGAGGGTCCAGGATGATCTTGTTCTTCAGGAATGAAAAAAACATGTGTAAGGTCAGGAAACTAAGACGGGCTATAGTGGCCAAAGAAAAGGAGACTAGAAGAGAACCAAAACATATCATGTGTTATGCTGTATTTCAATTTTATCCATACTGACTTAGAAAAATGTGAGTCAAGTGTTTTATGAGAGTATCCCCGCAGTAAAAAACAGCAGCATTTGCCTGGAGGGAATAATCTGTCAAAACAGATCAACGGCTGTGTTATCTGTTGACCATATTCCAAAAAGATCCCTGCTCACCAGCCTGTAAAATGACGTTTGTACAATAGGGCCATACACAATGCAACAGTTTACTTCTTACTGAAAGCTGATCGTCTTGTGAGGCAAGTTCTCCAAAATGGGTATCTAATATATAGTTTAAATATAATTATTGATTAAGGTTCCCATGTAGAACCAGAGCTGGAGTGTGAAAGTAATATACTGAGAAGAATAGCAAGTGAAAAAACCCAAAAGGAAACCTCAGTGAGATCTATTGCCACTGGGTCATAGTGACCTCTGCTAAGGCCTGTATATTAAGTATTGATGCTTACTAATGAGGTCTACCTTCAGTCTGTTGAATATCTCTGCTCTCTGATCCGAAGTAGGGGAAATGTACAGGCAGGTACACTGAGCTCAGAATAATGATCCAGTTTCTCTTGCTATTTACATGTGAGAAATAAAAATAGATTTCTAACACAGTAATTTTGAAGGAGGAAACTTTTAATTGGAGGGCTATTAAAGGTGGAAAAGAGAAAAATTACAAAAAAGGAGTTTTGTGTAAGTCTATATTAAGTTAAACATCTGAACCAATCAACTTATTTTTTTCTCTCTTTTTTTCTTTTCGTGCATAAAGGTTGCTATGCCCTTTTCAATCCGTCAGTAAAAGATCAAAAATTGCCCCTGAAATTCTGTTTTGTTCATGGTTACTTGGAAAATGTCTATTTTTTTATTTTTAAGGTCTGTTAACTGGTATTACTTTTATTTCTAAATTGAATTCATAATGTTTTTGAAGCAACTGCCCACCTTCTTATTTAATTAGCATTGTTTTTAAATTGTTTTATTTGAAGCTATTGTGGTTTTCTTTCATTTGTATTTAAAACATTATGAATAAAGTCTACTGCTCCAATTAAACTGCACACCAAGTCTTTAAACTGAAAGACGAGACGTGCCCTGCTTTTTTGTTATTTGATCAGCCACTTAAATTAAGCCTTACCTAATGACATTACCAATTATGGTTTATAATTCTAAGCTTTAAGAAGAGTGGTAAAATAATTCTACATTGGATGCACCACTGAAATTAGGAAATATTTTTGTGATCTTAATGTCTGAAAGTAAATCTGTCAAGAAAAGCTGTAAAAATAACTTCCGTGGTGAGTTTGGCATGTGCTAAAAACAGTAAGAACAAAGGTAGTGTACTTGAAGCAGGTTGCTCCAGGGACAGAGTGACAGACTGTCAAATGATGCCAAATAACCTCTAAAGTAAGAACGAACAAGATCTCTAAAGTCAACTTTTTATCTGAAGCTGACAAGTGCATATGTTGCACAAGATAAAAAGTGGTTGCACTAAAATATCTTACATGAGCATATTCTGCATATGAAGGTTCATGGTTACATTTACCATGGAAGTAAGGAGTTAAGAAAAAGGTTGGAAATGTTGCCCTTATTTGCAGTCTTTCTGAAGGTATCCATGTCAGAAATTACACGTTTAGGTAGAAGAAAAAAAGTTCAATTTACTCTGTATCTCAGTATGAAAAGGTCCAGAGAAGAAAAGACCACGACGGGGAACTGAGAACATCCCTTAAGACTGAAATTATATTTGTATTCCACATGGCTTGTCAGAGTGCAATTATAGTAGAGACTTGGGAATAAACAAAGATGCAAAATAGAAAAGCAACAACAAAGAAAACAAATGTAACTGAAATTTTTTTAGTCATCTTCAAAAAAAATACATGATTATGACTGATGGGGCCAGATCCTCTAAGTTTAGTGATGAGTAGATGAAAGTTTTATGAACCTATGCATTCATCAACAGTTTTCTGGTCACTTTAGATGTCAATAATAGCTTACCCAGTCTTTTGAAAATAAAAAAAAATGTCAGCAATCATACAATTTGTAATTGTTGAGTTAAAAACAATTTGTCTCACATACCTAATAAATAACGTTAGTAATTAATTTGAGGAACGATGCAAACAGAAAATTAGTGCTAATCAACAGAAGCACTTTTGTCCATCATTGCTTCTTCTGTGCTATATGATATGAGACTCCAATGAATTAGAATCGTTGTTTCAATAAATCAAATCAAAAAGTGAAACTGGGATATTATATCGTTTCAATACACACCAGGTATTTCCCATGACACTACCAAGTTAAGGAAGCCCTGGTTGCTTTAATAGCAGCTTTCAGCTCATCTATACTGTTGGGTTTGCTGTCTTCGACTGTTACCATGGTAATTAATTACCAGGTGTTGTTCCTTTTAGTAGTGTGGGCAGGTGCCAGGGACGACTGGAAAATGAAACAGCCTCTCCATAAAGCTCGTCAAATGAGGGAAACATGAATGCTTCATAATTTTGTGGTCTACAGAAATGCTGATTTTGGACTTAGAAAGGCAGAGAAGGCACTATAAACAATTTGGTTCTTCAAACAGTGAAGCTGGAAATTTCACTATCGAAGACACACAGCTTTGATTGTGTGTCTCTCCTCTTTTCTTCCAGTCTCTGGGACCTGCTTTTCAAAATTTGATTTTCAAAGCACAGATTCAAGTTTCTGTACACAACTTGTGGATCCTGAAGGTTGAAATTCTCCCTGCTGCTTCTGAATTTCAACTTTCAAGCTTCTTTTCTTCACTTTCAATCCAAACGGAGCACTTCACCAGTATCCAGCTTCTTTATGAATTATCATTTGTGACCTAACATCCTTGTAGAAGGTGTCTATGACCATCTGTCTACTCACCTGGCAGATTTACATTTAAAATTGCAATTACAACTTTGGCCAAGATAGGAAATATGAAAGAAGTATCAATTAGAAATAATAATTAATATGTTTGTATTGACATTTCAATGAAGAAAATGATCATATACATTGTTTAAAAATCTTTACTGTCAGTGGAGCATTTTTATAATTCCTGACCAGGCTCCAGGATGTTTCCGCCATTATTTTGGCAATTAATCTTTTGCAATGAGCTCTATATGTTTGAGTTTGGAAATCCTTATTGCCATCACCGTAATCTATTGCTAACTCCGCAGACTTAAAGTTTCGGATCGGGCTGTGTGGCTCCAAGACATTAATGCTACTGCCACTCAGGGGAAACAAGTAGGTGAAATTAAAAATATATACTTTAGATCCAAATCAAAGTTATGAATATTTTGGATGCAACTACAATGTTTTAGTTTCCACATATGAACTGAATTACTAAAATTAACTTTTAAATTACAATCTAATTTATTAGGATTTATCTGTATGTAGCATCTTTATGTGTGAGTAAAGCGTCAAGCCATAAAGTATTGTGGCTGCAGATTTCTATCCAACCAGAAAATATTCTTGTTTTGTTGGACAATATTGTACAATTACCACACTTGCAGTGCTATTAAATGGTAGGGCTTGAAGAAAGTGCTTTCAGACTCCTTCAAGTGCGAGTGCTCTGTGATGACAACCTCTGCTCAAAGAACTCTTATTCATTTCCTCAAACTTCGTAGCAATAACCTTTTTCCTGTATTTTCCCTTTTATCGCTCTATATTTTATAAATACAGCATGTACTACAGAAAGCAACATTTTTTATTATTCGTACAAAAACCAGAACTTTTGCATTCAATGGGACAACATTTTAAGACTCTTTATTGTCTTTTCTTTTTTTATATAACTTGTCTTAAAATATTTTTTTGTCTCCGTTTAACATTTGCTAAGTAACTTGTACCTAGTCTTTTTTTCTTAATGCAATGTACATCTAAAAAAACCTATTCAAAACATCCAGATTACTTAAAGAGACACAATGGCTGCAGCCTTCCATGCACACTTTTTCCCGCAGGGACTTTGGGCCAGTCCGCAGCAGTCTGTAATTCTGTTTGAGTATACCATCTGATTATGACAGTGCATCGAGACCAAAGGCAACTTAATGTTTGGCCCACAAAGAGTGAGGTTATTACTCTGACCCCACTCTGAGGCAAGAAACAGTGAAAGAGGGTGCATGTCACATCAGCCTATATCCAACATGCCTTCCAGGACTTACCAATATTTAATTACAACTATATTGTCTACAAGGGATTTCAGCAAAGTCTTGAGCATACCACTGCACTGTCTTTCTGTGGCCCTGTTCCAGGGTTCAATAGCTGCCTGATGTTGACTTTCACTATGTTTGACAAAATCTTGTTTTCATGATGGCCCAGGGGGGGATGTAAGTCATACCCTGCCATCTGACTGACTGACCTAATGAACAGCACCTGACTCTTGGTTAGGTTTTGGCCTTTTACAGCCAGTGATTAAAATAGACTTGCAATAGTCGACTCGTATAGCTGCTGTCAGTAAACAGATCGAGTACAATCACTCAGAAACCACAAATTATAAACCAGAGGAAAAGCTCTCAATTCAGAAAAACATTTTTTCTCCTTCACTTTAAGGGAGCTTTATAGTAAACTAGATATTTCTTCTTTGGTATCATATGTCCCAAAACAAAAGAGCACTAAGAAATATTATATGCTATCATATCACCAGCTGCATTTCCTAATGAAAATACAACAATTAGAAAAAAACATAACATATTTTTTTCCAATAAGAGAAAAAAATAATATACATGAACATTTACAAATCCTAAAATAAAAGTACACAGTAGTGTTTTTCTCACAAAGACATAATAAATGGTCCACAACTGGATCCCTACAACTAATGCAATTCTATAATTAATGTTTAAGAGTTGATATAAAAATATTCAAAGAATTGTTTTCATTCTCTAAGAATTTATTCCACTGCACAAATCTGCGGCACAAAAAACTGTTCTTACCCATAAGGCATTTTAAATTAGTACAATTTAAAATCTGTCAAGTTTCGTTGAAGCCAAGTATGACATAAGAAAAAAAAAAAGATCAAATCTATGGAGTCTTGTTGGTTAATATTTTAAGTCAACAGCATTTAAAATTTTTCCACCACTAACCAATGTAATTTATTGAAATGACCAGTTTAAAAATTTAAATTTCCTGAATGGCTGATAAGAGTTAGACAAGAAGACTGTTGCAAACTGTGACTGTCTTTGGAGATGTTGCCAGAGGCATTTGTTTGATATTCTACCCAAATACATATAATTTCTACTTATTTAAATGAAAAAAATACATTTAATTGGAGGCTTAAGTGACTGCTTTGAAGTTTGATTTTCTATGTTGAAGTCAGCATCCAAGATAATAAACGATTAACATTTAATTTTCTCAGCTTCATTATGTGGAAATTGGTTTATGAACAGCTTTAAGTACACTCCGTTTTTAAGCCACGTGGCCACTGGCAGAAAATGTCTCTAAACTGGCAGCAAGGATTTTTCCCTTGCAGTGTCTCCCATATGTGAAGCTGAATGGAAAAGCCCTTACTGCAGCATTCATGTCTGTATCTGTGATTTTCCACCTGGTCATGCTGCAGTTTGAAACCATTCAGATGCATCTTTAAAGTGACGCTGAAAACCAAACCCATGTGGTGATTATCTGAAAGCTCTGTGGTGATTCTTTATCGTCCATAAACACAGACAGTTTCTCAAACAACTTAACATAAATTGTTTAACTTGACTCAGGCATCTATTTATTTTTTATTTTTCTCTGACACACAGTGTCTCATACTGAGACTGCTTTCTCTTTAAAGTGGTCTGTTAATGAGAACAAAGGTAAGGGAGGAGCTGGGCTACAGCAGCCAGCTTTAAACGGTGTCATGGTGTGATACCTGTTCCAAAGCATTTTAGGACAGGTCGTTTCAGAAAAAAAAAACGTACTGCATATACTGCAGGTAATTTATAATCCAAATAGGAAAACACCATGGGGAACACATGCCTTGTTTTCTTTCCTGTAGTGAAACAAGGGCACAGAATTATCCCACAGGTTTTTTTGTGGAATGCATTTTCTGTGGACCAGACTGACCTTGTCGAAGGGAAAAAAACAGTGTAAAATTCTGGATCAAGTGGCACCTATTAAAACAAGTGCTCTCTCACAAAAAAAGGTATGCCATTGGATAGATGAGTCTATTCCTAGCTAAAAAAGAATGTGTCACAAAGTTTAACAACTATGGAATGAAACTAATCTTACATAAGTACACAGGTTCTACCTTGGGGATCTAACAATCTCCCTAAAATGAAACGGTGAAAAAAACCAGATCTAAAAATTGTTCTAGACTTGTAAAAAAAAAAAAACAACAAGAATCCTAAAGTTTTTATTGTTTTTTTGACTAAATCATTTCTATTGTTTCTCCTGCTGTGTACTCTCGCAAATTTATTTAACTTTTTTGCTGATAAGATTACAGCAATTAAATCTAAAATGCCTACAAAACTATCTTGTTCTGCTAATGAGGCACCTACCCACTCTTGATCTACTTTTGCATGATTTTAAGTTATGTATCAATGATTGTATTGTATTATGTATTTGTCTTCATATCCGTGTCTTTTTAACAAAATTAGACTGGAGGGAATTACTTTCTACATCCTAAAACACACATTGAGAAAAGATATAATTTCCGGTGATCAACACATTTTGATTAGTTTCTGAATTTGGACCCAGCAGGTTTGATTATATCAGATTTGATTATGGCCTCCAACACCTATGGTGAAAAGTTAAGACTGCTCATAATCAGCTTGATTGGCAAAAGGAAATAACATTCATCATAATCTATTTTCAAAAATTTAAATCACTGTGGGATATTCTCATCTGAATATCTTGAAATCATGTGAAAGATAGTGTTTCCATCAATTAGGTCATCAGTTTCCTTTCCCTTACAACACCACAATTGAGTCACTTCAAGAGGAATTTGTTGCCTTGGGTTTAAGCTACTTGATATCTCATTGCACTCACTCTTTTCTGTGCCTTGCCGTGAAGCATTTGTTCAAAAATGGAAACACTGCTAGAAGACAAAATGATGCATCAATTCATCACAGTTACAATGGGTGAGTAATCTTATTTCCCCTTTTTCCTGATGTTTTCTGGCACAGGCATGCAGTCATCATCGTAGAAAATATACCATCTTTTAGTGACTGTATGTGGATATGATGCTGAGGTTAAACAATTATGATCTTGAGGAGACCTTAAAACTGGGCTGTTAAAATGTCAGATGAACAACACTTTAGATTCATTTTTGGTTGGTCTGAAATAAAAACTTTAAAGATGTATTTGTTTGAATGTTGTCTTATCTTTGTCATAGATGTAACTCTTCTAAGGGGTTTGTTTTACTGACAACCCTTTATCCTGTTGTTTCAAAGCTGAAGCTTTTATTATCAAGGTATGGATGTCCTGTAATTCTTAAAAATGTAGCACAATAATCACTTATACATGAGAGTAGCATAATAAAGCCAACACAAATTTTCTCCTCTATGCAGGTAATAGTAGTTGGGTAAGTGCCCAGACTCTCTGGCAGCAGCCGACAGCTCCAGTCAAAAGTTTGGACAGACCCACCAATTCATAGCTGTGCATTTTCACACCAGGCCTAAACAGCTTGTGAGTTAATTATCTAATTTAAACATAACCCACAAAAAGTCCACATTTACAGAAAGATTTATTAATTTAAACCCCTTCTTTTTGAATGTATATAAAATCTGATACTCTGCAAATTCAGGATGTAATTCAAGATTTTATTTAAATTAATATTTATATCCTTGAAATGTTTTCACACTTTGTCAAATTGCAACCACACACTTTCATGCATCTTATGCAAACGCAAGGTAGCAAATAACTGCAATTTAGGAGGCAAAAAGGAGGTTATGCTAAACATCACATGGAACACTGTTTTATCCTTCATCTGGAAATAAAGACTATGAGACAAGTGCAAACCTACTAAGAGATAGCTTCCACTTGAACTAACAGGCTGAGTAGGGATAGTGTTCTTCAGAGAAGTGGCAAGACGACCCATGATAACCCCAGAGGAGCTGCTGCGGTTCACAGCTGAGGTGGGAGAATACATTGACATGACAACAATTACTCATGCACTATACAAATTTGGGCTTTATGAAAAAAGATAATCAGAAAGCCATTGATAATCCTGTTTGTTGGTTGCAAACAAACCATGCAGGTGAACAGCAAATATAAACATTTAGTCGAGTCATGTAAAGCTTGGTGTGGCAGATATCTTACACTCAAAATCATATGGATGGTAAAACTGGGTGGTAGCAGGTGGTTAGAGTTTCAGAAAGAGATACAATGGATTTTTTTTAGCAATTAATTTGCTTCAGTGGTGTAGTTAAAGTTCAGATTGAAATCTAGTTGAGAATCTTTGTGAGAATTTGACAATTACTGTTCAAAGACGTTCATTAATTATGAATGAGTCTGAGTTATTTAGCAAAGAAGAACATGAAAAAAGTGACAGGTAAAAAGCTTTTCATTTACATCCAGAGTACAAACCATATGTTTACTTAACCTTCCAGAATACAGTACTTCCAATTCAGTGTTTTATGAAAAGAACAGATAAATTACCACTGTGAATAAGAACAGACGTCATCACACCATGCAGCTCAGGAGCACTGAGATAAATCTGACCAGTGGGTGAGGACAAGATGACCCAAAGCCTATTCTTTACCTCTCAATTGTATGTCTCATCTGTTTATAGAACAAGTTTATATTTAGATGACAACAGCATCAAGGAGTTATTTTCTCTCACACAGTCAGACAGTTTGCACCAGAATGTCATTGCTGCTAACTGGATTGTGAATGAGGTATCAAGATGGCTCAGAAAGCAAGTACAAACATTACAAAAAAGTTGGGAGGCAATAAAGAATGCAGCACAATGTCACTGGATCGGTGCCTGTGTGAACTTATGTCAAGAGCTAAAATTCACTGCAGAATATCAAAGACTAGGAAGGCAAAGTAATTTGCATACTGAAACCTGTTAGTTGACGAGGTTGGAATTATGTCTGATTTCTACACACAATAAACTAAGAAAAGCTCAGATCTGTGAAGGTCACAATAGTTGTCGGGGAGACAAATTGATTAATCACTTTAAAATCTAATGCCATCTTTTTTTCTTTTCCTTTAACAGTTGGACATAGCTCGTTCCCCTCTTGAATGTAATTTTTAATAAATGATTTATAAATGTGTGAAAGCCATCTTCATTTTTAATTGGACCCGAGGTGAAAGTATGAGGAGTGTCATATCGGCAAGCCGGCTCCTGCCTTCACAGAAGAGAACAGCAGGACTGGGGCAAAAGATCTGTAATATTGCATTTTCTCTTTTCTCATCATGGGGTGTGGCACACACAACCAGTCAAGAGGAGCACACCGGAGTGCTCTCCATGCACTAACCTCACTAGGACTCCACATTGTCGCTCGTTTGTATAGCAACATCCGTATATGCACATGCAGAGTTATCCAGCTACTTGCATGACATTTCCCACTAAGTCAGATGGCTTTTCTCTGTGTCAGTATTACCTCCACGCTGTGACTGTCTAGAAAATAATGAGCTATGCATAGAAGGGGACTGTACAAATGTGGAGTTTCCTGCTTCCAGCTGGGAACAAAACATGAAAGAAATAATTTTGGAAACTAGTTTTTGCACCTCACTGATAAACATAACAGAATTTCTCAAATACTAGAAGATGACTTTACTGAAACTCAATTAAAGAAGGTGACAGGCCTGCTTACAGGCACACAAGTTTTGTTTTATTCATCTGCAATAATAATTTAAACTGTGAATCATAAATAATACATAATAAAATATGACAAACCAAAACAAAGTAGTGCATCATTTTAAAGTGGAAGGATGTGGAATTGCTTTACGAGATAAAATCTGGAAAGTGTACCACGCATTTGTATTCAGCCGTTAGGTCCATACTCCACAGCTTTATTCCTTACCCCTCTGGTGGTAATGTGAAAGCAAGTCTTGTTTAAATGCCTTACTGTACGTGATTTAAGGAATTACTTTATGGTAAATCTGAAATGAGGAGATCTGGAAATGTTTGGTCCCAACAATGGAATCATCTGACACTTCTGATAAAATGAACCGACGTACAAACGGAAAAGGATCACAAGGATCACTTGAAAGAAAGTAATGATGACGGACTTTAAAAGAGTTCCATTGTCGTAGCACCATGCCTCCACTCACAATAGGCCTGAGACACACATATGATGGTGGCTTAAAGAGGTAATTATGCCCATCATGGCTCACCTACTAATCCCCCTCATTAACTGCTGTTTATTGCAAGTATTGTAATAAAATAAATGTAATTAGACATTGCAAGAATAAAGAGATGCAATTAACATTTGAAGTATGTTTCTTTGTCCTTTCTTTGCTTAATAGGGACTTGTTGAGCTAAGAAGGATTGGAAGGAAGATTTTTTTTTTAAATTACTCAACAAGAGATTGAACAGAAGCTCTTATGCATGTACCATTGTGTAAGAGTGATTCTCTTGGGTCTTGATGACATTTAACACGGCTTAAAACAATGGAAGGTGTCTCAGCCATGTCACAGAAATTACATTACGTGCTGCAGACACTTCCTCCAAGCACCCAAAGGGGTTGCCATGACACCATAGATCCTCTGATGCTGTATTAAACACAGACAAACGGCACTGTGGCCTTTACAGTTGATATTTGCCGTTGTAGTATTTCGTGTGTATATATTGATGATGTAGTTACAAGACAGTGGGATTTCTGTGGATATTTTTCTGCTGAGGCGATTTTATTTTATAAGATTACTAAAGTATGTTCTCTTTACCACCTGGTTTTATGTTTTATCTGGCATAATTTTACTACTTCGGAGGAATTTGGACTGACAAGGCCCTTGAGTTAAGCCTTTATGCCTTGTTTGTGAGTCAGAGACAGCCAAGGTTTATGCCATCTCTAGACGTCCCCTCAAAAACAATAATTTCAAGTGAATGCACATGTAAGCCAAAATAAGAATACAGAACCATTTAGTTATTTTTGCTACTATTTAAGGGAATTTCTGAAAAATGCATGGAAAAAATAAACAGAAAAAAAAAACAGATGAAATTTGTCTAAAACCTTACAGTAGTAGACACTGATGGAAAACTACCAGAATAACTGAATGGAAGGCATTAAAATCATATTTTTTTTTAAATACTGACACTGGAGTCAAAATACATTGTCTCATGGAACATTAAGGAGCTACTATCCCACCCTTGTTCAATAGGTAAAGAAAAAAAATACAATCCCAAGACATAATGTGTATTTTTAGACTTTCTTTAACTCCACATCACATTAGTTGCTATGATTTCCCTGAATTCTTGAATTTAATTACCATCATTAAAAGGTTTTGAAGATTAAAGGTTCAGACTGTTGGGACTGTTGAGAGAATAGCTCTCTGGCAAGGTAATGCTCAACTCACAAAATGGAATCGGACAGCCCTGTCCACTTTGCTTTGGACTAGTCATAAATATACATCTCTCCCATAATTGAAAACTGTGCAGACACACAGGAACTTGTCGACATTTGCATATGAATACGGTTTTCTTTTCATTTTCTGCTACTCCAAATTCAGCCTTGCACAACGATAACCCCAAAAACTCCCTTACTGCAATCCCTTCAAAAGAAATCATTCCAATAGACATTGTGTATGTCCATTCGAATGTAATTTTTTTTTGTTTAAATCATCTGTGCTCAAACCAAGTATCCATATAGCAGCTTCTGGAAACTCAAATGTGTAATCCCCTTCTAAAAAGAAAAAACAAAAGAAACTTCTGGGCATACAAACAGAACAAAAGAATAAAAACAAAACGCATTTTTTGTTTCAGTTTCAGACATCATTAATACTCAATAGTGATAAAGTTACGTTGTAATCATTTTGTGCATGAATACAAAAGATGAGCAAAAGACTGGTTTTTAACAGGCATAATTAGATAAAAGTTGTCCAAAAGGGTCATCAATTCAGTGATACAGCCATTGTAAATGCGGCTCTATGAGCTAGCACGGACAGTGCTATAATTAATAAGGAACCCACTATCCCCTGCAAAGCTGGCCAAATGCCTGCTTTTGGAACTCGAGCAGCACCGTTGATTACATTTTAGCACCACCCAAAATGTTCTGTTTTCTCTGTGCTTTTTTTAAGCAGCTTACTCTGTTGTCATTGCAATAAACCTTTATATCACCAAGTTTCCAATATAATTAACATCAGGGGTCCTCAAATCCAGGCCTCGAGGACTGGCGTCCTGCAAATTTTCTCTGCTTTAACATACCTACAACAAATATTAAAAACTCCACACTTTTAAAGGTTTAAAGTTTTTAAAGTAAATCTGTGGCAAGACTTACATTCATGTTTTAACCAAGCATTTGACAGAGTATTAATTCTGAATAAATACAATATGCTGTTAAACATTCTTTTTCTTTTTATTATTATTATGGATAAAAATTGGGTTAATACTGATAGCTGATATTTATACTGCTGTTGTTGCCAATAACTCATATTAACCGTTATTATTTATGTAGATGTCACACCACTAACGTCACTACTACTATAACATGACCAAAGAAATACAGCCAACCCCTCTACATCCTGAAACAAACAGGAAACATGAAAATAAACATCCATTGTTCGCATCGGCTCAGTTTTATGAATAGAAACACTACAGATATGTTAAAAAATGACTAAAATTGGCTCAGACCCATGTTGTTGCCAATATATTGCGTTTCCCTAATTATTATATTCTCTGGTTAAATGCTAACACATGTCAAATTTATTAAGAAAATATTGCAGTCCCAAAAAGTGCAAATTTTTCAAGCACTATCTGATTCTGACAAGATTTCAGAGGTTTGTATTTTAATGATGGTGCCCTGATCTGATTTTCAACGTTTATAATTAGACACAGTCTTCTCTTAGGTCCTTATTGTAGCTGAAGTATGTTAAATACATTTGCCATGTATATTTTCATATGCTGATTTAAGGAGAAGGCACTTACTGACAAGAGTAATTTGTCTTTTATAAAATGTATCCTGTTTCCACTCATTCATGAAATATATCATTGTTTTTTAACTTGATCTCACATTGACATAATTTCATAGATGGTGTCTCATTACTCCAGTAAGCATGTGGAGATTATGAGATTCTCATGGTATAACCTTTAAGTAAAAATACCATGGTAACATGTTTTTCTTTACATAAAGAATGTATAACATAATCTCTCTTTATCTAAAACTGAAAAGCAAATGTTAGTCCCACTGCAGCAAGACAAAATGACATCTTATTACATTTACATTAATTGTTCTCTATACCATACATCTATTGTTATTGTCTACCTAAAATTAACATAAAATATATAAAAATGCAAATTAGCTGACTTTAGGAGAAGTCTTGAAGATGTATTCTTTTCTGAAAAGAATATTATTCCTTGTTGTTCTACTTTTCATAGAGCAACCAGCAATTTTTAAGCCAGCTACCCATCAAATCACAGTAGTAGGTGGGAACTTCTGTCATTTCTTAAAATTCCTTGAGCTGCAAGATGACGTCAAATAACAGTGGCTCTAAAACTTTATTTCACAGCTCATGATACCACAAAACTGGGAGTCTGCCAATGTCCATTCCCCAAGGAGTTAGAGTCGGCTTTTGCTTTAAGATATACACCTGTCTGCAGTTAAAACAAAGTGAAACATTAGTTTTATTTGTTTATAAAAACCTGTTTATGTGAAACCTACTAAACTGATGTTGAATACAGTAAATGGCTGATTCTGCAAGACAAAATGGAGGGTAATAAATGTGTGCCCTTCATCTCTCATTACACAAAATGACAATCTAAGTCTTACTAAAACTATGCGCAGCAGACAGATGGTAATTTTACCTTCAGCTGGAAATTAATAAAGTCCTAAATGTTCAATTTTGAATTTGAGCTTCACATGACTGGTTAAAAAAATATGAGGGAAGGTATGTACATGTCTGAAGGGCCTCTGAAGACGTGAACAACTAGCAGGCAATGCTGGTAAGCAAGAGGAAAACATTTCTTAAAGGTTTCACAAATCACTACAGTGACATTTGCTAGGTGGTGTTCAGAAGAGGTTCAAAACCTTCAGCTGAAAAAGATTTCCTTTTGAAAGCCTCCATGGCATTCCTGGAAGGGAGGAAACAGCTGCATACAGCAGCATGTGCAGACAGCAGATCTTTTGGTAGATTGCATAATGAGATTTAAAAGACTGTAAAAGGGATAAAGGCAAAAGATGTGGAACTAACAAGATGAAGACATACTGTCAGAGAAGCATAAGTATGAAAAAGAAAGTCAATTTCTTTGCTGCAAAATAACTCTTGAAAGTAAATGCAATCCTGATGAGAGGAAATGGTTCTTTCAGCTCAGTGTAATATTATCAATCAAGAAGTGATCCTCCCTGCGTTCAAGTTGAAAAGAAAATTACACATAAAACTATTAAAAAGCATAAATTTCATGAGAACTTAAACTTGGCATCGCAGTAAGTGAGCTCCTGCTCCTTTTCCGAACTATATTTTTCTTTACATGCAAAACTAAAGACAACTTTCACTTTAAATCTTCTATTATACTTTCTGAGCACATAAAAATCCAACTTCTTCAGATCTCAGTTTGGCTGTATGAGAGATGGGCTTTGGATGATTGTTTAACTTTACTGCAGCAAGACTCTTCATTATGTCTAAATGACAACTAAATTGGCCTTTCAACAAAGCTAGATTCATTCGAGCCACTATATCAGAGATGAGAGGCATAACTTCCACACAGGAACCCACAGGGGAAATTTTGATATTCTCTGAGTGCTTCTAACAAGCATGTGCAGCTACTGGTCTTATGGAAATTCTAGGGCTTCCACTTGGTATTATGACTGCCAAAAGCTGGAGTAAAAAAGCAAAAAAAAAAAAAATCTAAACGTAGTGTGTCAGGGGAACAAAGCCCTCATGGGGAACAGCATACACAACCAATGATGGATTATTCCAAGTCCTTTCTTTGGGTGCTTCAGCCCCCTGTAGATCCACAGAAGAGGAGCCATTCCTACTGGCTTATTTTGAAAAGCTGGCCTGGATCGTCCATCTGGATGGTTTATTCATCTATTCAGGAGGATAACTTTCCCTCTATTCTTTGAAAAGCATTTCTAAACATTTTCAAACTTTTGTATGCTCCCTTTTAGCTTAATAAATATAAGAAATTGCTAACTTTAACCAAGTACCTGACAACTGCTTAAACCTACTTTTATGTCAAATATTCCTCCATCCATTGATAGATGTCTGAAAGATTATTCTTAAACATTTGCTTCAAGTCTTTTGGATGTCTGTACAAAGATATTTATATAGTATAATATCAAAAGACTAGAAACTATTTTGCATTTCTGTGCTATCCGGCACTAGAGGTCTGTTCCCCTGCCCCAACTTGTTGCTGCACAACGGCTAAAAGAATTTTTCAATTATCTCTTGTTTAGAACAGAGAAAAATTAGCCAGTTTGGAAACACTTTTGCTTGTGACAAACATAGGCTGTGATGATGTGGAACCTAAAAGTGTTCCCTTCTATGCAACACTTTTTAAAACATTTGGCAATCTATAAGTGGTATGCTTCCTTATCAGCTGACTGCAGGTTGACTAGCCCAACTAATTAAGCAGCTAATATGAGCTGGTGGTACTTGTCTTACTTGATACGGTGAAGAATAAGAACATTGTTTATTCTACAGGGTGGGTCATAAGTTTCCATACATAGGAGAATGTAAAATGTATATTTCTTTTATATTTCAGATACCCAAGAAGATGCGTTTGAAAAAAGAGCAAAGAATTTGCAAAGAACTTTAATAGAAAACATGGTACTGCCACATGACACTGTGGCAAAACCTATTTGCAAATTTCAGAAAACTGGAAATGTTGCAGATCAAACACAAAGTGGTCCAAGACTTGGAGCGATGGCACAAAGTCCCACAAAAATAAAAACGGTCATTCAATATAAAATGTTAATTTTTTCTATGTAAGGAAACTTATGGCCCACCCTATGTATTTTTAAGCAATAAATTAATATCACATAATATTATTGCAACTTTAAAATGAAATATGTTCATAGCAGTTCAAATTTAAATTGCAGAATTTCAGTAAAACAACTAAATCCCTCCATATATTTGTGTCACATTTGTGTAAACACACAAAAAAAGAACTAATTTTGCCCATGTTACCATGCTGAGAACGTTTTATTCTAGCCCATTCTCATTTCAACAAGGATCTATATAAAAAACAAAAATGGAGTCAAGACATTTCTCAGGTAGCTGGGTGATTTGATTAACTATCAAGGACATTTGTGAGGAGGGATGCTGCCTTTTAGACTAGCTTCTTTCTGCATGGATTTATATGACATGACCATTTTTATCCTATGGAGGTGTATAGTTAGTGTTAAACTTTGCCTTATTAGGTGACTGACATGTTCCAACTCAAACTTTCTGTGTCCATGTGTTTATACCCAATGCATGTGTTGTACAAGAGCCAGCAAGCCCCCGCATTCATGAGACCAAGCAGAGCTGAGTGGGCAAGCAAGCATTTAAGGCTCTTACTGAAAGACCTTGACTGCAAGGCAAGATAGTAGAAAAAAGTAATTTGCTGCACCCACTAAAAAATTCAGTCCCAAGAGCAGCGGAAAGGGGTTTGGAGATTCAGAAAAGTATTTTACTTTAGTGGCTGTTTCGGTTTAATTTGAGTGGTTGTGCACATGTGAAGAAAAAGGTGGGATGTATCCACTTCTGTTCACAGAAGTGGATACCAGAAATGGGCCCATTTCTGGTTTACTTACACTGAATGTGAGCCAAGACAAATAGTGAGAAATTAACTGATGGGAGCTAAAACCAAGATAGATAAATTAATGACAGTCAAAGGCAAAGACATGAAGCCTTAGACTTTAGTCTTATTGCAAAGCATCATTAGTGTTATTTTTATTTCGTATCCATTGTGCAGACATATAAGAGCAATCACTGTGCCTTGTTTGCATGTCAGCAATCTAAGCTATGCTAAATCTATGAGTGAAAATGCATAGAGTTCAAATGTTCCACGTCACTGAGTCAAAGTTTTGAGGAAATACTAGGAGGAGAAAGTACAGTGGTCCTTGGAGAAAAAGATTCAACTCTGATGAGTATGGATTCTGTTTACCAAGAACTCTCTCCTTCCTCTTTCCTTGATGCCTCACTGCCATCATGACAAGACTGTGTGGCTAATTACTGAATGGCAACAAACAAACCGATACTTCCCCATTTTCCCTGGTCATGTCCCATTACTCCAGCTTAGTTCCCCTATTCATATTTTCTTGACAGGTGCATCTGTCCATAGAAAACAAGACAGTGTTTGAATCAGCAGGCAGAGGATGTTGTAATTAAGAAGTGTACCTCTGGGCTAACACGTGGCTCAGTCAAGGTGAAAATGACAGTAGGGGTGGAGTTTTATTGAGTACAACAGGGTTCCTGTCAATAGCTGTGGCACTTGGCATTGTGTTCAATGCTTTAATTTGTATTTTAGTCCGACATCATTGTGCAGCTGCACATGCAAACCTCTAACCTTCCCCATCAAAGTGTCACCGGTTGTGGGGATCAGAATGCTATCTTGAAAACCCACAAAGTCACAATTACAGAAGTGGAAAGAGAAGAGAAAAAGTGAAAGTGTGCGTCTGTGAGTGAGGGTAATGTGCGTTTGGGAAAAGGAAAAGCGGGAGAAAAACAGGAGCCTGAAATAAGACAGCAAAGATGAGACGGCACAGATTGATATCGCAATTACCAACAAAGCTATCCCTCAGTTATGAATACATCTCCATACATTACAGGAAGGTTGCTCCCTTGCCATAGTCTCTGCATCTAGTCCTGCAATTTCTCATACACAACATACAACCACAACCCCCAAAAGGATCATCATAGTGTTGTCACTTTACATTAATAATACATCTGTCACGATTCACCTACAATAAAAACTTTATCTTG
The DNA here is from genome assembly GCA_902982915.1 of Phalloptychus januarius. Lineage (NCBI taxonomy): Eukaryota > Metazoa > Chordata > Actinopteri > Cyprinodontiformes > Poeciliidae > Phalloptychus > Phalloptychus januarius. The sequence goes on from CADWAE010000297.1 coordinate 582,123, forward strand.
TCTGCATATTGCTCTTACAGCAGCAGAAGTTATTAATCTCTTAGGAAAAGGTTATAGAAAAAGAAAAAGGACATGTAATTTATTATCACATACATCATCATACAAAAGTATTCGTAACCTATAAATGTAGTTTACATTTTGTCAAACTATAGGCACAAACTAAGTAAGTTTTTTTATAGAATTGTACATGATATTAAAACACAAATATGCAAATAACAGCAAACTGAAAATGAAATAGTTTTTTTAAATAAAATCTTTAGTCTAAATTCTTATTCAATCATCTTTACATGTACACAAAGGTGGTTGGGTGAAATGAGACCACAGCAAAAATATTTTGGACTACATGTGCAAAACTAACACTTCACAAAACTGTAGTAAGCATCATGGTGTGAGGATGCTATTCTTCAGCACACACATGGGTGCAGTGTAATTAATGGTTTATATCAAAGTATTTTTATGTGTAAGATTTGCCTAGTCAAAGTCCAGCCCTAAATTGAACTGATAGTTTGTGGCAAGGTTTGAAAGATGGGCAATTGATAATGGACATAAACATTAACTTTCTAAATGGGTTATGCAGGTGGAGAAACAGCCCAAAACAAGTGTAATTTTCAACCCAAATCCAACAAAGAATTTGTGACCAGACTTCAAAATTTATGGTTGCAGAAATCTTTACAAAGCAGATTTTATAAAATGTCATTCTCTTAAGTACAAAGCTGGTACAAACATAACCCAATAGACTTGATGCAAAAGGTGGTTCTAAAAAACATTAACAACTGAACACAAATCACATATTTTTTCAGACTTTAATTTGTAAAACAAAACAAAAACATGTATCATCTGCCTTCTTATGCGCAAAAGAAAACATCTTTGTGTTGGTAAATCACATCATAGTGTCATTGAAACAGGAGGAAATGTGAAAACTTTCAAGAGATATGAATACTTTTGCCAGGCACTTTAGATGCATTGCATAAAGCAATAATGAGATGGAGAAGATGATCAGTTTTCTTCTCACTGCTCTGACATCTTTAATGTTTACTGGAGTCCCCGCATGATCTTTAGGAAATGTCTCAGTGGATTATCCAATAACCATAAACATGTCCAATCACCACTCTCGACACAGATGGCCACATGGATCATCGGGGAGCAGCTTACGCAGCCATAGCTTGCTACAGTGAGGTTCAAACGACGGCCTGTCGTGAACGCTTTCTTTCAGCTTGCAAGTAAATCCAGTTACAGTTAGCCCACAATTTATGCAGAGTGAGGACCATATGCTTGAACAGCGAGACAACAGGCACTGCAATATATGGGAGGGGGGATTTTACATAAAAATGCAAGGCTGCTACCAAATGGGTTAAGAGTATGCATGGAGGCATACAAGCATTTCAAACACCTCTGTGACTCAAAGCACATCAGACAATGAAAACAAAAAAAGGAAAGAATGAGGGAAAAGGAAACAACCTCTGAAATAGCAAAAGATGTGCACTGGAGGATGAGCAAATGGAAATGTAAACCATGGGAAAATGATCCATTGCAATTTGGATCTCTGCCGCAGGCTCAAAGCTATGCTCCATGAGAGGTGTGTAAATGAAAAACATGTTTGTGTGTGAATGTGTGTGTGTGCATATATGGTACAAATGCAGGAACTATAAGTTCTTACATCAGGTGCAAGAGGACAGTTTGATGACAACATGACTGGCATATGAAAGGGAATATCCTGGCAGAAAAGGAGGTGATGCTGTCCAACTTATCTGGTCCTGGTGGTCATTTTGGAAAAGCTCTGCCCTGTAATCTAATCCTGAATCCCCCTTTGACAAAGATCAGTTCAGGTATCTACATAAATCAGAACATCTCAGAACCATAAAATGCCTTCAATCTCATTAATGGTACAAAACCACACAGGGTGACGCAGACTGATGATGAGCACGACTGGAAATCTCTGTTTCTAAGGACTTGCAGGAAAAGGGGATAAAAATGGAAAAGATAGAAAGAGGGTGGGGAATGAGAGAGCGACAGGGAGAAGAAAAAAAGAACGAGAACAGAAACAGCTACAGGTAAACACTGCCATCTGCTGGCCAATGCAAGAACATCCTGTGTGCTTTGAAGCTGAGGCTAATGTGTTTGAACAGCTGCACCTTTGACCACCTGTTTGCACTGATGCACACAAAGCAGATGTGACACACAAAGGACACTGCACTCATCCAAACTTGACATAATAATAAGAAAAAACTTCCAAATTCAAAGATGTAATAGTTTATCCATACACAGAGACAAATTTAATTTGGTTGAGGAAGAAGAATGAAAGCTGAGGACGAGGCAATCATCTTGATGCAATCACAATTATGTTAAAAGACAACCCCATCTATTCCCCACGACTCTTGGCTCTTGTAATTGAAGGCAGCAGCAGCAGCAGAGGAATAAAACGAAGCTCTCCTATAACTCATACTTATGCTGACAGGCTTTTTCTACCTCGGTTACAAGTCACAATGTCTGTTTTTTTAATACTAAAAAGGTCTGTGAGAGGTACTTACTTTGCTCGTTCCTGCTGTTCAGTGCTGACGACTTTGTGTGACACAGCAAAATGTGTGAAGCAGCAGACTAGATTACAAGTGCCAATATAAAAAGGCTCCACCAAACACTTTCTCATTTGACTGCACAAAGATAAAGGCACTTAAAGTGATATGAATATATAAATGGCAGGAAGATTAGAAAAGATTTTTGCATATTTCATTTTTCATTGCAGTTATTAGGTAAGAGCAGTAGCTGTGTCTGCTTGCCAAAGCTTACAAATAAAACAAAGAAATACACGTTTCTGTTTGCCCCGTAACTTAATGTGTCATTTTTTTATTTTATTTTTTACAGGGAATTTGTGACTTATTTCACAGTCTTCTAATCCAATAGACCTGCAATAATGCATGTCTATGCAGTGGCTTAAAAATGTAAGTGAGTGCTTCAGTTTGGTTTTATCACTGTTCCCTGAGGGCTTTACTCAATCTGTCCCAACACTAAGCTCATATTCTGGTTAAACCTGACTGGGCTCTTCTTGAATGGGAAAGTTAAAGGTGGTCTTTAAATGCTATTCACCAAAACCTGACAATATCATTAATAGACAAATTTGTTATAGGATTATCACACCTGCTTTAGTAAAAATAATGAACTGCTGGAAGCTGATTTATATTTTAACAAACAATGGTTCAAGGTGACAAACTTGCTCATTTTAATGGTCGCAGCTTTTGACATCTACTCAAAAGTCTGTGTTCATTGTATTCTTGTTTGATCCAATATCTCCTTATCAAAGGAAAATATTGAATATCTAGAAGATCAAAGACAACTTTTTTCTGTGTAAGAAGCTTGTTTTTCTATTCTTTTCTTATCTTGATGGATTTTTGTAGGAGATTGTGTTTGTACTTCAGTGGTGATTCTCATTTCCTTTTCATTTAGAGCCATGGACAATATTTTTGTTTAGCTTTTTTTAAGAAATGGTTGTTGCTAAAAATAAAACACACTTCCGCAGAGAGCAGAAGGGAGGACCTGAAGAGATAGCAGGATGAGTCAGGAACAAAGTTTCTGTTTTTTCAATGCGCTGAACTAAGAAGCTGTTACACATGAGTGCAAACTAGTTCAACTAGATGTCATATGTTATTCTATGCATTTCTCTGACAATGTATTATATTTCCTCTTTCTGTTATATTTTGAGGCCTAAATGCATTGGAGAAGGAAATTATTTTTCTTAGTCATAAAATTAATATAAAACAATTCATTTCTAAAATGATCAAAAACCATTAAAAAAGAGGGAAAAAAAACTTGCTTGTCTTTAATCAGATCAAATACAAGGTGAATCTATAAATGACAAGTTTAAAAATATAAATCATTTTACCATAAAAGTCATAAGATTAGCTATAAAAAATAAGTAATGAATATGCGCTAACAACCAATTTAAAAAAGTATCTTTTTAATGTAAGCAAAAACATTTGCAAAGTTTCAAATGGAATGATTCTCCAACTGTTCAAAGCATTCATTCTCAAAAGAAGGGCAGAGACATATCAGATAAGAAGCTCTTAAAGGTAAAAGGTTAATGTCAGCCTCTCTGTTATATGTCAAATGATGCTAAACCTGAGCTGAAGCTGACCTCCATTTTTGCTCTTAATAGATCCACTGCCTCAGACTTCTATGTGGACTTACTCAAAATTAATTTCCGTTGTTGTAGAAGAAAAGGTAGACGAGGTCACGTCGTTATTTCCTGTTGTACTCATAAACTGCTTTGTGGACCGGACTGTGATCAGAGCGTTTTAATTTTTTATCTAACCTTTAATGTCAGAAACTGCATTGTGAAAAGGCCTGCAGAGAGAATTGGCTTAACATGATTTCCTATCCAATCACACACTAGAAATCCCTAAAATGTAAAAGGGAACAACCTGAGTTCAAAGGATTTCTGCATAAAAACAAGAGATTTTGTGTTGTCTGCTCTCCTGGCCTCCCTAACTAATTTAATAAAATAACAGTACTTATTAACAATGTGAAAAACATAACTCCTTAATATGGGCTTGATAGCAAACAGTCTGTCCTTTAATTAAACGTCTGAGTTCCTTGTTGATTGAAATGTTCCATAATATCTGGATTTAGAAGGCTGTAATAAACAGTAATAACAGGGTGCTGACTAAATAAGCCACACTTCTCAGCAAAACTGAGAGCAGTTAAGCAGAGAGCACAGCTTCTCCAGGTCTCTTCACACATGCACATACATGAATAAAACATTGTAAACTACAGCTTGTTCAAAACCCCCACAAGACTGAAAAACAGCATAAATATTAAAAGCTAATCGCCTATGTGTTTGACACAGCCTGCATACACGAATCACGACTTTGCAAATGAGTGGGAGAATTTGTCAAATGTCAACATGGTCTGGGCAAACAAGACAAAAATGTAACATTTTGGCTGCATATAGCACTGCATATAATTTTGAAGATACTATCGCCGCAATCTAACATGGTGGTGGCAGCATCATGCTGTGAGAATTAAATATTTTGGAAGTACTGGGAAACTGGTCAGAGTTAATTAAAAGATAGGTGAAGCTAAATACTGGGAAATCAAATCATGTTAGAGGCTCCGAAATAATAGAAACTGGTTGATTACTAAGGCCTCTTTGAAATGCAAATCTCAATTTAGTGAACAATCTGTGCCAAGCTTTTTTTAAACCTTATTCATGGAGAGTACAGGAACAAACTGCTCTAAAAGAGTGTATTACGATCACTTAACACATTAATACATTTAGCAGACTTTTGGCTACAACTTTTTCAAAACTTGCTTGAAAACTTCAATATATCTCAAACATTGAAATATGTTTATGTGTTTCACAGACACTCAGATCCATAAAGCAGCACAATGAGTTTTGACAGTCTGATAACTCGTAGACAACAGAGATCATCACCTTGAAATAAGTAATGCCGTATGTAACAGAGCAGGATTCATATCAGGTAAATTACTGACTGCAGATAGAGGAAACTTGCTTGTATATGTGCATACATTTAGTTACTAAACAAAGGTGAAAATGATGAAATAACATTTGAGCAAATGCAAAGTCATGCACACAGACTAAATGAGGCCACAGAGGCCATGCCTCATAGCTCACTAAATCAGCGTATTAGTATTCTGAGACCTGACAATTGTCTGTTTCTGTGGTGTTGGGAATTAAATATGGATCAGCTTCAGGCAAGCGCAGAAGGCCCAGCAAAGGGCAATTTATTTCATTTAACTACTGCTTCTCCATCAGACAAATAGAATAGAATTAAATTCAGAGTTTTTGTCGTCTTAAAACACAAAAGCGTTTTTGTTTAACAGAGTTGATGTGAAAATTTCAGACTAAAATGTTGTGTAAAAATATAAGGATAGTGTTAAAGTAAATGTGGCAGTTCTCAACACGGTTTCTAATTCCTCTGGCCTTTAAATGACTTTGGACATGCATTTAATTTGTTTACTTCAAGGTTTTTACCCTCCTTACATAACATTTCCCCTGCTCAGCAGCAGCAGCACCAGAAGCAGCAGTAGCAGCTTGAAGGCCTAATCTTGGGTTTTGTATTTCCAATCCAGTACCACAAAATGTCACTCACTTTATGTAAACAAGCAACACTGGTTTTGAAAAAAAAATATTATTTTTACATTTAAGTTTGTGTACCTTATAATCTACTCGTACTCAATTGTAAGGTTGCTTGGAGTTAACTGAGCTTGAAAAGTGGTCATAATCTGGCATAGTGTGTAAGAATCACTGAGCCAAACTAGGTCAAAATAACCAAAATAAATGGGAAGGGAAAGAAATGTAAAGTTTAAAAAAAGAAATGCACAATTAGATTTAATTTGAAGTGAGATTTTATTATTTTAATATATAGCCATATTTTTGTAATTTTATGCTAATACTAAACAGAAAAATAAACTTGTACAATGATTTTTGTATCGGATTATGGAATAGTTTGGAGGTAGAAAATTGAAGTAGGAGGAGATAAAAGGGCAACTTGTAGATATGAAATGAAGGTACTAATGTCAAAAGAATGAATTGGCATTACTTCTATTAACTAACACATTTATGTAGTTAAAAATGATAAAAAAATGAACAGAAAAAAACTAAATCCTATATGATAAAAGACTACATTAATTTTCTTTCACAGTGATGTCTAATCATGAAATGTTTAATGTCTCTAAAGATTAAACCTCGTGCAACTAATAGTTTATAACATAACTATACTGAACTTGCAAAGAATTGTTTAGAAACTAAATGGGCAACAGGAACAAAATAATTTTTCAGTGTTTTAAGTTGGAGTCAAACTACACAATTATTTGCCTGATTTTACCCCCAATTTCCTGTAGGGAAAAAACTCAGTCTGCACTAGTTTGGGGTCAGTCAGAAGGGAGAGTTGACCCAATAATCTATTAGAGTCAGATGGGTTGAGCATTGGAGTCTCCCAGTGAGGAACAGAGCCAACCTTAACTTATGTTGCAGTCAAACAAACATGCTAGCATCCAGATTATCCAGGGTGGGATAACATCGATTGTGAGTTCTTGCTTTTTCTCTTTTTTTAGAAACGTTTTTGTTATTGTATCTTCAACATGAGCATCAAATAGCTAATAAGATTTTCAAAGGTAAAAATGTTCTCATTTTCAGCAACTCATAAAATAGTTTGTTTGGGATTTACCTTACATAATTGATGTACGAGAATCAAGAATACCACACGTTTGATGCGTTAGGTTAGTTTGATAAATCCTGTAGTCTTTGGTCCCGTTACAGACAAAGTTGGTAAGAGTCAGATCCTAAGTCGTTCAGTCAAGTCAAAACATAAAAACTACTTAAAACCAGTATGCTAGTGTGAAATAGTCTTTTCAAAATCTATGAAGGTTGCGAAGCAATGTAGTGTGTCCACAGCTTTTGGCCCATAGCTTTGCTTTCTAAAACTATAGCATGAAAGAAATTGATTTAAAAAAACACCACTAGAATAAAACTTCTCAAGAATTCAATAAGCCTCGTGTTCCATGGATAACAAAGACTGCTGAGGGAAATATCAGCCCTTCTGCAGCACATCAAAAGAAAATTCTCCTCAGTGAGTTTTGGTTTTTACTACATAATGTCATAAACAGCAGCTAAAACAAACAGTGACCATTGTTTAAAAAAAAAGAGAAAAACAAAATATCTCCAAATAGTCTGGTCAACTTTAAAACCACAAAGTTGACAGTAAAACATATTGAGCTATTTTTTTCTTTACAAACTGCTTCACCATGTGACTAGAACTTAATTTGCTGTGAGTGAAGAATGTATAATGTCTTGCAATAGTATTGAAGCAATTTGAACATTATCATATTTTGTCACATTAGAGACTCATTATACCAAAATGCACCACAGGCAATCATTTCTGCCTGTAGAGTGACTAAAATAAAAGTTTTCTCTGGACTCATTTATAGATTGACATATTTCCATGTTGTATTTACCATAGCCATTTATTATTTCTTAAAATACATTTTATATTTTCTATGAACATATTTGTTTTAAATAGTAGCTCGTCAACTAGCTTGTAAATATTTAATTGTAATTATATTATATTCTATACTGAATTGGATTTATTGGGATTTTATGTATTAAGCCAAGACAAAGTACTCAAGTTAAAGAAAGCATCTAAGAAGAACAAGAAGAAAGTCATTGTAAAAAATAAATAAATAAAAGAGAAATAGTAGTCATGTAGTTGATCCAGCAAATGTGGGAAACTATGCTCTGGTAAGATGAGACTAAAATTGTTCAATTTACTCTCAATTTTTCAACAATCTTCAGACTGGGGCAGGCGGTTCCTTTTCAGGCAATCATTCATAGAATGACAATCATTGAAAATGTGCAGTAGTTGTCTGAAAATGTGTTACATAAGTCTGATAAATCTCTCTCTAAAAAAAGACTACTCCTTATTAGCAGTTAAACCACAAGATTACCAAACAGCCTGTTTACAATTAAGAACCATGACATGATTTTTTTTTAGGGCAAAGGAATTGGAGGGGCTTGCAAGCTGTTACTTGACAACATCTAAATCTTTTTCTACTTGAAGGTATATATCAAGAGAGGAAAAGCCAAACTGAATCAAAACCAACAACAAAAATACAGAATCTGTTTAAGAGATTATGGGGCACAGCCACTCACTGTCCTTAAGCAACCACCAGAGGGCAGCAGAGACTTATCTTTGAAAAAGCTCAGTTTGAGCACAAAATTTTACTTGTTCAAAAATATTAAAGCAGGGAAAATATAATCATTCACTTCAAAATTGGTTATATGTGGTAAAGAAATTAAATACATTGACAATTCCATATTAGATAATTTACTTCTAGTGGAAGATCTCATGTAAAAATGAAGAGTGATGCTGATGTTGATTCCTCCATAGTGAGTTTCAAACTCACTGAAGATTTTTTACTTACGTAGGAATTTTTGTCCACTTAACAGAGGGCAAATCCACCTGAACCAACAGCAGTACTTTCAATCAAAACAGAGAAAACAGAGTTACTTACATCAAACTCATTGAGGGCAGCAGCCAGTTCTCCGATGCCAGCGTGGCCGTGCTTCTCGTCGGTGGGTGAAGTGGCCTGGGCAGCACTGGAAATGCCTCCAATAGCCTCCTGGACCTGCTTAAACACGTAGTCTCGGTTGGCACGTGTGGCAGCCACGTCTGGGTGGCGCAGGAAGGCCTGAGAGGCCGTGTACAGCATGGTGGCGTTTTTCTTAAGAGCGCCGCGAGCAGCTGCCATCTCATCCCGACACTGAGGGTCCTTCAGCTCCTTAGGAGGAGACAAAAGTTCCCAGGTGAGCACTACCCAAATAGAGTATCCATATTTTGTAGAAAAATATTATGCAAAAACAGAGAATGTTGTAAGAAAAAAAAAAGCTAAAAACTCTTTTGATGGGTTGGAAAAGAATGTCAGCAATGCTGAGTGTCTCAAGAATTCACAGGAGTGAAAACATTGATGTAATGGTTCCAATCTCCTTAAGAAGGAAACAAATTCCCGTCCCATTTGATGAACTGGTATTATTCCAAACACATAAAGCTGAAGCAGTGTCAGCAGATTGGCAGCTGCAAAGTTGGAATGGATACAATTCAGGGCTTTACTCTGGATAAAGTTGGCAGCACAGAGGCTGACCTGTTTGAGAAAAAAGGTCTAAAAACCTCTAGCCAGACTAGTTACCTAGTTTTTGAAAAACTTTGAAGAAATTATTTTCGGACTCAACAAGTTAATTCTGTCTGAATCTTATAATGACACTATGTACAGATTTTTCTTCACTTTCCAAATGTAATCTGTCAGAATCCTTGACTAGATCCATTAAAATGCTTTATTCAGCAGCAGAAAATTAAGCTTAGCTTATTTTCCTGATTTGTTTTAAAAATGGCATGACAGTTACCTGCTGTCTCCGAGCCGCCACATAATTAAGTTTCACCATCTCTTTTCCAAACTCTTTGAAGCGGTTTGCCAGGTCCTGCTCATTGGTAGCATTCTTTACTCCCTCAAGGGCCTCTTCAACCTGTCAAATACACAAGCAAACACTCAAAAGTTTTCAAAATCTCAGAAATCAAAACCTAAATACATATTTTATTTTTTACTGGGCAATTTTTCTTCAAAGGTTGCCCTGTATTTTGGTCTTCCCATAAAATTTAACCAGCTTCCAAGTCGCCGTTTAAGAAAAGCATCCCCACAGCACGACGCTGCCACCACTTTAGTGCGCCATGAGGGTCCAAGGGAATGTACAGTTTACCACCAGCATTTTCCATAAAGCCCAAAAAGTAACATTTCAGTTTCAACAACATATTTTCTGTGTATCCTAAACTAATTAGGCAGAATATAATAACCACGTGCTTAATAGTATTGGTCACTATTTTGCAGCTGAAGCAGCCCTGACCCATGTAAGATTGAACTCCACTAGTTCTCTGAATTTCAGTGCGACATAGATGAACAGCAGATTCTTAAAGTCGCAGTGAGGCTTCCAGAGAGTGGAAAATTCATCTGGCTCATATTAAATGTGTCAAGACCTGAGAAACTTGAATGGCAGGTCAACACCTCTAACTTGCTGCTGTTCTCTACAATTGAGCAATTCAGCTATTGTTTTTACACGATTATCTCTTGATTTAAATTAACTCTGTGAACCCAAAGAATGAAGCAAAAAGAAAGAACAATTAGTGCTCAGAATGATAAACTGGATGACCAAAGATGGATGAGTGCTTTATATCACAAACATATTGGCACTTAAATATTATACATTTATTTCTCCCATCAAGCCCTGAGCTAGTGTAATAATAAATGACCAAGTAACCTAAGTTTTTTAACTGATTACAGTGAGTGTAGTTCATTACACCAGGGCATTTATGGTGATGTCTCTTCAAGATTCTCCTACATGTCTCATTTATATGCTAATATGTGTGACTTGGTGATAAAAGCCAATATATGTATATATAGAGCGTGTGTGTGTGTGTGTGTGTGTGTGTGTGTGTTTATGTGTCTCTGCCTCTTTCAGCAAAAAGAAATCATTATCTTATAAAACATGCATATGATGCTAAAACCATACCTCAGAATGAATCTGTTTTTTATTCACTTGGGATGCAATTCTGTCATTATGTATTTTCCAGGCATATAATCCCACTTTATAGCAAAATCAAGTAAGAGTGTTGCCTTCATTTGATATAAAAATGCTATATATGTTAGACATATCATAAAAGAAATTGAATGCAATTTGACGCCTTAGATATTGGTCATGGTCTCTTTAAGAAGCTCCAACTCTTTCTGGCACTCTGCCTTTATTGCATCTTCATAACAATTCTTCTCATTATGTCATTTACAACCATTCCTAAAAGTTCTGGACTTAGAAGAAGCTTGTATGATAGCTTCAGCAGTTCCATCAGCTGGTTGCTAATTGCTGCTGCCTCTAGTCTGGTGGAGCCGAGGGGGTAGGAAGGGCAGAGGGGTGCTCTATAAGGTGGAAACTCATCTGGAGACTATAGCTCCAAATAGAAGCTTTGTAGAAATTGCTTTGTGGAAGCAGGTGTTTAGCTGCCCTGGGAGATTCAAGGATTCTTCAAACATGCATGAAAGATTCAATGCAACACTCCAGGTATGTTTTCGACAGTCTAACATGATATAAAAGATTTTACATAACATGCTTAAATACAGCATAACCAGCATAATTATTCCTTTGACACAGAACTGGTGACTGAAGCTCCATTTAAGATGTATTTACATCACACAGGACTAATTGCACTTACAATCTTAAGATGGGCCAGCAGCCTCATGACATCAGCCATGTCAGCAAGGATGAGCAGGCGGGTGACAGCAGACAGCAAGGCGCGGGCAGCCCGCACCATGGTGCCACGTTTCACAGAAGAGCAAGGATCATCAGCAAACTCAGATGAGGCGATGCGCATCGTTTCTCCTGGACAAATGGACAAAGAAAAAAGTGAGATAAGCAGAGGAGAAATCACCATTTTTTTGTGTCAGCCTCTGTTTGCCCACTAAAATCACTTAATATTTCAATTATTTAAACCAAGTTAGATTTACAGCATCTCTGTAAACCATATGAGTATGAGTGTGAGTATAGGATATAACAGAAGTGGTTAACAGTAAAAAGATTTTCAGACCCAACTCATACACATTATTTATGCTAAAACTTAGGAGCTAATAAATCTCTATAAAATATAATGTGCGAGGAAGGAAGGACAGAGTGAAACAGTGGAAAGCCTTTTTATACAAGATTTACAGTGTTAGCTTTATTAATTTTCCGACTGTAATTAATAGTTATTGACTCAAGTAACTTCTACTTTATGTTTTAGATTACCTACAAAGTGTTACCTTTGTTGTTTATTTCATGAATTTATTTGCAAGTCCTATAAAGTTAGAGTTCTCCCATAAGAAGACACTGTTTTACATCAAAAACTCAAATCAAGCAGCACAGTGTCGAACAAAATAGTAGCAGATGAGAAAAGTTACAGATGTGCAGAGAAGAATCCTCAGAGCCATGGGAATTGTTGTATTTAAAGGTGAAATTATGAAGATGGAATACATGTTATTATTTTATAAGTCCACTTGTTGGTTTCATTTCAACAGCTGAACAGAAGCCAAATTCACTCAGTGCTGTTGTGACTTCAGTGATCCAAGTTATCAATGTGCAGAAGTTATTTATGTAACGGAGCAGATCAGGAAAACAACTCTTGACCCAAAGTCAAATAATAAAAGCACTACAGTATGTTAACAACAAGTCATGTTTGCAAGGACACATTTTTACAAAAAGATGTTCAAAGGCGGATGACAAAAACACCTTCATATGAGTTAAAATAAATACTTGACATTCCCAACCAGCTGCTGTACAAAGTGTAGAGGTATTATGATTTGTGTCATCTCCAATTTCTTATAGAGTGACATTTTGTTCTGAAAGGTTTTATCATAAATGCTTATTTGACAAGATTACTTTGTAATCTGTCTGTATCTGCACTTAATCAATCCCACCCGGGTTCATCACAGTATGTGAAAATCTTTTATTTACTTGAGATAAAGTGAATACAGTCAGAAGATCAATGGTATAATTGAGCTCCAGCAGAGTGACACAGTTCAGCAAGATGGGAGAGAACAAGTCCATTATGTTATCTGAGGTCAGCACAATGAGAACTGACAACTGAACAACTTGTTTAGTGGATTTTGGTGACTTCTGCATAGCAGGAAGACATTACTGACTGACTGACAGATAAATAAATGGTTGTAATGAAAATGTTTCAAATCATTCCCTTTTTTGTTGTTAAAACCTAAAACCTTTAGTGCTTGTTTTGTTAAATACAACAAAGGTCAAGATAAAACACTATAATTATATACTTCCCAAGTTAAAGTAATGAATTGTGGAGGTTGTTTCTTCACTCACCTGGGATGGTGCCAGAGCAACAAGAAAACATAAGGACAAATGTAAATACTGAGTAGTGAGTACATTTTACTTCTTACATGATTAAGTTTACTTAACCCTGTTCTTAATTATTGTATTGCCTGCTTTAATATCAATGTTACCCTAAAAACTGGTAACAAGTATCCCTTTAGTAAGCAAGGGGAATCTTTGAACAAATCCTAACTTTAGCAACATTAGCAGCTGACAGCCAATGTCATACTAAACATACCTTTACACAAGAGATTTTCCTTATTTTAATATGGCATTATCTTGACACCCCAATTCAGAACCTCAACTATGATTAGCTTAAAATCATTAATCCAAACAGAAACAACCAGTGGACTCAAACTCAGAACTTGTTGTGATGAAAAGGTGCTGACTGTAGCATCACTATGCCAAGCACTCACACAAATAATGATGTAAATTCTTAAGGCTCACTCAGTCGTCAACAGAGAAACATCTCTCTGAGTACAGAAAAAAAAGTACTGAGTGTACAAAAACTGCTGTACAATATACATACCTGAAGAGCATGCTTACATCAGTCTGCCCTTTAGCAGACTAGATTTTACTAGATTCTTCTGGGTGCTGTCTCCGATCCAAAATGTGTAATTTAATTTCAACATGATGACAAATTTAGTAAGACATAAATAATGAGCCTCTGACAGATTTAAAGCCTGTTCCATCTCAGTATGGATTTAACTGTACACGTGATCCCATTTGGAGGACAGGCTCCCTTGCAAACACCTCATAAGTCCTGTTTGTCACAGCACACAAGTCAACAGTGAACTGCAGTAGCAGCTAAGTACTGCTGAAAACTCAATATAATAAAAGGAGCTACAATATTTGAAAATGCCTTTACTTAAAAGGGAATTCACAAATGTTAAGACTAGCTGACCTGCTCTCAACACACAAAAAAAGCCAAAAAAAAAATGTTGAGCATACTTTCTATGTGCTCCCTACAGCACACACCCATTTTCTCACATGGTTAAAAAATATAACTGATAATGTTGGGATCAAAAAAGAGGAAAGTGACAACACACATAGACAGGACTGGGCAGCATTTAGCAACAGATACTTTACATGTTCAAATTAACAAGGAGATAATTTGGCAACAGCAGACATAAACATGTAAACTACCAAATTCTTCTTCATTACATGACAAATGGTGGAAGACCTACTGAACATAGCTGTTGCTAAAGTGAGATGTTGCTTTTGCAAAATGTTGGTATTAATGAGCTCTTTTCCAAAGGCAGGAAGCAAATATGTTTTGAACAGAAGCTTTAAACATTCATGTTAGACAGATCCTGGTCTTGATTCACTACATTCATACGACTGGATGCACCAAGTAAAGCAAAACACTAAAGGGTACCAAGCTGTTTGGCCTTGCCAATCCAACTGCCTGAATCTGTCTAAATTTGTGAGGTAATCTGACGTTTTTTGACACTCAAGGACCTTTCCAAAACAGCATTTTATGTCAATTATTCAGCAAATTAATGTCAGTGGGAACATCATTACTGAAAGGCGAGTCACAAGTGCTACTCATCTTAGTCAGAAGCACTCAGCCAGTATAATCTGTTAATTTCTATGAATAAATAACTTCTTCAATATGTTTTTCTCTCGTATGAGCTCTTGTCTTCATGTCCAGAGATGATTTTTTAATTAATCAGTTATTTCCTTAAAGAAAAAAATCTGACTTTGAAAATTTAGAAAATAACATGTTTAGAAAGAAAACTATCCACTCTTTCAAACCGAGTCAAAACCTTTTTATGATGCTTTAAAAAGTTTGAGATTCAGATGTTCCTAAAGAGCAAAAAATAATATTGCTTAGAGGAATGAAAGAAGTCCCTATATGCCTAGAGGCTAAATGTGATGGTATCCTCGAAGAACTAGCACTCGGTATGTCCATCTAAATATCAACACAACTGATACCAAGGTGAATATTGATATCTGACTGATACTAAAATGATGAGCTTGATTCTTTTGTTTGCAGTTTCTCACCCATTTGTCCAGTAAATTACTTGAATTTGCTAACAGAGTTCATGTAATTGCGTATGCAGGAATTAAAATGACAAATATTAGGAACATATATTTTCAATATGAGGATTTCATACTTTTATGTTTTTAAATATTAATATGGAATATGAAAACACTTTTGTGTTAACTATTGAAGGGAACATAATATTCTTACTTAGATTACATGCAGATTATAGATAGTTTTAAAAAAATGTTGTACGTATTAGAAGATAGAAAGGGAATAATTTTATTTCTTTTTTGTTCCATTGTGTTATATTGTTGCTGTTTAATATAAAAAACTTATTTCGCTAATATATTTGCCCTGCATTTCATCAGAATTATTTTCAATGAACTGACATCAAATCCCAGAGTTATTCAACAATAATAACATTTTAAGAACTACTTTTTAAGCAATTACTCTGTAGTTACTCAGTATCACATTGATACCAAAATTCTCAGTATCACACACCTCTACTTATAGCACAGTTTATATGTTCAGTGTTAGGCAGCAAAAACATCAACACACCTTGTTTGCGAACATCTTCCACAGCAGCAATGAGCTCTTCCTTGAGATCCTGGCTGTCTTTGGCAATCTGCTCACCCTTTTCAAGAAAGTTCTGGGTGGCCTGCTCCACAGATACTGCCAGAACATGAGCCTTCTTAGAGCGTCCCTTCTTCTTACTGGAGGGTCCCTTGTTGCTGGTGTTCACCAGAGTTGTCACCTGGGAAACATGAGAATGTGTTACTGTTACTTGAGGAAGAAACAGCAAAACATAGACAAAAGTGTTTGTGACTTTGTTTTGTTGTCATCTTTAATGACAGTATTGTATGAATTTTGGTGATTAATTTTTAATTAAGGTCATTGATCACAATGTTTACATTCCTTCATGTAGAACATTTACAAAGCTAATAAAAAACTAGATGACAGACAGAATCACATTAATTGTTCATAAGTAATTACTTTATAAGAGATTTTTACATTTTCTTAATATGCATTCAAGTTTGTAATATTGTTCAGTGTTGCATATTTCTATAATGCCCTCTATTGGTTTATAAATTAGGAGACAAAGTATTTTTGATGTCATCTCAATATTATAAAAATAACCCAATTTAACATTGACTTGAGAAAAACAGCTCAATATCCCAGATTAGGGTTTTTTGACAAAAGTTAATAATTTTAACTATTTATTAGGAAAAAAAGATAGAAATTTGCCAGTATTGGTCAGTTAAAAACTAAAAAGTGTTTTTACAATCAGTGCTGACAGTAATAACTGAGTATAAGAATTGAGGCCTCAATGTGTCTCAATGACGTGACTTAATCACTTATTAAAATATGAGTAAAGCAAGAATCTAAACTCTGAAAAGACTAAGAGCAATGTTATGTCCTGTCAAACTTGTGTTACTTCAGGGCTTCTAGCTTGGAATATAGACTTTAATGATGCATGTCCTCACTCCTGACTAATCTAAGAATAGTGGTGCTGATATGAGACCAAGATAACCTTTTAGGCGTCAGTGTTCTTGTTCAAAGAGTCAATTATGATTTTGAAAACCTCCTTTGGCAAATTTATTCATAGCATGAATCTTTTTTTATATATATATTACCTACCCTTATTGCCTTCTTCTTAATTCAAAGCAAATTATAAAGCAACAGCTCAGTTACACTTAAGGTGCAATTCGACTGTAGGTTCCTGAATTGTTTTTTTCCACAACCTAAAGTTCTGGAACTTCTTCATCCACCTTCAAGATTTATCTACACTGCTGGAGTGCTGTTGAGATTTGAAATACATCTCCAACCTTCGCAATAGCAGAATCTGAATTCGGATGAAAATCTGTGAAATCAGCATTAATCTCAGATTGTTTCAAGGGAATTGCACTGAAAAGTAACTTCCACACTAAACTGCATGAAATTAGATATGCAGAATAGATTTTAAATGATTTATACTGATCTGAACTTGCACCTGCGTGAGAAAGATAAAGACAGCTCCAATTGAGATTAGATTCAGCAATCCAAAGGCATAATTCATAACAGTTTCATGGTTGAAACCGAATTATATTGAGTTTTGACTTTAATCATCATAACTCCAACTTCAGAACATAAACCGTGTAATATAATCTGACTTCATCCATTAAAATATCTTAAATCTCAAGTCTCTCCAAAATATCGTGCTATGCATTTCTTTGTCATCAAATATTTTTAATTATAATTTTAAGTCTTATCTACAGTACAAAATGTTTTATCTGCAACAAAAACGTTCCATTCTGGAAATGGTTACAAAGCCATTTCAATGGTTTAGGACGACAGCAAACAACAGTGACAAACTTTATCAACAAATTAAAAATAAATGGAACAGTGGTGAACCTTTCCAGGAGTAAAGATCAGATATAATTACATTATAAATGTCAGAAAGCAAAAAAAATTGTAATAAAATAAACAGCATTCATTCCAACAGCTAAAATAGTTGGAAGTAGTGTGAAGGACTTGGGTTGTTTCAGAATATGACTAACCTTCTGTAATTAGTGGAACCATAAATTTTGTTCTCTACCAGAATTTATAGTGGTAGATAAATTATCCTGAATGTCCGGACATTCTCCTGAACATCGCTTTGTGCGTTTATGCCAAGCACATTTGAGTCATGAGGCAAGACAATGTTAAAAACCACACCAGAAAATCCACCTCTACATGGTTAAAAATGAAATAACTAAATAAATGTTATGTAGTGGTCTAGTCAAATTAAATAAAGATGCTGTGGTAGGACCTTACACAGGCTGAGTTTCTCAAAGATCTCTCTATTAGGACTAAGTTAAAGTAATTATGAAAGCAAGACAATTGCCAAAAATGTTTTTACTTAGATGGCGAAAATGGGTCATTACTTTTCTACAAAAGCCCCATTGGTTTTTAGTTTTTTTCATCCCTTGATACAATTATTTTAAAACTTAATTATGTTTTTATTCAAAACATATTTGCCTACTATTTATATGTATATGTATTTTTGCTGTTCTGAAACGTGTAAGTGTGAAATAGACCAAAAAATAGAAAAAAATCCAGAAGTGGAAAGTACTGCTCTTCAACACTTGCCTTTTTGTTCATCTCTTAATATTGTGTACAGTCATGAAAATAGTTTAGCTTAAGGTTGAATGATGACATTTAAGCATTCTTAGGTGCCCCAAGTGTGGCCAAACTCAAAACAAAAATGAATTCAGTGGCTCTGAAAAGGAGCCTTACCTTGGCAGCTGGTAACTGGCTTTAGGAAAGCCTATTTACTGTGAATATTATTAGCATTTTCTGCAGGGCCAAATTTATGTATACTACTACCAACCAGAAGTTTTACCATCCCTGCAACAAACTAAGAAAAGTTTTCAAACATTACAGTCCTGCACAAAGTCTGTATAGATATCAGAACAGTAAGGCTGTGAACTCTATGATATGCACATCAACAAGCAGAAACAAAGACTCCCAGTGAACAGCCTCATCTTATTTCTGAGTGGCAGTAAGCCGATGCAAGCCAGCATTATGGTTGCTTGTTTGTTTTTAAGAGGTTCAACTACATATTTATATGCCCCTGACATTCCCTCCGTCTTATTTTAACTTAAATATGAAAATTCTAGCCAAGCTTTGCTTTCCTACCTTCCTGCTGCTCAATGGTTTTAAATGCTATGTGACCTTTCCTCCATGGTGTACTAACCAGTGAGCACACCAGTAAGTCGTAAATCCCTATGGCAAAGAGTAGCCATTCAATTTTCTGCCTTCAGCTTCCGAGACCCGTTTTCATTGGATAAGTGATGCTTTAGCGGCTAATGATAAGAAAGGGAGGTTTGCATGCATGTGCATAATCACAAGTGTTCATGCAAAGCTCTTGGGAGATTCGACCTCCTCCATATGTCCTGTACAGTAGATTCATTTCTTTAGTAAGTTAACTGGCCACACCATCGATCTTTTACACTACGAGTGAAGTGAGAATTATATGGAAAAGCTCAGTAGCACAAAGCCAAAAGAGAAGCTGCTGGAAGACAGGACAAAACATGTTTGTACAATCTGGGGGCTTTAATGCCATCGGTGGCACCAAATGAATCGTTGTACAGAAACAACCATAAAAGCATACACAACATGGAAAAATGACATAAGCAGCCAAAAGAAGCTATGCTAACTTTTTATCAAGTTAACTATTTTTCAACCAGAAGTAACTCCAATACTGTTCTACTTTACTACTTTACTTATTTTCCTGATCAAGGTCATGAAAATATGCATAAATGAGCACAACATTGTAATGTCTTTATAAGATGTTGGATATAAAACTGGGGGCTTTATATCCACCCGTATCAAGGATGCTATGACAGATTACTTCTCCTTTGAAAACATTCAAACTTGTTGAAGTTAGAATCTACCAACCAAAAAAGTCAGTTTGTTGCAACTCTACACATATATTTTTATGTTATAACTGTGGATTAGTAAGAACTGAATAGATTTTAGGAGACAAAGAGGCAAAAAGTACTGCATTGCAGAAAAATCACCGTGAGAAAATCTCAGCTTTTTGGTACACACTGGTGGAGATTAAAAAGCTTAGAGCCAATGCTGGAAATAAATTTAACAAAACAGAAATACCAAAGTGGACAGTTTATTCATTTAAAAGGAAAAGTAAAAACACAGAAATTAAACAAGTTTCCAGATATTTTTTTAGTGAAACTCAAGATTTATTTTGCGTTGACTGCAATAAGTTTTCAGTTTCACCACATTTTTTTTTCTTTTTAAGGCCTCAGTAAATCTTTTTGTTTCATCCATCCTCTGCATTATTATTATCATCCTAACTGCAGATTTTATTTTGCTTTCAGTGATGCAGCATTATTCTTGTCATGATATGATATACTGGATTCATTCTTTACTGTACTTTTTTTGGTGCAGAAGTATTAGTGGTTATAACTGAAGATGAAGTTCTAAAAATCCCACTGGAGTTTTGTAATTGGAGATGTACAGTCCCTTTTTCAGTCTCTAATAATTGCAAAACAACAGTTACATCTCTTCACATTCTTAAGTACAAGTAGGCAAATTTTATTGTTTGAGTCACACTTATAAAAAACTTGTCATGTCATGTTGTGTGTTGATATTGGACCTAAATACAAAAGGCTGTAACACCGAGTAGATTTTGAAGTTTTAATGAAGAATGAAAAAACAAAAGGTTACAGGTTGGGAAAATGCAAGGAGCCAGAGCAGAACAAAAATAACAGGAATTGGGAACAACAGGGAAGTAATGGGACTTGACAGGAGTAAGCAGGGGGACCCAACAAAGATTAACTCAGAATGAGTTGTATATATACTGGAGAGGCTGATTATTGAACAAAGAAACTATTCAAAAGAAAGTGCTCTGCTCAAGATCAAATCAAAACTGAACTTGTTAGCCATAATGCAAAATGACCCAGGGGGAAAACACTGCACTCACTGTAAAGACACCATTACCATCCTGAAGCAAGATGGTGACAACATTACTGTGTAGAGATGTTTTTTTCAACAAAGAAACTAGTTAAAAGCTTTTTCTGGAAACCTTTATGACACTGCAAAAGAAGTTAGGCTGATTTCCTTTGAGCAGCGCAACGAGCATGAGCATACACACCCCAATAGAACATTCTAATGGATAATTCAGAGTTTGTATTACTTTGTGTTGGTCTGTCATATCAAACTTGTGATAAAGTATACATTGGTCAATGGTTGCAACCAGACAATTTATGAAAAAATATAAGTCTTTAGATTTTTCTAAGAGTGTCTTTTTCATAAAACATCTCTTTTTCATATATTACTTATATTACTGTAACTGTGTCTCTTAAATTTGCAATAATATCTTATTACTGACAATAGCCACATGGTGTATTTGAAAACATGCCTATTTTCATTTTTTGATTTGCAACGGTCATGCATTTGCATGAGAAAAAGACTCGTTGCCATAAAAAAGTAAATTCTCAGGGAAATGGATTATGTCCCCAGTGGAGGTAATGCACTGGAATAATCCCCTAGTGGACAAATTAAATCTTCACTCTCACGAATAAGCTACACAAAAGACAGCGACAGCAACTCTTATTTATATTAATATACATGCATATGAAACAGCTTTATAATACAATACCTTATACATATTACAATATACCGGTATTGTAATATGTATGAAAGTATTTTTTCAAACAAACGTATTTAACTGCTTAAGAGATTTAAGAAGGGAGTTTACTTTCAGATTTTGATTGTTTTTCTTTGCTGCAGTCAAAGGGATAGGTTGTGTCATGTTTTTTTTTTCCTTGTGTAGAGTTTTCTCTATTTTGAAGAAACAAAAAAAAAAGAAGGCCGGCAGCATCTGTGCATAGCAGCAGTTCAAGACCCTGGGGAAGCCATATGCTGAAATCGCAAAGTGTCAAAAGATAACATCCCGAAGACCGATGAAACTGTTTCACAAGATCCAGAATTGACCTCAGAGCACAAATGAAAGGAGAGATGCTGACAGAGCACTGTTAAGAATTAGCTGGCTACTCTTACAGTCTACAAAGTATTTGTATTTAATTATTTTCTCACTACACATTTGTTTTGATGATTATCTCAAAAGCTGTCTAGATCATTGACATTTCAAAATCAATGACAGTTTGAAAGTCTGGCAGATTTTGCAAACTTATCCTGTGGAGCAGTAAAAACTGTTGCTTTTCAACTAAATTAAGTGAAATGTGTTAGTAACTAAAACATTGCCTCTCAATGATTTGTTTTTGTATCTTTCAAAACTAAACTTTCATTAGTCCTGCATACTTCATCCTTGTTTATTAAAGATCAATAAAAATGAAAGCATAGTCTACACAGCCAAATGAGTTCATCATCTCTTTAACCCTACCACAGCCTTCAAGTTTAAAGTGATTTGGGAAAACATCCTGCCTTTCTGTGACGAGTAAAAAAAAAGTATATCCATCTGTCGACAATCACTAGAGGCCAATAGCTTGAAAATCCAAACATCCTGGAAGTACTGGAGAGGCTGTTAGTGACCCATATAATGAAGCAAGGGAGCACCTGTTAGAATCCAAATTGCCAATAGCCACTGGGTTGCAGTTGAAGATGCAATCTTCTACAATCCTTAACAAGCTGACTTATTTGGAAAAACACACAGTGCTTTTAGGGCAGTATTATGTATTTTCCAGACACATAGGACCATTTTATAGCACAATCAAGGTTTGCTTTCAATTTTTATGAAAATGCTGTACACATCAAAAACAACTTAAAAGAATTTTTTTCTTCCCCCCATACCCATATCTGATTCCTTGAAATTGGCCTCTGTCTCTTTAAGAACCTCCTACCATTCTCCATGCCGTCCACTGATGCTGTATACAACCATTCTTATGACAATTGTTGTCTATATGATAAAATGGGCCAGTGGCAGTGGTGAATGACAGCCTCTCAGCTGTCAAACTGCCCCAGGGCAACTATGGCCACAGTGTAGTAGTTTACCACCATCAGTGTGTGAATGTGTGCATCAGTAGGTGAATGACTGAATGTAGTGTGAAGCAGGGTCCTGTGGACTAACTAAAGCAAGACACAAATTTATAAATACAAGTCATTTATAAATGACATATAATGCTCAAAAAAGTCAATTTTGCATAGTACTTCCCATTTAAAATCAGATCGCTTGATGTCTGGAATTCTTTTAATATTTTGACATCTCTTTATTGTGCTGTGCACCATAAAAAATAATGGTAGATTTAAGAATTATGCACAATCAGTCAGATGACTGAAGCATTCTGTGTGAATCTGTGTCCAGAAGTACTGGAAACCATAACTCACCCTTTTCTGAAACTTTAAGGCCTACAGTATTATCTTTAGAAATTATTTTGCACTTGTGAACGGTGTCAATAGTGGACCAGAAGCTGGTGTAAGACTTTTCGGCTCATAACAGGGACAATTACTTCATGTTGTATATTAACAAGACAAGTCAAGTCAGGTAGCAAGATAATAGGGATGTAACTGCAGACTTAAGGCCAGTTTGGTACAGGTTCAGTACATCAAAAACACTAAATGTATATCAGTCATAACAGTATGTCCACTAACAGTTAAAGTAAATAACTGATTATTTCTATATCATCTCACCTACTAATGTATAGAATTAACAGGGGGTAAAGAAGTATTTTATTTTTGTATAATAAACAGGCAAGTGTATGTATGAAAGGGCAAAATTGGGGCATCACCAAAAAAAAAAAAAACGCAGTTCCTGGTCTGCGATAGTCAGCTCTTGTCCAACAAACAATCCAAAAGACAAACTACTGTACCCGAAACTGCAGAAGTGAATGCTGGTTCTGATACAAAGGTGCCAAAATACACAGTATTTTGGCACCTTTGCCAAATGGATAGATGCAGACCAGACAGAATGCCTTTTCTGACTTGTTCTGTACAAATCATTGCAGTACAAATCTGTACAACTCTGAAGCTTCAGCAAGCAGAATGCAACCCTCTTTAATACACTCGTCTCTGTCCTACTTGTTCTACTTGAGATGTCTACAGTATGGGATTATACTTGCATTAAGGTTATTCCTGGGTTTAACCTGACTTGCTAAGCATATCTTAAATGGTGCCAGAATGGAAAAAAATAAATAAATAACCCAAAACTCATCCCAAATTACAGAAACTCAGAGAGCAACTCTTCCGTGGTTTCAATGAACTCACCAAGAGATGTAGCATCTTTCCCTGCCTCTAAAAACTGTTTGAGGTCTGGGCCGACTCCTTTCCACTAGCTTAATGGATTATGACAGCGATGCAGCATGAGGCCTTAATCCCCTCACCAACCATACCCCCACCCCACTTTATGTTAAGCCCCATGACTAGAAACTCTCTGTTCATCTAGTGCCAACCAAAAGTCATAGCCAATTTTGGATGGCATAAAAACCAAGAGTGCTGAAACATCCAGAGATGACAGCGAGCACCACCCTTCAGGTTTCCTCCCACTACATTATTATAACACTGTGGAGTCAACAAATAATACATGTTGTGATAAATTCTTCAGTTAATCTATTTCAGTCACAGCCTCCAAAGAGCATAAAAGGAAAACGGAATTGAAACAGGCCCAATTTTTTCTAGACTTACTTTGACAAGCTCGTACTAAATTGTATTGCAAATATCACATCTGCTGTCTAATGGGAGAAAAGATCCTTTGCTTTTAAGCAATCATTTATTTTGAAAACTGATGAGGTATTACTATGCAAGTAATATTTTCGGTCGTTGTGAGTGCAAATGATGGACTGACCACTGCTTCCCCATTTCTGAAATACAAACTATGATTAAAAAGTTCATTAAAATGGGATTTCTCATATTGCCTTTGTTTAAAGGAAAAATCACAAAACATGAAATTGTCTATTGTAATAAAGAAACTGATAAAGTAACTACTCTGTTGCTTTTTTGTGAGAAGACTAAAGCAGTTAAATATACCTAAATATCTTTAAATATTTAAATCTGAGTTGCTTGGCCTTCCCTGCTTGTTAATAGCTCCTGCAGAGGAATCCTGTGGAGAAAGTCTGTTTAAAATCAGGATGAGTAATCACAAAACAACACAGGCACAGCTTGTTTCTTATACAAACATGGCCATATGAACATGAGTAATTTAAATTGCAAAAAATATTCGAGGCAAGCTTTTGACATTTTTAATGAATAAAACATTTTTATATTTCATAGTCCTACCAGTAAGTCACATTACACTTTGGTATCCTGTTTTATCATTTTCAAATCCAACACTGATTTCCATAGTTTAGGAAAGCTATCTGGAGAGATCAAGCTTGAAGAGGCTGGCATAAACTTCCTCCATGGGCCCCGTCTTAGAAATGGGATAATGCGTTTTATCATTCAAGGGAAGCTAAGAGTAGAGTTGCTCATCTGATCAGAATTTCTCTGTGGTGTCCTCCTTTTGAGGCACAATAGAATGGGCAAACATTAAGAAAAACCAAATAAAATCACACGGAACCACCTGTAAAAACTGTATACCACTTTAGCCAACAATCCCAGCTGTAACCCAAGTACGCAAAATTCATCTCTTAAAATTAAATGATGGTGTAGCTGCAGTTTTACATTCATAAAGATGTAAAGATCCATCCATCCATCCATGGGAGATGGCTCTCCGGGCCTGTTACCCCATGACTCATTTTCAGAAGAGAAAAATATAGCGGATGTTCAGTCGTTTGAAAAGTTTTGTCCCTTTCAAACATCTGATTTTATCTTTTTTATTATTCTTTGCAACCAAACATGAACACTGAAGTGTGACAAACATGCCAAAGAGTTAGAAAACAGAAGGGGGAAAACACTTTCTCACACCATTCATGCAAATCTTTACACTAACTTTTAAGGAAGCTTTTTGAACAGCTTTACTTCTCATAAAACTTCTGAATTTGTAAATAACATTTCTGATCTTTTCTAATACCCATGTCCAGCAGTCATTGGTCAAGAGGCAGGGTGCACCATGGTCCCACGAACACACAGGACAAATCTGCAGACTTGCTTTAATATGTAAGGGCATTTTTAGATTTATCACTTCACCTAACAATCATGTTTCTGGACTCTGGGAGAAAGTGGACTCTCCATAGGGAACCCTTACATGCAAGAGAAGAACATGTAAACATTATACAGAAAGACACAAGACCAGGATTCAAATCCAGGACCTCCTTGCTGCAAAGTCACCATCTGTGATTGATGAGCATCTCACCATCTATCTCTGAGTTTAAATTCAAATGGTCCATTAACAGTCTATAAATGCCCCCAAATGGCAAATATTTATTTGCCGAACTATTCCAAAGACGGAGCCAACCTCCCCAATAGCATCCTACTGCAGAGTCAGCCACTCCAAGTCTGTTATTGGGAAGAATTTTAATAATTAATAAAGCAATTAATATCTGAATCCTGAGGATTAGAGTCTTAAGGGATCAACTTGACTAAAATGGAACAATTAAGCATGTGTGAGGTCTATGTGACATGATAGGAGTAAGAATTTTGCAGCAAGTGAAAATAATCCTTAGATCAGTGGTCTTAAACTCATGTACTTAAAGCCTACTGTCATGCTTCTACTGAACATAACAGCATGCTGAGAAGGTAAATAACAATGGATTTGGTTGAACCAGGAACATGTCTAAGCTTTACACAACAGACCCCTCAAAACAGGAGCTGGGGACCACAATTTTCACAGTGGCTATTTTTTGCTTGCCCCTGAAGGCTGCTTTCATATAATCCTTTAAAGAAATGTTGCTATTGCCTGCTGTATAAAAGATATTTATGCTATCTGCAGGTAGGCTTTTTGTACACAGAGACATAAAGATGGAACCTCTGTTTTAGTAATATATCTGCTAGGTTCGCTAGCTGGTCTATGATAAAGTTGGTCATGATAAATAAGACTGGTATTTCAACCAATGTCAGAGGAAACCTGTTCGTCTGTCTTGCTGAAGTAACCCACTTTTCTTTGTCCAAACATCCTCAATCATCCAAGTTGATTAGAAAACAATCACAGTGCCTGTTTTGCGCACAAAAACGCTTCAAAATTTCTGTAAATCTTAAAAATAAACTACTTCAGTTTGATCTGCACCTTATTCATGTGTTTGTGTTAAAAAATGTGTCACTTTAGAAAAAGGTAGATGAAAAAAAAACACAATAAAATTAACTTTCTTAAATATCTTTAAAGAACTTCAAATACATCATTACTAGAACATACTTTTAAGGAAATATGCATGTCTTCATTTAAATAGAAAACATACACAAGAATGAATAGAACAGACTTCTCTGAAAACATTCATTATTAATCTGTAGATAAAAGTTTTTCTAAGAATAAAAATTAAAACATTAATTTGAAAATATTTTTTATGAAAAATGCTCTTCAGCATTCACATAATTTGGTGTAAAGGCAGTCAAGCATTGCCTTGCTGAAAAAACCTCATCAGCTTCCCTTCCCCTGACATTATGCAATTAACTACCTGTCAGTCTGATGACCACTCAAAAGGAACAAAGACCAGATGTGGCTAACTCAAGGCACCATTTAAAAAATGCACAGTGAAACTCTCTAAGTGAGAGCCATTAAAATAATTTTTTATGCTGTCTGATTGCTTAATTTTTTGGACAGGCTTACATTTTCTTCATATTTTAGCAACGTTTGTTCAAACACTTGATATCAATGCATCTCAAAGCAATAGGATTATATAATGATTTTCTTACAAAAAGAAAGTGATGCAATGCCGTCAAAATCAATCAGGTTATAAATGTAAGTAAAAGTGAGAGAGATTTGTCCCTATTTTGTCATACAGTCACAGAAAATCTATATCTATAAAACCAGATAATCTGTGTAAAATGGCAACATATAACATATAAGCTAAAAATGTCATCTAACTAACTGATAAGAAACAAATCAGCAAACTTTAAAATAGGCACAATTTTTACAAAAACTGATAAGCACATTTGTTTTCTAAGAAAAAAAACAACATTATTTTACAAAATGGAGCAGCAAAGAAAACTAAATAGATGAAGGGGTTGATGGGTAAAATTGCAAGGGTCACGCAGCAGTTTGAAAACAGGAGATTTGATAAAAAATAAAAAGCACTTTGAAGTCAACCAAGGATACCACACCACTGGGGAAGGCTGTTGGTACACTCAGTAATCTCAGCGCTGTCAACATTGTGTCTGACACAGGCAAAGATGGAAACATCATGTCCTGCAGTGCAACATTTATTTATTACTATTTTATGAAAAAAAGAGGTTGAGATTCATGAGCTAAAGTAGTTTAATGTTGAACATTTGAGGGGACTTTTGCGCTCTGTTGTCACCGAATGCACATCCTGTGTGCACAAAAAACGATATATACACTATAAAATATGGATAGGGTGCATCATTTGGCCTTTATACATACAAAGTAAATTTATATACTGCATCTCAAAGTGTCTGGGCAATAAAACAATGTATTTTAGTTCAGAAAACCAAAATTAAATACAGTTGAAAAAAGACTGATTTTGACTATGATTAACTGCATTCATATTAGCAAAAGTAACAGAAACAGTTTAATGACTTAGAACTGCTATCTATTTAATGATCTTTTTATAATGGTCAAAATAAAAAACTTGCAGTAAACTTTGGTCGTTTACCTCTTAATGAATTGTGGCAGAGATGGAGTAGCTGTGGCTATGGATTCCACTTTGTAATATTTTCTAAATGAAAATATTCTGGTGATAACAAAAAGTGAATCAGTCCAGAAAAAAAGACAAATGATTATAAAATTGATATTCAGTTTTATATCTTATTCATTGCTGAATTTTAACTACTGTCTAAATAGAAGAGCATTTGAATGCATCCATCCATCCATGATCTACTGTAGCACGTTTATCCTTGTCATCAAGGGGCGAGAGGCAGGGTACAGGTCGCCGCCTACAGGCGCCAGACCATCTTGTTGGCATCTGTATGCAAACCTAATTTAATTTGTAACAAACTGAATATTAGTTGTTGTTTTTTGTAACGTGTTTGTAACATGTTTAAGTATGTTGCACTCAGTAGTTTGCTTAGCAAGTTGTATGAATGCATGCAACAGAAGTCATAGTGTTTGGAGACATTCTCCTCATTTTACCATAATTCACTTTTGGGAGTTGATGTAGATTCTATTTTTCAATCCTCCAGCAATGATTCCCCATAAATCTTACATAAAGTACTCCTGTCAATTAAAGGAGAAACTGCATTAAGGCTGAGAAATTATGGAAGAAAAGTGAGATGGAAACTGAATGGAGCTGCATTTTTAAGGAACTTATTGCTTTTTTTAAAGGAACTTATTGCTTGTTCGAGTAAAAAGTTCTACAGATGCTTACTTTCCTAATTTCAGAATAGAAATGGGAAAATGCA
Source organism: Phalloptychus januarius (assembly GCA_902982915.1). Lineage (NCBI taxonomy): Eukaryota > Metazoa > Chordata > Actinopteri > Cyprinodontiformes > Poeciliidae > Phalloptychus > Phalloptychus januarius. Next base: position 611,411 of record CADWAE010000297.1, read on the forward strand.
CATTTCAGATTGAACTAAACCTCTTTTGCGCATCATTACCACATATTCTCAGTGCCTCTGCATGTTGGCAAGCATCAGTTTAATTTTGCCAGAACTTTACTTCATACATAGCAAGTGTGTTCTTGATCTACCTGTGTGACCAATGGCTCCAGAAGCCTCTCCACAGTCAAGGTGCGGATTTCAAGACTCTTTGGGTCCCATTTCAATAGAATAGGGGAAGTGGCAGTCGTCATGGTCTCTGTTGGGATTAGACGGACAGAAAGAGTTAGGGGAAAAAGGTTGCTGATTCATCCTACATATTAGATACTTTTAAGTGGTTTACAGGCAATATGATAATAACATTTATAAATTTACAAGTGTTAAGCTGTGTAGGCTGGCACTCTGAAAACCAGAACCGACTTTGGCATATTATTGTACTATTTAGTCATTTTGTGGAATGTGGGTCATCATAAATGCTCAAATCTCATCTGTACTTTTTGAATAGTTCATTAATTTGCAAAGCTTTTATATTACAACCCATTTGCATTTATTATGATTTTTTACCTAATTTCAAACATATGAACTTATGAAAAAGTTCTTATGAAACTTATGAAAAATAAAAAAATTTGACAATTTAAAAACTAAATTCACAGCATGTGAACACTTATTGGTCAATACAAACAATTGTCTCCACCAACAAGAAGTTGCATAAAAACATTTGTGATAAACATTTGTAAAACAAAACATTCATCCCAAATAAATTGTAAGGAATTAATGAGGTCTGCGACAGACTGGCGACCTGTCCAGGGTGACCCCGCCTCTCACCCGGAACCTTAGCTGGAGATAGGCACCAGCAACCCTCCCGACCCCAGTAAGGGACAAGGGTGTAGGAAAATGGATGGACGGATGGAATTAAAGAGGTGTACACACACATAAGTATTTGAAAGCACAGCACATTGAGGTTATTATGACAATTCCAGAACACCATTAACATAGATTAAAATGTTATTTTTGTGGGTCCGCAAGGATATTTCAAACAGAAAAGCAGTTCCTTTATGTAAAAGGTCAAATCAGTGCCTTTAGTAGAGAGCAGAATATAGATAATTACTTTGAATTATCGGTTGTCAAACAGGAACAGAGCAAGCTACAAGATAACACAAATTGCCCTGGAAAAGTCAAAAACCAAAAAATAACTGAAGTCCTGAAATGACAACAAAACAAGTAAAACTACATACATATGTTCCTCTAAATCCACTGGGACCATTTGCGTGCACAGAAATATTTGGCTGTGGCAGACTTAGGTTGGCTCGTCTGTGACACTGGTGGCTGCTTTTGTAAAGCTGCATTGTGATGTGAGTCACTTTCATTGAAGCAACATTTGGGGGTAGGGGGGTCGAGTGACACTCAGCAAATCCTGATTCTATTCATCAAGCAAGCCAGGAGGACAACAGCAAAGCTTACATAAATGGTTGACCAGTTCCCTAACTATTAGAAACTGTAATCACATTACAAGGTCAATTCTTACATGACGATATGACTTTCTACAAAATTTTAATTACCTAAGTTGTTAAGTTTAGCTTGAACTGGGGAAAGATGTTACTCTTTGTAAACATTTTGAGCTAGTTGCTATTCAGCAGAGTTTTGGCCTACATTTGTTCACAGGCTGAGCAGCATTTTGATTACTTAAAACTTTGTTGGTAAAAAATACTGAATTGCTGCAGGTCTGTAAAGTGAGATCATTCACAAAAAACAGTACAGAAAAACAGAGAAAAGGGAGGAAAAAACATTTTACAGGGTCTACACTCATATATGACCAAAGTACCAAACTATTTCCTGTGAAATCAAAAGTAGAAATGGTCAACTAAGCAGCATTCCAGAAATCAGTTTTTTAGCTTATCAGAGCCTTTCCTTCCATGCTGATGTTTTAAAATAATTCAAATGTAGCAAATGTTATATAAGTTTACTCCAGAGGCTAAACAGCTGGCATGTGGCATGCGGTGTGTTTCAGCAGAAGGCAGGGTTGCATTGGGCCAGCTGCGACTGACCGAGTGTACTGCCAATGTAAGTGAGGCAAAAGGGATAATACAATGTGAATAAGTATGACATATCTGGGGCAGGAGATTCTTATGCTACTCACAGCAGTTGAGGCTGGATGTATAGTAGGAAATCTGATAACTTTGATCAGATTGCCATCTATACCTTAAGGAGTTCACAACAGAGCCTCGTCTTGAATATTTTCATAAGGTAAGAAAATGTTTAAAAGTAATCAAAACCAATGTAACATCTTAAAAGTTTTTTTTTAGTATCACTGATTCAAGTTTTAAGTTACATAGTTTCCACAGTGTTAATCCCTGAATATTTTTTTTGCAATGTGATATTGTTTGATATGTATTTTTTTTATTATGTTTGCTTTGTTCCGTCTCAAGAGCTCCAATAAGCTGTGTGAGTTGAGGTGGATTACAAAAGGTCAGCAGTGGTCCAATCTGCAGCCATAAATTAAGCCAGGCAATTTAACAGCTATTATTTTTGCCTGAGTGCACTTATGGCCTTTGTTTAAACCTAGTTAACTAACCGCCAGATGCAGTGTTATTAACAACGCAAAACAAAAACAAAGAAAACATCACACTCTCTTACTCCTCAAAAGCCACACATAGTTCAAAGTGAATATTGGGGCGGGGAATAGGAAAAGTAAATATAAAGAGGTTTTACTCATCTAATTTACCTTATTTACATTTGCTGAAGTGCTTAAACTTTATTTTAGCTGAAATAAATCTGAAATTACATTTTAGCTCATCAGCAGCATTTTGCTATCATGTCTGTGAAATTACAAAATATAAGTAAAGCATTAAAAAATTGGAGATTGCAGCATGGATGTGATAAAACATTGCATGGTAATCCTGAATTATAAGAAAAAATGTAAGTACATACACTACAATACATACTAACATCAAAAGATCTGACCAAAAATACTTTTGGTTGTTTTTTAATGAATTAATCTCCCATATATCATTAATGTGACCTAATCTGCAAGATGTAATCTGCTTCCAATAGTCTACAAACAAACTCTCATGTGCTTAGCAGGAGCATAAGTTACTTGCCGACTACACAAAACTGAAATCTGTAGTAAACAATCTTTTTTTTTCCGTTTTACAGAAGGAGATTTTGTAAGTTTCACTAAGTGCCGCTATTCAGCAATTTACTTTAGAGCTGCAAAGCAGACCTTTTAGTGCCTAATTCATCACTAGCCTGCAGATATTGTGCCTGCTGAGTTTGGCATAGAAAGCTCATCAAAGTGTGGTTGTGTTGTTAATTAGCTTTCTTGTTTTGTGTGTTGGCCTCAAAAACTACTTCAGTTGTCTCAGTTCATTTATCATGTCTGCCTATTCAAGATAAAATATATTAAGTGTTCACGTTTTCTGGTACAGGAATAATTGATGAAGAAAACTGGAACCAAAGATATTCAAACCAATAAGTAAGACACCAGTGTACTTAAGATGCAATAAACAGACTTATTAATGATCAGGGAAGCATCCACATAAGAAATAACTTTCTGCAAAGTGTAAGAATTGCTTACAAAAATTGATATTTAAATGAACTTTTCAAGGAAAACACACACAGATGGAAGAGTGGCAACTGTCACTGCAAAACATGCAAAACATGTGCCTCCCTAATTTTTTCCCAGTTATTCCTCATAATCCAAGGCTACTTAAAAGCCCATATAAAATCAAAAGCTGTGTAATAATAAGCCTAGAATATGGATACAGATTGTGAAGGGACAATGTATACTTAAAATATTAAACCATTTAAACCCACCTGTCACAATAGTGACCAAGAAATTTATTTCATTTTCAAGGACTCCAAAATGCTTGCCGATTAAATTTTCAGTTTAATCAGAAAATATTTTAAGTTTAGAGTGTTTGGATAATACTTATGCAGTGTCAGATGTTTAGAGTAAATTATCACATGAACAGAGCTGTTTATATCTTGGTTGCTCCTGGGCGAGAGGAAGACTGACACAAAGAAGAGGCCAGTAATGTATGTTAAACAAAGATTTTTGGTGCACATCATTTTTAAAATGTCTAGTTATGATATACACCTTAGGATTTACAAAAAATGGTTTGGTGTGTGAGCAGGATGTTGAAACATGTTGACGGTCACAATAGAGACCAGTGGGGCAATACATTTTACCTAGGTGCACTTATTTAAATACATATACTCTTCCAATTCCAAACTTCTTCCTTTTTAAGATCAATTGTGAGTGTGGTTCTTGATCTGTTAGATGGCCAGACAAAGTATACAACAATGTAGTTATGAGAAAAATGGAATCCTTACTGATTTTGATAGTGATGGCTTAGACATGGACTATAAGAAGATGGGCCATTTTCCATGTCGACATGATCAGTTCACGGGAAAAAGATGATTTCCCCCTTCACTTATCATGTGGCACTCTTTTACCACCTGCAAAGTTTATGATGACGGGACAACTGTCTCTTTGATGTACCCCTTAAAAATAAAGAGGACCTAAATGAGGCTCTGACACAAGATGAGAAACATTTTTCAAAAACAAAAATCTTTAAAATGTATCTTATACACTAAGCAGAAAATTATTTTTAACTGTTGCATTTGCTCTTAAGATAAACACAGTAATAACAGCAAAACATTTAAACAAGAAATTAATATTATACTATAAAATCAAATGTATAAAAATATACTAAAACATTAGTTGCTAGTTCTAGTAGGCATACATTTTATTTATTTATTTATTTATTTTTCATTTTAGCCACACAGCATAAACTGCTTATTGCATGAATCAAACCACGGTTCTTCTTTTTCTCTGCATATCCAACTAGCTTTATAAGTACAATCCCTGTCATTTGCTATTATATGAAAGTGTCCACACTGACCCAAATTCAGAGCAGAGTTAAACACACATCCTTGCATGGAGCAGTGGGGGTATCTCTAAAAGCAGATGTCAAACCCCAGTGTGTCAGCAATCACTCTCTAGAGCCAAATTGTGAGAGTCTAATAAAAAAATCTGCTAAAAGTAAAGCATGAAAACTGAAATTAACAAAGCAGCCAATATGTTTTGGGAACTGGTATGCCAGTAATGCAATACGCTGCTATTCTTGGAAGAGCTATATTAAAATACATGAAATATGCAAGACTCAATTGAGATGGCAGTAGGATTAACATAATTGTATTTTTCTGAATTTAATGGTGACCACCAAATTTGGAAAGCATAAAAATTTACCCTTTCTATATTTGCAATAATGTCTTATTTTTTTTGTATGTTTTATAGGTGAAGTATTACCTCTTGTTAAACCAAAATCAATGCTGAATTAAACTAATATGTTCTCTTTTACTTCATGTGAGAATGCCAAACAATTTCACAATTAGACCAGAGTTTGGGTTGCTGTGTGGCATCACTCTAAATCTGCATATCAAGTGTAATGTGTCTCAATATGCTTGTATTTTAAAGTTTGCATGTTTTACTTGTCTAAATCACACCACAGTTCAGTTAACGTTTAGTGTTTGGGATTAATTTGCTACAGAGGTCTCCTATAAATAGGTCAGGAGTGAGTGCTCATCTCTAATCCTACATCATATGGGATTTGTTTATGGCATTGGTACAATGAAATGAAGTAACTAAGAAAAACCATTCCTATCCAATATCAATCTACATTCAGTTGCTTTGAGTGACACTAAATCTTATATCATTGTATATTTTGCAAACTACTGTAGGTTTTAGTGAAAATGAAAGCTTGTTCCACTGACATGGTAACTCACGAGTACCTCCTTCATTATATGCAGGGATTTACAAAAAGCGTGATCAATACTGATCAAATTTATGCTTATGATATCTATATTTCATTTAAAAATCTAGATATAGTCTCTCTAAGTGATCAAGGTAAAAGAATAATTTTTTTAAAAAACTAGATAGTATTTGGAAATGTTCAGAAAATGTAGATGTAGACAAAACAGATTTTTACAGTAGTCCTTGCTGTTAAAGCTCAATTTGATATCGGTAAGTCAAATTCTTGCACAAATTGATAACTGGAAATCATCTACAAAAGTATGTTGATGCTTTTCTAATATTCATATTTTACTACCTTACAAGAATCAAAAATTGTAACCGTCTCAAACTGAACCTATCCGAGCAACACAAATAAAATCCAAACTGAACTGAGACGTTACTTGCTTGAGAAAGTGACTCCGATCTTATTTGTCAGCCCAGTGTGACTATTTTAATAAAAGCCTGGAACTATCTGCCCTAGATCCAAACAAAAAGCTGATAAAAGTGATTTAGTTTTTTAAGAAAAGATGTCTCTTTAATCTCAACCACTGCAAGCTGTTACAACAAGCAACAGCTGTATCATCTTGATTTACTTCTACGGTTAACATTCACAGTTTCCAAGGTAAAAGAGAAGTCAGGCTGTTGCCTAACAGAAGTTAATTTACCAAGACAAGGCACACATTGTGTGGAGGAGGAGCTGGTCATTCCTAAGAGACCTAAAAGCCTGAGAGAAGTGAGTCTTCTGAAACACAAAAGTTACATCAAAGAAAGTAGAGTAGTGTAGCGCCATTTACACAAATTATATTTAAAGACACATGCAAACATTTTCACCTGGCAGACATACAAAACTTTTCTACTAAGCTGTAAGAATTGATCTCTAATAACTTTCCACTGTCAACATGGTTGACTGATCTTGAATGGCTGAAAAAACAAACAGAACGATGGAAGTGAAGGAGGGGATGTGCTTGTGAATTACTAACAGTTCTCATTATTGAACTGTGACTGCTCTCTAAATGCCTCACACATACAAAAGTAGCTAAACCCCACTGTAAGTTAGATTTGTCATGACATTATAAAAACCAAATTTAAAACAACTGTGGTAAAAAGGTCACATTTTAACATTTTGTGTGCAGTCAGAAATGATTAATGATGGTGTTCCTAGAGTATACTCCAAGTTACTTTAACACAAAACTTTAAAACTTTGTTAAAGTACTTCTATCCTTGACATGAATAAGGCTAACCTTATGACAAAATTTGTGACACAATTGTGTGATTATTAAATTAAAGAAATATTAATTTTCTTAGTTGTTACTATACGCATCAATAGCAGCAACAGCCACCAAAAAGGACAAGAAACCAGCTAATAAAAATTCAAGCGATTTTGTAGGAGTTTGTCGCTTTGAAACTAGAAAAATATCCTTAAAACTGTTGTTGAGTTCAGACAGATGAGCATCTACTACAAAGAGGTCTAAAGTTAAACACAAACAGCCTTTCTGTATAGACCAATTTAACTAGAGCACAGGTTGTGCTCTGTAAAACTGTTGTCCACATGGCCATGATAAAGTGAATGTGAATGTATAATTACCATATTATGCCGTGCATTACCATCTGTCATGGGGAATAATAATAGCATTTACTTAAGGCAGATTATTTAATAAAAGAGCACAATATCAAATTGAAACAGAACAGTAAAAGACGCATGGCTGAGGTCACAAACAGTATCCACTGAACCAAGAGTAATTTTTTATTTTTTTGCAAACTGGATGCAGAAGGATAATTCCATGAATTTTTACACTGAATTTTAAACAAATTTTTTTTATTTTCCAAGTTAGTTTTATTTTCTTGCCTTAAAACTATCTTTGAAAAAGTTACAAACAAAATCTTAAAATACCAGGGGCACACTTGTTTGTCTTAGAAAGATTGACTCATAAAAATTTGATAGCTGATGTTTTTTTGACTTCTTTCCTTCCTTCCGGTCTGTCTGAGCATAAACACTGGTCACAGATTCTACCCTTTCCTGAAGTTTCCAAATGAATTCACATGAATAAATCACGCCAAAAAATTGGTGAAGCGTAGCAGAATGTAAATAAAAGAAATCTGGCCTTCCAAAGCCCATAAAAAGTTTATTTGATTTCTTTTAGGTTCGACATTACAGAAAGCTATTTTGAGATGAATGCTTCAGCAGAAAGCCTAATCAGCCATGACTACAACTCTCAAAACCAATTGACCAAAACAAATACAGTATAAACAAGATTTAGAAGAACAACTAAATTCATAGTATATCAGATTAGCATAACAAAATCAAAGCATCTTCCAAAAAATGCTTGGTCTCATATATTAGGTTAACTTCACATTAACTCTGCCCTTAAACTCTTTCCACATAGACTGCTTTGACTAGAAGCAAAGTTTTTATAGCATTTTGAAGTACAATTAAAATGTAACTATAAGAAGATAAGATCCATGTTTGACATTTGATCAAACAATTCAACCGGAAACTCCAAAAAGGATATCATACATTCAATCTCTTTACATCAGTAAAATATTTAGCAACACTTGTTCTTCAATGCAGAATAAAAAGTTTTAGAAGGTAAATGAGTGGAAAATTTATTAAGGAGCTATAAGTGAGTTGTTTAAATTTCAAAACTGCAACTCTCATCCAGAAACAGCTTTTTAATCATATGAAAACAACATTCTCTCATACTGCATGTTTCCTGATATAATGCATCCCTAAGAAGGATGACAGACATGGGTAACTGAGGCTGGATGGATGAATTGATTTTTCCTTCTGGTCGGTCATAATGCTGTGGAAAATAGCAGTTGCTAGAAAGACATTAATGTTCATGGACCATTCAATGGGCACTGCGGGTGCAGTTCTGGTGTATGGGAAATGCATATAATAAGAATTTGAAGAGAGTAAACTCATTCATTCTTGCTTCCCCATGCTGCTGCTGACAGTATATTTTAAAGCACTGCTGGCTCATCTACTTAATTGTTCATCATTATACAATATATTTTTCGTCTATTAACAGTAAAGTGTGGGTATATAAATGGAATCAAAATCAAGTTAATTAAACATATTCCCATATCACATGCCATTCAGTGGAATGACAACACATGATCATGTTAAAAATATAAGTACCATCTTTACCACACCGACTCAGTGTATGCCGTCAAGACAATGCAGTTTCACAATGACAAGCTATAGCTTTTGATTGTTTCTGTGCTGCTTTTATTGCCTCATCTCCTAAAAACTATCAGGCACATGTGCACAAGTGAGTAAAAAGTAGGGACCAACAGCACAAGCAATCCTGTTCCAGTTAGAGGGGAAACCATGACTACCTCACAGCCATGCTTCTATTTAACAACAGGGGGGTTTATGGTAGTCTGTCAATAACACTCGCTCTCCCAGGAGACAGGAAACACAAAACACTCCTGGCTGTCATTGATTGCATAGTCTCGCTCATAAATTGTGTCCTTTCCTTAAAAGTGACTGAAAGAAACGGACCGTCTACCTCAAATCACATGCAGTAGCTGATTCAGAACATTTAGATGATTGCATAAAGATGACTGTCGGGTCTTGCAATAACAGCATTATGAATGTACTGGCATACCAGCTAAACTATGTCTTCAAAATGATGATTTTCTTCAATGAAGGACAAATTGTCTTGTAATTGTTAGCACTGTGTCTCAGAAAACAATTTTCTTTTCATTTTAATTTGAGAATGGATATTTTTCAAACTCATTTTAAAGCATAAAGTTCTAACAAATGCCAAAAATCTAACAAACTCACACTAGCAAAATGTGTTTAAAGGTTTAGTAATTGGTAGCACTGTTGTGTAACAACAGAATTCAGCACTTACAACGTACAGTAAAAATTTAATATATGTTGTATTATAAATAGTAAATCACAAAGTACTGTATAAATTAAGGTCTCAGGCAGATGGCTAGACAGTGATAAACATATGTAACTATTTCCCAAAGGGAAGGGAGAGAGTCTGTCCAACCTTGGCAGCCGGAAAGCACAGCTTCTCCCTTGTCTGCCTCCCATCATTATCTAGTAAAGGACATTTTCTGGGATGCACAAATTGTTCACTAAAATAAATATCTAGACAGTTTCAAGAAACTCCTGATAACCCGTTTCCATTTCTGCTTACTATTGTATTAAGATAGGTTTTTAAAATTAAAATTTTAGATTGTTCTTATTGAAAAAGGGTTAGCTCTTATTTTACTGTCTTAGTGACATGTTTCTTAGTTTGTTCCATTTTAGTTAGTCAGTATTTTGGTCTTTGAAATGGACTTTATGACAAAACAGACAGTCATGTTGACAAATGGCATTGACGAATATTAAAATATTTCTTCAATCTAATTAAGTCACTTTGAAAACAGTAAAATGCTGAGAGTTCAATTTAAAACAATTGCTCAGTGACCAGAATAGGCCAATTTTCAGCTTGATAGGGAACCAGCCACTCGGAAGATAAATAATTTGATCCTTTTCAGATTGGTGACGCCACTATGGGTAAGTGCTACCAGGTCATGCTAACAACACTACTCTGTAAGTTTAATGTGTAACTAAGGGAAAAAGCTAAATATTATCGTAGAAATAAAATATTTTAAAATGCAAGCAGATAACGCACAAATATAAAATCAACCATTTCATAGGTAACTAATTTCTAGGACATGTCAGGACATGCCAAGACATTCCTGTTTGATTCAGGCTGCAAGAGAGTGAGAGAAATCAAGACTCTTAAGATTACACATAGGCTGGAAAAAAAAAATTAGGTCTGTGTAATCCTTTTGAGTTTTCAACCTATGTCATGGGACATTGTGAATTTGGATAAACTGTCAAACTTGTAACCTCATAGATATGGTAAGAACCTATATGTGACTGATCATGACAAAACTAGAAACACATCCCCTATGGGGGTGGTTTAAGTTATTGCAAAATGTGGATTCTAAGTTTTCTTAGAAAACTTCTTAGAAAACTTTCTTAGAAAAAAATGAAGAAGATTTAAATGTTGACTCTTTGCAAATAAGATCAATAAAAATTCTTCCCAATCAAAATTTCCAAGGAATTGTCCCCAAACCGCCATGAGCTACCTAAGACTGACAAAGAAGGCTCTTCATACTTTGCAGTAATCTGACCCGGTTCCTGCAAAGCAACTCAAGTCCTATTGTTAAGCAGTTAAAAAGAAACGGATCATCAGATCACTCCCCTTCAACCCAACCCCAATTAAGTGGAAGAAAATAATAAATATAGCTTGTTAGACAATGTTTTATTTCAACTTGAAGAAAGTCCGACATAATAAATAAATAAATATTTTAAGTGTTACAGCTACTAGATTCGGTTAGTCCGTGCGACGTACACCACTGTTCATTCACCTGGTCACAGTCATACTGCAGTGAGTATGGGCTGTGAGGGAAACACACAACCCGAAACAGCTCAGATTTTCATTTTCATTTTAAACACCCTGACACTGCTTTCCAAGCATGCAGTGGTTTCTTCATCTGTTGCTGGTTTTCATGTGGAACCTCGCATATTCTCTCAGTAATACACAAGGACACTAGTTTTAGTAATGTTACCAATACAGGTAGTTGCTCAAATGAAATGCTAAAGACAGTCTAGAAAATCTGATCAATATACATTTGTGTTTGTTTTAAATTAGTAACTTTTTACAAAATGTTATTTTCAAACATGTGACATGATGTCTTTGCTTTTAATGTAAACAAGTCCCAATGCCAAAATGGTTAGAAAGAAATATTTGAGAGTTGTTAGTATTGTATTTGCTTTTTTTTGGCTTTTTATATTGTACCTAAAAGCAAGATTTCAAGATTTGTTGTGAAGTCTTGTTATATAACTGAATTAAAAACTCTTCCACAGATTGCTGAGAAAGGTAAAAATTTTCAAATGTATTCTTTGTCAAAGAAAAAAAAATACTTATTTTATGCTCATTTATTACCTTTAGTGAGATGCCTGTATCACTTTCAGTCAGAAACAAACTTTCTGCTTGGATGAATAAAACAAATCTAAAATCTGACAAGAATATGAATGATTTTAAGCAGAACAATACTTTTTTTTATTATTGTGTCAAATTGCGTAGTTTGTTCACTATGTTGAATAGAATAACCACCATAGCGAGCAACGGAGAAGAAGGCAAGCAGAAAGAGACGCAGACAAGCAGTGACAGGGAGGGTGTGCATGCCTTTCTGACTATCATGAGCTCAGATGCTAAATTGAGCTGTGCAACCTCCACAAGCCCATGAGATCCTGGATCTCCAGTTACACTGAAGGGAATGTGGCAGACTCCACTGGGTCTGACTTCTACTGTAACTGTACAATCGTTGAGTCCACAACGCCGACCGGACTCAAGTGATTTAAATAAGTTTATTCCACTGAAAGAGAATTTTGAACTGCTGAAGAACATGCAGCTCCGCAGAAATTATGATTTGCACTATAACATATACGGGCGGCAAAAATATTACACTGGGAATTAAATCCAGTTGTAACACACGTCCAAGCTTGCAGCTTTCTTCATCGTGTTGTTTGTCCGAGCTAAAAGCGCTCATTGAGACTCCGCTCTAAAGTAAGGGTGAGGCATGTAGCACCACTTTGCTACTTCGCGTCCTCGACTCAAGGAAGATGACACAATGGCTAAATCAGAAACACACGCTGTAGATTCAAATAACTTTTCCATTAACTACTGCAGAAACGAAGCGACGAACTCCAAACAGCCTAAACAAAGACATTTCTGGACAATGAAATTAGACTTAAAGAGAACCAGACGAGAACAAGTACACGCACCAACTGCACTTCAGACAGCACATTGGGCGCTAATTAGGAAACAGCTGGTGAATAATTAAACATCCGCGAAAGCAAGTGTGCGAACGCGGATTTAGAACCAGAAGTGCCCGGTGCCCGTTAGCTTAGCCGCAACACTAGCCTAGCAGCCTGGTTCATCTTTGCCCGACAAGCTTTCAGCACCGGGGCTCACTGGATAGCACCGCTCGGAAGTGAGAAAACACTGAGATTTTCAGATAACGGGACTACTCCAGCTCAAAAAATAAAGGTCGTTCCACCCTGTAGCAGAAATATTAAATATGCATACTTTCCATGCAGCTAGTAGGCAAGATGGTAAGCTGTGGTTACAATGCTGAATGAAACAGCCGGACCTCGCCTAAGCTAATGTTAGCTGCACGTCTCCGGTCGTCAGTCGGTGCAGTGAGTGGAAGGCTACAGGCTGCTAGCAAAATAAATCTTTCAGCTCACAAGCTTTCTCTACCCGCTGCATACGAACCTTTAGACGTTCAAGATAACTCCTGTAGCAGGTCCACAAACTGTGCAGCAGCAACGCCTGGTCTCACTGAGTGCACTCCCAAAGAAAAACGGCGTCCTCCTGATCCGTTAACCTCCCCGGAGAGTAACAATCGGCTCGGTCCGGACGCTCTCCTTAATCTTGTGGTGCTGAATCTGAGGCTTACACGCTTCTGTCGGTGTGTCGGAAATGCCTCTCCTCCTCCTACGGTTGCTGCAAAATAATGACCCCCTCCCAGCGCTCCTACCGCAACAACGATGCAGGCAGGTGCGGGCGACGATGCGCTAGTAACCGCGAGCTTTGCAAAATAGTGGCCCGTCTGCTCGTCTCCAGCATTGGCAAATCAGGAGCGGCTCTTTCTGTCGTTGACGCATGCGTACTCTTTAGAGTGAGCAGGATTTTTTTTATTTTTTTATTTGCCGCTTTATAGAAGCGGAGATAGTGTTAAACTAATGCAGTAATTTATTACTGCATTAGTTATTCCTGCATAAAAGCATATATTCCTGCTTTTATGCAGGAATATATGATTTAAAATTATTTAAAATAAATAAGAACGTCATCAAAAAGTTTATTTCAGTGATTCAGTTCTAAAAGTGAAATCCGGGTATTATATAGATTCACTAAACGTTTTTCAAAAGTTATTTTTGTGACATACATAACTGATGAAAACTGCAAGTTATTTTTGTAAGAAAAAATAAATATCTCAACTTAATAGTAATTCTAACTTATTGAGATCCACCTGCATATGTAAAGTCATTACTTTACATATGCAATTTGGCTTGTAAATACTTGAAATTGACCCAAAATCTCTGTATGCGTGTTCTATGCATTCTATGGCATTATATTCTTGCTGATGACTGTTGACTGTTCTTATTGCTTGCAAAAGAAGATTTGTGTGCGAACACACACAAATCAGCGACTTTGAGAAACATAATACGATGCTTCTCAAAGTCAGTAGGGTAGTATTCTCAATCTTCTTTGGGAAACATGGAATTATTTCAGGCTTGCTTTCAGCAGAAGAAAGGCTTTTGCCTGAAATATTCTCCCGCCAGAAATGGAAAAGTTAGATTTTGAATAGAATAATATTATGTTATGGCCTACACAATCATGGAAAAGACTGTTGACTTAATATTTGCTCTTCAGTTACTGAAACAAAGTCACAGTAAACAATTGTAGATTTTTGGAAAGTGTGGGCTAATATGGATGGACAATGTAGTGAAAGGAAAAGGTGCAAAGGGAAAAACACGTCTTTAAGATAATTGTAAATCAAAGTTAATTTAAAAGCCAAAGTATTTTTCTGATTATTGCTTTAATATGACACTTCATGTTTTTCTTTGCTTTGTTTTGTTTTGTTTTAAGAAATTAAATTCTGGGAATATCCTATTTTGCAAAACACATATATATATACATCAATTTATTTTTATTTAATTAATCACAGAAGTAAAGCTTTTCATAATGTTTGAAGTAACTGTTGAAAATTCCAAGAAAGTTATTGATTTAAAGGGAATCATTTGATATTTCAATATTTACAACGAGAAAAGCTAATATGACACCACATCAGCATTGAAGATGATTGTTTATCACAGAGAGAAAATTAATGTCAGACATAATACAAAAAATGTTTCCGTTTGTATTTTTTTGTTTATTGTTCTCAAAGAATCTTCCTGTTTAGAGCTGCATAGTGCACTGTTCTGTAATATAATTTAATCTCAATGTAGACATAGTTTGTCACTTGCAAAATAAAATGTTATTGTCAGTTTTCTATTTCCTTTACTATTTTGTGCTGCATTAAATTGCTAATTAGAGCCCCAACCCCCACCCCACCCCACCCACACATGATGCATCTGGAAAAACCATTTCGGATTCTGATCCATAAATGTTTTAGATGGTGAAATGACGAGATTATGTTGAGTGAGGAGTATTGTTTTTTTATTTACTCATATTTCAAAAGACCTTGGAGTTTCTTTTGCTTGTTAGAAGGAAATAATACCATTCCAGGTGCTTGGAAGCAAACATTTTATACTTCACAACAAGTCCAAATTATCCAGTTATTCCAGGCACTTAATTACAAATTCAGCAATGTGACAGCATCCATTAATTGGCAATAGATCATGCATTTCTCATCTAACAGGGAAATTATGTGTGTTAACCTGATTGCACTGAATTTCATTAAAGTTTAAACTGAGTCTTAGCTGAGTTGTAAGCAATTGCAATCAAAGTCTAAATCATAATGCAAGATACCTGAGTGAATCAGGTCATTAGCATCCTTTAAGACTTGTGGAAAATGTTTTCATTTCAGGCATTTTGGTTTAACTTAATGGATTTATTTTCTGTTTGTGTACTGCCTCTGCTTGTTTTATCAATACATATCATTTACCCGGCTTGCTAGCTAACAGTTTTCTTTAGAATTGTCTTTAGATGCATTCAAGCTGTATTTTCTGTGAGCCTCTGAGCTGACACAGTTTGTAAAGAACAAAACCACCATGGGAATAAACCTATCTCTGAGTTTGACAAGTTGTCAGCTTACTCTATTGTGTGTAGGGCAAGCCAGAAACCTTGGGCAGTTAAAGACCATAAACATATTTTTGTTTGTAGAGCTATGCACCAAGATTTCCTTTGAGATTTAAGGTGAGCAATGATGTTCAACCAGTGTGTATTTATTTTGATGTATGTCCACAAACCCCACACTCACCACAACACAGTGCAGTTCCTTTCCTAACTTTAAGCTGTTCTATTCTTTAGGGACTGTCATCACCACATGTCCCTGCACTGGCTTTCACTGCTCTTACAAAAAGAGGTCATCATTGGATCAATCTGCTGTACTCAAGACCTCTACAAAAAAAGAAAAAAGTGTTCAAATCTGAAAGCCCTCAAATTCAACACTTTCTCCTCAAAGAGAAAAAATTAAGGACAGCAAAAGGGGACTGAGGTCATTTGTTTTTTAATTGACAGCAAATCTTGGTATCACATAACCAGATTGAGGTTTTGTTAGCTCCTCTCTAACGTTGTGCAAACATTATTCACATTTCCTGAATCACGAGGGGGCACTTCACATGGCCTTGCAATCAAAAGCACAACTACTTCAG
Organism: Phalloptychus januarius; assembly: GCA_902982915.1. Taxonomy (NCBI): domain Eukaryota; kingdom Metazoa; phylum Chordata; class Actinopteri; order Cyprinodontiformes; family Poeciliidae; genus Phalloptychus; species Phalloptychus januarius. Next base: position 627,580 of record CADWAE010000297.1, read on the forward strand.
GTAGGAAAATCTTTTAGGCAAAAGCTCTTCTTCCAGCACTTCTGTTAAAAGCAAATCTGAAGTAATTTCAGGTTTCTCGAAGAAGATTGAGAGCACCTTACTGACTTGGAGAAACATAGTGCATAATAAATCAGTGTGTCTTTTGCTGCAGACAATGAGAATTGTTGTCAAAGGTATCAGCAAGAACATAATGTCACTGTCTGCATGTAAAATAGAATGCAGAGATTTAGGATACACTTCCAATATATAGAAGTAAAACAGAATTGACTTACAGGTGCATCCAGCTTCTTAGAATATCTTCAGAAAGTGGAACACATTACATATGCATTTTGCTCAGAGCATTATTTTCAAGTATTTATTTTTGTCAATTTTGATGATTATACCAAACAACTATGATGACAGCTGATGGAAACCTCAAATTCAGTTTTTTGGGAAATTACATGACAGCTAAAAAAACAAGGATAGAAATGCTGTGTTATGGCTTATGCAAGAATAGGCAAGACTTTTGACTTGACAGTTGTCCAACAGATAGTCAGACACCGTCCGCAAGGAAGGGTAGATAAAAGGTAATTACTAAGGAAGCTGGCTGTTCACTTAGTGCTGTATTTAAGAATATTCAAGGAAAGTTGAGTGGAAGAAAAACATAGGCACACAATCAACTGGAAGAACTACAACCTTAAAATGATTGCAAAGGAAACTCATTCAACAGTTCAGTTCAAAAACCAATTTTTGGACCACACCATTTATAAGACCCTCCATCCACGACTCCATCTGATCACCAGCTAAGCTTCATCCCACCTCTCTTCCCCACTCTTGTTCTTCTGGCTCTTTCAGGCTTCCTTCCTTTTTTCGACCTCCACCACCAGTGTCCGGGCCCCGGGGAGAAGATCTCCCTAATCCTCATCCTAAACCACTCATCCAAGTTTATTGCAATTCACAGCACCCAAGATGTCTGCCGGAGGGCGAGCACCAAAACCTTAATGCATTCAAGTCAAATAAAACATTTTTCTTTGTGTGAGTCTCTCCAGGTTGAAGTAGATTACAGGCTTGTTTTAAAGACAAAAACACCTAGAAGACTCTAAATTTTCTGCTCTGAGTAAGGAACCTACATGTTATGTTTGACCAGGCTATGCCATTTAAATTCCCTCTTAAACAGGATTCTAAGATTTTCTTCTCTTACCTTCATAATATTGCCAAAATAGAAATAACCTGTTCAGTAGTGATGCTGTAAAACTAGTCCATGTATTTGTTAGTTCAAGGTTGGACTATTGTAATTGTTTATTATTATTATTATTATCATAAAATCCAGTTAAAGCTCTCAGCTTATTCAAAGTGTTGAAGCAAGAGTATGGGCTGTCTGATTGAATTGAATTGAACTTTTTTTATTGGAAAGTGTCTTGAGATGACATGTACAATAAATTGGCACAACATAAATAAACTAAGTTGAATTGGGGGGAAGCTATTTTAGAAGAAAGGGATAATATGAACTGTGACATAACATAGGTCTCAAAATGACTTTGATGTTATGAAGTGTATCAGATTGCCTTTCAGTCTTTGAACTCAAGAGGGAAATTGATTACATTTGAATTCTCACTACACTTCTGATGCTATAAAAACTCAAAGCAAACCAGTTCAGGATATGTCAAGAAAATCCCAAATGTTTCTGCCTTGTCAAACTGTATCATGGGCTCATCAATTGTTTTCTGTCATTACTTCTTTCATCCAAAAATGTTCTAAGTAGCTGAAGTTGTGAATTATACTGCTCATGACTTAAAACGGAAGATGAAATTAATCTTTTAGACAACTGCCAGGAATGATTTATTATTACTGTGTGTAAATTATGTTATGTCTCCTCCTCTTTCTTTCTTATCAGCTGGATTTTCACATTTGGGAATCTGTCCTATTTGCCAAATTTAGACCACCTAGACATTAAATTATCATATTAGTTCCTATTATCAAGGGTTGTTATTATTTGTTTTTATCACAGGCAGATTAATTGCATAAACTAATGCATAATGGCATAAACTAATTGCATAAACTTCCTTCATTTTGGCTTTGTTGTTATTTTGTTAATTGAAGAAACCATCTTTTATAATTACAAAGGATTTTGGAGTCATTTTTCTCCAAAAATGTTCAGAGGTTTTCATTAGCTAAAAGCTAATGTTCCAACACTCCACTAGGTTTTTATGTAGGATGGGTTTAGCTGTTTGGTTGGTGTTATTATGCCAATAAACAGCATTACAACAATATGTCAGTGAAATACTCTATGTTTATCAACATATAATGAATATATCTGTGCAAAAAAAATAATTCCTTTAAGGATCTAACAGATGTCCTAATTTTTTATCTTAATTTTTTACTTACACTAGCAATCTAATGAAGCCCTTAAAGTCCCTGTTTATGCTTCAGTGAGAAAAGTTATGTTTGTGAAATGTAGTTTGAAATATTATGAATCCAGAGAGGAGGAGGCATGTTTGTGTTCAGGCTGCCCTCTCTGCATCACCCTGCAGGATGTGCAACTGGCTTTGTGAACCCCCAGGGTTGTTAGGAGTGTGTGCACTAGATAAGCTTGTGGTGCATTTCCCAGAGAGGCACACCTTACAAAAGGATTTACTGTGACAGTATTATAACAGCATCTGCCTTCTAATTTGTCTCTGTGCTTATGAATTGGAGGCTTTTATCCCAAATCTCAACATTCTAAATGATTATCTGTTTGGGCTCATATAAGGACTCAAAAGATATTCATTTTATGTTATGTATGTGCTCAGGAAGTAAAACTAAAGGATTTAATGGATGTACAAAGCTAAAGTGATGTGTCGAAGATCAACCTGCACTCATGGAGAATGTTTTATCTTCAGAACAAATTAGCTTGAAGGTGGCTCTTTTATAAGATCGCTTACGACACACAAGAGGGATACCTTGCTTGTATAAGCATTTCTGCCTCCAGCTTCAGTGTAGTCTGCAAGATTTTTTCAGAGTATTATTCCAACAAGTCTATCAAGTCATGATAAGCTGCAGGAAAATCCCTTCATTAGAACATCTTTGACATGAAAGTAAATATGTCTTTCATGTCTACCCTGAAATTCAAAAACACAATATTAACGAAGCACAATGACAACTTACAAAAATGCTGCAACATTAACAAAACAGAAAGGGTTTGTCCCATTTGGAGACCTGAGAAATCGCTGATTGGACGACAAGACAACAATGCACAACATACTGTATTTTTTTCTTCCCTGTAAAATAAAGGAACTAAGTGGGAACATAAATGTAAGAAATTGCTTTTTAAACTTTTGTTCTTAATAACAAAGGCACAAAAAGTTTGACAGAAAGCATTAAACTCAACTAAAGCTTATATATCATGAACTACTTGCTGTTTTGCGGATTGTTGTCGAAACAGTCAAAATATAAACAGCCACAAAGCTCTGAACAAATATTTCTAGTCAGTTCTACAGGGAGGTTTGATTCTGATTAACAGGGAGATTAATATTAAATCTCCAGACATCTTAACTGCTGACTGGAGACAAACTCTACTTTCCTCAGAAGTATATATTGTCACACTGTAACCATGTGAGAACAATAAATGACTTCTGAGGGCAATCCATTTTGTTCCATGCGATTGTGAAAGTCGTTTCGGTAAAGAGTGCAGAGCAGAAGCAAAATTGAAAAACTAAGTCCCTCAATCTTCATGTCCTTATTTAGAGAGGCTTAAAAAAGAAGCAGTACATTTCCTTTATGATTCTACAGAGAAGATGTTAAACCTTCTGTTTTTCAGCTTTCACCAGTGAAAGTGGAGAGATTTTTCAGAGTGATAAATTCTCCTCTTTAATGTTTCTTCCTCTCAAGTCAACAGCATATTTTTGCACAAACACTGACAGATTAGTCAGCCCTGAATAGTAAACTCTTGAGCAATATCTCGATGAAAGAAGTCTTTGAAGTAGCACCAGAGAATCAGGAGGCTGTAGGGTAAGTTTTTTTTTTTCATTTCCCACTTTTATAAAAAATAAAACGTGTTCTCCAAGTAAGGTAAGGAAATGGTGATGAGACATATGTGAGAAGTTAAACAATTCCAGAAAAATGTCACTTCATTAACAAAAATGTAGGGTTTTTTTAATGTCACAAATATTCAAAGAATAAATTCTCTTTCTGTTGCCTGGAGGACATTAATGAAGTAACATCTTCCTTCAGAGGTCAGAGATCAAACTACTATTTAGAAGGAGGTGGCACCGGTCACAAGCAGCAGGGGGAGTTGCTTAAGAAATCTCTGTGTCTCATGGCTCAGCCATGTATTTTCAACAGCTAGAGTTATACACCATGTTAACAAACTGGTGGGAACTGGTCAAAGTAGAACGAGAGGCAGATTGCTGAGTTAGGAGCCTTCTCTCTTGTGAACTAGTCCCCAGCTTCTGTATGGGTAGCATGTATTGAGAGGATAATGATTAACACCTGTAGCTCGTTCCCCAGGTCGAGGGTTTCCTCCGTGCGTAAGGGCAGGTCACAACATTCACGGTTCTACTTCAAACATATCCAGAGTTTATTCAGACAAGCAAATGCATCAAATCACACCAATAACATACCAGAATCAACAGAAACTCAAAACCACAAGACAGACATCAATCACCTGAAAGAAACAGAAAAATGGACAAATACAGAGACCATTCTCCGGAGAGCGCCGGTGCCGCTGCGCCCCAATGATCTGATCAGTTATTTTAGCTCTGAAACTTTTAAAGGAAGGTGTGTTCTCTTCTCTTAATGTATGCAGTCTGGGAGGCTCCCTGCTCCCTAATTAGAATAAGTTTCAAATTTCAAAGGGAAGTTACTCCAAATGTTTTATGACTGTCATTGCTGAGCTGGTGAGGTCCTGAGAAAAGCAGCATTTCACACCTCCGTGTGAGATCCTAGAATCTCTCCAGGTGTCCTCTCCCACAAACACATGTCGAAAGGGCCCCAAACCTTATATGGGCACAGGAAACGGTTATCTCTACGCAGACCCCCTCCTTTTGTCCCAGAACAGATCCTTGCTGCATACCAAGAACAGCAGGAGGCTGATGGCTCAGAGCCGTCCTCACACCCAGAATATCAAAAAGTTGATTTGGATCTAAGAACTGGCGCAATTATCTTCTACTGATCAGATTATGTTGATTAAACCAAATCTAACTAAATGTTAACTTAAATTTGAGACCAACTCAAGATAGTATTGATCTGTCTAATATTTAAACATGTGCTTAAAGTTAAAACTAGCATAATTGAATTATTATTTCCAACACGTGGTAAGCAGACATTTTTAACTCCTGTGTTTCTCAATCAGACTCAATGCTCACCAGTCAGCATTGAGTGAGAGGTAGAGTGTATGGGTTGACCTGGTTGGGGGAATGCAGTTCTCCCTGGTTCTGCCTCTCTCATGTCTCATTCTAGTAGCTTAGGTTATGCTAAGCTTTCTCTGTAGCTATGGTGCTATAGACTATTGGTTCCTTCCTGTTAAAAGGAAGTTTTCCTTTCTGCCGTTGCTGTATGCATGCTCAGAATGAGGGATTGCTGAAGAGTCAACGGCACAATGCAAATGACCGCCCACTGTCGCTACATGCTCGTCGCAACTTATTGGCTCAGTGCAATCCGCTCGGTTTCATTGGACAACACTTTTCAGCCAGTTTGAATGTTAAACTGAACCTAATGCACAGTTTGAGAGATTGAATTGTGATTGCATGATTGGAATTGAATTGAAAAACAGGTCAGTTATAGATGGATTAATTTGTAGCAATACTGTGGACGAGACGTGGCTCCAGAAGAAAGATGGAAAACAGAAAAAAATCGTAAAGAATACATTTTGACTCATTACGATCAAAATGTGAAGATTTTCTTCTAAAGATTACTATACTGTAATTGTGCCAATTTTTCTCAATCCCACTCATTTCAAATTTGAAAGTATTTGAGCTTTTTTAAAAATCAGACTGATTATGCGTCTTTGCATCAAGTTAAAAAATAAGCTTAAATGCAGCATTGTATTCATAAATTCTGTATTTGTCTATAAGGTATTTACTACGATACTGCATTTAAAGTAGTTTAAGGTTTTGCACTGAGTATGAGTGGTCAATTGCTCTTGGCAGTTCCCTGCCGCCCTTTGGGGAGGCTCTGAAGCAGCAGCTTAGTTTTCTTCTGCCTTGGACTGGCTGTAGTTTAAGCATAAGGACTTGGTATGCTGGTATCCTAGACAGGACAAACTGAAAGCTGAACCTAAGGCTGAGAAAGTCTTTAGCACAAACGTTACATCAACAAATGCAAAATGTGAAGAACAGAAATGTCATCTAAAAAGCAATAAGGTGCATATGCATACATATTTATTATTTAATTCGTAAAATTACTTTAATTCAAATAAATGCACTCAATATACAATTTGAAATTCTCTGACAGTATGAAACTCTCTTCTCCTGAGGAAGTTGATTTCATCACATACCCATCTAAACCTCCTACACTCTTCTACTCGCTCTCAATGTGAGCTCTGGGTGCAAAATCTGCAGTGCAGATGTATCTAAGTGATGCCGAGGAGCAACAATATGGCTGAGTGCTTAAGCTTGTCATTGATTTCTTTTCCTCACCACAGTGAGCATAGCTTCTTATTTTCTATACCAGAGCAAACCCCATCAGTCATTGAGTTCCTTCTGTTCTTAGTATGAAATAAAAACTAGACTTAAAGTTTATAATGATATATTTTTGCCACATCAAGATATGGATGGCAAATTCAGAGTTAGCTTCGGAAAACTAACGTTGGCATTAAATAAATGAACATACATAATATGGTGCACATTGTTCTGGTTTAGCAAAACAATTAGTATTCACACCCCTGGAATTTTCTTAAGTTTCAGGGATAAACCTCTTTGTATTTTATTAGGATTTTAAATGATAGACATTATCACACAAATCCCCTATTCAACCACGCTTTGTTTTCCACGTATTTGAGCTCAGGTCATGGAAATAAAAGGTCCTGAAGGGAAACAAAGACATCTCTTTCCCCAGCAACACTCTCCAGCTGAATCGAGGAGATCCCAAGGCGTTCCTAGACCAGAGTGTCATGATTGTAACCAAGACTCTTAAGCAGCAACAATCATGAAGACCAGAGGACTGATTATAAAAGGTTTATTTAGAAAATAGCAGAGAGACAAACAAATGATGAAGCAGCCGAGGGTTCAGGGATTTTTGATCACACTGAGGCATTAATATTCAACATACACAGTTAAATAAATTGCAAATACCCTCTAGTTCCAGGAAGAGGGAGGTAAGTTTGGAGGGAGTAGGTCACCATTGCTTGTGTTGGTGTTTGTCATTCCTTTGCTCACTGAGTGAGCATTGAAGGACAGGCAGGTAAAAATGATAATTATAGTGTTTAAATGTAATGTTTTCACATGGTTCCAGTGCATGAATAATCAAGGCTAGTGGAACGGCTAATTTAAAAGAGTTAAATTGGGTATTGCATGTCTTAGATTCATGCTTGATCTAAGACATGGAGAGATGTTGATGCTGCCGCATATTGTGGATGAAATCATTGTTAAGGTGCGCATTCTTAGAAGGATCCTAAACAGAATGGAAACACACAGAAAGAAAAATCTGTCCGATCCTCCAGATTTGGCTGCCTTCCTAATTGAATGGCTAGAGAGTTATGGGAGGCTTTTGTTTCACCAATTTCAATGTGTTCAACATGGATATTTTTTGACTCAGAGTACAATAAGACATTTCTTAAAATGTATTAACTCCTGTGGTGTGGAACAAAAGCAAATGAAGCGGCTGATGTGACACATTAATGAAAATCCTGGACCTAATTTCACGTGGCATGTAGATTTCTGCAACGTGGTTTCTGTAATCGCAACAAAAGGGCTATTTGACATCCTGACATCTAGTCAGAATTTCATGTTCAAATATTAGAAATATATTTAGCAAGAAAACACTGATTGGTTCAATTTTCTTTATAACCACTTTAGTCCTCACACCTTACAAAAAATATAAAGAATCATACGCATTGTTGTTCAGGAAAAGAACATTTGCTGTGTTTTATTATTATGGGTTAATTTGTGCTGGGCCAGATTTTCATCTTGGACAGTTTGATTTATCACGGCTGTCCAATAAGAGGTCAGTGGTTCATCCACTGTTGCTAAAACAATGGTCTCCACTTTTTTTCTCAAAAGAAAACTGTTGTACATCACTGCTGCCAGGATATCCAGTTGTGTGAATCAGGATCATCCCATTGTTTATCACTGGCAAAGACAAATGGCAGAGTCTGTTCTGTTTCAGGTTTATAGATGAGGGGTGGAGCATATATGTGAAAAAGAGTCATAACACACATATCTTTATGTACAATTTATGTGGAAAGTGAAACACTTTATTTATTTGATTGCTTGACTGATGTTAGTCTTTTCTAACTTGAAGGTTTAAGCCCATTGTGTCAAATTTGCTGAATGAGCTTAGTGGAGAATGGTGTGCTCTGCTGCAGTCAGTGAACACTGACTTGTGATGGATGTTTACATCATAGCAACAATTGCTGTGTCTTTACTGCAAAGTAAATTGGATTTGGAGTTCTTTCTCTTGCATTGCAAAACTTCTGAGCAGGATGGAGATCAGTTTGATTTATTTTAATTTTCAACTGATTGACAGATGTGAAACATTTTCATTTTACTGACCAACATTTAGATACAGATTCATAGTCAATGAAATATTGAAGAGCTCATTTATTGTAGAAACCCAATAAAATAATGTTGTTGCCTTAGTTTTTGTTAATTATCATGCTTGTGTACAGCTTCTTCCTGAGAGGCTGCCATGAATGCCCACCCAGTTAGCATGGCCACTGACGATGCCGGATAAATAGTTTTTCTGTAATGGTGCATCATTACTCCACCATTAGCACATTGAGTAGTGTGTAAACAAGTGGTATTGACAGCATTAGGACCTTTTTCATGACTGATTTGTTGTTTTTGACCAGGAGTGGTGCATTTCTGAACTTTGCAATAGTAGCAGTAGGGGGAAATAGAGGAGCTTGACTTTTCCACTGATTTTTTGTCTCATACAATACTGTCACAACATATTTTATTTATAAATGTTACTCATTGCAGATTTAAAGTTCAAAATTGTGCATCTTTTACTGCACAGAGAGTGAGATATTTAACCCCACTGACGTGAGCGCTGTTAATGCACAATAGCTACCGACAACTTGGCTAATCCAGAAGAATTAGACCCATTCTTAAACCTGTTGTGGTGAATGAAAAAACTAATTTCAGAACAAGTCAGCCCAAACCAAGAATTGGATTTGCAAGCAAAATATCCTGATTTTGGTTGTTTTTACCACAGACATTTCATTTTTTGAGTTAATATTTATTTTTCCTCTCTGATGAATGTTTAAGTTATAATAAAAATGATTTCTTCTTTACTTTTGTTTTAGTTTTCACAATTAAGAACTTGTTTCATAAGCAGATCTACTGTTAAAATGCAAAACCTTGTTCATGTCCACTTGTATCAAGAGATAAAGGTTTGGTGGTGCCTTTAGTTACCAAAAAAAATTTCTTTTTCATAGCTTGTGTCCAAACAGTGTTGCAAAGCAGCATTCCATCACATTTACTTGAAGCAAAAATGGGCCAATTCCATTTCAACATTGTCACATATTTTTTGGTGCTTGACATCAGAGAGTAAGTGTTAGCACAAAATATCACTCTAAGCCCAACAAGCCAATTGGATGAATGAATGCAAGCAGCTCATGCAGAAGCAAAACCTGTTTGATGATGTGTTTACTTTCATCTGTGGGGGGAAAGAAATGATTTGAAGGATACATATTGTGATGCACATCAGGGGTAATTCAGAAGTACGATATTATTTTTGGCTGAAAATGGGTAATTCTGTATACCTCCATACAGTCTGCACCACAGCAATTGCTATATAGGATGGAAATCAGTTCAATGCTGCAATGACTGAAATAAAAGGAAAAAATGATTTCACAAAGATAACAGCATGTTACAGAGGTGAATACACAACCAGGTCCTTCCCAAGACATAAAACTCAAGGAACTAAATTTGGTTTGCAAGACATTTATTCAAATATAATCACAAATACACACATTAGTGAAATCCAATAAACTACATTCAGCAAGGGAAAATAGAAAAACCTATAGTTTAACAATAAAATAAATAAAAAATAAGAGCAAGCTAAACTCGTCCACTCATATGAGCATTGTTTGTTTAGGTAGACAACAATAAATGAGCAGTGAAATCATATAGAAGTAAACCTACTAAACAAAATCAGGAAGGGCAGAAAGATCACCTCTGCTTTTACATCTAAAGGGTTTATTTCATACAACAAAGCCTGTCATTAAAAGGATTTACTCTGGAACTGACCAACAATGTCTTTTTACCAAGTGGCATTTGAGAGCCTTCACTTCTGTATAGAGTCTGTACAGACTGTTTACAAACTAAGAAGAGTTCAGAGTTTTCAAATTAATTGTGTGTGCAATTTGGAACGCCTGCATGAGTTTTTTTCTTCCACATCACATCTGTCCTTACAACAGGCTGTAATTCTGCTTAAGTGATTTTTCTTTGATTGCTGCTGTTCGTCCTTGCAATTTCTTCTCAGGAGCTGCACATGGCAGCAGATGAGACTGAAGCAGATTTAATGGCCAATCTGTTGTTTCTGGAAACACTTTGTGTTACTCTCAACATCAAAGAAAAAGACACCAAATAACAGTGTTGACTGTACTTATAAACTGCAGTTATAAATTAACTGTCAGTGATGATGCGCTATGCAACAGATGCCAATCAGCACTTTACCCATTTGACTGACAGACATTAATATAATCATCACCATCGTGAGATTATTTATTTATACAAATTCTATTTTCTATTTAGGCTAACAGTGACAAGAAATTATTTCAAATTGCTTCTTTAATAAGTATCTGCTCAGAGAAAAAATTCACCATGTTTTAGATATTTGTGCATGGTGCGTTTCTTTTAAAAAGTGTTTTTTCTCATCACCACTCAGAGCTGTTTTTTGTCTGAACAAGATATTCTAAGCAACATGTACCCTGAATCCATTACCTTTGTATGTTATTTTTTTTATGTAAATCGAGAAGTTCTAAACTTCTCTGTGCTTGCAAAAATGTCATATTTTTAGCCAGGTTGGGATGTTTTTTTTTGTCTCAAAAATGTTTTTCCTTTGCGTAATGACACTTGAATATATTATTGAAAACTGGAAAGGAGGTAGAAAGATGTGTATTCAATGTCCACCTAAAAAAAGTAATGGAGTATGCATGTTTTATTTCTCTATTATCAGAAGCCTTTCAACACCATAGCAAGACAATCCACTCAACTTATCAATTATTCACGTTTTTCCCTGTTCATACTCTTAACCATAGAAAATAACACAAGACCAATGGGACAGAGAGTTTAGTGTTTCAGCATTGAAATTAGAAAACTAAGAAATATTTTTTGTGGTTTCCAACTGATGTTTGCTCCTCACTGCCTTACAATGTTAAAACCTTCTGTCAGATGAACACCAACTGCTAATGCATCTTACCAGCAGTAAAATTAACAAGATAGAAAATCAGAAAATACTGTCATCTACAAAAAGAAGAGTCAATTCACATGGCTGAGCACAATTTTTTTCTAATGTTTTTCTGAAATTCTATTCTCACAGGGAGCTCATTCTCTGTCTCTTGTGTGATTCAGCAGGTAGGCAGTTGCCTTTCTGACGTCATTCACGATCAAATTAGGAAGAGAAATGAGCATTGTTTAAAATCCTCTAAAATCATTTTTGCTTGAGATTTAAACTAACTGCAACATCAATATTTACTTTTTTTAGCTCACTCTTAACCTAATGAAGTCAAATCCTTTAATTTGCAGAAGAAATCCCTTAATACTCAAAGAAAAAACCCTCTAAGAGCACAGAGTAATTTTCCATTATTATTGAATGCCACCTTGTCCTGTTGTTATGGTGATGTTGTCTCCCTGTGTGCAGGTTGGAGACATTCGAAGCCAACAGGATCTTTTCAACTGCTTCAAAATAGTTCACTGGGGAAACCAGAATGTCACCCATAAGGTATTACTTGGCAGGGTGGTTTGATATACATGCACATATTTATACCTTTTATGGATTTACATACAGAATAAAGACAAAATTCAAACACTGGCAAACTTCATCAGAACCATGAGTTTAAATAGTACAAAAAAACATAGTAGCTCTTTGTTGTCTTCTCAGGATGCCAAGGTAAAAGAAGCTGCTGTTTTTGCCATAAAGGGCAATTTTAGAGCACTATGGTGAAAACAAAAAAGCCTTAATAGTAAATATGTGATGAAATGAAAACAAAATGTGTTACTACAAACATTGAACCTATTCTGCTGTGTTAATCTTTCAAGACAAGTAACATAAAGTGTTACTTATCTTGAATTTTGCTTTGCTCTCCCTCTTTGTAGTTTGAGTCACCATTAATAAACTCAATTTAACATTTGAACAGCTTGAATAAAACATTTATAATCTACCATAATACTGTAACTTCCCTGATGGACAAACTGCTACAAATAGTATATTCAATATCCATTCACCACTGAAATATGAAAAAGAGGTGTCAGGAAGAGGCATACATGTGAGTGACTAAAGCAGCCAAGGAGAAATTATCTCTTGAATGCGTTGCTATGCTCTGCTTTTGTTACAGCTATATTGCTCTATTGGTTTATCTGAGCTGGAATTAATAACTGTAACAAAGTGTTTCCAAAACAATGAAAGCCTTAATCTTCAATTAATTAGGGCTAGTGAGATGTACTGGAGAATGAGTGTAGCCAAAATGTTGGTAAAAACAAAAGTAAATCTATATTGTACAGATAACAGTGGAAATGGTTTGCGCATGCTGATTTTGGAATATTTACTGTAAAATACTTTTAAAAAGTATTTAAAAAGAAATACTTTTAAAATACCTCTACATTCTTATGCTTTACTTCATAAAGCATAACAAGGTCTACACAATTAACAGGAAGATCACTGAAATAAGTTATGAGTTAAAATATTGCACAAAATGTGTGAAAAGTTATAAGCAGCAGAATCGTTTCAGGCATATCTTAATATTTTTAGACCTGTTTATATTAAGTAATCATGCGATATTTACATAAATATTCTAAAAGTGAAAACTAAAGATGTGACAATGAAAATGTGGCACACTTTTGTTTTGGAGTGTCTGATTTAAAATCATTCCAGTCCCTGGGATATTAGCCTAATAAATTTAAGCGGATTTCAGAGGAGTTGGGGAAGATTGGATAAATCCTCTTGCAGAGTCTTCTATCTGCCTGAGAGTGAAATTACTTCACCATTAGCATGAGCCTCACTTCTAATCCTCTTGCTCATTTGCTTTTTGAATTAGGCCTAGTGGTGTATTTCTGATCGGAAAATAACTCTTGGTGAAGTATTAACCCAGAAAAAAAAAGTTGCCTGCGAAAAGATATTCTTTCATCAATATCAATTAGGTTGGAACAACTTTCCATCAGCATCTCTGAAGTGTCTATCAGCTTTCTGGGTGTTTGCTTTCTTGCTGCACACTCACAGCTATGAACCCAGAGAATGGGAAGTATGATAATGCAGAGAAATGTTTCATGTGAGAAAATGTGTGCAGATGCACTTACTGCAACACTGAAAACAAGTCAGAGCAGTAGTCAAGGGGACAAATTTAACAATGGCTTTGCTGCAGCGATGCATGTAGAATGTGATCAGAGAAGCATCTGCATGTCAGTGAGGGTTCAGAAGCATCTCCACAGTCTCTCTCTCTCACACACGCATGCACACACACACACACGACAATGAGTAGTTTTCATTAGTTCTTGATAATAGCTATATGCTTTAAAAATTGATGCACAAATCTAATCGTAAAATACTTTTAGACCTATATACAGAGATCAACTTAAAACGAGCAGAAAGTTTTAAAAGGAAGTTTGCTTGGCAAATGAATGATTATATGTACAAGCGCTTAAGTTTATGCATAGAGTTCCAAGCAAAATCATTTCAATTCAATCACACATATATTCCAAGTGATCCCAGCTAACAAACAGTGCAATATTAATTTATGTTTTCTTATTCTAGGAGGACAGCAGAACAAGTTAATATTTGGTTTTGGGGGAGGTGGGATCTCTAAAGGTCTTTTGCAGGAGTTTAGGGTTGCTTTCCTTGTAAACTGGGCATCCATATTAATGTTAGACTATTTTTATAGAGGTGAAAGGTGTGAAGAATAAAAATGGAGTCCTACTGCAATAAGGAGCATCTACTATGATGTGATGTATGTAGTGGGGGTGGTTCAAGTAAAGGCTTTATTCCTTAAATGGCAATTATTATAAAATGCCATAGTTTTTGAAAGGCAGAATATGCCTCAGAGGCCAGTATTCCAGGCTGGTTGTGGTCAGTGTGGTACTCTTGTGAAGTTACAGGTGTTTGACTTGAGAGCTGGATCCAAGATAGCGACATTTTAGAGTGACTATGTTTCTGAGCTGTAGGTGTCCACATTCAAAGAAGAATACTTGAAATAATTAACACAGGGATATGACTAGGATGCTTGATATGATCACTTAGAGGCAAAGGAGGCTTGCTGAATGAAACTCGTAGCCTTAAAAGTGTTTGAGTGGTCAGCAGCGGTATGAAAAGTTACCTGAAATCTTCATAAAACAGATTTCAGGTAAGTGAAATCTTTGTTTCAGTTACCTGAAACAAAGATTTCAACAACATGATGTATATATAATAAGGTGATTTAAAAAGGAATTGAAATCAAAACAAGTGGTTGTGATTTCAACAATTTGTTTCAAATGGTTGAAATTACAAGAAATAGAACATTTTGACTGTTGGGAGAAAATAAATCTAAACTGTCTAATTCAACATTTAATTTCAACCTTCAGTTGAAGTAAGACATTAGGTGTCTGATGGAGAAAGTAATTTTGTCTAGATAAGTCAAAAATCTAGACAACAAATAAAGCAAATGTTGCTGTATTTGCTTTGGCCCGTAATATACCTGAATAAGTATTAAACATATTGTTGATTATGTAAAATTTGTCCCTGAGATGTACAGAAAACATTTATATTTACCATCTATTCTGACATTTCCTACTGTGAAATTTACCTTGTAAATTAACTGCTAAAGGAAAACAGATGCATTAAATGTTAATTCAGCAGAAAGTGAGTAATATCTATTGTTAAGGTTACCAAATGAACGGGTTCACAAACTTTTGAAGTAAAAGCCAAAGTAATTAGTCTATTAGCTGCTTCTAGTGTGAGCCACTGACATTAACATTCTTACACAGGATGATTTTTCAGTCTTACCATTCATTTCTTTAAGTGGAAGTGACATAAGAATCAACTGCATTATGCTGGTTATCACACATCCTATAGATTAAGTGCAGGAAGAAATCCATCTGTATTCAGTTCAACATATATTACAGAAAGGTAAAATATCTGTTAACAATCAAAAAAGTAAAATAATTACAATATCAACCTTTGCCTGGTGATGAAAGCTAAACATTAGGAACTGATTAAAAATAAAACCAATATTGGATTATTTATGTTATTTGCTTTTAAATGTTATCTCTAATAACGCACATCTACTGCTCAAACCTAAGACAGAGTTCAAACTACAACATAATAAAATATTATATATAATTATTATAAAATGTATTTATATCAGAAAAAGCTCTTTGTATTCTATAACTTGGTGTGCAACTACTCTACACCGCCACAAGGTGGCAGACTATAAACACAAACATCACAAGTGCTTTGCACAAGTGATGAATTTCACCTTCCATGTGGTTGTGGGTTTGAAATATTCATTTTAATCTGTCCTTTGATGTTATATTCCTATCATTAATAAATTCTAAATATAACTATTTATCATCAGAAAACAATTGCAAGGATTTTCTTCACTGTAGATGTGACACTCCTTTTACCAAAATCTAAAACAACATGATATATATATAATAAGGTGTCTTAAAAAAGCTTAATATTGTGTAATGCATATCTTACATAAGCACGTAAGATATTCTTATGTAAGATAATAATGCATATTTTACATATAATTCATACAAAGAGTTTGAATCTATGTTGTCTCATTTTTTTAATAGACGTCATATGTTACTTACAATACATGAGATCAGTTGCAGTTTTTGATGTAGGACATTTGTCTTTCTCACATGGGGCTCACAAGGCAGAACAAAAGACTAAAAACGGTTAAAGAAAAATTATTTCTGTTTTTGAAAACCAAAAAGGAGCATTTTTGATGCTGGCATTAGGACCATCTTAAATTGAAAGAAAAAGAAAGAACAACACAGTCTTGTGAAATCTGTACAAAAATTATTCTACAAGTTTGAAAGTCACTCTTTTACACAATGACCTTGATCTGGGAAGTGGATGTAAGCTTTGTGTACCATGGGGCAGCAAATAGAGCTTTTGCCCAGTTATCTACTCACACAAGAACCACAACTACATGAGGTAATAGACATATATAAATACGTCAGAGTACGTTTTGATTAAGATAGTACGGTGCAATGCTGAAATGTACCCATTATAAATGCAGTTATGAAACTTATATACAATTATTACCACTCATTATGTAATGATGTCCCAGTTATGATGGCACATCTATCATGGACAGCATTGGAAAATATCTTTAACTTCATCTACGTTAAAGAAGTCTAAGTCAGAGGAGCCCAAGTCAAGTCCTTGAGAGCTGTACTGGCCTGTAACTCGCTTGTCCAACACACCTGAATCAAATGGCTCATCAGTATCTTATTTCCCTGGCTGTTAATTTGATTCAGAGTGTAGAAGCAGAAATGCATGTAGATGTTGCACAATAGTAGATTTTGAGGACTGGACTTGGGCACCGCTGGTCTAAATAAGTCAAACAACATTGCAGACATCTGTATTTTGATAGTGTCCTTAACTTGCATATAGAAAAATGTAAAACACTAAATATGGTTTCTTTACCACATCCTATTGTTATAAAACTCTAAACGTGAACTATTGAAATTATTTTTATTTATAGACAACGATATTTGTTTTTTCAATGCAATTTGTTGAACACCAAAGTGAAATATTGTCTATTTTCCACACTTTCAATCCTCTTGACATGTTAAATTGAAAGTGCCTACAGACAGTCATTCAGTTTCGCAGCACATCATATGTGATGGTCACACTGCTTCCAGCACTGACAGTAAAAAAAAATCTAATATGGGTAAAACACAACCCAGTGGAAATACTCCGTAAATGTCAGAGCTTATCAGCGATATAAAATCTTGAATTTAACTCCATTATTGCAGTTTGTATTATTAAATTACAAACTTACGATGTTTTTCCCGTTTTTTTCTACCTTCCATAGAAGGTAGAGAAAAACTTTTAATCAACAAACAAGCTTTCTTTTTTGACATTCTCATGTTTCCATGAAGCAAATTTATTTTTGTAATTCCAGTTTGCACAATTTTATGGTCAATGGGAACACAGCTATTTGAGCAAAGCTACATCTGAATTGTTCAGGACGAATGTATTACAAATGCATGTTAAAATGTTAATATAGCATTCCTAACGTAAAACTTATTCAACAAAAAACTTTTGTCCAACCAGTGAACACTTCAGTGTTGAATGATGTAGCTTCAAACAGAAACTTTTTTCTTCTTCTGTTGTTTTCCCAAAATCAGTTCCTCTACAACTAGAAATAATATTTACAGTTTTTACACAATATTATTTTTCCCTGTGACATTCTGTGAGAAACGATCAAAACTATTTTTTTATAATGTGATGACCCAGACACAGGGCTAGATACACACAGACATTATTTGATTTAGTAATGAAATAGTCCACTTCCCTCAGGCAGGCACATACTGTTGATGTTTGCTGGGAATGAAGTTCCCAGCAAACAGCAGGCAGACTTCATATAGCCAGGGTAAAAGAGAACAGTGACCTTCTCCGAATCAGACACTCCCATCAGAAAACAGAAAAACAGAAGTGAGCTCCTGTCCTGCTGTCTGTTATGCCTGGACTGTGTTATAACCATATTAATACAGGAACTGCAATATTGTGATTTTGACTGCGAGGCTTCCTCGCAGTCAAGGTACAGATTAAGGTACAGATTAATCAATTCTGTACCTAAAAAGGAAAATCAGAGGCAGGAAAAAAGTTTTGACTTTACTTTTGAAAGTTTCCCAAAAATTTGGAGAAAGAAAATCCCTCAGGAAAAAATAAGTACAGAAAGAGAATAAAAAGTGGAACATAAAGACAAACATTCCATAAGACATGTAAACTTGCAAGTTCTGAATTATTTGTGGATATTGATTTTCCTTAGATTTATTTATTTGCTCATCTAAAAATAAGGCTTATTTATCCTAGTGCCAACACAACTCAACAAAAAACAAATCTATTTTGATGAGAAATGGCTCAAATATAGGAGTTTTTAGTTGCAACAGCAGTTGATTAAGCTCCTCAAAGCTCCAGTTAATGCCTGAATGATTTTTGAACCATCTCTCCCCTTAGCCCTGCTGGGTAATGTGAGATCCACTGCAAATGGTACAGACAAGCACACACAGGTAATGTTGGCAATCAACTCCACTGCAGTGATGCATCACAGTGAGAACCAATTCTGAATTGCTTCTTTCTTTCCTGTTTTTAGGCAATACTTTCAGCAAAGAACATAAAAGTTAGTACATTCCTTTCTTTGGAACATTTCATGACTGATGATTTTGGACCTTTTATAATAAACAAGTAACAGAAGAACAACCTCCAATTAGAGGTCTCTGTTTTCTCAGTGAGGCAGCACTGAGAAAACAGTGCTGTCCTAATTAAACTCTGAGGACAGAGGCACATAATATAATTTGTGTTTCAAACATCATTGGGATTTAAAATGAAAGCTCTATGCAAGAGGTTAATATAGTCTGACAGTTCCTGCTGTCCCTTGCTGTCTATGAATAGGATGAAAACGTGAGAATATGTTTAAAGTTCACAATACGAGAAAAACTTTTGAAAGCTAAAAATGGGTGTTCCACAAGGATCCATTTTGAACCATTGCTGTTTTGTTCATGTAATAATCAATTACCTTACTGCTGTAAAGATACAGACGATGCGGTCATATAGAACCTGGAAAAAAGCCTTTTATAATAAAGGTAGTTTTACTTAGAATAAACTACATCAGGACCAAAAGCTGTGTAGGTTATTTGAACCTAAGTGTTTTTTAACTATTACAATGAAGAAAGCATAATTAGATGTCTGCTCCTTCTCATGATATTTTATCGCAAATGTCTTATTTTATTTTGAGTTGTGTTTTCAATTCATTTGGTTGTAAGAATTGTACTCTCTATAGTACTTTTTTAACATGGTGTTTTGTATATGTATATAAAACAGGTCACTCTTAAATATAAGAACTAATTTCCAAATGAGATTTACCTGAACAAAAAAAAGTGAAATATAAGTTGTTATACTTTTTAACCTTAATATCATTGGACTGAGTTTGGGTTTTTAGTGTAAAAAACAGAATACGCTGTGATTGGTTATTTTAAAAATAATAGACAAATTTTTGCCATCTTGAGGAACAGTATTGACAAAATAACTTCTTCCTTCTTGTACCTTTGGAAACTTATAGAGATTCACATTGTGGGCAAAGACACCATCATTCACTGCTGCTAAACATGATATCATCTCACATGTAATGATTCATTTAATGGCTGATCCCCATGGCTGGTACATGTTGTTACGAGGTGTACGTACTTTGTCACACACTGTCAATTTAGCCACACTTCACAACTTCCATATTGTAAAAAAATCATGTTATTCATATGGCAGCCTTTGAATATTTAAAATATATTTGTGTTCAACAAAATAAAGATAAATGTTGGCAACAAGATTATATATAGTGTCAAAAATGCAGTGGACTCTAATCATTCACAATGATTGAACCTTTAGATATAGGTAGGCCTGACTGGTTCTTAGTATATATGTTGAATAAGGGAACAAGAGAAAACTGTTCAGTTGAATCAGAAGAGTATCACAAATAAATTATCTTTTATGCCATACTTGAATACAATATATTCAGATCGCAACTTCACCAGACCATCATAAAAGGACATTGCATGTTCTCTCATCCTCTTCAGGCTTCAATACATGTCTTTTTCTACACTTCTTCGTTTTATAATTACCTCCCCTTCTTTCCATTCAAAAGCCCAACATTAGTTTTGGTTTGAATCAAAAGGCAAATCAATAGCAAATCACCATGAGACCTCAGGATACTCTCTTAGCCGTGCTTTTAACTCCTTGCTTTTTATGGTTATCTGTATTAATTAGTGTAAGCTAAGATTACAACTGCAGTTACATAATAATAAACAGAGTAGACACGTAATGATTTATAACAGAAAAACATTGACCAGTTTGTCTTTTCAGTGAACAATAAAGTATTTGTGCTCATTTCCAGTCAAGTGTATGATTGCGGTGTTTGTTTAAGGAGGCATTCATTTAATCTTTCTCCAAGCAAAATGTACTCTTTTACTGTTTTTTCAATTCATGAAAAAATCTGTTTTATGAATCCCACAACCCTCAACAGATGAAATAAATTTTTTTTATCTTACAGTGAATCACAATAGTCTTTGAAAGTACTTAGTCTATCAAAGATGAGACAAAAGACAAGCACTTGCACCTCAAGATACTTAGATTTCTGTAAGAAACAAAGCTGAGTTGACTTCGTAATCCTCCATTTTAAGCTTTGTGTTGACTGCTTGTAGCCTTTACACTTTCCATCATCAGTCAATTTGAAAGGTTTTTCATTTGTGACTCTAATATCCTTTTGACCCAAAGTTAATTTCTCGTTGTAGGTGAGGAGTGAATCATATCAGGAAAGGGGTTAAACAGACAAAGTGTAGCTAAAAGCGTGTATTGGCTGAACATATGACATGTCCCGGGGCGTTTAGTGTTATGGAGTTGGTCTGTGAATGGATAAGTTCTCCTTGAAAGTCAGAATTTCCTTAAATATTGAGTTAAACCAACAGACTTTCAAGGCTTTTTAGAATGTTTCCAGCACTGTGAAATTAGCAAATACAATAAAATAAAATAAAATAAAAAGCATTTTAAGCTAAATGCAGCTAATCATTTGAAGACCACATTGTTTGACATTTAAATAGAAATATATGGATTGCATTTGTTTATGCAATTTGGTTCAGAAACTTTTTATCTTTCCATTAGCAGACAGGGTAAAGACTTGACTTTTTAGCAAATAAATACAAATGTTCTTAGTAAACAAACAAACAAAAAAAGAGATTCAAATGACATTCCTGACAGCCATAACAACAATTATATGGATTTTATCAATTAATTCGCAAATATTTGAGGAAGTTTTGTGGCCAAAAGAGTGTTCAACCAACTACTAGCAAGTGAGTTTATATTTCTCTGTAACATCTAACAAGTATTCTGGTCTTCATATAAATGCGCTCCTAGTTTTCTAGAGCATTTCTTCTGAATTATCAAGAAGATCTTAGAGAGAAACTTAATTTTATTACTATTATCATTTACACTTTATCATATTTTTGCACATTTTCAACTAGTACACAGAAGCAATACTTCTGTTCATGCTGTACTGCTTATGCATCAAAGCACATTTGGCATTAGAGGTCCATCTTTCTTTTATTTTTTTTCTTAAGATTTTTTTTTTTTTTTTTGCTGCTACAGCCCTTTATTGATAATGACCAGACAGGAAATGAATGAAGAGAGAAGGGGGGAAGACATGCAGCAAAGGTCTCAGAGTCAGGAATCAAACTCAGGACCTCTGAATATTTTCTCTGAAGACGGGACCCTGGCTCCAACTCTACATCGCAAAACTCACTAGCTGTGCATCTTTTCATTTGTTTGCTTATAGAGCTGAGTTGATTTACATTAAACACTGTTTTAAATTCCAAATGGGGTACTTTATAATTGTGGTCCATAACTAGATAAAAAGAACCCAAACACAGAAAATAAAAAGGTAAAAATGAGAAGAAAAAAACTCAACTACTGACTAAGACAAATTTAACTTTGTGCATTAATCATTTTTGCAGATAAACCCCTCAGAAGTTTGGATTAAAGCTTTGTAAGATAAAACTAAATATAGGAAAGTGCTGAATATTTATCCTTCAATTTTATTATCATTATCAACTGGTGTTATTTGAGGAACAGTTGTGATTTTTTTTTTTCCAAAAGACGTACTTTTTGTTATGGCGCCACATTTTTTGGGTACACCAAAGAATGTACCCAAAAGGTCATAAAAGACCTTTGGATACATTTTAAAGAAAAGCACAGTATCTGCTACACAGAGAGACCCCATTTTGTTACTGGCAAATGATTATTTCAAATCATAATAAAGTTCATAAAGATAAAAACACAAACTTCTCTGCCAAATACCTACACTACTTTCATCTGACATCATCTCATCTCATATCTTTGCCAACATTACAACAAATGGCCCAACATATCAATCTGTCTGAACGAGCAGGCAGATCCCCAGCTGCTCAGTCAGCTTAATCTTCCTGTTGTTTTTCTACATATACCGTTGATTGATGTCTCTTGATAATTGTGTTGATATTTTTCATATTGCTTCTGGTCTGTCTCTGTGTAAATTCTGGCAGTATTCTATTTTAGTTTAGTTCTTCATGGTGGGAATCCATTATGCATTGGTCACTAGAGCTGCAAACCCCTTACTTCACAGCCTCAACTCAGTAGCTTCAGCTTCAGTGTTCAGCTGTTTCCAGGTACAGGACATGTCCTGCTTCTTTTTTTAAAACGGGTATGCAAAAATGGCAGTCATAAAAGGTCTTGAATACTTTTTGGGTCATATTCAAATTATTTTTTTCTTGTGTCTGTGGGTTTGCACAGTAGTGGTCAGGCGACCACAGGTTGGCTTTAAAAGGAAGATCCACCCACTTGTTCTCTTGTTCTGGATTTCATTCCTTCTTCATATCATGAACTCTGATTATCTCAGGTTGTGAACCGACAGGTGATGTAAATCCTCTTTTTTTCTTCCCGTCTCCCAGGTTCCTTTGTTTGGTTCCTCTATAGCACCAATTCATTCCAAAATCAGATTACATAACTCTGGGTGTTACTAGACAAAGCTGTGTGTTTCTTCCTTCCTGCCAGCAGTTCATCAGTGCTGACTAGACTGTTTTGGTGGAGCCAGTACACAGTGTGGGTAATCTTGCTTTCACCCTGGTTTACTGACAGGATATTTTTCATCTGTTTACCAATATGTTTAGCCAATAAAATATTTGTGTTATAAAACTAAACTACCACAAAGTGTTATTTGCCTGAATATCTGCTTTTGACATAAATATAGCTGACAAGATTAGTTTTGAACTGATGTGGTCAGAACTAAAGATTTGTGAGTTATTTAGACCTTTTGGCAAGTAGAATCTTTATTACTAAGCAAACTATGAATCCTCAGAATTCAATCAAAACAAATATGTGGTCTGAAAGAGAAGCACAAAACACAATTTGACATTTTCTTACCAACATCCTCCCATTATGTGCATGTATACTGTGTATACTGTGCAGCAGAAACACAGAGTCCCAAAATCAAACTTCTTCACCTAAGATTGACAGCCGGCTGCATACCTGCACAAACAAGCTCGCTCCCTGCAGTCGCAATCCCAAATTACGTCCACAGCTGAACACCTCCACTGACAGCAGCTGAGGAGTGCCATGTTCATTTAAGTGAAGAAAAACCTGTGGGAGTCTGCCGAATATTAACAAAAATATTCTGACACATCATTTTCCTCAAGGAAACTCACACAGACGTATTGTATAATTAATGGCTGAGGCGAGTGCTGCTGAGAGGCTTGTGTGAAAATGTCATCCAACAGTTGACGTTGGAAATAATATTAACTGTTAGTGAATATATATACATATATATATATATATATATATATATATACATCGTTCTTTTATTCTATGAGCTACTGTCAAAACTTTAGTACGTATTTGCATAAAATGAGAAATGTTCAAAATGGCCAAAAGGATGGAACGCTTTCAGACCTCAAATAATGCAAAGAAAACAATTTCACATTCATTTAGAAACACTATTCAATGCATTGAATGTATGTACACTACACTCCATTGAATAGTGTAGTCTGCTATTCAATGAAGTAAATATTTTTTACAATTAAAAAAAAAAGAAAATTCAAAATTAAATCCTGTATCCTTTTCCTTCCATTTCATAATTTCAGACAACTTTGTGTTGATTTACCATATTAGCTTCTCATAAAGCATACTGAAGCTCACAGTAGAGACAAAATGTAAAAATGTTAAAGTGCTATGAAACATCTGCAAGTCAGTATATTTCTAAGAAAATTCTATTTTGTCACTTTTACCGTGGATGTGATCGCTACTTTGACAAATAACAGGTCTTTCCTGTCATAAGTAGTCATAAGCAGTGCAGTGTCTCTCACTGTCGCCACATCAACAGTGATTTACAGCACATTACATGACTTGTCATAAACAGACCATGAAAGCCTCACTGCCACAGCTTGGTGAGCCATTTACCTCACGTGAAGTGCTCTTAGACTATAATCTATGTTGTACTGGAATGAAAGTGTCAGAAGTTACAGACTGCCGAACATATTAAACTGAGTTTGTGTGGGACTTTGGCAAGCTTTCCTTTAATATGCCAGTGGCTCTGAGCAGTGATATGTATGCTTGGCTTTTCCCAGTAGCATCAAAAATGCTGCAATGTCTGATTGTTCTAACCTCTAACAAAGACTGGAAGTGAAGCACATTTTACATTTGAAACGGACACCTTAGGAAGAACAGGAAGCACAGAAGATGTGATCTTGTGTTTGGGATTCTCTGATAAAAAACCCAAGACTGTTTATCAAGATTCAGTCTTCTACGGAGCCCCTAAGGGGACATGGAGAAAGAAAAAGGAAAGAAATCCCGACTTATTATCTCGAGATCCTGACTTTTTATCTCGAGATCCCGACTTATTATGAGATCTCGACTTATTATCTTGAGATCTCGACTTAGTTTCTCGGAATCTCGAGAAAGTAAGTCGGGATTTCTTTCCTATTTTTTTTCTCCATGTCCCCTTAGGGGCTCCATGGTCTTCTTCATCAGCTGTGGCTTAAAAATATTTAAGTCTGTTGTCATTTTCATCAAGCCAGAAGTGAAGAAAACACCAGAGCTTCAGTTCCTCTGTTCATCAGCCAGAGAACAGAGGATGTTCTCCGACTGGTGTGCGTTCTGATCCATCTCCCATAAGCCTCCACTTTGAATCTTTCAGCCGTGGCATTAGGGAAAGATAGGTTAGGCTACTAAGATTTAATTTTATTATTTTTCTGTGCCACTGAATCAAGCTGTACTCACCGATGCTAAACTTTACTACTTAAAGAAAAATAAAATTCTTGATGATTGTGGACATTCAATTTTTGTGTCACTGGGACACAAAAATTGACAACTGGTCCTTCTCATTTTAGGTCATGTTTATTGTTCATTACTTGTGTTTAGTTATTCTTTATTCCATTAGAACTATGCTATTTCCTTGCTGCTCTGTGCCATCTCTCTCTTTCTCTCTGTCTTTCTCTCAGCATACCTGCCTGGTCTCCTCTCTCACCTGCACCCTGTTGCCAATCAGCCACCTGTTCCTTGTCAGTATTCAAATTGTTTAAAAGCCCCTCTTATTTACTAGATTTTTTTTCATTAGCTTCTTGGTTCCTGCTGCTCCCTGGATCCCTGTATTCTTCTTGCTTTTGAAAATTTCAATAAATCATTTTATTTTTTTAAGCTCTCATCATCAGCTTCGTTTTTCAGATTGGTTTGCATTTTATGTCCAATCAGCACCAAAATCATTTCACAGATGACAAAAGATCAAAACTATAAACCCATAAAAGTTACTGTCTCCTTAGACATTCTACTTCCCTGGAGGTGCTAATAGATGAGTGCAATAGTTATATAATAAGAATGTGCTGATTGGAGTAATTTGCAGCTAAAGGTTCATTTTTTTAATTATATTAGTCAAATCTGTGAAATAATTTGTTTCAGCTCTGTTCATATGATAAAATCTGTTATTTAGGTATTTGCTGCTAGCATGAATAATATGTTGATTTGGAAAAGTTGGAAAGTACCATGAATCATTTCCCAGCATCACAAAGAGTATTTAACAACCTCTGTAGCTAGGAACATTTTCATAATTGTTGATTTATGGCAGATAAGGTACTGTACGTACTCGGTGAGTAAAAGATCGTTGCTCTGTTGAGGTGACATTTAAAAAGTTAGATATGCAGTCAATTATTGCTATAAAAATTAAAATGTACTGCTGCAAAGGTATGCGTGAATAGTGAGGGCAAGTTAAACAGAGTAAAATATTTACATCCTGTGAAGAACAAAAGAATCTGTATTTTTGCAAGTGAGATAATAATCCTATTTTTTGGGAGAATTACCAAAAATACTTTTT
Source organism: Phalloptychus januarius (assembly GCA_902982915.1). Lineage (NCBI taxonomy): Eukaryota > Metazoa > Chordata > Actinopteri > Cyprinodontiformes > Poeciliidae > Phalloptychus > Phalloptychus januarius. The sequence continues at coordinate 654,008 of CADWAE010000297.1, forward strand.
TATTATTTACACAAAATAATAAAAATTTATTTGCACAGTTTAATCTCTTGATACACAAGCTAAATAGTATACACATATATATATATAAATGCCCTAATTGGCTGTATGTGCAAACGTTGACATAAGATAAACCTTTTAAGAGACAAGCAAAAGGTATCAGGAAAGGCTAGCAGAAAGATATTTGGCAATTTACTGTCACCTTTTAATAAATCTCCTGAACAGATTCATTCTATGACCCACACAACATGACAAATATTTTCTTCACTTTGTGATGCAATGAAAAAATTGAAAGATTTAGAGCCAAAAGTCCAGATCCATTTTTCATTTGGAATTTTTCTACTGGTTCTAATTAAATGAAGGACATAATTATATGCAGCATAATATACTCCTGTTTCAAAAATGTCTTGCAGCTGAACAAGCTGGAAAAGAGAAAAACCTCAGTTATGAACAGATGCTGAGAGTCATGCACTCTGTAGGCCAGCAATTACATCTGATATGAATGGATGTTTTTGAACACAAGCCATTCATCCATCCAGCTTGTTTTATGTCCCGAATAGTGGAGGTTCGGAGCTGTTCTCCATTGTCAAATAGCAAAAAACAAGATTCACGCAATATAGGCTAGCAAAGGCAGATCTGTGCTAAGTAGGAATAACAAACTGAAAAAAACCAAAAATAGATCCTCCTCTATAAAACATTTTTTAAAAATAGTCATTAAATCTTTACTAACACAAACCCAGGGACCTGGAGCTATTTTACCTTCAGTTAATTATTTAACTGAAGGTAAATAATTTTACCTTCAGTTAATTATTTAACTGAAGGTAAAATAATATGTTTAAAATGTAAACTGGGTGTTTACAGCATGTTGGGGTTTGTGTTCTTCTAGGGTGGGGTTGGGTGAATGATGTCGGGCTCCATGGGACTTTGTATTCATTATTACTTTTCCTTTGGTGTATGATTGATGTTTTTTAAAAGTTGACCGAAAACACAATAAAATGCCCTGAAGATTAGATTTGATTAGGAATAAATGAGTCAGTGTTGTTGTCGAGAGGCATGAAAAAATAAAAAAATAAAAAAACCAGCGAACAAACATTGCCATCGTTCATTAAAAACCTGAACATTAAAGTGAAAGTCATGCCTTGCATTTATACAGCATCATTATTCACTTAAAATACAGCTTTTTAAACTGCAGAATGATTGCAAAATCAGCCATGCATATAAAGATGTACAGCTTGGGTTGTTGACTATGAAGCTGTCAGAAAACGGGTGTTGCTACAAGCAAAAATATTTGAAATAATCTAAACATAAGCTAAGAATTGATTAATTGGACAATAGGTTTTAATAGACAAACTGCTAAAATAAAACCAAACAACCAGACAAGTGAAATGTATTTATAATTGTAAAAATATGATTTACATCTTTGGCACACTTCTGCGAACTTTGAAAATGATCTCTAACTTTCCTGTTGTTGTTTATGTAGACAAATAATATTCGACCAATGCTATTCTGTGTTTCCTCCTTGGTCAACCCGGGTGTCCCCAAGGGAGACTGCATTCCTTACAAACACCAGATCTCCGTTCGGGACACTTGAGATGACCGCATGCATGGTGATGTGAGAGGAAGAGAACGTAGTGGTGAAGATTAGTTCCCATAAGCTTTGACTTACCCTTTGAACTTCCTGCATCCCAGGAGAATTATGGATGAGTGAGGTTGAAGCAGTCCACCAGCCACTGAGAAGAAAAGACATGCAAATTAGCTGGATGGGAAAAAAAAGACAAATATGAGGCTGTATGAGTTTTTCTGTTGAACTTTTGACTGGCAATTTTGATCCAATTAAAATGGCATGGAGAGATAACACATTTTCAACAGAAAATCTAAAACTGTAAAAGAAGCTTGTTTTGTTTTGTTTGACTTCAAGTGGAGCGGTGACATTAGGAGCTGAAAAATTATTTTTGCAAGTGAAACAAACGCAGCATGATATTTTAATATTTGCTAATAATACTCACTGTAGAAAATAGATTTTATACTGGCTCATCATCATTTATCTGACATTCATATGATTCATATTATCATAGCAAAGATTTTTAGTTATTTGGTAAATGGTTCCATATATATTTATTTTTTTTTTAAATCAGCATATATTCCAAAAGGTTAATCCTACCATGCACTTTAAAACAAATTCCCAGGATCTCATAGAGAAACAGGCCTACAGGCTCTTCATCATGCTGGGCACAAGCTTCTTCTCCCTATGTTCCTTCTTTATAATGCCTCACCTGTTGTGTGTTTTGCTTAAAAGCTAAATCTAAATCATTCTTTTCTTAATGACACTTGTTTTAGATTGATAGATGTGGTTGTCTATGCATGCTCTTCCTACCTCGCAATGAGCCTAAAGGTCCAGAAACAAGGTGGACTCATTTAAATCCCACCCCGTTCCATCTCAGGAGGTTTACCTCAAACCATTACCCAGTAGTATATAGGACATTGGTGATACAACACAAAACATAGACCAGGAGCAACTGTAACAACTTTAAAAAGTAAGCAATAGATGTAAAAAAGGATTGTTGCAACCAACGTTGATCTTCCGTTATTTATAGTATCTTTGGTATTTTGATATAAAGAGGCCAAGATTGTTTTCTGAGTGCACACATTATTCCCAAGCTGCAGAGGATAATGTGCACACTCATTACGTAGAAGGTTGATTCATTTCATCTGCAGTCTGCATGAACTGAATCTTTTCTTTTTCCCTTAGGTGGTGAACAGTCTGCAATAGAGGTGGATTGTGTTTAGCTCCATGCAAGAGGAAATCCCTTGTCCCTCCCCCGCTCTTGTTTTCCTCCTGGCTGTCAATCAGAACCTTTAATGTGTTACGCTCTACAAATTCCTACCTTAGAGCTACTGGGAAAAGCTGTAAGATCTAACATAACCAACCAGATAAATCACTGCTTTTGACAGAAATTATATTTCTATGTATGACATTCATATAACGACTTTGTGTAACTGGATCATTAATTGGAAGGAGTGTTATTATCTTAGAAGTGTAAAGTTGAATCAGTAAAGTCCTTCATTTTGTGGTTAACGTCAAACAGGTAGCTGTTTTTTGAGGATGAAGGCATAAAATGTTATAGATGCTGCTTATAAGGCATTCCTCGTGAAAATCTGAGCCTAATGGGTAATTCCAGGCACTGCTCAGAAGAACAGTGTACTCTGATTTAAAAGCTAATCAGGAATTGAAAACCAAATTAGGAAATGCTGAAAATAATCTCATATTGCTGAAAATGGTAACCAAACAAGGAAATTCTGGAGTACAAGGGGAAACTACCATTTAAATCATTAGCTGAAATGCCTAAGTCTTGCACCAGAAAGCTTTAAGGTAATCAGAGGAACTCTACAATTACCAATGAGTACCGTTTTTATTTATTACACAATTCTGTTAAACCAAGCAAGACGTCCCCTCCGAGTCCCAGGGTTAAAAAATATTACTTGGACTGAAGAACATACAATTTGTCAAATGACCCGATTCACTAATAAAATTGTTTCCTTTGGCTCTGTGGACCTGCAGAGACGTCAGATCAAGCATTTGTAGATTATTTCCTATATGATGCTGAGCCTATTTCTTGCATCCTATGGATTTTGTGTCAGTTTCAGCACATCAAAATACTTTAGCAGTTCATTTTGCCTGATGCCAAAGAGAAAATGCTTTTCAAATCAGTGTTAAGACAACAACCCCAAACACACAAGTAAGAAAGCAACATCTCTGTTCCAGACAAGATGATTAGCCATGCAGTTTTTTAGATCAGTTTCTCTAGATTGATGACCATTTTCTCTTTAGGTTTCTTCTTAAATAAAATGTTTCAAATGCATTAAAATGTGGTATAAAAAATATTTTAAAGGTATTCAAGTTTGTACCATTACACTCCTGTCGCTTTGAATACAGTGATCCTAATATGGTGAAAGATTACAAATATAAACTAAAAATAGAAATCCAGGCATAGAAGAAAATACATTCTAACCATGGATCATTTCTGATAAAGGACACAATGATGATGAATTATACATGTGAAATGGTCTTTGGAGATCAGTGGTAGAGATGATCTATGGATCTATTTCTGTGTTGCAAATTAGTGCAAGTGCACACAGATCAGAAGGCTCCTCCAGCAATTTAATGCACATGCATGCAAACTCCCATGATTTTTATCATCACATAGCAACAGCATGTAATTATTTGGTATTAGTCATCACTCTCAAAAACATCCCCTTTCCTCACAACCCTTGCTTGACTGTGCACCAACACATTTCATCTTAATAGAATTTTTTTCTCTGAGGTTCCACTTCTTTCCTGATGTCCACGTAGAAAGATAGATAGGAGAAATGAGGTGAAATTAAACACCAGCCAAAGCAAGCAGCCAGAAACATTTGCCTTAAATAATGAGATAATCGGAATGCTTAAGGTCAGACGAGGGTTAGAAAATGAACTTACATAAGGAGCAAAAATTATCCTTGTATTGAAACAAGATACTAATCTCTTTCTTCTCAATACTAGGAGGTTAGCACTAGAAATTCATTTTGTAGATGTGCAGAGTGACACTTAGCGTTACACATAGAGACAATGTCACTGATCTAAGTTAAACGCTCACAAACTTTATATTTCCACTTTAAAATTTGTTAGATATTTTTCAAACTATGCTAAAGTAAGTCAGTAATTCACGTTTTCTGTTTTCACGCCCTTGTCTTTGAATTTGTGCCTTTGCATCAGCTTTATCAGAGGTTTAATTTGCTTTTTCACTTTAGTATTCAAAGCTGCCTCTGCTCTTCTCTCTGGAGATTGGCTTGCCCACTTATTGTTGGTCTGCTAGCATCACAAGAAAGTTGCTAATGTTTGATTTTATGTGGGTTTTACTGTAAATGACTGATTACCATTATTCAGAAGGGGGAACTTTCATCAAACTGCTAATGGAGTCAGAGGCTTTATCGTTAAAACTATATCTCTAAGCAACAGCCCTGGCAGGTTCTAATACATATTCATCATGGAAACAACACAAGTTCACATTTCATGAAACAAGAGCAAAGCACTACCATTACTCTCAAAAAAATTAAGTGCAAGAGTAAGTAATTGTACTCGAGAGAGAGAAAAGTTGAATGTGTCAGCTCCAAGTGCATGCAATAAACAGGAAAAGCTTTATAGTTCAAAAACAATACACACTTACATTTCCTTTTTTAAGGACAGCTGATTTTGGAGAGTTTCTTTGTTCTTCAAGAACTGTTATTAATCATAATGCATCAACTGAGTGAACCAATATTAAGATTGCAAGCATCATTGTCAGCTCTGTCGTGATTAATTCATTCCTAAACATAAAACTAACAATGACTGCAAAAAACATGTAAACATCTAAGCAGTTTATGGGCAATATTGTTGTTTAAGAAAAAACAAAGCAAATTTGACTAATTGTCTGGAACTCTCTGTCCTTATGTCCACCACACAGGACAGAGAGTTACTATTAGCCATTAAACAGAGGCATCTTTCTGCAGTACACATAAAATAGATCATGATCTCTAAAAACTGCTCAGGTATAAAGAACCCACCTTGTGTTATTTACACAGCTCTGGGTCAAATGTGAACCAATTAAGCCCCGATGAAACATCAGGTGATAGGTCTGACACAACATATTGGTGTCAGATGTTGGTTAACCCCTCAACCACATTACTAAACAAAACATTGTGTTTTAAATCATTGCTTCTTTTCCAGCCAGAGGATCACTTAACTCATTCATCAAGCATTCGCTGACCATACAACTTGAGATTGAGCTGCAATAATAGAACATCTTAATATAAACAACCCAAAAATATTAGTCTCTTAACTCACTTATTGTTGCCTTCTTTTCTCATCCTGATGAGAAGGGTCATGCTGTTTTTTTCTGGTATGAGGACATAAATATTTGGCTCCAAACTGGAGAGTTTCAATGTCTCTCCATACTGATCTGGTTGTGCAGCTTAATTTTTTAGGCCAACAATTGTGGAAAATCCCTGTTTACAATTGTAAATAGGTGGAACCAAAATCACAAATTTCAGAACAGTCAGCTCAGGATGCTTACTTTGAATGTGGAGCCAAAAGTCTGTTAAAACTTTCTCCCTGAAAGTTGCTTTCAGTGTCCCATCTGATGCAATATCCACAAGCCTGTCCACCTGTCTTAGCCTTAGAACTGACTTTCTCAATATAAATTTTATCCCCACACGGATTTCTAATACACTCAAAGCTTGTATCTAAATCTCAGAAATATATTCCCAACTGTGAAGACAGGGTTTGCAAATGTTGCTTGAGGGTTGCAACTGTGCTCTCATCCATGTCCTCTTCAGCAGTGAGGATAAAATCTGCGAGTGTTCGATCAAGACGGCTGCACTACAATTCCATCTTGAAGCATATGGCTTTAATTTATTTTTTCCAAGACTTCAAAAACGAACAAATCAAACATAACAATCAGGGACAGTGATGGACGTTTTAGGCCTTTGGAGTTTTTGGCCGGGGACCAGAGCACACTCCAGTCATTTAGTTTGTCATAAATAAATGTGCTGTAAAATAATATAAGAAAAATACCAAAGTATGCATATGTCAAATGTAGGGGTGTTTTTCCTGCAAGCTAACACTTTGCAAAGATGTGTTAATGCAATAGGACAGTAGTCCCAAGCACATCACTGAATCTAGGACATAAACAGGAAAAAAAAAAGAGAAAATGAATGACATGTCAGTTAAAAATTTAAATCTTAAGTTTTCCAGATCTAAACTATCCTTTAATTTCTTCCCTTCATCTCAAGCTTCAGCAAGAAAAACAGCTCATAATCATGAGGAGGAAGGAAAATGATATTTGGCTTTCAAAAAAAAAAAGTAAAAAAGTCAGTACTTTGTAGATGCTTTTTTTTTGCCAATTGGGGTATAAGTCTACCAGCTTTCATGGCTTCATCTAACACATGAAAATGTTTTAATCCAAGCCATTTCACTTCATAGCTCTGGCTACATGTTTGAGGTTGAAGTTGAACCTCTGCACCTGCCTCAAGTCTTTTGCAGCCTCTTATAGATTTCCTTTCAGACGAAAGAAATCCTTTTCTTGGATGCATTCATCTTCCTGACTTGTTTCCCTGTCCAGGTAAATGACAAACATTCATAGCATGATTCTGGCACCACTTTGCTTGCTGTTGTGTACATTGTTAGTTTACACCACACTAAGCATTTAAGTATCATTTCTTCTTTGCTATGCATTTTTTCTACATATTCACTAGTTTTGTTACATGGCTTATGACAAACAACAAATGGCACTTTCAATGGTGAAAAAAGGATCTAAGCGCATCTCCTCGGAAAAAAACAGACTTATGGAGAGTATAACGAATAGTTGCCCTGACATCAGACATACTTCAAATGGACCTGTTGACATATAAAGCTTCTGCAGAGTAACCACGGGCATCTTTGCAGAATCTATAATTAATTCACGTCTTGCTTGATGTATGGCCATGTTTTAGTAAGCTTACATTTGTGTCATACTCTGTACATTTTCACAGGATAGACTGGACGGTGCTCAATAAGATGTTCTATGCCCGTGACATTGCTTTGGAACCTAACCTTACTTCTCCACAACTTTCTCCCTGACTTGTTTAATGTCTCCCTCGGCCTTCACGGTGCCGTTAGTTAGTGTCCTCTAACAAACCTCTGAGGCCTTCACACAGCAGATGAATTTCCAATGAGACATAAATGAGTATAGGTGGATGTCTGATAAATGTCAAATCAAATTTATTTGTACAGCACATTTCAACAAGGCAGTTCAAAGTGCTTTAGATCTTAAAAACATTCAACAATTATAAGTAATCAATTAGAAATTATCACCAACTATTGTAAATCCAGCTGGTACTGATGCTCAATTCAGATTTTTTGCTGATATCCAATTTTTCCATTGTTTACTCTATAAAATGATGCAATCACAATCAGACTCATGAGTGGTTTATGACCCCAAAGTGGTCCGTTTTTTTACGGTTTTTATTTGAATTTAAAACTGCCATCAGTTGTGTAAGTAGCATATTCAACTCAAATGGCAATCTCTGTATATTTTATGGATTGTAAATATTCCTTCAAGACCGTCTCAAAATGTCCATATTTTGTCGTTTTCACAGAAGATGGGGGATACAAGCAACGCTTTGTAATCGAGTTAGTCTTCCTGTTATTACTGAAGCTCTCTTGACCTTATCGAAAGCCTGTGTTGCTGCATACAGTTCTCTTCTCAATTAATTGTACTGTAACATAATCTGACAATTTTTACTATTCTAAATTTTTGCAGAAAAGACAAAATTGCTCCGTATCTAATTACTATAATATCCACCAAAGAACATGAGACTCCCTACCATCAGGAGGCTTTTGCAATAAGCTCCTACCATGTGTCTACCTTCATTTACAGTATCTGGAAAGTCTATCAATTAAATTTGAAACATCTGTCGATATGTAATTTCTGATAAATTTTTGAGTCAAATATTCTGTATTTTTAAACTTAAGACAACTTTTCTGCTTTGAACTCAAACTTCTTAAGAAATATCAAGACAATTTGCTCTCAGGCAACACAGAATCACAGAGTCAGACCGGGTTTGTACTTTCTCCATATCATATATTTATCACAGTGGACTTATGACCCAGGTTGATAATCTGTGACAACATCAGACGTGCTTAATACATAAAAACCTCTGCTGTTTAAATAGAAGTGAATCAGACTGTACGTGTTAGAGAATCAGTATCTCAGAGGAAAAGATACACAGCTGGTGTCATTACCTGCCATTCACAGCCTTCACCTTTTCCTTCAAGACTGACTCAGCTTCCTTTCATCCACCTCCATCATGATGCCATCCAGACTCCATCACCAGGATTAGACACTTTGAGTGTCGACCCCCAGGCTGACATGTACAATGACGCATGGCCCTGCTTTTAGAGTCAGGTCGCACTCGGCCTTACATAACCCAGGTCTGTTAAAATGCCACTTTCTATCTGCCATTGTCTGGCTATGCAGACTGTAGAAATCAAAATAGCTCCTGTAGCGAACGAACACTGCAGAGAACTGATTGAAATGCTGGACAGCGCATGAATAGACCTCAAACTGTGATTGGAAAAATGGTAGTAATGATTGCAAAACCTTGTTGCACTGTGGCTTGAACTAAAAAAAAAGGTCTTTAACTGTGTTTACAGACATACAAAATGAAAAAAAAGACATGTAGAATTAAATTACAGAGATTATTCTCAATGAAAATACTGAAAGATACCAGCTGTCTGGATGAATTTGGAAAAGAAGTTGGATGATACAAAATATATGACTGCACTTTGCTGATATTTGTATATAAAAATAATGAACATGAACACAATAACCTTGAGGAAATATGGTCCCAAATTAAAGTTATAATCTATTTCTGGATAAAGCAAGCCAAGCTAGCACACTGTGTACTTCTAGAGTTACTGGTGTTTCATTAACAATATTAGAAGCACATATTTCTATCTGATTTCAGTGTTTGGAAAATGATCAGTGCTTATTTATAGCCAGGTGCAACCGCTGAAAACACAGACTTTGCCTTCAGTGCCACAGTTATCACTGATTTGATTTCATGCATGGGGAACCAAGTCACTCATCAAAGCCAAGAAAATTTTTTTTGGAATGATCCAATTAGATACTATCCAGATGTTTAAAATTAGCTGAGTGTATTAGTGTCAACAAGCATCATTAGGACAAGAACATTTTTATTTCCATGGTTTGAGAAACAAATAAAATCTCAGGAAGATTAACTCACTGTATAAAACACTCAAATTGGAGCTGTCTAGGGTTCGAAGCAGAAATTGGAGCTAGACATTCACATGAATATTTACAAGTGTAGAAGACGCTGCTTGATGTTTAGTAGTTACTGATGTGCAAGCCGGTTGTAGTTGCTGATTTTCAAAGACCGGAATTATTTTCAATATACAGATTCCTTCTGTGCTACAGGCTTTATAAAACAACAGGTAAGGATATCACAGACTGAAGAATATTTTCTTCCCTCCTTGTAATGATGGTAATTGAATGGACTACATGTGATAATTACATTATTGGATAAGATTGGTTTTAATTCTCATCATGAGAAGAATTAGATAGAAGGCTGCATCCTCCCATTGTCTTCGCTGTAGAATCACTCATTAATAAAAAAAAGTGCCATATGTAGTTTTCTAGCAGCATTTTGCTCTCTTTCGTCTTTTAGAGAAGGATCCATGACAGGATTTAACAAGTGCTTCAACTTCCACCCTATGGTTACCAATGGCCCTGATGAATAGTTTTAAAGGTAAAATACATATGACTACTTTCACAAACATAAAAAAGAAAACTAAAGTGACTAAATTTAAGGATCCTTAAAAGCTGCACATTGTTAAATAAAGGAGGATATGCTGTGCATGTTGGAAAAGATGCTTACGATAACTACAATGATTTAAGATTTCAAATAAACCTATTTGCTGAATGCTTAACAAAACCCATGAGTTTCAACCAGCCCAAACTGAACTCACTTATTTCATTATTTTATGATAATGTGGTTGCCCCCCAACTTATAAACTGTCAGGTGCATGTCACAGTCTGCGTCCTAAGGGGCTTGCAGATAATAAAGAAGAGTGCAATTTCACAGTTATTGCATTTTTTCTGAATGAGGAGTGTGAACTTGAATGTTCTGAATCCTGCAGGACAGTCACAGGCACTGACAGTCATCATCATAAAAAAATGAAAAATGGTCTTATAGAAAAACAATAAATGGAAGAAAATGGATCATATTTAGTACTCGTTATTTGATGATTTATGATTTAGGAAATGAACAATAGTTCAATGTTTTTCATTGTGCTTCTCTCGAATGGAAAATTAAAGTGACTGCAATACAGAACTAGAACTCATTCTTTATAGCATTATAAGAATAAGACTGATTTGTATGCCGTTTATTTGATGCAAAGCCCTAAAAACAACTTAAAGGTCAGACTTTTAAATAAATTGAGCTAAAATATATGATGCCACACCAAATTAACACATCCACACTACTTAATTATGCATTTATAATGTTGGCATATATTTTTGGTATCCAGTTCAGCCATTATGGCACAGACTTTTCTTAACATGCTGAAAAACTTCACTGCATTACCGTCACAGCTTTCATGTCATGTACACTGTACATATGCATCACCGCAACATAATCCATGTTACATAAGAGTCAAATTTTGCAGAAATAAGCTAAGCTAATGTTATATATGTTATATATATTTTATATAAACTCATTATATATATATGGCATTGTTAATCCATGTTACTTTATCCACATAAAATAAAAGCTATGGGAACATACATGAAATAAGAATCTAAAAAAAGAATCAAAATCTCCCATTTTTATGTATTTCAGTGTTGTCCTCAGCACTACAGGTAAAGCTGTTCTGTATATTCTCAGGGCTGCTTTTCTTCAAGCAGATGGAATACAGGAATGTCAATTGGAAAAATAACAGAACAAAACATGAGCAAAGCATTTACTGTCAAAATACTGTTTACCGTCTCTCTTATGTAATCTGGCTCATGGCTTGCCATATTCTGCTACTTTTCCCATTTTAAGGCAAATTATAGCCATCTGAAACCTCTCAAGGTTGTCCAAGTCAAGAGCTGTGTGTTTGTGCTGTGTAGTCCAGAGGGCCTCGGCTGAAGCAGACCAAAAAGCACTTGGTTGCCTAGGTAATGTGCTGCAATCAGATATGGCCTAATGGTTTCTTCTGTTAAGTCCTATATCATTTCAGCATATGTGCCTCCAGTCATAATATTTACTGGGTCATTAACTCATTAACTAATTTCAGCATTGAAAGCTCCTTCATGAGCCTTATCCAAACATTTGTGTAGGACTGAAATCACAAGATGCAGATGCATGAAATGTCATGATAATTAACGACGGTGTCTGTCCTGCAAACTTCTACCCAAGCAAATTCTGTGGTTGGAGGTTTTTAAGCTACTCAGTGGAGTAACCTTATTTGGGATTAGGATTTTAATTTGGGCATTTTAGAGGGGAATGAAATAACCAACATTTGTTCTTCATCAGTCACTGCCAGTTGCATATGCTCCTGGTAATATTATGATGAAGAGCAAAAGCAAAGGAAAGTCAAAATATCCCAGAAGCTTCATGCTTCCTGTATGCAAATACTTACACATACGTGGAATTATAAGGATAAAAATAAAAAACACACATATGCATCTTGTTCATTTGCATGTTGCTGCTACGTGTAAAAGTAATCTGACTTCTGATTGGTTGTTTGGAGTGGTGCATTTCTGGAGATGCAATAGTAGCCCAGGTGGAGGAGATCAGTCTTTTCACAGATTCTCTCTCATGTCAAACTGTCACAACATGGTGACAGTTTTAACAGATATGTAAAAAAAAAATTCTTTATAAAAATTACATACTATAAGTTTAAGGCGGCTGCTAAGAGCCTCACAGTAACCCTGAAGGAGTCATGAGCAGATTTAGTTTACTGACAAAGATTTTACGTTGCACACAACAAAATGTGGAAAAAATGGAGCGTTCCAGATGCACTGTCTTTTGTATGTTTACTCCTAACTCGCAGTCAGTCACAGTATATAGAGCCAGGTTCTGGTTCTTTCCACTTTTACCACATACATGCTCAGAATGGCTTAGTGAGATGCCAACACCATTCGATTAACTATCCACTTTTACCAGACACTTATTCAGGAGGAATGTTTGAAGAATTTATCAATTGGCATTGATAATTTTACTTGACTGTATTGTTACTAGAATCAATCTAGAATTTAAGTAATTGACCTTAGAGGTGTTAGATTATACTGGATAGACTACATGAAGCTGGATATAATTTAGGTTTTCTAAAGTAAATTAAGACAATGTTGTGGATTGATGTTCTAAATTTAAACAAAATTTAATTGAAGATGGGATATGATATACTAGTTCTATTCAAATATTTCTGTCATGTTTTCCTTCAGTTTAAAATCAGTTTTTTCACGCTAACAAATGTTTTGCAAATGTTACCTCTCTCTCCTGTACCGCAAACCTTGTTCAGCCTAATAGCATTCTTTTAATGCCAATACTACAGTGAGATAAATTTTAATAGGGAAAACTATTTGTAGGCTGATGAAAACCAAATCTGAACCTTTGAATTTACTGAATAGCGGTACACAACAAATCTGCCAATATACACATTTTCCAAATGAAATCAGTATATTGGAACATTTCCTTTCCCTGTGCACACAAGGTTTTCTGTGATTCTGCTGTTCATGCTGCAATTACACAGCCACTGAAGATAAACAAGCTTTAATGGCAACAATTATCACTGTTCCCTCAAAACCAAGATTTTAATCCAGTTCATGGCAGCTTTCTTCTTGTTGTGGGTCACAAGTTCAGTCAGACACAACTGGAAGGCAGCCAAATAAAGTGATATTCACCTTCAAAAACAGAGAAAATGCTTCTTGTTGCCTGTTTTTAATTGAAATGAGTGAGGTGCAAATTACTCATATGAGTCCACCATGAGGAAAATTCATTACTGCAGCGTTAAGATCATTAGTTTGTAATAGGCAGTTCTACAGAGGAAAAAAAAATTCTTGGGTAAAAAAAGTATTTGAGAACAAAAGCTGCTTGTGTGGTCCAATAACAGCACCATGACTGATGTAAAAACAGATGGCAAGCAGCTAACTAAACCTGTGATATTTATGTTGGATTTGTGCTGGACATTTGATTATCACCTTATCATTTCACAGACTTAGAGCCTTATTACAGTAATTACTTTATACAGCAAATTAAACTCTAGTTCCCAGTTTTGAACAGAAAATACATTTTCACTCAATTACATTTATGAAGGGCTGCCCAGTGGCGCAGCTGGTAGAGCTGTTGCCTTGCAGCAAGAAGGTTCTGGGTTCGATTCCCGGCCCCGGTCTTTCTGCATGGTGTTGCATGCGTGAGTTCTCTCCGGGTACTCCGGCTTCCCCGACAGTCCAAAAACATGATTGTCAGGTTAATTTGCTTCTCTAAATTGTCCCTAGGTGTGAGTGTGTGTGTGTGCATGATTGTTTGTCCTGTCTGTCTCTGTGTTGCCCTGCGACAGACTGGCGACCTGTCCAGGGTAACCCCGCCTCTCGCCCAGCAACCCTCCCGACCCTAGTAAGGGAAAACGGTGTAGGAAAATGGATGGATGAATGAATATATTTATGAAACAATGTTTCTTGCTCAAAGAATTTCTGTCAAAAAAAATGTTTTGTCCATAGCTTTAGGATTATGTACATAGCTCGTGGTTAAGGTTCAAAGACCGAAATCCCACACTGAATTTATAAATGCAGTAAAGTGAAGTTCATTGAACTGGTGGGATTATATCCATAGGAGGAAGAATGAAATTAACACTGAAGAGAAAACTTTCTCTGTTATTCTCTGAGTTTGCTTTGTTTCCTCTTGCACTGCATAAACTATCAGAAAATCATATCAGAGAAAATTTTAGGTCATATGTGGAGAAGCTGTTGCTGAATCTTCCAACAGGACAATGACTGCTTGAAGTACACCAAGGCTTGGTATCAGAAAAAATCCTGGAAGATACCATAGTTACAAAGTACATCTTTTAATAAAATATTTGTCACAATGTGATTTATTCTTGACAGAAAGAGTATACATATTAAACTACTCTGATTCCAAACATATCAAAGTGGAAATAAAAATACAGGAAAAACAGGAATGTTTCTTAAAATATTATTTTTACTGTGCTCTTAAAACAATAAGATTCATACATTCAAGAAGTGCTTGTAGTATCTTTTTCTGGCTATTTTTTTTCAAGCCAATTCAAATAAACAGTTAAATAAACATGGGATCTGATCTGTAACACTTTCCTTAACCCCCTGCTCAGAGGCAAAAGCCGTGGGGATCCTACTCTTGCTTCCTTACACTTTCTGTGTATGACCGGATGAAGCGAGCTTCCCCTAATGACATCTGAGGAATTTTCCCACAGCTAAAGCAGACAGCAGCCAAGAGATTCATCTCCACTTGGATGTTTAGAGCGGGACAATCCCAGTGCTAATACCACCTCTTTGTTCAGATGAGTGTTGCTTTCCTTTTTTTTTCCAGTATTTTTTTCTTATGAAAACATTTTTGTATACCAACATATTTTACAGAAAAACATTGTTTGTAGATAGTCATATGCACATTACTCTGGTATGGTTACTTTGCATATTTACAGTATTGAGTATATCTACAGTATATGAAATATATTTACATAAGTAATTGCTACCAAACTATGAATCAACTCTCATATTATCCCTTTCTGCAACAGAATCTCAAATGCAAGAATATTTACTTTTATAGTGTTATAAAGTGGCACCATGTGCCCAGAAAGTTCATAATGCCGCTTCTTTAATAGTAACTTGCAGTGAGATTTGTTTTTCTACCTTCACAACAGTTAAACTCTACTACAAATCCTGCTACATGTATACAGCTCTCCAATACCCCAAAATGAAATTGAGGGTAGCCAACTTCAGCATAAGTCCAGCTGTTCAGTGAAAGCCTAAGGAGTTTGCTCGAGAACAAAGCAAACTCCAGCAAACGCAGCAAACAGATCACGTACAATCTATAGAGAAGGTTAAAGGTTTATGCTTTGAAAATATCTGAAGCTCTGAACGCGTCTCATAGCGTTGTTCAATCATCATCTAAAATAGTGTGGCTCAATTGGCAACCTACCAATTTGCTTCTTTATTAAAAGAAGCATCCAAGAAACCCTTGGTAACTCTGGAGGAGCTGCAGGGTGTTTGTAGATCTGTGAAACATGCAATTGCAAAGCTTCTATGGGGACTCACAATTATCTCCCCCTCCAATTTATGCATCACCACAGATGCTGGACTGGACACTGAGAGCTGAAACAAGCTCTTTATCTCATGTCTTGTTTCCGACTGGGAGAATCCACATTTTAAGAGTCCCATTAGCCTTTGGGAAAATATTAGTTTTTGGAAACATAGATGCTTTGACTATTCATTGTACAGTTTTCTCATGTTGCTTGATCCTTCAGATTAAATTATATTTTAATATTCAGATCACCTTAAGTGAAATGTTTTATTCTAGTTTCTTTGAGCTCTCATATAACATTCAATTTACCTTAAAAAAATAATTATGAAATGTGTCCAAATTTGTATTCCACTTTCTTCACTTTTGGCAATTCAATGAAACACTGGAGTAAATAAAAATGTACACTTGCAAATACAAAAGACACCAAACCTTTAAAATATTATTACACTGCTGATTGCCCTGAACACAAGATTCCCATAATGTACCTTAGTATTGGCACCAAGAACTTACAAAGGGAGTCACAAGGAGAAATAAAATTCATTAACGTATTTGGTTTTAACCTAGCAAAAGATGTAGCTCAAGGGCTATAAATATCTTTACATAGCACTTTGTTAACTTCAGTAGATCACCTTATTAAGTTTTCTTCTCAGTCAGTTTTACCCAATTTGCTCCTCATCAGACATTTCAGCTAAAAAGAACATATTAGCTTCATAGGTTCCACAAGAATGTTGATATCTGTACTCCAATTAAATACATATATATATTCAAATAGTTACTTTTTGTTAAGCAGAAGACAATCAGGGAAACTTAATTGGATAACATAAAAATCTAACAAAATGGATGTGGTTCTCATTACTAAGACTGCATGAGCATATGATGTGCGAACACGCACGGGGGTGGTGACAAAGGATGACGTACCAGAACTGCCATAAGGGGGCTCATAAACAACAAAGAGTGACTGACAACAGTGCTATTTATAAACATGGTTGATTTTTTTTTTTTTTCTTTTTGGTACAGCTTGTCTGTGGAAGTTTAAACTCAATTTCTCACTCATAAGGGTATCCGTGACCTGTGCTGTTTTCATAGTGTGTCTTTATATTAAAACAAAAACGGAATGTAGAAAATATAATAACTCTAATAAGTTTGATAAAATCTAGTTTTATCACATTAACATGGTACAAGAAGGTGGAGAATCAGTGGGTGAACAATACTTATTGCAACAGAGAGTGGTTTAAGAAAAGAGGCACATTTTTATGGGTTTTTTTTCAGTCTTCATTGTTATGGATGTAGGGCTGTTGCAGCAGAGAGAGGTTCACAGAATATCAATCAATATGTTCACATATTTTATTTAAACCTCACCTGCAGCAGCAGCTCCTGAGTGACTTCATGGTCTAACATAGCATCACGCAAACACCATCACCAAAGCGCAATTTAAAGATCAGCAACATTATTTCATACTATTTATCTTCACAAGCATCTTCATGATCTGCAGTTTTGCTCTTTCACACACAGTTATTTAAACCCTTATAGAGGCTCACACTAGCATGTTAACCTTTTGCTTTACATTTATACATCTTGAACTGTCGCACATTTTCTCCTTACAATCACATTGAATTGTATTAATATTTTATGTGATTGACCGAAACAGTGCGTAGTTGTGGAGTGGAAGTAAAAGTTATGTTTTCATCTTTTGGAAATAAAATCAGAAAAACGTGGCTGTCAATTGTATTTAGCCTCCCTGAGTAAATGTTTTGGAAAACCATCAGTTTTTGAGTCTCTAACAACTTTGCACATTTAAAGATTACGCTTTGGTCCCCTTCATTTACTGAACTTATCATGCAAACTATTTCTCTGTCCAATACTCCTAAAAATGGTTGTAAGCGGCATGAGAGAGGAATGCCGGTGTGATGACGTGCTGAAGCAAAGTGTCAAAAACAGCAGGAGCTTCTTAAAGAAACAGAAGCCCAATTTCAAAGCGTCGGATTATGAAATCAAACTTCTTTTAAGTTATGTTTGATACAGCATTTTTATGACAACTGAAGGAAACAGATTGACTTTATTGTGCTAAAGAATGGAACTACGTGCCTGGAAAATGCGTCCCACTCCTTCAAGACCATGTACACACATAACCGGGTCATAATTAAAACAAATCTATATATATATGCCATAATATATATATATATATATATATATATATAAATAATACAGTACACACCGGATAGCTTTCACAAAAGTTTTCATCCACTTAAATCCGCACAAATATGCCACTGAGACTTGTTTTAAACATGCAAAAACATAATAGGCAAAGTAGTGCAGAGTCTTCAAAACAACCATGACCTGCTGTTATGAATTAAACATGATGCCAGGAGGTTAATTTGTGTGGACACCGACAGAAAGATAGGTTGAAATACTTTTTATAAGAAAAGAGAGTTTTCATGTTTATGACTGAAATGCATAAAAATGTAATTGTCTTCCAAGATAAGTGTTTACTTGTAGACTCGGCCTAAATCTGGCAGCATCACTCTCATTGTGTCATTTTTGCATTTCTTTAAATATACTGTGTAGCATTAAAAGTTACAATAAATAAATAAAACATTATTCCAAAATGCTCTTCTACGGGAAATGCAGAGGTGTTTCAGAAGACCCAATATGTCTGTTTCATGATGTTATCAGTTGTTCTAGCAGGAAATGTGAACATAAAAGCCATGCTCCCTGGTTCATGAATTATTCACACTTGCAGTAAATCTCCTGTAAATCCTCGTGTCTTGGTGACATTCTTGGCGTCATGTAGACAAGGACAAGATAAAGATAGAATTATTCGCCTCCAGGTCATGATCTGCCTCCTTGCAAATCTCCTCTTAGCCTTGTTCTATGTTTTTCTGCGAGAAGCAATTATGTCAACATCCGAGCCACGCTGACACCTTAGCTATGCATTTCTGTTTTGTTTTTAAAGAACAAAAACACATGCATTTATAGAGGTTTTAGTGTAGAAATTTATAAAATGCAAAAGCAGTCTTTGTAAATGTTTAGAGAATAAGGGAGTACCGATATGTTTCAATAAAACATTTCTTTCTTCCTCTATAGGAAGAGAGGAATACAACATATAAAATACATACACATAAAGATCAAATCTATTTGGCCAAAAATATTTTGGGGGGTGCATCATGCTTTTAAAGCTTTCCTTTTCAATCAATCGCTAATGGTCTATATAAATCAAAGCTGCAATCCTTTGATCTGGATTTCCCGTTATTATAGCTCTACAAATCGGCGGGGGGTTTTTTTTGTTGTTTTTTTGTTTTTATGTGAATGAGACATTTCACGCCCCGCCCTCCTCCAGATCCCACGGCGTTCCACTCAACCTCGTTCCGCCATTTTTGTAGTTTGACAGTAGCACTACAATTATCACATGAATGCATCTGAGTGGTGTTAATACTGGATTTACACCCGCACCATCCATATCAACTACCTACAATAAGGAGCGTAGTTTAACTATAGTGACCATGCATATCAAATATGTATTAAAATATTAATGCTTCCACAATATGAATGAAGCAAACAATGCCTCGGCAAAGTCAAGAACGTCACCTAATACATTTGGGTGACGTGTTTCCCAAGACAAACATTGAAACAACAAAGCCAAATAATTATATCCAAAACATGCAGTACAATTATAACCTCAAGGAGGCAGCTAAAAGCTAGCACACAGTGCAAAAAGGAGCAGAAGGCTCAATGCTACTATCAATCCCATGGTCATGGAACTTACCGCTTTGCTGTGTAACTTGTTTCAGTAAAGAGACGAATTGACGCCTCAGTCAAACCAAGTCTTTCGAAAAATCCCTCGATACTTGCGGACATTGCAGAAGCGCCTCAAATGCTCCAGGGTGCATTTACTGGAAAGTTAAGATTTAATCAGACACTACAAAGAGGCTCTGTAATGTGCGTTAATACAAGCCAGAACTGAATACTTTCACTCGTTTGCTTGTAACTTCGGCATAACCGAACTTGGACTACAAAATCCGCACGAGAAAAGAAATGGCAAATTCACAAAACCGATTAACCGGAAGTCCTTTTTTCTTTTTAGCAGTTCCACTGCAATTGTGGTGACGTCATTACCAAGAAAAACGTAAGAGAAAAATGAAGTGGCTGAAAATTATAACAAAAATAAGTAATTTATGAATAAATAAATAAAGATATCTATCAAACACCGGGAGGGAATTTTTTTCTTTTTCTTTTTTGCATTCCTAGACAAAGTACACAAAAAATGTACTTACGGCCTAAAAAGTGTTTTTTGCACTATATGTCCGCATTAAAGGAAACCAGTTGCTAAGAATCAATATCAAATCAAAACCTGAAATCATATTGAAGAATGTACTTTGCTCAGTTGAGACCATAATATAACTTTTTATCCTGCAGTGAATGTGTTATAATTCACCCTGAACATACCACCACGACCATAAAACAAAGTGATGGCAGCATTATGCTGTGGGGATGCTTTTCTTCAGCAGGGAGAAGCTGGTCAGAGATCATGGATAGAGGTAAATATAGGGCAACATTGTTAGAAGCAGCATAAACTTCATAGTGGGCCAAAGGTTCACCTTCCAGCAGGACAACAACTCTAAACATACAGCCAGAGCTACAATGAAATGGTTTAGATCAAAGCATATTCATCTTACTGTGACCCAATCAGAGTCCAGACCTAAATCCAATTAACAATCTGGGGCAGGATAGTAAAGTTGATGCTCACCAATGCTCTCCATCCAATCTGACAAATCTTGAAATATTTTGCAAATACATATGAGCAAAGATTTCAGTTCCAACAGCATTTGGTTTACAGAGACAACGCAGCATTTTTGTGTGTAAGAAGGAACAAGTGGAATCAGAAACAAGGCTCAGTTTTCCACCACTGGCAAATACAAGGATCCAACATACCATGGTGTGTGGACAAGAGAACATACTGAATATACATAACAGTCTGGTTGTGAGGAGATAAGCAACATGTGCACAAGGGAAGCTCCCAGAGAAAAACAGATGCAGGCAAAAAAAGAGACTAAATGCAGAAGAGGAGAAACAAACATCTGCTGCCGTCAGCTCCAATCGTGACAGGAAAACTGTCTTGATTCCTGTTTTGTCTTTGTCATTGTGCAGCACTACATATATATATATGTATATATATAAATAAAGAGTACATGCAAAAGTATGCAAAAATAAACAAACTGGGGACATTCTGACGCATTAATATTATGATGCCTGTTTAAGTCTCAAGACACAAAATAAATAAGTCTAGAAAATAAACAGAACAAGACACATATAAAGCACTGTGACTTCTGTTTCTGTGTTCATCTCACTGCATCTCTGCACTCAAAATTATACTCTACTTTTTCAGTGACTGTGCTCTTTTTTTAATCAAGTCATAGTTAACCCCTCACTCAAAGCCATCTCCTGTCTGATTTTGTCCATGCAATACTTGTTGTTTAGCTTTGGGTACATAAAAGCAAAACAATTTCAGTCTCCCTTCTGCAAGTAAACAGAATGTTTTTCTTTACTAGCAAATGTAAACCTTGTGAAAATTGAAACTTTAATGTCTCACTCTGTCTCCTCTCCTGCTTTTGTGGATACCCGATTATACAAAGTGCTACTTCATTATTGTTTCCAATGCAGAATTGAAATGAAGCCCCGGTGGACATATTTTTGCTGCTACGTGTCCATTAAGTCTGGAGCTGGGCCATGCTGAATGTCAATGAACGTCCCTGAACTATTTTTAGTTGCACTTTGTCTGACTTGTCTTTTCCACTTAAATATAACGTTGATGAATCATGAGAGACACCGCACACTGTTGAACACACATGTACAGAAGCCATCTGTAGATAAGAGGTATGATTCTCCGGGTTCACTTACCTTCAAGGGCTTATGAACCATATGTAGCCTGTCACACTGCACAGAAAAAAATCCAATAAGGAATTCCTTCTGTCCTTTCCAGTCCTGTAGGTTTTTACTTATTATGTCTTAAATCTTATTTTACCGAGTCACTGACTGATTTCAAGAGGCATGATAGGAGACCAGTGTCTTAAGCCAAAGAGATGAATACTTCTTTCATCCTTTGTGTAATTGTCTTTCTCAGAAGATGTATGGATACTGAAATGTGAGGCCAAAGCTTCCTTCAGAATTTAATTGGACTTACCAATGGTTAAACTTTTTCCCAGTTTTCACTGGCACTTGGAAAAAAAATCACCCTGTCTGCTTTTTGCAGAAATGCCCAAACCCACCCATGACAAAATGCTGAGTGCCAAGCCAATGTGAAATAAATGGCAGCATCAAACAATAACCACACTTGGCAGTGAAAGAAAGAGAAAACTGCTCCTCTACTCCAAGTTAAGGTTATGTGAACCGACCTGTGTGGATGCTCTACAGCCAAGAAACAGCGACCACAGAGGATTTTCCTTTCTTCCCCGGCAGGCTGAGGTTAGACTGGCTAATTGCTGTGTTTGTTATTGTAGATGTAGATAAAAGCAAATTACTGGGCGGAGCAAAAGGAAAAAAAGTTAGCCTCTTTCGTTCCCATAAGTCTTCTTTATTAAACTTTTGTGTCCCGCTCACATCCAACCTACACTGGTAAAGTGAGATTTTGTCGTAAAGGCCTCTGTGTAATATCACTTGATATGCATCCACTGTCAAACATGTTTCGCATGAACACATGTCTCCATTAAAAAACTTGAGTAAAGCTGTATTTACTGTATATGTAAACATTTTCTATGTATGGATTTTAGTCTTGGGGTGTGGGATTTTGACATTGATTATCTAGACTTTGATGACTTTGATGACTCATGTTATTAGTTTTGTTAGATTTAACATTTTGGTCATACTTCTGTTCAAAGTTGAGGTTTTTAAATTGTTTTACAAAAAAAGTAAAACAATTTACTTTTCCTGAACTTCTATTTTTGTAATGCATCTTGTAACTCTTTTTGACACAATTCTAATATTCTTCAGCAAATTTAAATTAAATATTTTAAGGAGTCTTGTGGTCCAGTCTCTACCACTGGAGAGACTAGGCTGTATTTTCATATTTTTCCCTGTTACATGGAGAAAAATAAGTAAACAATTTTTTTAATATGTGATTCTTGAGGGCATTCACATAGCAAACAAATGGCATAAAAGTAAAACAGGTCCTTCTGAAAGTGAATAAAAAGGTTGTCAAAGTTTAGCAAGTATAAAAAAAACTACATTTTTATATTCACTCAATTTATATCTGTCTGGTACTGCAATTAGAGAGATATTCTGAAACACAGAGTTGTGACAAAAAAGCAAAGACAGAATAAATCTGGGGCAAATATCTATCCTTGAGATGGTAGGTCAAATGAGGATGATATGCTAGGGACATATGAATTTATCTCAGTACAGGAAGAGCTCACTTCAAATACTAAGATTGCTGAGAATGATCATCTAATGAGAACTCAAAAAAAGAGAAAAGTAAAGCATCAGGGAGCACAAAAAGAACCTCTTCAGTTTTGAGGCCTGGTATTTGTTCAGATTTTTCTGTAGGCTTTAATAGCTGAGCGCCCCAGTAATGACTGTCCTTGACTTATTGTTTAGTGTCATGAACAATATTTTGTAGAGCTGCTGTTAGAGTTGAACAAGTGGCTCTAAAGACAACAACAAGGTGGAAAATGAACAAGGGTTGAGACAAGGGCCTATAGACAGCATGGAGTCAGAGACCAGCTCATATCTTTTTCATCACATTGTGTCATGAAATGGAGTAGTAGGTGGTGAGGATAGGACATGGTTGACCCAGGATGTTGTGAGAAATGATGATTTTAATGATGAAAACAAAAGCAAACAGAGAACCAGGCAGGACAGGTGAGCTATGAGGCAAGGAAACACAGACACAGGTGGCACTGTGAATACAGGACATTAGACACACGGCAGCAATGACAAGGACCCGACAAGGAGCAGGTAGCACAGGAGTAAATACACACAAGAGAATAGTCAGGGAAACAAGACGCTGCTGGAGACAAACAAGGGAATTCAAGATTATGCAGGAAATAAATTAACAGAAAAACACATACAAAAATCCATATCCTCACACATTTCACAAGAATATATTAGTTTAACAGCTGAAGATTTGTGTTATTTTATGTTATTTTTCTATTTATTATGTGTTATGGCCTTGCTGTAGATGTACAGGCAACCCAAACGTCAAGTTATGTACTATAAATTGTGATCTAGGAAGAGGAACTTTACTGTGTGATTTTATAATTAACATGATAGCAAATTAAGGCACTGCAGGCAGCTTGAAAAGCCTTGTCTTGTTAAAATAAAATGTTAACAACATTTTAAAATTGTAAAAATTTAAAAATTTAAACAATTCATGCACATTAAACCAATGTCTAGTACTCCTAATTGTAGGACTAGTTAGACTCAGGATTTTGAGGCCTGCACTGAGCTGCCCTATGTAATAAATGCATTATATTCTCATCATAATGTTCTCTAAGCAGCTCTGCATATTCATTCATTCTGAGAGGAAGAGATATGCACCATCAATCACTATGTTACTGAAACAAAGATAACTGAATTTGGATTCAGTGTGAACCTTGTCACACCATATTTTCCTGTAAGTACCTGTGCCATCTTAATTGGTTTTCAAAGCATGGCTGGCCAAAATTTGTGAGCCCTGAATTGCCAGCAGGTTTTCGGGCAGAATAATTTATTGGGTCAACTCCAAATCACTAAATGGCCATGAGTTCCTGCGCCTGTCAGTCATCCCTGAGCAGCCACAAAAGCAGAATGTGCCTAAATAATTTTGAATGATAATTATATCTACACAGGCCATCAGCAAGCACAAGAGAAATAATAAAACACAAACATAGATCCACCCATTAGTTCAGAGAGATACAAAAAATATTTGTAGAAGAGGTAAATTGTTCCCCCAATGTTTTTCTGTCAAAGCAGCAATAATTTGCTCTGAAGCTGTTCCTTAGTGAACTCTGGAGACAATCAGCTAAGTCATTCTGTGCATAGACCGTGGATCTCTGCAGCTGCCACAGAAACCTTGGTTCATGGTAACAATAATTATGTTCTCATTGCCTGGCCAGTCAGTGATTAGTGGAAAACCATGTCTTAATAGATTGTGCTATAATCTGCTGGATGGAGTGAACAGAGCTATGTGAGATCTTTAAACCTCACTATGTTGTTTTATAACCTTAATCTGGTTTAAAGTTCTCCAGGTCTTCCCTGGCCCGTCTGCTGTGCCCCTTGGTCTGAATGATGCTGTTTGTTAATTAATATTCTATGACATTTACAGGATTATATACAGACTGGCTCTGTAAACTAATTTGACTTGAGAAGGTAAATGGTGGCATTAAATTTAGATAAAAGGAGCAAAAAAATACCCCCCAAAAGAAAATACTATGTATTCTCCATTTGAAAAGGTTTGTACTTGATGGTCTATCAAATAAAATTTCAATAAATTACATTAAAGTTTGAATGCTTTTGCAAGGCACCGTCATTGTATTTTTAGTACCTCTAAGATAAGTTACCTGCAGTATATGTTCAAACTAACACATAACTTTGTTTTCCCTTAATCTCAGTATACGCTTGTGAATATCAACTCTATTCTAGATGCACTGTTTCTATGTGAATAGTTGTAAAACCAACTGAGCAGCTTGTTTTCTCTCTTGAAAACAAAAATAGCATTTGTCATGCTTTGCCTTTACCCAAGATATTTGAGAGGGAATCTGCAGAGGCAGCTCTGGCACTGAAATAACACCGGTGGACAAGGCAGCTGCTTAATCATAGTCTAAGAGGGCAGATCAGTGCGTCACGGATCAGGTTTTTCACCAGCCAATGCTTATCACCTGTAGAGGTCTCAAGGGGTTACAAATTGAAACGGCTCATTCACAGCCACAGTTTGGGATTTACTGAGAGAGGAAAGGAACAACGATCAGTGTTTTTCCTCATTCATAGCTAAACTGAGGACATTTTATTATCCTGTTCTTAGATGAGCTAATATGTGTTTTCTCATTTCAGTAAACATTTCAACCCAAGTCATTATGATTTCACAACAAAACGCAATAATTCTAAATGCAATTTGCTGGAAAGAGATTACTACATCCGAGGAAAAGTCCCTGACATAATCTGAAATCATGCCTTTGAAGAAGCTGCAAATTAACTTTACATAATTATATAATTCCTGCTGCTGCAAGACATTCCCATAGCATGATGATGCCAACGCCATGCTAGACTTCAAGGATGATATTGACCTAAAAATGAGCAGTGCCTGGTTTCCTCCAACTATGATGCCTGACATTCACACTTCAGTGTTTGTCTCATCAGATCAGAAAATCTTCTCATGGCTTAACAGAAGCCATGAGAAAGACAGGACAAGACCTGAACTAAAATAAATGGACAAAATGGGAATAGTCAAAACACAAACACAGTTAGAAGTAATGCAATGAAACCAGAACCCCAAACACCTGTGAAATATAACACAATATGACAATGTGTCAGCATGTTTCATGTTTCCTACTGGATGAAGAGACAACATGTGTCCAATGATTTGAGAGATGGTTAGAAATCACATAAAGGAAAGAAAAAAAACTTTTTCCCACACTTAGGTCTTTCATTTATTGGATGATATATTATATATTTAAAGTTTGATTCCATTACTGACTCATGTGGATCTTTTTTTCTTACAATGTTTAGCTGATAAATGTATATTTTCTCAGAGTTGATGCAAATAATAGCTCTAAAAACAGACTAAACCTCTAAAGTTTTTAAAAGTATGGTTTAAACTGTCCCCTGGGAGAATAAAATAACACATCAGATTGGTAAACACTCTCATATAATATCTCATATTTTGACTGATCAATATATGAGACTGATAAACTGATTATAGTACAAATTACTCTACGCTGCTAGAAATTTAGTAAGTAAAATGAAGAGATGAAAAAACTATTTGTGATTTAATATGTTCAAAAGCATTAACTGGCTATGTGGACATGTCATTTATTAATCATAATAAGTCATTGTAATTATAGCAACCAAACACCCAAGGTCGCTTCAGTCAAGTAAAATAATATAAAACCAAGTGCAAAAACAAAAAACTCCTCCAAAAGTTGCATACAATAAAAAGGAATAAACGTTCGTCAGAGGGAGTTGTCTTGTCTAAACATGTATGTGTTCAGATGGCAGAAAGCATAAAGTGAGTCAGAATTACAAACGTTAGGCGAGAGAGAATCTCAGATAAGGAAGACAGAGTGGCTGAAGCCTCTGGTCTCCATGGTAGCCAGACAGTAAACAGCAAGATGGATGGGAGATGAAGACCTAAGATTGCAGGAGGGTGATTTGATGTACAAGAGGTAAGAAAAATGTTGAGAAATCATGGTTAATGACCTCAAAAGTGACACCTAGAGTTTTGTTGCTAATAAGTAATTAAACTGAAGTTGTTGAAAAACAGAAGCGGCGGGATTAATAAATGGACTACTAGTGATGATGTATGCCACAGAGTTTTCTAAATAACCAAAACTTAATGTTTCGTTTTTAAGAGCAAACAGAAAAAAAATACAATAAGCAAGAGATTTTGTTACCAATCAAACAAATTCTGCATTCTCAGTTTCTGGTTATAGACAGAGATTTTCACATAGTGATTCGTGGAAAACGCCTTCCCGAGCTTTAGTCACCTGAAAAGGTTCATCCTGTTGCTGCTCAGCCATCCTCTCAGTCCTGGTCAGAAGATTTGGGAAACACTAATATAAATATAAAGTACTGAGAAAGATACTTGAGGACAAGCACAGTGTTGACTCAACAATATTTCTTTAACATTTGGGATAGTTACTTTACATTACTTAAACTGCCAGCCTGAGATAAAATGGATTTAAATGGGCTAGGGCTGAGTACTGGCAGATGACATGACTCCAAACAGCCCCTCAAACTTTTTCACCTCCTGCACATCCGGTTACATCTATGGCAGCCAAGAGGGACAATAAGCAATTGACTACGACAGTTTCTCCATGGGCTAAATAAACGCCCACTAACCCATCAGCCCACTGGGGAAATCCCTAGTCCTAATGTTAGCTTGCCCCTGATTGAAACTCATTTCCTGGTGACTCCTGAAGCTCCGAGTCCAGCTGCAGTCCACTTCTTGTGAATCTGCCCCAAACTCTTAAATCCGGTTAGTTTTACAACTCCCTCTTATCCCTGTTGCCCTTGCAGTTATTTTCTACCACACAATTTCATTCCACTCAGCTTTCCAATATTATGCAGTCTGTACTCTGTGTACAGCCACCTTTTTTAGCAGTGATCTTTTGTGTTTTGCGCTCCTTGTGGAGGGCGTTAATGACTCTTAAGTCTGCAGTCTTGCCCATGGTTGTATAAGCCATGGCATATTAGTAAAAAAACATAAATACTCAAAAATTTAATTAAAATAAATAAATAAATTCTTAAAAAATACTTTGCAATGGCTCTGTATTTCTCAGTCACACAAATTTGTAAAGTAAATTACCTGTTTGATGATATTGTAATTTATTTAGTTCGACCTGTAATGTAGACATCAGATTACATTTTTTCTGTTCAAAAATGTTTAAGCTTCTTGATGTTGATTTATCAAACAAAATCTACATTTTGTGTTTGAACAGTGTTGAGTCCTATAGTATAATTTTATTTTTAGAAGGACAACCTCCGTCCATACATTCATCTATTTTCCTTCACCCTTTTCCCTTACTGGTGTCGGGAGGGTTGCTGGTTCCTATCTCCAGCTGTCATTTCGGGCGAGAGGCGGGGTCACCCTGGACAGGTCCCCAGTCTGTCGCAGGGCAACACAGAGACACACAGGACAAACAAACATGCACACACACACTCACACCTAAGGACAATTTAGAGAAGCCAGTTAACCTGACAGTCATGTTTTTGGACTGTGGGAGGAAGCCGGAGTACCCGGAGAGAACCCACGCATGCACAGGGAGAACATGCAAACTCCATGCAGAAAGACCGGGGCCGGGAATCGAACCCAGAACCTTCTTGCTGCAAGGCAACAGCTCTCCCAGCTGCGCCACTGGGCAGCTCGGAAGGACAACCTATTTCACAAATTGATCTCAAGAATTATTTGAAGAATACAAACTTGCTATTTCAGTCTTGATGATAATCTCCAGATCATTAGCAAACATCACATACAAATTCTCTTAATTGTCAGTACAAATTAGAGTTGGCACTTGGCTGACACAAGGAGAAACATGGCTGCAATTATTTTTTGCTTGATTTGGATGCAAGAACAAAGAAAAATGTTATCTTTGGCTGCTAAGAAACGCAGCCTCTAAATGCTGCTGGCAATATGGTTTTATTATTTCCACCCAAAGTCACTGCTGTCGACCTTGCACATATATTTTATTTTTTTGTTTCTTTATCTCATCAGTAACAGCCTTATTTGTGCCTGACGCAATCATCTTAGCAAATATTGTGTTTTTCCACCTAAGGCAGAACATGAAAGGGATGGTTTAGAAAACAAGTCTGATAAAGTAAACTGCTTCCAGCACAATTTCCCTTCTGATTTTTGGTTTAGCATAAACTATCAAAACTAGAATGGAAGATGCCAGTTTCCTTAAACCATTGGTGCAGATCCAAAGATTTATATAAATATATAATACAGAAAGAAAATAAATTGGGGGAAATAATTGGAGTACTTTCTCTCACATTTGTCCACTTGCAATGTGTCCTTTGCAAAAAATAGCAGTTCAATTAGATAATTGACATATTTCAATAATAATAATAATTAACTTCATGCAGCCTTCAATTATTAAATATTTATCACATAGACATGACACTCTGTTACTGACCTTTACAACAGATAATGATGAGCACACACTAGGTCTTGGTTGGAGTGGATTTTAATATGAAGTAATTAGGGGAACAATGTTGGGTCTTGGAATGCTGAAGATTGATAACATTGGGTTCACATTAAGAGCCCCAGGCAGCATAATGGTTCTTGTAATTTGGATGAAAGCACTGAAAATGTCATGAATTCTAACTATGTACACATTGGTAAAATCATCACACTGGTGAGTAATGGATGTAGAAATGAGTTGATGATAAAGTCAGATGTGTCTCTCACTGTTCTGTTAGCAACAACATCTCTCAGAAACACAAATATACAAATGAAGCTGGCTCCGTAGAGAGTCATCAAGTATAGACCACACCACCAGGGGACATGTCTGTGTGTTGCGTTTAACAGTATTTTTGTAAGGGTCAGTGTTGACTTCAGCTATTCACACACACAAAGACACAAGCGCATGTACCGTGAGAAAGGCGCTGCAGGGCCTCTGTGTTTTCTGGAAGACATTCAGAGCGCACAAAGCAGATGTCTCAGTAAACTTAATCGGTGGATTAAAGTGAAGTGAGATTTACATGGTGTCATAGAAAGGCCATGATAACACAAATATGGATGGAAAGCAATCAATCTGTTCACACAGTTAAAGCCCAAATTGTTTATCTCTAATACATGCAAAGTAATCATTAAATTTGATCCACATGTACAATCTGACTGAAAGTAACATTACCCAGTTTAATGTCGTGTTAAGCTTGTTTCAAGACCTGTATGTCTTCTTACTTTTTTAAAAAAACACAGTTGCTCAACTTTGGCTCTTTTGGGGACATATTCAATGAAATTAAAATTTTTCTCTCTGAGGGAACTAGGTTGTTTGTGTTTTTCTATATAAAAAACATATGTGAGCAACAAAAATGTCTGTGGAGTTACAGGTTTCCTCCGGACGATAAGCAGGATGCTCCAGAACACCTGCAGATCATCAGAGGAGGATTAAAGTAGCTGCTCATTCTGCATTTCAGTGTTGAACCTCCAAGTTCCCTTTAGCCCTCTGCATTTTTTGTGCTTTCCCATATGATTTGAATCCCTCACTAATGTTCTCCTTGTGCCTCCTCCTAAGATAGCACTCAGACTTGATCTGGATCCAGCTCTTTGTGATCGCCCCTTATAGCTCCAACAAACAATTTATCCTGTTTTCATCCTCCACAATCACCAGCCAATGATCTTTAATTCCCCTTAATGCTCCAATACTCCACCAACTGCACCAGCAAACCAAGAACCTGCTCATTCTTCCCTGGCAATTCATCTCCATCTGCAACCACCGAGATTATTCGTACCCACAACGTCTTATCACAGTCACCCTACCTCTGCTTTAATATCTGCATTGCTCCCTCAGTTATTCCAGGCCCAGAATGCAGAGAAGCCTGGACCAAGTCATCTTCACAATTAATTTTCTATATCTAACAATAAATCTGCTAGATGTTTATTCCTGTCGCCTGAGAATTTTTGTGCATGTGGTTCAGACTTTTACCCCAGACTGACATTTGCCTTCAAAAACATTAATGCAAAACTGCAGAAACTTTGACAATTTTCTGCTTAGCTTTTTGCAATCGTTCTGCGAAAGTTGAAATGCAAGGATGTGGCAATTTGCTGCAGGGGTATCATGCTGTAAATATGACACCCAAATTAACCTTTATAAGAGATTTTCAATTAGCTCTGGAGGATTTTGTATCATCCCATCAAAACAAACAGAATTTTCCTCAAATGGCTCCCACATCAAAGGCACTGGGGGGTTGTCTTAACTGTCAATGGCTGCTGTTGTTAATCTGATGGATAATTACCTTTTATTCATTTCTTCATCATGCCTCAGTTAAGTTAAGTTTCTGAGCTGTTTAAGAGTGCAGCATTATGTTCCATTGGCAGATTGATCCAGATTGATACTACTATCCATTATGCTTTGCATCAATTATCTGCAACTTCCAATCATTGTACTTGAGCAGCATTCTTACATGTAAGCAAATAATCTTTGCAAACCAAATATAGATAAGGGAGTTTTGTCCCTTTAATGACTCCTTCTTAGACCTGAGCCAGAACTTTGCTAGTTTACATCTATTGCAAGAAAAATGGCTTTAAACAAGCCAAGGTAAGCATTCAATTGTTTTCCCTGCCCAACACTTTATAAGAAGCAGACACCAAGCAGGTACTGATTTAATGTAGGTCTATATATCCTCTGTCAGAGGACAATAGGTTGCCTCAAGATATAACCTTAGAGATTTAGAAGAGATGCTATATTTCTTTGGGATGTCTCTCATTAATCTACTCTATTCTCTCTGTGCAGTCATACAGTTAACACATTTATAGAAGCTGCACATATCAGTCCTGCTCAGGTGTAGCTGTGTTATGTGGCATTAGTTATATCCTAGCAAAATGTTGTATTATAGCATTTCATGTAATCAGCCCTTATAAATAAATCCTCTCAGTTTACATTTTCTAGTGAACTGGGAGAGATCAAGCAATTTTTCAAATAAGCCTTCTGATCATTCTTTCATTAGAATAGTAATGTTGTGTCTAAAAAATAAATAAATTGATCGATTGTTTTTTTGAGCATTTGAATAGTGTTTTTTTAAATGCACATGATACTCAGCTGGGCGTCTGAACAAGATATAGATATGATATAATAAATATAGAACACAGTGAACCATGGCAGACTTAGTGCTTTGAATAGGAAAGGGTGAAAAAACCTCCATGGTCTACACTCCAGAGACAGTATTTCTGAATAGTTATGCTTGCTCATCTTGCATGTGCATGAAGCATTTTGCCATCAGAGTGTCTCTCTCTATGTGATGTAAACAAACCTGCAGGTTTGAAAACATACACATGAACGTGAGCTGACTCAGAATGGGGTTTGAATGGTGTTGTAGAATGAAAATATTTATGTGAAATTATTTCTTTATTTATTCCCAATTTTTTTATGAATTCACCCTACAAGGTGCTGCTTTGGCTGAGATGATTCCAATTAGTACAGCTTGAAATACTTTGTTAGCTCTCCTGATTACTATTGTTAACTGATTTTCCACATTTTTCACTATTTTTTCACATGACATTACTTTCTAGTTTACCCATTACTTCTGATGTGTACTTGAAAGTCCAAAACTGTATTTTGTGGGTTTTTTGTTTAAATAAAACTCTAATTTTACCAGTGAATGAATACATTTCATCAAAGTTTTATATAAAAGTGAAATAGTCAAGGAGATTTGGAAGGAGAAAAAGGGGCATGTTTTACTTATCTTGCTGTGAGTTTTGAAAACACAAGAGACACAGAAAAGGCCAAGACTTAAGAACCTGTTTCAACCAGTGAATTCATAAACAACTTGTATATGTGAAGGTTGCTATGAACCTAGGGCTGCCCAGTGGCGCAGCTGGTAGAGCTGTTGCCTTGCAGCAAGAAGGTTCTGGGTTTGATTCCCGGCCCCGGTCTTTCTGCATGGAGTTTGCATGTTCTCCCTGTGCATGTGTGGGTTCTCTCCGGGTACTCCGGCTTCCTCCCACAGTCCAAAAACATGACTGCCAGGTTAATTGGTCTCTCTAAATTGTCCCTAGGTGTGTGAGTGTGTGTGTGCATGATTGTTTGTCCTGTCTGTCTCTGTGTTGCCCTGCGACAGACTGGCGACCTGTCCAGGGTGACCCCGCCTGTCGCCCGGAACTTTAGCTGGAGATAGGGACCAGCAACCCCCCCGACCCCAGTAAGGGACAAGGGTGTAGGAAAATGGATGGCTATGAACCTAAGAGTCCCATAGGTGCACCAGTATATTTCCCAGAAACAAGACTGAAATGTACTGCAAGTATAATCGTTGCATTGCATCTCATGATATACACAAATTTCCTTTTGTAGTGTGACAAACTGTTTTTGGGAGTCTGATGTTTATGACTGTAGGATTATTGTGATTATGGATAGCTTTTTCTGTAAATGCTAGCGTAACATTAATAGGATTCAACTGCTAATAGTTTTAAGCAGAAAACAGTTGTGAGAAAAACCATTGTTTCTGGGATTGAGTGGCATGAAAGACATTGTGCATTGCATTAGATTAGATGACATTGTTGTGTACTGTTAAAGTGCTGTTAAGTCATTCAAGATAAAAATACAATTCAGTTTAATTTACTGATTTAACAGTGACTCACAAGAAAATGTCTCAAAGTACTGCACAAGACAAACTGATACATTATATACAGAAATATATATCAATTCAGTCACATCAATAAAACATAGAACATTTCCACCAATTACATACATTAATTTTCAGACCTAGCTATAAAACATTACGGTCAAGTTCATTTTATTATACCAATTTGTAAAACGTTTCTTATCATAGGAAATCCAGTTGATTATATTGAGCGACTGACTTGTGTTGGAAAGCCCCAGCAATCCCCAAGCTCAGTGTGAGTGGCTCTGACCAAAAGTGGGTATCAGAAGACAATCCAGACAAAAATAATATATATTTTTGGAGATAAGTGTTTGAGGTCGGAAGTTCTCTTGTAAGCTCTGCAATCCTTCAGTTCATTCACAGAGACTTCTCTATGATACTTAAAGCAGGACTATGGCTATGTAATCTTTCTATATATAACTGGGCTATTCCACAATCTTAATACTTCTTCCTCTCAGACTAAACATGTTGGTAATTTACATTTAAATATTCTAAGGAAAAATGTAGTTTTTGGACTTAACTGTATATAATAATCTGATTTATCCACAATTTTGTTTCTCCAGTTGCCATACAAAGTTTTTATTCACTTTGAAACTCGATGAAAAAACCTTTTAGCACAGTGCTGTTCATTTTGACTTCTTAGAGCATTTCATGTATATCTGGACTTATGTTTCCTTGTGTTCACTGCACCGGGAGAGCATAGGAGTCTGTGAACTGCTGGATAGAGTCAGTTCTGGTGCCAAGGCTTCTATGACTTGCAGATCAACAGAATTTGTGATAACACACCAGTCCAGACTGGCAATCATAATATAATTTACATTGCACAGCTGCCACTTCACCGGGCATTATATTACACCATTTTCAAAAATCTAAATTTGTCAGGGTCATAAAAACATGCAAACCTCTGTATCAACCCTGTATCTATTTCAGATTTTATGAAGTCATTTTATGTTTCCATAAAATTGTATTTTTTAATAAGCGAAAATAGGTGCCCCTCTACAAACAAGGTTGGGAGTCTGATGAAAACATGTATTACAGAGAGCTGTAGACACACTGAGTAGCATTCTTACATCAAAAGCAATATTATTATGATGCCAGCAAATGCTGATGGAATAAATTGTTCTTTTTTCTTCCAAGAGACATCAGTGACTCTGATGTGGACAATCTGGGCTTCTGAGTCAGTTAAAAGGCAAAATTCAACACTTCTATGTGCAAAGAGAGTGAGATGCATTTAGTCTTACATCAGGTTCAAAGTAAAAAAAAAAAAAGAACGACTGCTTAATGCAAAATGGATTTCATTCACACCAAAATTTTTAGAATGACATTCAGAAATGTTAATTTGCTTTATTTGCTCTACATTGTGTAAAACATTGGAGTAGAAGGTGGTGAACAGGTGACCCTCTCCAACATTAAACCTTTTGACGTCACGCATTAAATGACATAAATAGATGACTTGACTGGTGCTTCTTGATATCAACATTCTGGCGAGGGGTGATAAGGAGGAATGCAGTCAAACGGCAGAGCAGATTGCTTTATTAAGGGTTTGACAAAGAAAATGGCAGATCTTTTGGGAGTGTGCAAGTGCAAATAAATGGGTAAGTACCATAACTAATGGAACTTCAGACTTGAAAGAGCAGAACAGAACCCCTCCTCCTGTCTTTCACTCAGCTTTAAAAATATAATTCAGAAATATTTAAAATTATACAAACAAACTGAGTCGATTGTTTTGCTTTAAAATATAACCGCCAGTTACTCTGACAAGTAACAAGATGAGGAATATGTGCATGAACACAAAAGAAAATACAGAGCATGCTGTGCTTCTTACAGTGACAAAGTAAACATAGCATATGTACTTGTACTGCGTAAAAACACATGTACTAAAATATTGCCTGAGGATGTTTATTATCCCAGGAATCCATTAAAACATTCAATCTGGCTGAGAGGCAGATAGCCCTTTGCCTCGGCGCCGCAGCATAGCTTGGAATTTATACCCATCGACATGATGGATTACATGCATCGCAAAAAAGACTCAGACTTTCAGTAAGTCTTAGATTAGCAA
This sequence comes from Phalloptychus januarius, assembly GCA_902982915.1. Taxonomy (NCBI): domain Eukaryota; kingdom Metazoa; phylum Chordata; class Actinopteri; order Cyprinodontiformes; family Poeciliidae; genus Phalloptychus; species Phalloptychus januarius. The sequence continues at coordinate 689,904 of CADWAE010000297.1, forward strand.
GCATCTTATAGCAACCAATCGATAAAACAAGTTGACTGTAGACTGGAGCTAAAGTAAGCTGCACTGTGGATTTGACACGTTGTGTTAGTGTCCTCAAACAGAATAAACAAAAATATGAAATAGTCTTTGGCTCTTAGAATATGACACAATCGGACACAAAATGAATGCAATTACAACTGTTTTAGCAAACATAATTTTTCAACATGGATCTAAAGTAATCCTTAATTACCTTTAATAGCAAGTCCAAAATTATAAGAGATGGTAAAGTGATAAAACCAGTCATATTTCAAATTGGAAACAAAAGGCAGTGGTGGTTGCATGAATGTCACCTTGGGTGAGCACAGCCACTGATAGTTGATCTGTATCACTTGCTGTCTTGGGCTTTGATCTGTTGAAAGTTTCACTCTAGACTAATAAAGATAAAAGTTAGGCATCTACCCCATTTCAGAATAAATTGCTCTCCACTTCTTTGACCTAGACTCAAGCAAATCCTCACCTTTCTTATCAGTTGTACAAGGTTATCTCTAAAAATGTAGTCCGATATCGACTCGCCGGTCAACAATGTAAGGCCTTTATGACACCAGGCTGCTATCAGTGACAGAAATCTGACCTTTGAACCACAGATAAAAATTCTTATATAAGTCCACTTTTTCAAATGTAAGAAAAAATAAAGCAAAAGCCTATTTGAAGCTTTCATCTAAAAGGTCAGGAAGCACTCATGTTTTTGGGCAAAAATGTTTGCTGTTGTCTCAAGAATGTAGCCAAGCTGTTCTCAGAGTTCCTCCGTCAAAGTTAAGGTATATTACTGCCACACCAACTACATCCTTATTATATTTCCATCTTCTAAAAGAAATGATTGGATTTAATCTGTTTACACAATTCAAAACGTGCACATGTATCAAAAGTGTGCTCCCCTTATGTAAGCGAGCTCTTCTAAACGTTCCGCTATTTGACATTTGGCGCTAGTGCTCAAATGGATTGTGGCTAAAAGCTGGAAGACCAAATGACCACCCTCTGAGCAAACACTTCCAAAAGCTCACTAAGGCTGTGTTTTTATTTGTCTTTGGTGATGAATTTAAAAAGAAGATTGGAAAGATTTTCCTGAGTCATTTCCTTGTAAAGGAAATGAATAAACTCAAGCAGTTTTCCACATAGCTGCAAATTTGATCTTATAAATAGAAGTTGAGGTGGAAATAATTTGAACTGTTTTCAAAAATGTAGTAAGGATGATTTAGTCAGGCCACTGGAATGACTCACAATGATTTGAAAGAGAAAAGCTACTGGCTTAAGACAAAATACTGACGTAAAATTAAAGCTAGATTCTTTCATTAAGGGAACATGACAATTTAAGTTGTATAAAACCCCCACTGGAGGACAGAACCCTCACTAAAGATGTTTCACATCGGTCTATCTCATTTGTTCTCTCATCTGTAAGTCCAGCATGCATTTCAACTAAATTGGATGACGCAGATATAATTTGATAGACCTTCATTAACACTAGGTGGTGGTTTGAATGAACCTGAGAATTGGCAATGAAATGACCTCAGGTGGGGGGTTAATTTATGCTTCAGAAATTTGTGAAAGACAAGACATTTTCCCAGAAAGTTGTAAAAATGAAATTATTTGCGGTTAAGTTCTGACCTTCAAAAGTCTGACAGAGCAAGATTGTTTCTCGAATACTTTGTTTCTATTCATAAATTAGGATTATTAAAGGCTGTGTCTTCAAAAAATGACACCAAAGTCTTTGTTAGCATCAGTAATACATTTCCTTAAGACAACAATGGATTGATTATTTGGAGAGCTGTTTGTTATGTGTAGAAATACCAGGGTCATCTCTGCAGGTAGGTGACTACAGAGCCAATTCAACAATAAACTATCAGAAGAATATATTTACTGTTTTGATCTCAGCAGTAATAAGACTGCTGTAAAGTAGTATGGAGTAAACTTCAGAAAAACAGCATTGTAGATTGGTAGTGTCATAGTGTGCTGTATACATTGTGGTGTCTTTGTATTTTGGTAATTCATCCTTTCTAAAGATGCACCATGACTGCCTCAGAGACAATCTGTGTTGCTACACCAAATAGAGAGGTACATTGGGCCTTTTGTTTTCCAACAACTGGTTTGTCGTCTCAGTGACTCTTCCTCTTGACCTTTTCCTTGCAGGCTCCCTGGAGGTTTGGGCAGGCCTGTCCTCCTTTCAAAGTGCCCTCAGGCCCAGGAGATGACAGCTACTATGTCTGGGAAACTTCACAGCTTGAGCCACTCATATTACAACATACTTGTAAGCACAGACTTGTTGGTTAGTTTATATAAACTAACTGAGGTTGATCTGACACATATGCGCAGGAAGTTGACAGTGTTTCACTTTAGACTCAGTAAGATTTGTTCACATATTTTTTGCATTAAGAAACTAAAGACTGATGGATAATTATGCAGCTAACCAAAGGCCATTGCACTTAGATATAGACTACATGCTGATTAACTTTAACTTAATGATTAAAATGTTATTTATTTATTTATTTTGTTCTCAGCTTACATTGTTATTAGTTATTTAAAAGACTTTGAGAAGCATTGTGCTTTCATAGGATAGCTGTGACCTATCCTACCAGAGCTCAGCTCAGCTATCCTACCAGAGCTGAGCTACAACGGAACTGCAGCTCACCTTGCACTAAAAAAAAAAAAAGAACTGATTTAACCAATTCAGTTGGTTCATCTAACACTGTGCATTCATTTTATCTAGATAGGTTTAAAACATATTTCTGAATACTAATTATTTAACAGCTAAAATGAACTTTAATAATAATGATTCTGTTTTTTGTGCCAGCAAAGTAGCATCTTAACTTTGTTTCCGTCAGGGCAAAGATGTGTCTGTCTCTGGTGATGACTGCCTCATGGGTAATTCATGGTTGCTGTTATTGTTTTTGCAAGAGGAGTCAGCGCAGACCCTGTTGAGAAAGGAGAAGTTGTGCACTGGAATTTTTCCATGCACACCTTACAAAACTTGCCAAACAGAAAAAGCAGCAGGACTAAGTTTTTACAGGCATAAATTGTTGAAATTAAAATCAATAGTAAAACTTGTTGCTAAAGGTCAAGGTGTAGTTACAGGTGGATGAGGAAAATGATTAGTTTCTTCTTCTGCTGCCAATTAATGAATGTAAGCTAATTTCCTCGGCAGCGCCCTCTGGTGTTTAAAGTGAGGACTGCAGTAAGCAATGTCCCTGCAGCACATTTCAGCAACAAGCCAGTTAAAAGTCTTACATGATAACACCATAATGCATTACCTAATGATGTTTGGAGCAGCAAAAAAGCAGCAACCATTACAATTAATCAAATACCGTCATAAAGAGTAATCACCATTAAATATTGTTATCATGACAAGAATTAATCAGTGCTCCAGGGATGATTAATCAAAGGCAAATCTAAACAGGTGGGTTTTTAGTCTTAATTCAAATAAACTTGGTGTTTCAGCAGCTTTGCAGTTTCATGTAAGTTTGTTCCAGATTTGTGGCGGATAAAAACTGCTTATCCATGTTTGTCTTATTCTGGGAAAGCAGAGTTAAAATGTTTTGCTAAGATTTATTACCACACCTACAAATTTAATTTGTTTAGCAACTACCAAACACCAATGACAAATGGGCTAATCAGGGGTGTCAAACTCCAGTCCTCAAGGGCCACTGTCCTGCAGTTTTTAGATGTGCCACAGGTTCAAAACTCGGAATGAAATTTTTTAATTACCTCCTTGTTGCGTAGATAGGTTCTTCAGAGCCTTGCTAATGACCTAATTATTCTATTCAGGTGTGGTGCAGCGGAGGCACATCTAAAAGTTGCAGGGCAGTGGCCCTCCAGGACTGGAGTATGACACCTTTGGGCTAAATAGTTGGTTAAAGTTCAAATTATTTTAATAGCTAAAATTTACTACTCTCCAGAAATCCTTTTTACAGTGCATAAAGTAAAAACATTCGGAGATATATCACTTACAAAGCGCAGATCTTGGTGAACGTGTATAAATCTGCGCTCTCTGTGAAGACTGTACCGGGAGTCGTGGTGTGGGTGGAGCTGCAGGTTCAGTCGCGCTGTACCAGCTCTCACTCAGTGGAGAGGATGCCACCAGTGGGGAAACCATCGCTAGGATGAAGAAAGCTGAAATGGACCTAAGTGCACAGTCATTTTCTTCTTTTCTTGAATACAACACAGAAGAACTCCAACATCATTTTCAGAAAATGTGATTTGATTTTTGTTTTCTGAACAAGCATTTTTTTTGGGAAGTGTTGAGTCTGTGTGTGTGATTCTCTTACTTCAAATACAGCATGGAGTGACAATGATGTTTTCATGAGAAAACTTACACTAAACTTCTCTTTATGGCAAAAAATGACTGAGTCTAACTTGAGGAATAAAAGCAACTATGGGCTGTATTTTGAAACGTTCAACGTGTCCGCACTGGAGAGCATCTTTCCCGACGACAACATCACAAAATGCGGTAACTTCACCATGGACCCGCAGGTCTTCGGCACCGGGATCTTCCTCGCCGTTTTCATTCTGGTGGCCATCGTCGGGAATATTTTGGTCATCCTGTCCGTAGTGTGCAACAAACACTTGCAGAACATCACAAACTTCTTCATCGTCAACTTGGCAATGGCAGACCTGCTGCTGAGCATCATCGTGCTGCCCTTCTCCGCATCCCTGGAAGTGCTGGGATGCTGGGTGTTCGGCCGGGTTTTCTGCAACATCTGGGCAGCTGTGGATGTGCTCTGCTGCACCGCCTCCATCCTAAGCCTCTGCATCATCTCCATAGACCGGTACATCGGAGTAAAATACTGCCTGAAATACCCGAGCATTATGACAGAGAAGAGGGCAGTTGCTATTCTGGTGCTTGTGTGGGTGTCCTCCACGGTGATCTCCGTGGGTCCCCTCCTGGGATGGAAGGAACCTCCGCCCGAGCATGAGACCGTGTGCGGGATCACAGAGGAGCCGGGCTACGCTCTCTTCTCCTCCCTCTTCTCCTTTTACCTCCCGCTCATGGTCATCCTGATCATGTATTTCCAGGTGTACATAGTGGCCCGCAGGACCACCAAGAGTCTGGAAGCGGGAGTCAAAAGGGAGAGAAACAAGTCCGCAGAAGTTGTGCTTCGGATCCACTGCCGCAGCGTGCTGGAGGACGCGCGCTCTGCCAGCTCCAAGAACAGTAAGACTCATCCGTTCAGAAGTTCCCTGTCTGTGCGGCTCATGAAGTTCTCCCGGGAGAAAAAGGCAGCCAAAACTCTGGCCATCGTGGTTGGAATGTTCATCCTCTGCTGGCTGCCTTTCTTCTTCTTTCTGCCACTAGGTATGTTGTAGATTTATTATTTCTTCTTAAACGCGTTTTATTCAGCAGCTCTTGGTTTATTGAAGCCTTCCAATCTATACGGTGTTGTGTTACTCCAGACTCATGACTCTTTGCAGAGGTGTTTAAACATGTTCTATGTCAAGTCTCAACAATCTGTAAACTGTGTAATGTATGACTTTTCTGCTCTGCCCAGAGTAGAAACACTTTTTGCATCAATTACAGCTTTTCTCCTTCAGGCAGGACTTTTTTCCCCCCACTATTCCTTGGAAAATACCACATGGTTAGTTTGATTAAATTGTATAAAAATAGTCTGTGAACAAAAATTTTTCAGTCTTGTTTGAATTTTAAGTAATGTGTCCTTATTTTCCTTCAAGGAGGAAAATAAGGAGATTTTCCTGCTTTAAGGTGAACCTCTACCTCAGTCTCAAACATTTTCCTGCCTCTACCAAGTTTTCTACCACTATTATCAACACTGATTGTCAGATTGCATGATGCTGTCACCACTTATAATGGCATGTCCAAGACAGTGTGCTTGGACGTCATCTTCTTTCATTATTACTGCTCTCCTTGCACAGCTTGATTCTTTGTTCACTAAGGTTTTTTTAAATCCTTAAAAAAACATCAGTAAAAATATCTTTAAGGTTACATTACACAAAGAATGACTCATTTTGCTGATGTGATAGCTTCTGAAGAAATTTGTTTTTGCATAGTTTTATTTAGGAGTGTCATAGTAAAAGAGGCCTGGAAACAAACAGACATCACACTTTCAGATTTACATTTTTTAAAACATCTTTAAACCATGTATAATCTTTCCATTTCACAATCATTGGGTTTTTTTCTGTTGGGGTTGTCACACAAAAATGTCTCTACAATACACTGAAGATCATCATTTAATTGTGACTACATCTGAAAAAGGGCTTGGATACTTTTGCAAAGCACTGTAAAAATGAATGCTTTTTGCCGATGAGATAAGATATTTCTAATATTAACTATGGATGTTCACTGTTAATAATTGATGTATTTGCCACATTTAGAGTGATTATCATTTTCTGCCACTGATTTAGCTTAAAGTGCAGTACTGTAATTAATCTGTGAGTAACTCTAAATTAATCATAGAAACCTGTAAGGTAAGATCTCTGGTAAAATAAAAGCAAGCAAAAAAGTATCTGCTGGAGGCTGGAGTGCCTCTAGAAAGTTTATTTATGGGGAAAACTAAAAATCCTGAAGTAGGAAACAAAATATCATTTCATTATATTTCATTAGAATCAAGCATGTATTTTAATTATGGAACAAATGCATGGCTGCTGCATCATTTGAATGCTAAATTCATTGCTTCTTTCAGAATCTTTTTTTTTTTTTTTTTTTTTTTTTTACATAAAACCAGTTTAAAAATATTGAGGATATATAGTTTCACAATGATGCTGTCTATCTGTGCTAAAACAAGAACAGAACTGAATTGTTGAGACTCTAAGTAATTTAAAAGTGGTCAAACAAGCTGCCTAGTAACCAATACATCATAATTCATGCCCATAATTATTCTGAGTCTGTAGAACTTATGAGACCAATGTAACTTGCTGGAAAGAGAAGCCAATAGACTGTCCTTCTTCAGTAATGAAACTAAATGCTTCTCAGGTCAAAGGGCTGCAACGGCCATGTTAATAATGTTTATAGAGAGTTAGTTTCATATATTTAAAGGCAGGAAAGTCATGGAAAACTCCTCATATTAAGTACTACGTTCTGCTTTTAAAACAGGATTCCGAAACAGTTTTGTTTGGTAAGATATGAATATATATTTTGCCATGTTGCAGGTCTGGATGGGGAGGAGAACAAGTTGTATATGGAGAACTGTTTGATTTTATAAATGCTCTCATTTTTTAATTAAAAAAGCAACAAAAGTCTGATAAAATGCAGTAAATACAGTGGTTTTCAGACTCTTGTTGAAACTAGTTCAAGTTTGCATGAACTAGTACTAGTACAAATTGAGTCGGTAGGCAGAATTCAATTTGGAAGCCACTGCTCATCACAGCTACTTCCAGTTTGTCTCTGCTTGATCTTTTTTTCATCATTTTTATTAGAATAGAATAGAAAGATTTGTCTGCTCTTTAGCATTTTTTAACGTGGGAATACTATCAGCTTTTTCTGAAGGCAAATCTGGTGCTGCCTTCAGAATAAAAAAATTAGAAAAACATATGGGGGGGGGGGTAAGCAAATATTCATTGATCTATTGATTCTTTTGTGTTATTTTTTCAGTTTTGCTGGCTAAAAATAAATTTCCTAATGTTGATAGTACAAATGCTTTGGATCACTGCAGAGGCAGTAGACACATGCAGCATAAATGATCAAATTATCCTTGAACTAAGACCCTGCTTACTGATGGTTTCCCTTCATGTTTTGTGTGTGCGCGTGTGCGTGGGGGGGGGGGGGGGTGCATGTGTGCGTGTGTAATTGTATATCCAACACATTGAGGACCACTTTCACAATATTTAGCAACAAAGGAAGGTCATTTATGGAAAGTGGAAAGTGTTTAGGTTAGGCATAAACACAGTTACTATGGAAGTCAAAACAAAGCCCTCAGTTTGCATGGAAGAATAAGGATGTGTGTGTACAACTGGTGCAACTATCAACATTTTCCGTGAGAGTAAAATGTTTTCTTTGATTTTCCTATAATTTTCTAATGAAAACTTTGTAGAAACCTTTGAAGACAAGTAGTTTGAAATGTCTCTCTTCGGTGCTACAAGAATGACATTTGGGAAGTTTGATAACACACTGGCAGAGTAACAATCTGTCGCCTGTCATTTCAAAAGGCTGAAAACATCCCTCTGAGGAAAATCAAACTGAAGTTTGATCAATGTGTTTGATTGATTGTAAAAGCTATTTTGAACAAATCCCAAGCATCCCATCAAGTCTTTTGATATCCCACTCTACTCTTACAGCAAATATAGGAAATCATGCAAAAACAGAAGCTGCTGCCACTGATTACATCATTTATTCAATAGAAGAGAAAATGGCAAGTTTATATCTATGCAAAATGCTATACAGATAATTATTTCTTGTAATTATAGACGGGTAAACACATAAATGAGCCTTATTACAATTCCCACAGCAACCAAACACTCTAGTCTTTAATAACAGGACTTAAATGATTAATCCATTTGTCTTATAAAGCACATTTAAGTTCTCAAACACTGGATTTGTAATAAGAAACAAATAAGTTTAATATAATCTCTGCTGTTGAAATAATTGATTCCTTATGAACCTTAATAGCTTCTAACAGGCTTTATTAATCAGGAACACGAGTGTCTAGAATATTATTTTGCACTTAGTTTGTAAAGCATAAAACCCTTCGAGTTGAAATGAAATGAGCTCTTCGAGCTGCTGCCAGTTTTTGCTAGGATTTTTTTGCAAAATAAATGTTAAATATCAATTGGATTTTTCTGGTGAAATAAGGATAAATGCATTTTTTTTAATCAATCTTGGCTAAAAGCATCTGTTTAGCAGATCTTTTGCCTCAGACGTTCAGTGCAGGATGGTACGCCGACTTCCTCTCAAGATTTATTTCAAAACATAACATCCCTACAGGGATTAATGACGTATCATCTTATCCCTCTCTGTGGGCTGACTGCTAAATGACTGATTGATGATTATGGAGGATCTTGCTTGCACATACTCAGTCAGACACACTGATTTTGGTCGATTGAGGAGATAATCATTAATGAGTAACCTTTTAAAGAGAGACAGAGGTGTAATTTTAGCACACTGGGCCAACAGGGTCCTCTGTCTGCGATGATGTAAATGAAGACGCAACAGTCTGTCTCATCTTTAAATCATACAGGATAGCTCTGATAATACTTATCTTCAAAATGTAAAGATAAGTACATTTAAGTACACGGTAACTCTTTGTTACCATATTTTGGTAACAAAGAGTTACCAAAATATGCAGAGAAAGATATATTTTTAAAAATCATATTTGTCTTTACAAAAAGCTCTCATTTAGAAGACTGTGCATCCTCACAAATTAAACTGTAATAATTCACCAACATATTGACTGTTTTTGTGATTTAATGTAAAAAAATATTGTCATTATGATTTTTGCACAAGCCCAGTGTGACATCACATGATGCAAACCCCAGAGGTTGTAAAGCAGTTTGCTTTGTAAAATATAATACTTTTCAGAGTCGAGTACCTGCGGGAATGTAACCTCTAAAACAGTTACTGTATAAGTACAGTAAATGTTTGCACATATTCATTATGTCTTCTAAAAAAAAGCAAGCAACCAAAACAAAATGCTGCCTCCTTCCTTGAATTGTTTCTGATCTTATTTACAGATAATTACAAAACAAGATGTTCAACAACATGAGCTTTACTACTGGGCTCACTTGTGACAGACAAGTTGCTTACAGTATACAAAGCAAAGCAAGTTTATTCACACACACCCACACACGCACTCACACAGTCTTACAGGAAGGAGAATGACCAGAGGAGAAAAATGATTTAAAACAAACTTTTGAGGTAACCTAAAAGAAAAAAATTTCCCCATGTCCCTGAGAGGGCTCCGTAGTTTAATCCTATATTTTTAGTAAACAGATGAACAAATCTGTAAAGATTTGTTTCTTTACATGGAACCCTGCAAAACCCACATTACGATATCCTGAACTCTTTATATATATATATGAATATATAAAAAACATCATCTGTGTTTTGTGAAACAGATCATGGGGTTTCACAAAACCAATCTTTATTCTAAAATAAAGATTGTTAATCAATATATAGAACACAGACAGCATATTTTGGTACCTAATACACTTTTAGTGAACTTCAGCATTACTTGGTGTAACTCTACTACCAGAGGGCAGCAAAGTACTTATAATAGTGGAATTGAGTTGAACAGGGTTGCTAAGTAGACATGCCATCTAGCCTCTGTGCTTGAGGTGAATTCTTGACAATTCTCTACACATTTCTTTCAGCATGCTGACTTTCTGTGTGCAGATGTGACAAAAGAGAACTTTTTAAAAATATTAAAAGTCTAAACTTGGACTGTTTAATAACAGAAACAGTAGAAGTGGGCACAAGAATAAATCACTCATCTTTTCATTTCAGTGCAATAACATTAATCACCTAAAAAAACCAAAAACAAATTAAATACAATTTCTCATGTGCCGCTGAGATGGACTACCACTGCTGCGCCATCTGTTAGGAGCAACTTGATCACTGAGACGCCGCTGCTGTATGAGAGTCATTATGACTGAGAAATATGATTCACTCTGAACAACTGACATTTCACACTCTCCGGTGTAATTTTTACACAGCCTGCATAACTTTTAAGAACACTTTAGATTTAAATATATGAAATGTTTCCATCCTTCCACTACACAAATATGTAAACACACAGTTTTTCCTCTGTTATTACCTATAAAATAAACAGAAACACACAATTTTTCCACACATTGACACAGCTGCAGTATCAAAATTGTAATGAAATTAGTTCATGTTGAGTGAAATCTAAGTTCTGATTTATGCTGCCTGGCATTTTTCCATGGTTACATGTTTTTTTTTATCCTTGTGAGAAGTTTAAGCCTGGAACACCATTAGACCAGTCAGTTTAACATAGATGAAATATCTATAATAAATATGAATCTTTAGTCTTAACACAACTCTGGTGTAAATAAGGTTTATATGTAGTTTCAATGTTGAACTCAGATCTGTAGATTAAGTGGCATTATGTTTTTGTTTCAATTTACTTTTATTATTAAGGCTTCATCTCCCTCCAGAAACAGGGCTCCATTGATAACAAACCCCCCGAAATTCATGGATACACGAAGCTCCCATGTCTCTAAGCTAAAATTGATTGAAATAACTACCAATATATGCAGCTCTAGAAAAAATTAAGAGTCCACTGCGCTGAACTCCATTGAAAACCTCATGGTTATTCCACCGAATATTGATTTCTGAAACATTAGTATTGTTGTTTCTAAATTAATATGAACTTGTTTTTTTTTTTTGCATCATTTGAGGTCTGAAAGCACTGCATCTTTTTCACTGTGTTGACCATTTCTCATTTTCTGCTAAGTACTACTTTTTAGCTACTTTTTTCTTGGAATTTCAGAGACATGTTGTCAGTAGTTCATAGAGTAAAATAACAATGTTCATTTTACTCAAAGATATACATATAAAAACTAAAATCAGAGAAACTGCTCATTTTAAGGGGTTTCTCAATTTTGTTCCAGATGTGTTTATATGTAGAAACTTTACATTTGCAAGTCAAAGTGTTTTAATGATTTGTTGCAGTGTGGTAATATAATCCGCTCTGTAGCTCAATAGCATTCTTCTTTTACAATATATTCGTAATTATTAAGGTAAAGATAGTGGCATGTATTCACTGAATTAAATCAATGTACCTGGTGACCACTTGAGACCAAGATTTGAAGGGTTAAATAAAAAAAAAATGACATGTGCCTCAAATTTTAAATTTGAAAGAGATAACTCCCAAAGCGCTGCACCAGAGAGCTGTTAAAGATGATCTCTCCTCACATAAAAAGAGCCATCATAAAAACTTTCCTGAGAATCTTGACAGGTCTCCAGACTTCCTGGTGTGATTCTGTATTTGATGAAAAGTGCTCAGGTTTTGCTTGCATTCACAGTTTGCCTTAAAAGGTAAATCTGTGTACGTACTGGAACACCAAAGTAAGATAGGATTCAAAAAGGGCAGTCGCCTTGCAGACATAAAAAACGTAAACAAGTTGATGGGCAGTAAACAAGCAAAGTGGGGGGAAAAAAGGACCAACCTGTTGTCATGGTGCTTGGCCTTGCGTCAGAGTGGTGAATCATGTGCTGTCTGCCTTGAAGGTGACGTCATTTTATTCAGAAAAATCTGTGTAAAAAACATCCCTCAATATCTCTATTCATATTAAGTGAGCAGATCTGACTTGGTGATTTTTTTGGTCAAATTTGAAAGTGAGATATAAATAACAGTTTTGTAAAAAAAAAAAAAAAAAAACTCCTCTTGTAAATTGTAGACTGTATTTTATGGTCGGGTAGATGACACATTCATCCTCTGTGCATTTGTTGGTACAAAGTGTGCTGTCAGCAGATGATATCAGAACAGCATGAGACCATCACTATGAAAATTACATAGAAGCCATTTCCACGTAAGACAATTGAACTTCTCGGCTTGACATTAGCATGCTGTCGAGCAGCCACTGTGTCGCTGTTCAGTTGTCAGGGTAGGTGGAGGAACAGTAAGCAATCAAAAACAAAACATTCAAGAAAATACAGTATTTTACAGCAGAACCAGATTTTAGAAGGAAACACTGTTTTTGTTGTTAAGTGTGTAGCTGAGTTTAAAATGTTAAATACTTCCTTATGCAGCACAAATTATTTGCAGCATTTTCATTTTCAGAAAGAAACTTGTATAGTTTTGCAAACTACAACCTCATAACAACATATTCTTTAAGTATGATGACCCAAAATAGTGCACAGTCACTTATAATGAATTACACAAATGGTCAAGAAAGTGTTACAGTGATATCACAGTGCCTTGCAAAAATGTAAAATATATTTTTGTATTCTATATTACAAAAATATATTTTTATAATATATTTTTGTATTTTTGTATTAAAATATATTTTTATAATATATTTTTGTAATATATCAACAATATCAACATTGTTGTTGATAGAACAATGTAAAGTGCTACGTTATTCTGCTGTGAAAAAAGATGATACAAAATAATTACAAATAAATATCTGAAAAGTGTGGTGTGCATTTGAATTCAAAGTCATTGTCTTGTATCTTGGTAACTATAGCATTTTTGCAAATTTTTCTAAACTCTTCCATCCAATCTGACAGAGTTCCACTTCAGACAAACATGGATAAGCATTTGTAGATTTTGGACTTGGATGTTGGCCTGTATTTAAACTAGGCAATGTAACAGAATATGCTCTATGTTAGGGCTGTATGTTACTAAAAGAATTAACTTGTATTTTTACCTATGCATTGTTCCATCAAATCGGAACAGATTCACTGTCATGCTCAAAAGAAACACACTCCCTCAGCATAATGAGGGCTATTTCCTTGTTTCATTGTGGGGATGGTGTGTTTACTGTGACATGCAGTGTAATTTTTTCTTCCTAGTTTTCGTCGTCCCCTACATTTCTTTCAATATTCAGTATCTTTTCACCCTGCTTCTAAAAATAAGTTTCAATGGCTGACCATGTTTTGGGAAGTTTACTGTTGTGCTATGCTCTTAACATTTTAAGATGCTGCCTCACAAAGTAGTCAATGAAATGCTCAAACTTGGGATGTTCGTAACTTGGTTGAAATTTCTCCACAACTTTCTCCCTGAGCTTTCAGCTGTGTTTACTGGTCTTCATGCTGCTTGTTTACTAACATTTCCTATCACATTGGTTCCCAACTCTGGTCTTCAAGGACAAAGTCCTGCAACCATTTGAACTGACATATTTAAAACATGTAGGAAATGGGGGGGCAGTGGGTCAGCTTTGAGAACCACGGCTCTCACAAATCTCTAAAGGTTTCACAGAACTCAGCACCAGTTCACAACAAATGTCATCTAAAGGCACTTTACTCAAAAATAATTTCAATTTCATCACACATACATTCCAATTGATCCCAGAGATCAAATATTAATGTTGTTGACTGTCTTTCAGAGCTTCTCTACTTTTCTGGGTTCCCTGTCTGCCCACTTTCCGGTGCTCACTTACAGCTCTCCTAGAAAAGCCTGTCTTTCCTCAGAGGCTTTGTACAACCAAAAGTTGTTATCCAGCCGGCAGCATAACGCACTCCATGTTCCTTCTAAAGTCTTTTCTGTCCATGATGGACGCTGCCCTAAAAAGAAACCTGGATCATCCACTGCATATGCACTTTCCCACACCGTTAATAAACTACTTGCCGTTTTGCATCCTGAGTAGCTGAGCGATTTCTACATGTGGGTCAAGAAGCTTGCAAAGGCATGAGAGCGAGGCATACCCATGCTCCAAAGTTATGTAGGAAAACTTAAATGGATCTGTCTTTCACTTCAGCCTGGCTCCAATGAAATGGATAAAAAAAATTTAAAAAAGATTTTTGATCGGTTGTTTATTTTGCGCTTTAAAAAAATATAAGTCATGCCTACTGTGCACATTATGCCTCCAGGATTTAGTGCTAAATTTCATAAAACCTCATTAAATTTTCACATGTATTCGAAATTTGAGCACATTTCGTAAAAGTATTTTTCGTACAAAATAATAAGCTTTTTTATAAATTATAGCATATACCTAAGATGTAAGACATGAAAGGTTAAAAAGAAGCTACGTAGCAAAATAATTTTCACCCTAGCATAAATTTAACATGTAATTTAAGTAAAGGAGATACTACTATTTAGATTAATAAAAGAACATATTATGTGAACATTCATTATGTATTTCCTCAAAAACATCAAAAACCTCATGAAACCAATTTTATGCAAACACCTCATACAGGGCCAAACACCCCATAATTACATTGAGGCTTAAACTGTAGCTTCTATGCTCCCTCAAAAAAGGGTGTAAATACTGTGGAACGGCTAAGTAGAGGTATGGAATCTGTGTATTAGTTTAATGAAATTTTAAATGGGATTTTCCCCTCCAGTTAACCATTCGCTATTTTGTGTTGGTCTTTTACCAAACTCCTAAGAAATATATTGACATTTGTGGTAAACGCAGAAACACTTTGTGGGTGGGAATGCTTTTAAAATATGCTACTTCAGGAATTAAAAATGTAAAAATTCTCTTACTATGCAAAGATTTTGCTACAAAATTCATATTTCTTTTTGTCTCCATCTGTTTTTCAGGTTCTTTTTTCCCAGCACTGAAACCATCGGAATCTGTGTTTAAGTTTATCTTTTGGCTGGGATACTTCAACAGCTGCATCAACCCAGTGATCTACCCCTGCTCCAGCAAAGAGTTCCAGCGGGCGTTCACTCGACTCCTGAGATGCCAATGTCACCAAAAGAGGAGGGTCCTGCGCCGCTTCTATGACCAGAGGTGGAGAACAGCTGTGAAGGGAATGACCAGGGATCAGATGAGGGACTATACTGCTGGCTATCCAATGCACGAATCTTGTGGAAGATCATTGATACACACGAGGAAACATTGCTCCCTGGGGTTAAAGAAATTGAGCCTTTTTTCACCCCTGCAAAAGTCCTCCTTCCAGTTGAAAGAAAAAGTGAACGATCTGTCCAATAAAATCAAAGGAGGAACAGGAAAAGGCACCCCACCTGCCCTGGGCGAGACTGATGCAGTGGAAACAGTTTCTATGGGGATTTACAATTCCTGTGAGCAGAGCAGCTTTCAGTTCTACGATTTGGCAGAGTGTTACGGCCTTAAAGAGACTGACATTTAGAGAGCCTCTGAGGACACTGAGCTATTTTCAAAGGACCACACTGCTCCGTCTCCCCTGACACTGTGAAGAGTCAGGAGAGACTTCTATGATCAGAAAATACAAAGAACGGCAAAACTAAGAGTAAAGTCTTGACACCAGCACAAACTGGACTTAATCTTTGTTTCATTGCAAGATGTGTTTATTATGTACACAATGTGGCTAAAAAGTACAGTTTTGACACCCTGGATTTACATTTTGTCATTTTAACACACGTTCATGTTCCTCAGCCCACAATGTGGGCGTTAGTCTGTGTTGATGTATTTTGCTAAATTATATTTCTGACAGCCTCCTTGTGTTCAATTATTAGGCAACTGATGATGTGTGTAATGCAACTGTGACATCAATGAGTAAAAAAAAAATAGGAGGATCAAAAATCTTTTAACTGCTTGGAGAAAGTGTAAGCATAAAAGTCAAAAGTGCAATTGTTATTGTTGATTCAAATTTTGGAGTATAATATATCGGAAATATTATATTCCTTCCAAAATGTTTGTAAAGTTTATCTTCTGTTACATTTGTAGGGCAACCTGACATAAATATGTACATCAAAATGTAATTTGCCCTGCCAAGTGATCGCGAATGTGAAATAAATGTGCTTCTTTGTGTTTTGTTATGTAATGTTTTTGTCAGACGTAAAGCAAAATAAAAGGGGAGAAAAAAAAATTGAGAAAAATATTTCTATGCTTGACAAAAGAACACACTGTTAAATAAATTCACTGCATTTAGAAAACATCACTGTTTGAGTTGGACCTTTTTCTGCATAAGATCATTCATATACTTTTTTTAATTAAAGGTTATGCTTTGTATGTTCTATAAATCATTCGTAAAAACAACCAATTAAATGTAAATTCTCTACACACTTTATATGGCTGCGCACAACTAATTTAGTTGGAGTTGATATCTGTTCAACAGGTTACCGTTTTGTCCTAAAGAGCTATTTCACCGTTTTAATGAGAATCTTTATTACGATTGTGTAAACAATAAATGTCAGCACAGAAATAAAACAATGGCTAGTGAAAATTAAGAATAGCCATCAAATGTAAAAATAAAACCTTCACATTCAGTGTCTAGGGGCTTTCCATAGACATAGGGGAGTTATGGGCCATGGAAGGATGGGCTGTGTCAGCTGGCCTTTTTGCAAGAACGGCCACAGTGTTTATCTGTGTGCAGCCCCTGTCCCCTTATCCATTCACTTACCTACTTTCCAACAAGATCTGTATTCAGAAAATTTGAGAGGTTTTGGAGAACACAATAAGGAGTATGTTGTGTTTACTCAGCCAACAAGTTTGCTGGACCCCCATCTGATGGGATCTGATGACATCTGTTGGTAGCAGATCCCACTGCACAATCCAGATTGCTGGTATTTGCCTAAAATTCAAAGATAAATACAGAGGATAAATAAGGGTAAGAAAAACTAGACACAGCCAAAACAGGATATATTTTTAGAGGTGTCTCATATTTATTCACTCATTTCAGAAAAAAAAAAAAAAAAAACTTTTCAAAGCTTTTTACCAACTCGTGTCAGAAAAGTCATCCGCAGCCATATGTTGATTCCACTTTCACAGCTTGCAGTTACATGAAGCATCACTGGCAGCCAAAGTGACAGCCTGCCCAGACTCCTAATTGTGAACTGACAGCTTTGATCCTGTTTTAACTATGATATGACTCTGAGTAAGGCTCAGTGTTAATAAACAGACTGCAGCTGGTGGCTGACTATTTTGAGAAGGACTAATTTGCAGTGCAATCTGGGCACTCAGTGTCTAGGATTAAACTACAATTTACATTAGGAGGCTGGATGCAGAGGAACACAGACCTTCAGGTTATGTTTTCGAAAGACTTTTTTTTTCCACTGACTACCTTACTGCATTTAGAACGCATGCGTTCTAAATGTTGAACGCATGTAGAAGTAGCATCACACAAGACCACATTCTGTTTTGGAAAGCTTGAAATTAATTATACAAGCTTTTTAAAAATCAATCAATCAAGTTTATTTTATAGCAACAAGCCAGTCATAAACATCATAAACACACCATGTCAATAACAGTCACAGACATTGCATTTTGTCAAGTGACATCATTAAAAACATCAATACACATCAAAATTAATGTCCCGTTAATGACTATTAACTTTAATCAGTATGTTTAAAATGTACATGTATCTTGTGTACTAATTTAAAAAAATTGAATGAGAAACAAAAGCTGTCCTTAAAACACAACAAATAAACAAACAGATAAATTAGAGACTTCCTCTTTTTTCACAACACACTGAGTTGCTTTTCAGGTTCTGATGTGAGGCTGACAGAGGGAGATATAAGGAAACTACAATAGTGTAATACTCAATGTGTGCAATGGTAAGCATGATCAACTGAAACTATTCATAAGAGAAACACAGAAGTTTTTTACTGTTCACATTTAGAAAGACAAAATGACAGTTTGAAGCCTGTTCTTTGAAAGGTTTGTTTACAAGACTAATTGCTTTCAGTGGAAGGACTTTAATTAAAGTTTAATTAACATTTTTAAGGGTTAGGCAGCATCTGTGGAGACAGACATTTTTTATGGGGGTGGCCAGGCTGGGTCTGCTGCCCTCTCAGGGGTCTGGCGAGTGCACTGGAGTTTAATTTTTGCTAGTAATATTTGTATTACAACCCAGAAGTTTTGCTCTTAAGAGACTACATCAAACATATACAGATACCTTAATTTCACAATGACTCCCTATATTAGTTTTTCTCTTTCTTAGAATGCGACAACTCCATTCCAGACGATATTCCAGGCAGACACACCTTGCAGCTGAGAAACATGAGGAATGCCCTACGAAAGCAGCGATTGAAAAATCCATACAGGAAGGGATTTAAAGATGAGTTTATATATCCCAACCAGAGAAAAACATCCCAGATGACCCCTTCGGTGGTGTACTCAATGAACGGATCTACAATGTTGACAGTGAAGAAAGGCATCCAGAAAATCAGAAAAACTCCCATTATGATACCTAAAGTTTTTGCAGCCTTTCCTTCCCTCTTCATAGTGTTGCGGTGTCTTTTTTTCTTGCTCGAGTCTTTGCCCACACCACCAGCCATTTGGCTTTCCATGGCACTTATCTGCTTGGCCTGTCGCTTTGCAGCTTTGAAGATCTTCCAATATGCCACTAGCATAACAGCCATAGGCAAGTAAAAGGCTACCAAAGAGGCCATGACAGCATAAACACGGCTGACCAAGAACACACACACGTCTGAAGGAATAAACATGTCAACATCAGCAACGTGAAGATCTAGCATTATGGGGCCAAATGAAATGAGCATAGGAACAGTCCAACAAATGGCAATGAGGAGAGCTACATGACTGTTGGACATCTTTAGGGAGTAAACCAAAGGGTTGCAGACTGCATAATATCGATCAAAGGCAATGCAGCTGAGATGGAATATAGAGGCAGTACACAGCATGACATCAAGGCTGGAGTGAAGCCTACAAAAAAGAGAACCAAAGTACCAACATCCCTCCATGGTCCGAATCATGCTAAAAGGCATCACCAACAGCCCAACAAGGCAGTCAGCCACTGCAAGGGACAAAACAAAAGAATTTGTGGGAGACTGTAGCTGTTTAAAGTAGGAAATAGACAAGACAACCAAGAAGTTTCCCACAACAGTGCAGCCTGTGCCAACTGAGAGGAAGGCATACAGGAAAATCCGCGAGATCTGGCTCCTCGGTGTGGTGCATGATGGTAGTTCAATATGAAGAGAAGTGTTGTCATTTCCAGGCCATGCCAGGCTGCTGTTCTCCATGGTCTGCTCAAGCCTGTCAAAACACACATTCAGATGTGAATACAGAAGCACCTGAAAAATACCTTCACAAATTTTTTATTTTACATTAGCCAAAATATGGGCTTTGGCCCCATATTGCCTTAAACTCCATAAAGCATCTATGTAATATTGTGAGGAGGAAGATGAGAAAACCAGCCAATAAAGCAGATCAGCTGAAGACCAATATTAAAGCAATGTGGGCTTCCTTAAAACCTCCTCAGAGCCATATAATGATCGCCTCAATGTAACGCTCCACTGATGCAGTAATACCTGCAAGAAAACCTCTGGCCAAGTATGCATTGCAAATGCTCTACAGTACAAAGACATACAAATCAATAGCCTGGCATTTTTGTATTAAACTCCTTTCTACTGGTTTTATGTAATATTACAATATTTGGACAAAATAAATTTTGTTTTTTCAATTGGTGGAAAGAGCTTGGACTTTATCCTTTACTGAGATTGTGGATATAAAGTTGTCCTCCGACCCTGATCTCTATGAGCATACACAATTTTTTCAGGTCTATGTGAACTTTAACTATTTTTCTTAAGGACCCCCTGAATCCTATCAACATATCTGCATGAATGGTACAGTCACAGTTCAGTGCATGAATAGCATTGCTTTTTTAATCACAAATTTCTTTTCTTAATGTGGCTCTAGCAATTTACAGTTATTAAATATTATTTTTCCTACCTTGCAAATTGCTTTGCAAAACATAAGTGCCTAAGACATTTTAAAAAGCTAATATTTTACTAAACATTTTGTTATTTGCTTCTGGTAAGTAAAAATATATCTAAATACTTTTAAAAATCAATTTTTATCTCTTAGCTACAACATTTTCCCATTGTGGGTAATTATAGATACAGCTTATGGATAATACAGAAACAGGAATAGACCATACAAACATGTTTCAAGCATCAATTAAAACAACTATATGTCTCCTTTTAGTCAATGGTACTAAGAATAGCAATCAAGCTAATTCATATATACTATATTTATATTGTTTCCATTAGGTTGTAATCTAAAGTAACTCACCTGAACAGAAGAGAGATGATCATCTGCCCTCACGTCTGTTCCATAGTAAAATGCTCTATCACCCTTTGTTTCATCCAGATGACAGAGGTGGGAGGTGGGTTTTGATGAATGCACGCAACAATAACTACCATGACAAAATACACTCTGCCAACAACTCCCTTGCCAAATCAATTCAAATTATTATAAAAATGACAGCTGAGGGACTTAGAATTTTAAATGCTCTGATGAAACAGTCAGTTATTTGTTGTATGTTGAAAAAACAGTGTAGCATCCAAGCATAGAACTAAATTGGACAGTATTATTAATAAAGAGGTTAATTACAGAGGAATTTAGAATTTAAGCTTACAAATAGGATTCATTAGGATTTTTTATTGTCATACCAGTGTGGGTTTATGGTACAAAATTTGTACTCAAATTGCTTTTAAGAAAACTAATTCACACTGAAGAGGATAACAATAACAAATGCCATTTTAAATTAACTTTTAGACTTATTCTCAAATATTTGCAACACAAAATACTTTGATATTTTGCTTTGTGCATTGCAAAAGATGGCACTGCCACTGAAAATAGGACCAAAGACGTGAAAACTTTCTATAGTTTTTTGAAAAGTTTTCTTTGTGACAACGATAATTATAGAATTTTGTGCTTTGTGAGTGACTTTGCCACTTCTAAATTGTTGGGGCCTGCCATAGCAAAGCATAGGAAAGCATTGAAATGAATTCAATGCCTCCAAGCAATGTATGGAAGGCACCTATTACTCTACACCTCAAAATAACTGCAACTTCCTTTCACTGTTAACGCGACCCCTGCATCACTGTGTATCAAACATGCGCTGGAACTCGGCATGTAACATAATTAGCGTGACATAATTAGCCAAAAACAAGCCAAATTCAAATCAAATTCTAACTGTTCACTGTTTTGTGTCAGAGTCAAAACAGAGAATTTTGTCTCCCCCTCTCTGTCTCACTCACACATGACAGTTTTCAGAGAGGATTAATCGCTATAGCAACAGAACACTGATGAGGGCAAAGATGTAGGGAACTACAGAGATGGCAGAACATTCAGTCCTACAGAGGAGGCCAGAGCTTCCAGTTAGAACTACAGAGAGACCACCTTGGCGGGAAACTTTCTACAGACAAGTATATATGTTTTATAATATATTTACCACCAATGACAAAAAAAATTAAGAAATCTTGTGTTTTTTTGAACAATAATAATATTTGTTGTTAATCTGGTGCTAAGAGATGAACGTATTTCTGGTAACCAAGTGTCACAAAGTAAACATCAGATTTTTACTTTTGCAAAAAAATTTACCAACAGTTAATTTCCTCTTTCTAAGCAAATGAGCAGTATTTCAAAAGAGCTTATGTTTTATAAACAATAATATCCCTTGTAATTAATTTGGTAGAAAGAGATGAGTTTTTTTTCTTCTGGTAACGAACTGCCACGAAGTATAAATTAGATTTTTACTTTTGTGCTGAATGTCTGTTTTACGGAGCCCCTAAGGGGACATGGAGAAAAAAAAAAAGGAAAGAAATCCCGATTTATTATCTCGAGATCCCAAGATCCCAACTTAGTTTCTCGAGATCCCGCGAAAAAAAAAAAAAAGTCGGGATCTCGAGATAAAAAGTCGGGATCTCGAGATAATAACTCGGGATCTCGAGATAATAACTCGGGATCTCGAGAAAGTAAGTCGGAATTTCGTTCCTTTTTTTTTTTCTCCATGTCCCCTTAGGGGCTCCGTACTGTTTTATAATATATTCACCACCAATGATAAAAAATTATTCTTTTCATTTTTCTGAAAAATTCACCAACTGCACAATTCTTGTTAAGTAAGATAAGTAGTACTTCAAAAGTGCATAATAAATCTTGTGTTTTTTGAACAATAACAGTATTTCTTAATCTGTTTCCAAGAGATGAGCGTGTTTCTGGTAACCAAGTGTCACGAAGTAAACATCCAGATTTTTACTTTTGCAAAATTTACCAACTGTAAATTTCCTGTCTAAACAGATGAGCAGTATTTATGTTTTATAATCAATAACATGACTTGTAATTAATTTGCTATAAAGTAATGAGGGTTTGTTTTTCTTGTAACAAATTGCCACGAAGTATAAATTAGATTTTTGCTCTTGTGGTGAATGTCTGCTTATATTCTCCACCAGCGACAAACCCTCTCCCCAAAAAAAACACTTTCACTTTTCTGCTAAATTCACCAAATGCAAAATTTTTGCCAAGTAGTATTTCAAAAGAACAGACGAAATCTTACATTTTTTTGAACAATAACATTATTTCACTGGCAATCTGTTGCTAAGAGATAAACGTGTTTTCTGGTAACCAAATGCCAAGAAATACACATCTGAGTTTTATGTTTGCAAAATTTACTAACTGCAAATTTCCTGTGTCTAAGCAGATAAGTAGCATTTCAAAAGAGCTTATGTTTTAAAAAAAACATTATATCACTTGTTATTCATTTGTTAAGAGATAAAAAATTTTTTCTGGTAACGAACTGTCACGAAGTATAAATCAGATTTTTGCTTTTGTGTTGAATATCTGCTTATGGGCTTCCATACTTATGTTCACCACCAATGATGAAAAAAAACAACATTTTGCACTTTTGCCAAATTCACCAAATGTACAATTCTTGTTAAGTAGTGGTATAAGTTAAGCAGTACTTCAAAAGAGCTGAAGAAATCTTATGTTTTTTTTGAACAAAGCAATATTTGTTGTTAATCTGTCGCTAAAAGATGAGCTTGTTTTCTGGTAATCAAGCGCCACGAAGTAAACATCTGATTTTTACTTTTACAAAAGTACAAATCAGAAGGCAATGCATGAAAATTAGCACAGGCATTCCTAATGTAGCTAATGCCCACATTAGCAGTAGCCTTTTCCCTAAAATAAACTTTAGTAATTTTTATTTATTAGCCATGTTTAGCACACTGAATGAAGGAAGTCAATGCAATATAAGATGTTAAACCCCACTCTATTTTTTAAATGGAGTTTAAGAAATATTTAAACTCTATTTCTAAGCTTAAATAGAGTTGCTTTTAAGAAAACTAATCCATACAGAAAAGAATAACAATAACATTTTAAATTAACTTTGGGACTTATTCACAAATATTCCCAACACAAAATACTTTGCTTAGTGCATTGTAAAAAATGGCACTGACACTGAAAGTAGGACCGAATATGTGATATATTGTTTTTCAAGCAAGTTAATTGTGGCTTACAAAGATAATTGTAGAATTCTGTGCTTTGTGGGTGACTTTGCACTTGACCTCACAAATATGACAATATTTGGATAAACTCACCATAGGGCATGGTGTTTGCTATTATTATTTTTTAATGCCTTGGAATCAACATATGAAATTCTTTATCATTAGTGACAGTCTACTATAGTTTAAGAAAACAAATCTTTAAATTTTTTTGTGTTTTGATTGAAAAATTTGGATGTAAAAATGTGTTCTCAATTTAATTAATAAGCTACATCACAGTCACTTGCTTGCCACAGGTGCTAGCATATCATGAATGCATAAAGAATTTGAAGGCTGCTCAGTCATCAGGTTACTCCATGACCAGAAATGGCTTTGGTTGGTAAAAAAGAATCTAAAATGCATCCAGGTAAATATTAAGATGAACGTTTTCTTGGAAAAGAATTTGCTTGTAACAATATTGGCTGTAACTAATAGGCTTCCACAGATTTTAGACTTCAGGACACAATTAATAACATGAATAGAATGTTTTCGTCTAAAAGGGAAAAATAGTATTTTGTTTTGAATGTGGATTCATATTGTATGTGGGGTTCTAACTTCAGATCTAATTCGATGCTTCAGTATTTTGCAGCAAAATCTCAGAATATTTCTAAAACCAAAAACTGAGAAGGTCTTATGGAAATATCTGAAAACAATTCTGAGGTATTTTTTTCATAGGTGCAAAAGAGCTCTTGTCATCCTTTTCATGTGTGCCAGGGTTCAATGGACCTAAAACAATCCAGCTGAGCTCCTGGGTGTCAGCCAGTGACAACCGCTTTTCAAGTGTGGCAAATATATTCTAATTAAACATGGGGGAATTTTTAATCAGGGCTTGAATAAAAGTCTCAATAGCTAATTTTTTGTATTAACAAACCAGTCATTCACATGAGTAGAACAAGTGTGCTCTACAGGCAAGGCAGCATGGTGCACATGTGTTCATGAAATGAGAACATGTTGATTCTAGTGCATTGTTGAATTCAATAGAAGACAAATAAGGTGACCTACCTATGATTACTCATGTAATTATAAATAGCCCTCAGTGATGTTTGTAAAAAATAAATGTGCCCCAAAAAACCGGAGCAGACACAGAAGTTCCTATTACTTCATTTGACTCTGTCTGTCAGTGTGCAACCCTATCCCATCTCAATGACAGGAGATAAACGGTTTTTCTGTAAGGATAAGTTGTTTCTCTGCTATTAACACATTTACCAGTGAGTGAATAAGGATGATTGCCAGCTCTAAGACCCTCCTCATGGTTCTGATTGGTTGTTACTGTGCTTTGTTTTAAACAAATAACAATATGGCACTATTTTATTTATAGTATCTCATGGTGGCGGAGATTAACTGTCTCATAGCAAACTGTCACGAAATGGTGACAGCTTAACAACTATAAACATATTTTTTTATTAAAGTTATACACTGCAGCTTGAATAAAATGAAACTACATAGCATTTTTTGAGAAACCTGAATTTTTTTGATGGTTATTTTGCATGTTGTTTGTTGGGAGAGACGTTTGTTTAAGACATAACTAACAAAAATTAAGCGACTTATTTGCAAGCAGTATACGGACTGTTGCATGTAAAATCTACTAGAAGTAAATATTGTGCTGGTATCAGTATTGGAGTATAAAAATAAAAATAAAAATTGTTCTAAAATGGTTTGCTTTTGATGAGTCCGATAGACTCCAGCCTTGCAGTTCCATTTCAACCTTACACAAACAGACATAACCAAAGAATAAATTGATTTTCAATCAGCTTATTGCACCAAAGAGTTAAGAATATAAAAACATGTTTCCACTGAGACTCTTTAAATGTCTATAATTTGAAATTATACACATTTCTGGTCTATTCTATATACAGAATAGACCAGGGTTTATTTGCTTATTGCGAGGTAACGCGCAAAAGAAAAAAGAAAAATCCCCATGATCCTTAAGGGTTTCTGTAGTATAGCACCTGTAACGCTCACAACAGAAGACCCAAAATTTGATCCAGCACACAAAATGGAAGTAAAGGATGGTTTATTGATGATGGGGGTATGGGACAATCAACAACTGGAACAGGAACCACTGAGGGACTGTTTCTAGCCACTAACCTGAGAAACAGGTTAGTGGCTAGACAGGGTCGTGTCCAGAAAACAGAAGCCAGTGATTATCCGGCATGGGCTAAGCAGAGCGGGCAGGTCCGCAGGTCCACAGGGCAAAACGTGGTCAAGATTGTGGTCAGGCAAACAGAGGAACTGCTGGATATCTACTCACACCAAAAGAGCTTTCAAAAATCTGGCACTGTCTGCCTGTCTGAGGCTGAATATAACTGGTGGAGAGCAGGTGGATGGAATGAACCTGATCGCACTGCAGCAGTCGTGTGCAGGTGGCTGAGATGAACTTGATTGCAGTGGTGAGGGCCGAGGAGGGAAACAGAGCAGGAAGACAAACCAGAATCATAACAGCGCCAAGTTTTTGTGGATAGGAAATAAAAAAAAGTAAGCAATAAAAAGTGGTCTGAATACAAACAATGTATTTAATCAAGATCAAAAAACATAATATGCAGTTATAAGATGCTCAGAATTTAAGAAAGTTTAAAGCATGTACCATTAAACTCCAAACCAAAAAACTCCTTCATATTGTAGCATTTTTCTTTGTAGGCTTTCAAAGTCTTTTGAGCAGTATCTAAAGTCAATGTATTTTTAATGGGAAAATATCAAATGGAAGGGAAGAATATATTTTTGAGTGAATATACATTTTTTTAGATCTCCATTAGATTTCAACGAACTGATTGTTTCCTCAAATAAATGTGCTTCCTAAGTTTCGTGCTTAGTCTTTGCCCCAAATGAATTGTGCTTCAAATCAAATAATAATGACAAGGAGTAATGTAAAGTGTAAGGGCTTTAAATAATGTTTAACTATTACAGATAACATCAGAAAACATCCATTATATTTGGCACAAGGCAGCCCTCTGCTGGTGTGTCCAACCTACTACATGGCATGGTAATTAGAAATCCAGCTTTTTTGCTCATGAACACTGAAACTCTTTAGATAGAGCAAAACAAATTGTGCACAATTATGCTATTTCAATCATGAACACTGTTTCAATCAATCAATCAATCAATCAATCAATCAATCAATCAATCAATCAATCAATCATCTATTGTCAATATCTACTTGTCCTTTCAGGTGTTGTGTTTCTTGTTTCTCTCTTGTAGCGTTGTAAAGGCAGCTCAATTCACTTCAATGGGCAAGGTAGTCAAGATCTTTTTTCAGAATTTCAATTCCAAACTGTTTTGGGCTTTTTTTGTTTTGCTTTTAAAGTAATTCCTTTTGCAGTGGGCTTTCAGTCCATGTTAATGCAGGGCTCATAACACTGCTGGTAACAATAAAGGACACTCTGCATAAAGCATCTTCAAGCCTTATGCTTTTGGTCTTTTGTTGATTTTCTTATTTTGAATCAAAATGTGCATCTCTGGAGCACAGCACTCCAGAGTAAAAGCTTTTATGTTATCACCTACCTGATCTGTAAGATGGATGGTCATTGCATTTGTGTTTATACTTTAATAAAACAGTTTGGCCAAACAAATGGAGAAAATTAAAACATCTAAGCATTTTATCAAGGGATGGATTCATTGAGGAAGTTACAATGCCATTACATCATCATCTGCACTTGTTCAAATGGTTTAAAGGAAGAGCAACCTTAATGAATATGAAGTAAAACAAATCATATAAAAAATCTGGCATGTAAAAGCTATAAATTATATTGATAATCCTACAGGACCTAAGCAGAAAATATTTTCAACATCACACTGCGTCAAAAAAGCAATATTTTTTTATTAGTATGTAATATTCTGTTTTCAACTATCGGTAACAAATTTGATCAAAAATAAACTTTATAATAGTTACATCTGTAAAGAAGCCTTGTATACAGTACTCAGTTTCAATCTCAAAGTAAATCTAAAGGAAAGTGAAATAAAATAATGCCAACATAGATCTTTAAAGGTAACAGTTTATTACATTTTTGATCAATAGTAGAATTAATCTTTTGCATTTTGTTAACATGCATAAAATACTCAACAGAAATCATTAAAAGTTACTTATTTCTT
Source organism: Phalloptychus januarius (assembly GCA_902982915.1). NCBI lineage: Eukaryota > Metazoa > Chordata > Actinopteri > Cyprinodontiformes > Poeciliidae > Phalloptychus > Phalloptychus januarius. The sequence continues at coordinate 717,800 of CADWAE010000297.1, forward strand.
ACCACAAATAATTGTGTCAGGACATTACAGTCTACTAACAACTTACACAGCATAGTAGTTTAAATTAAATAATCTTCATAATAAGCTTATTTTTTCATTCTTTTCATAGCATTATGCACCATACTCCACTGACCACATTGAGACTCTTTGGGAAACAAATGGATTTAAATAAAAAAATTATTTTGCTGATTCATGAATTACATTTATCAAGACATATATCACCCAGGATAATTTAGACATTTGTATTTTTACATAAAAGGTATTACTGAATAAAATCAAAGAAATAATTAAAAAACAAAAAAAATACACATGTTGATTAGTAAATTAAATAGGGCATGCCAATTTGCTTTCTCAATCTGTGACCCACAGGACACATCTTTTTACCATATGTGGTAAGTTTCACAGTGTGCCTGTGTTATGTCAAACTTAAATATTAATGCATGCCTGCTTGCATCAAATGACAATGCAGATGCTTTGAGTACTATGAGTTGATCAGCATCTGTGCCACAGCCACCATGATTAGCGAGAAGAAAGTCAAACTTCCCATTGTGGGTTGAGGAGGACCGCCTGATTCTGTTGATTTGAAAATATTAAAAACAGAGTTAAATATTTTAGTGAGAAAATTCTTTACAATTGTATTACAAATTCCACATATGACTTGAAAGAATGCATGTGTGTGAAATGTTTTTTAACTTTTTTATTGCTAATATTTTTGTTTAGCATTACACTTTGTAATTTTAAGGTAAACTCTTTGTTGTACTTCAACGTCTGCATCTCTTGTAACTTACCTAAAAGCAGGCTGCCAGATAAATAGTCCAGTATGTTAGACTTAAGAAGCTCTCTTTCCAGCAGTGCCTGAGCATCGTTTAAAGTAGGAAGAACAGAGGTGCTTCTGAACACTAGAGTCATGTTGACTATCACAGATCCATTCCTTAAGTAGAACAAACAAAAAAATCCATTTATAGCACCTTAAAAAGCAACCTAATGACAAAACATCAATGAAATATAGACAGTGTTAGTAATATAGTCTTACTTGAAGGAATTGACGCGTGAGCGACTGTAACCAGTAAAGAGGCCAAGGCAAATTCTGTTAATCTGAAAGAAAATTAAAATGTTAAATCTGCACTGGTAGCACCCAGTAAATGTGCTACTTTTATAGTGACATTTGTTCCCATTATATTGTAGCATTTACTTTAAAGGTCTTTAAATACATCCTATTATTTAACTTTGGCAGTCTTATTACACAAAGTGGTTATAATGTAAAATAAAATTACCTCTTTGACCACAGTTGAAGCCAATTGGAGAAATGCTGCTGAAGTGATGTCGGCTAAATCTGACTGAAAAACCCGGTTGAGGCCAAATCTCATGAAAAGAAATCCCTCAGTGGCAGATGGAGGATCTGTGGGTGCTGCAGTTGTAATCGTGGTTGGTGCTGGAGTAGAAGTTGTAAAATTAGTAACAGTTATTTGTTGACAAGGCAAATTTACAGTAACCTAGATTAGGCCAAAAGACATTAAAAGCAAAAAATTAATGAACGAATAAATTAAGCACAATTAACAAGAAGTAACATACTTGTGGAAATTGAATTTACAAATGAAAAAAATAGGATATCTCTCGTTGTTTCATTAAAAAAATAAAATGATGGACACAAACAGGTTTGGACTATAAGAGAGAATAAATTATCTGATGTAGACTCAATGAATTTTCATGCTTCTGGTTTTCTATTTAGTAAAGTCATGCTAACTTCTGGTGAAGCTATCTAGAAGTAATGTGAATGCTATGTAGTGCCTGTGATGCTGATGTCATGGTGACTGTAGTGAGTAATGAAGTTAAATTAGTGAAAAATACAATAAATTATCTTGCAAGCTTAATGCTTGGTGGAAATCATGAATTGTTATTATTATTATTATTATTATTATTATTATTATTATTATTATTATTATTATTACCAAAAATAAAAATAAGTCTTTGACTTCAAAGGTTGCATGATGGAATAAACCAAGCTTAGCATCTGTGGTGCTTTTAAGAATTATCTTATAAATCATGACAAAAAAATCTCATCTGCAGCTTTGAATCTGCTGGCACTGGAGTTGTCACTGGAGTAACTGGTTATGTTGTTGACATTGAAAAGATGACATTATTATTATTATTATGATTATTATTATTGATTTAATTATAACCGTCATAAATAAACACCATTTAAAACTTTAACATTTCCTAGATGCCTATAGGTACTTGCCAAATATCTGCAGTGCTTTTAATATTTATCTTCCAATTTAATACTTGCTTTGTTCAATTAGAAAAGAATATCACCTGTTGTCAAAGTTGTTGGAGATGTTTGGGTCGCGCTGGTTACTGCTGTCGTTGCATTGGTTGGAGATGTTTGGGTCGCGCTGGTTACTGCTGTCGTTGCATTTGCTGGAGGTGAAGTCACATGGGAAACCGCTTGATTAGAAACCGTAATCAAGAAGTGGTATTCTATTTAGTAAAGTCATACTAACGACTGGTAAAGTTTCCCTCATATTATATATATATCTATATTATTATTATCACAAAAACAATAACAGTCTTTAAGACTTCAAAGGTTTAGGGAAGGAATAAACCAAGCAAGCTAGTTGTAGCTGGAGTAACTGGTTGTGTTGCTGATTGTGTTGACAATCCTGTCGCTGATATTGAAATGATCATATTTGCTATTATTATTATTATTACTATTATCAAAAGTAAACCGTTTATGAAGTCTTTAAGTCTTCAAAGGTTGAGGAAGAATAAACCAATTAGCATCTGTGGTGCTTTTAATAATTATCTTAGAATTCATGAAAAAAGATCTTTTCTATTCAGTTGGAAAACAGCATCAACTGTTGGCAGAGTTGCATTGAGTATATGTAAAAAAATCATCTTGTTTCTCTTTTCTAGAGGAAGTTAAACTGTAGGAAAGGGTTGTGTCTTGTAGTTACCTGTTGAAATCACAGTTGGAGAAATAGTCGTTTCCGAGACTCCTGCAAAAAGACAAAAGACATCAGTGCATGTGAAACGGGTTTTAGTATAAATTCAACTCCAATTGTTCATCTATTTTATGTAACAAACAACCAGATGAAAAAATAAACTCTTACTTGTCACAAAGACACTCGTTATGTTCAGTGTGAAGTTCAAGCTGGCACTGTTGTTCACCAGAGTGTCTGTAACAGCTTGAGGGTCTGGCACAGAGCTCGCATTTGCAAATATTACATCAGAGTCGACGACAATTGAACCTCGTCTGCAAAAAGGAAATTATTATTGAGGTTTTTATTTCTAACAAATATCACAAAACAACCCATTATCTGATATTCTGAATGTTTCATTATAAAAATTTTTATTTGGGCACAACTGCCCAATGATTAGAGTCACACAACAGAAGAAAAATGTTTGAAAAGTTTACGGTGATCATATGAACATCAGTATATTTCATTAGAATTTTTTCTATTACCTCTTTAAAAACAATTCCTTGACCAACATTGATATTTACCTGAAAGCTCTGATCAGAACTCGCAGAAAAAAACTGAATTTCTTGCTAAAGATGGCATTCAGCTGAAGAATAAAAAAATAATAAAGTAAGTCAGGGGACACAGTTGATATTCACAAAGAATGTTTAGTTAACAAGTGTAATTCTTTTACACATGCTGATCTCGTTATTGTATATTGATTTAGTCTGGTTCAATATATACTTCAATTATGAGACTACAAAAAAAATCAATTACGCTTACTTGATCAGATAGTTTTGTTGACAAATTAACAAACGCTGGAGATCCGATTGTTTCCAGGCCCGGTGTAAACTCTTCTTGCAGTGTAAATCTCATCTGGAGCTTTGAATCTGCTGGCACTGGAGTTGTCACTGGAGTAACTGGTTATGTTGTTGACATTGAAAAGATGACATTATTATTATTATTATGATTTTTATTATTGAAGTTATTATAACCACCATAGATAAACGCCTTATAAGTCTTTAACATTTCATAGTTTTGCCTATAGGTACTGGCCAAATATCTGCAGTGCTTTAAATATTTATCTTCCAATTTAATACTTGCTTTGTTCAATTAGAAAAGAATATCACCTGTTGTCAAAGTTGTTGGAGATGTTTGGGTCCCGCTGGTTACTGCTGTCGTTGCATTGGTTGGAGATGTTTGGGTCCCGCTGGTTACTGCTGTCGTTGCATTTGCTGGAGGTGAAGTCACATGGGAAACCGCTTGATTAGAAACCATAATCAAGAAGTGGTATTCTATTTAGTAAAGTCATACTAACGACTGGTAAAGTTTCCCTCATATTATATATATATATCTATATTATTATTATCACAAAAACAATAAGAGTCTTTAAGACTTCAAAGGTTGAGGGAAGGAATAAACCAAGCAAGCTAGTTGTAGCTGGAGTAACTGGTTGTGTTGCTGATTGTGTTGACAATCCTGTCGCTGATATTGAAATGATCATATTTGCTATTATTATTATTATTACTATTATCAAAAGTAAACTGTTTATGAAGTCTTTAATTCTTCAAAGGTTGCAGGAAGGAATAAACCAAGCTTAGCATCTGTGGTGCTTTTAATAATTATCTTAGAATTCATGAAAAAAGATCTTTTCTATTCAGTTGGAAAACAGCATCAACTGTTGGCAGAGTTGCATTGAGTATATGTAAAAAAATCATCTTGTTTCTCTTTTCTAGAGGAAGTTAAACTGTAGGAAAGGGTTGTGTCTTGTAGTTACCTGTTGAAATCACAGTTGGAGAAATAGTCGTTTCCGAGACTCCTGCAAAAAGACAAAAGACATCAGTGCATGTGAAACGTGTTTTAGTATAAATTCAACTCCAATTGTTCATCTATTTTATGTAACAAACAACCAGATGAAAAAATAAACTCTTACTTGACACAAAGACACTCGTTATGTTCAGTGTGAAGTTCAAGCTGGCACTGTTGTTCACCAGAGTGTCTGTAACAGCTTGAGGGTCTGGCACAGAGCTCGCATTTGCAAATATTACATCAGAGTCGACGACAATTGAACCTCGTCTGCAAAAAGGAAATTATTATTGAGGTTTTTATTTCTAAAAAATATCACAAAACAACCCATTATCTGATATTCTGAATGTTTCATTATAAAAATTTTAATTTGGGCACAACTGCCCAATGATTAGAGTCACACAACAGAAGAAAAATGTTTGAAAAGTTTAAGATCATCATATGAACATCAGTATATTTCATTTGAATTTTTTCTATTACCTCTTTAAAAACAATTCCTTGACCAACATTGATATTTACCTGAAAGCTCTGATCAGAACTCGCAGAAAAAAACTGAATTTCTTGCTAAAGATGGCATTCAGCTGAAGAATAAAAAAATAATAAAGTAAGTCAGGGGACACAGTTGATATTCACAAAGAATGTTTAGTTAACAAGTGTAATTCTTTTACACATGCTGATCTCGTTATTGTATATTGATTTAGTCTGGTTCAATATATACTTCAATTATGAGACTACAAAAAAAATAAATTACGCTTACTTGATCAGATAGTTTTGTTGACAAAATAACAAACGCTGGAGATCCGATTGTTTCCAGGCCCGGTGTAAACTCTTCTTGCAGTGTAAATTCCATCTGGAGCTTTGAATCTGCTGGCACTGGAGTTGTCACTGGAGTAACTGGTTATGTTGTTGACATTGAAAAGATGACATTATTATTATTATTATGATTTTTATTATTGAAGTTATTATAACCACCATAGATAAACGCCTTATAAGTCTTTAACATTTCATAGTTTTGCCTATAGGTACTGGCCAAATATCTGCAGTGCTTTAAATATTTATCTTCCAATTTAATACTTGCTTTGATCAATTAGAAAAGAATATCACCTGTTGTCAAAGTTGTTGGAGATGTTTGGGTCGCGCTGGTTACTGCTGTCGTTGCATTGGTTGGAGATGTTTGGGTCCCGCTGGTTACTGCTGTCGTTGCATTTGCTGGAGGTGAAGTCACATGGGAAACCGCTTGATTAGAAACCATAATCAAGAAGTGGTATTCTATTTAGTAAAGTCATACTAACGACTGGTAAAGTTTCCCTCATATTATATATATATAAATATCTATATTATTATTATCACAAAAACAATAACAGTCTTTAAGACTTCAAAGGTTGAGGGAAGGAATAAACCAAGCAAGCTAGTTGTAGCTGGAGTAACTGGTTGTGCTGCTGATTGTGTTGACAATCCTGTCGCTGATATTGAAATGATCATATTTGCTATTATTATTATTATTACTATTATCAAAAGTAAACCGTTTATGAAGTCTTTAAGTCTTCAAAGGTTGCAGGAAGGAATAAACCAAGCTTAGCATCTGTGGTGCTTTTAATAATTATCTTAGAATTCATGAAAAAAGATCTTTTCTATTCAGTTGGAAAACAGCATCAACTGTTGGCAGAGTTGCATTGAGTATATGTAAAAAAATCATCTTGTTTCTCTTTTCTAGAGGAAGTTAAACTGTAGGAAAGGGTTGTGTCTTGTAGTTACCTGTTGAAATCACAGTTGGAGAAATAGTCGTTTCCGAGACTCCTGCAAAAAGACAAAAGACATCAGTGCATGTGAAACGTGTTTTAGTATAAATTCAACTCCAATTGTTCATCTATTTTATGTAACAAACAACCAGATGAAAAAATAAACTCTTACTTGACACAAAGACACTCGTTATGTTCAGTGTGAAGTTCAAGCTGGCACTGTTGTTCACCAGAGTGTCTGTAACAGCTTGAGGGTCTGGCACAGAGCTCGCATTTGCAAATATTACATCAGAGTCGACGACAATTGAACCTCGTCTGCAAAAAGGAAATTATTATTGAGGTTTTTATTTCTAACAAATATCACAAAACAACCCATTTTCTGATATTCTGAATGTTTCATTATAAAAATTTTAATTTGGGCACAACTGCCCAATGATTAGAGTCACACAACAGAAGAAAAATGTTTGAAAAGTTTACGGTGATCATATGAACATCAGTATATTTCGTTGGAATTTTTTCTATTATCTCTTTAAAAACAATTCCTTGACCAACATTGATATTTACCTGAAAGCTCTGATCAGAACTCGCAGAAAAAACCTGAATCTCTGCCTATAGATGATATTCAGCTGAAGAATTCAAAAATAATAAAATAAGTCAGGGGACACAGTTGATATTCACAAAGAATGTTTAGTGAACAAGTCTAATTATTTTTACACATTCTTATCTTGTTATTGTATAATGATTTAGTTTATTTCAATAGATACTTCAAATGTGAGACTACTAAAAAATCAATTATGCTTACTTGATCAGTTAGTTTTGTTGCCAAATTAACAAACGCTGGAGATCCGATTGTTTCCAGGCCCGGTGTAAACTCTTCTTGCAGTGTAAATTCCATCTGGAGCTTTGAATCTGCTGGCACTGGAGTTGTCACTGGAGTAACTGGTTATGTTGTTGACATTGAAAAGATGACATTATTATTATTATTATGATTATTATTATTGAAGTTATTATAACCACCATAGATAAACGCCTTATAAGTCTTTAACATTTCATAGTTTTGCCTATAGGTACTGGCCAAATATCTGCAGTGCTTTTAATATTTATCTTCCAATTTAATACTTGCTTTGATCAATTAGAAAAGAATATCACCTGTTGTCAAAGTTGTTGGAGATGTTTGGGTCGCGCTGGTTACTGCTGTCATTGCATTGGTTGGAGATGTTTGGGTCCCGCTGGTTACTGCTGTTGTTGCATTGGTTGGAGATGTTTGGGTCCCGCTGGTTACTGCTGTCGTTGCATTGGTTGGAGATGTTTGGGTCCCGCTGGTTACTGCTGTCGTTGCATTTGCTTGGAGATGTTTGGGTCCCGCTGGTTACTGCTGTCGTTGCATTTGCTGGAGGTGAAGTCACATGGGAAACCGCTTGATTAGAAACCGTAATCAAGAAGTGGTATTCTATTTAGTAAAGTCATACTAACGACTGGTAAAGTTTCCCTCATATTATATATATATAAATATCTATATTATTATTATCACAAAAACAATAACAGTCTTTAAGACTTCAAAGGTTGAGGGAAGGAATAAACCAAGCAAGCTAGTTGTAGCTGGAGTAACTGGTTGTGTTACAGACACTCTTTAACACAACGACAGGATTGTGTTGACAATCCTGTCGCTGATATTGAAATGATCATATTTGCTATTATTATTATTATTACTATTATCAAAAGTAAACTGTTTATGAAGTCTTTAAGTCTTCAAAGGTTGCAGGAAGGAATAAACCAAGCTTAGCATCTGTGGTGCTTTTAATAATTATCTTAGAATTCATGAAAAAAGATCTTTTCTATTCAGTTGGAAAACAGCATCAACTGTTGGCAGAGTTGCATTGAGTATATGTAAAAAAATCATCTTGTTTCTCTTTTCTAGAGGAAGTTAAACTGTAGGAAAGGGTTGTGTCTTGTAGTTACCTGTTGAAATCACAGTTGGAGAAATAGTCGTTTACGAGACTCCTGCAAACAGACAAAAGACATCAGTGCATGTGAAACGTGTTTTAGTATAAATTCAACTCCAATTGTTCATCTATTTTATGTAACAAACAACCAGATGAAAAAATAAACTCTTACTTGACACAAAGACACTCGTTATGTTCAGTGTGAAGTTCAAGCTGGCACTGTTGTTCACCAGAGTGTCTGTAACAGCTTGAGGGTCTGGCACAGAGCTCGCATTTGCAAATATTACATCAGAGTCGACGACAATTGAACCTCGTCTGCAAAAAGGAAATTATTATTGAGGTTTTTATTTCTAACAAATATCACAAAACAACCCATTTTCTGATATTCTGAATGTTTCATTATAAAAATTTTAATTTGGGCACAACTGCCCAATGATTAGAGTCACACAACAGAAGAAAAATGTTTGAAAAGTTTAAGATCATCATATGAACATCAGTATATTTCATTTGAATTTTTTGTCACACTTCTTTAAAAACAATTCCTTGACCAACATTGATATTTACCTGAAAGCCCTGATCAGAACTTGCAGAAAAAACCTGAATCTCTGCCTATAGATGATATTCAGCTGAAGAATTCAAAAATAATAAAGTAAGTCAGGGGACACAGTTGATATTCACAAAGAATGTTTAGTGAACAAGTCTAATTATTTTTACACATCTTATCTTGTTATTGTATAATGATTTAGTTTATTTCAATAGATACTTCAAATGTGAGACTACTAAAAAATAAATTACGCTTACTTGATCAGTTAGTTTTGTTGCCAAATTAACAAACGCTGGAGATCCGATTGTTTCCAGGCCCGGTGTAAACTCTTCTTGCAGTGTAAATTCCATCTGGAGCTTTGAATCTGCTGGCACTGGAGTTGTCACTGGAGTAACTGGTTATGTTGTTGACATTGAAAAGATGACATTATTATTATTATTATGATTTTTATTATTGAAGTTATTATAACCACCATAGATAAACGCCTTATAAGTCTTTAACATTTCATAGTTTTGCCTATAGGTACTGGCCAAATATCTGCAGTGCTTTTAATATTTATCTTCCAATTTAATACTTGCTTTGATCAATTAGAAAAGAATATCACCTGTTGTCAAAGTTGTTGGAGATGTTTGGGTCGCGCTGGTTACTGCTGTCATTGCATTGGTTGGAGATGTTTGGGTCCCGCTGGTTACTGCTGTCGTTGCATTGGTTGGAGATGTTTGGGTCCCGCTGGTTACTGCTGTCGTTGCATTGGTTGGAGATGTTTGGGTCCCGCTGGTTACTGCTGTCGTTGCATTGGTTGGAGATGTTTGGGTCCCGCTGGTTACTGCTGTCGTTGCATTTGCTGGAGGTGAAGTCACATGGGAAACCGCTTGATTAGAAACCGTAATCAAGAAGTGGTATTCTATTTAGTAAAGTCATACTAACGACTGGTAAAGTTTCCCTCATATTATATATATATAAATATCTATATTATTATTATCACAAAAACAATAACAGTCTTTAAGACTTCAAAGGTTGAGGGAAGGAATAAACCAAGCAAGCTAGTTGTAGCTGGAGTAACTGGTTGTGTTACAGACACTCTGTAACACAACGACAGGATTGTGTTGACAATCCTGTCGCTGATATTGAAATGATCATATTTGCTATTATTATTATTATTACTATTATCAAAAGTAAACTGTTTATGAAGTCTTTAAGTCTTCAAAGGTTGCAGGAAGGAATAAACCAAGCTTAGCATCTGTGGTGCTTTTAATAATTATCTTAGAATTCATGAAAAAAAATCTTTTCTATTCAGTTGGAAAACAGCATCAACTGTTGGCAGAGTTGCATTGAGTAAACTTTTTCTAGAGGAAGTTAAACTGTAGGAAAGGGTTGTGTCTTGTAGTTACCTGTTGAAATCACAGTTGGAGAAATAGTCGTTTCCGAGACTCCTGCAAAAAGACAAAAGACATCAGTGCATGTGAAACGTGTTTTAGTATAAATTCAACTCCAATTGTTCATCTATTTTATGTAACAAACAACCAGATGAAAAATAAACTCTTACTTGACACAAAGACACTCGTTATGTTCAGTGTGAAGTTCAAGCTGGCACTGTTGTTCACCAGAGTGTCTGTAACAGCTTGAGGGTCTGGCACAGAGCTCGCATTTGCAAATATTACATCAGAGTCGACGACAATTGAACCTCGTCTGCAAAAAGGAAATTATTATTGAGGTTTTTATTTCTAACAAATATCACAAAACAACCCATTTTCTGATATTCTGAATGTTTCATTATAAAAATTTTAATTTGGGCACAACTGCCCAATGATTAGAGTCACACAACAGAAGAAAAATGTTTGAAAAGTTTAAGATCATCATATGAACATCAGTATATTTCATTTGAGTTTTTTGTCACACTTCTTTAAAAACAATTCCTTGACCAACATTGATATTTACCTGAAAGCTCTGATCAGAACTTGCAGAAAAAACCTGAATCTCTGCCTATAGATGATATTCAGCTGAAGAATTCAAAAATAATAAAGTAAGTCAGGGGACACAGTTGATATTCACAAAGAATGTTTAGTGAACAAGTCTAATTATTTTTACACATCTTATCTTGTTATTGTATAATGATTTAGTTTATTTCAATAGATACTTCAAATGTGAGACTACTAAAAAATAAATTACGCTTACTTGATCAGTTAGTTTTGTTGCCAAATTAACAAACGCTGGAGATCCGATTGTTTCCAGGCCCGGTGTAAACTCTTCTTGCAGTGTAAATTCCATCTGGAGCTTTGAATCTGCTGGCACTGGAGTTGTCACTGGAGTAACTGGTTATGTTGTTGACATTGAAAAGATGACATTATTATTATTATTATGATTTTTATTATTGAAGTTATTATAACCACCATAGATAAACGCCTTATAAGTCTTTAACATTTCATAGTTTTGCCTATAGGTACTGGCCAAATATCTGCAGTGCTTTTAATATTTATCTTCCAATTTAATACTTGCTTTGATCAATTAGAAAAGAATATCACCTGTTGTCAAAGTTGTTGGAGATGTTTGGGTCGCTGGTTACTGCTGTCATTGCATTGGTTGGAGATGTTTGGGTCCCGCTGGTTACTGCTGTCGTTGCATTGGTTGGAGATGTTTGGGTCCCGCTGGTTACTGCTGTCGTTGCATTGGTTGGAGATGTTTGGGTCCCGCTGGTTACTGCTGTCGTTGCATTGGTTGGAGATGTTTGGGTCCCGCTGGTTACTGCTGTCGTTGCATTTGTTGGAGATGAAGTCACATGGGAAACCGCTTGATTAGAAACCGTAATCAAGAAGTGGTATTCTATTTAGTAAAGTCATACTAACGTCTGGTAAAGTTTCCCTCATATTATATTGCATTCATATTATTGCAAAATAATGTGAATGCAATATATTACCTGTGATGCCGATGTCATGAGGTCGCCCTGTGAGTAATTAATACTGATGAAGTTAGTTTAGTGGAAAGTACAATAAAATACTTCGCAAACTTTATATTTGTTGGAAATACTTTATTATTATTTACAAAAACTATAAAAGTCTTTAAGACTTCAAAGGTTGCACAAAGGAATAAACCAAGCAAAATAGTTGTAGCCGGAGTAACTGGTTGTGTTGCTGATTGTATTGTATTAATTTTTTAACCAAAAATAAACATATTTTTAAATTGGTTACTGGCAAAGTTCCCACAACAGCTTCTTACTTCATATTCTCTCTTCTCACAACAACGCTTGATGCATTCATTGTGAAGGTAAAGATGGAAATGTTACTTACATTCACAAGAGCATCTGCTACAATTTGAGTGTCTGGCACAGAAGTAGCATTTGCAAATTGCAGATCAGTGTTAAATATAATAGAAACAGATCTGGATTTTTAAAAATACCATCAGCTGCAGAGTGAAATGTACCATTCCCTCTTCACCCTGCTTTTCTCTTTGATCTTTCCATAACCTTCCATTCATGGCATTTAGTTTTGCTTCATTAGAGGCCAAACTATAACCTGCTGGTGATCATATAATGACTGTCAATGGGTGATTCTAATGGGTAAATTAGTTGAATTAAGTACATATGAGGTGATATTGGCTGCTGGTGGCAAAGGACTGACTGAGGTTAAAGTTCCTTTGAGGGGAGGCAATGTTACGTAGACTGCTGTAGGTTTTGGTCTGATGGTGAAGGTGTATTGAGTGGAAGTGAGATTGAAATATAACTGACAGTGAAGTTATATTTGGTGGTGAAGCTGAAGTATGACATGGCGAAGTCATGTTCATTATTAGGGAGCTTGTAAGTGAATTTTAGGAGAAAAGTTTATGTTATTGTTTGTTCAAAAGAATGATGTGAAACACTTAAAAAATGCAATAATTATCAAACATTACATTCATTGGTAATTTTAAGAAGTAATTATGAGCTGGTAAAAAAACAAAACAAAGCTTAATTATTGTTTTCAAATATTCTATGAAATTACCTGTTCCAGAAGTCATGTTCGCTGTTGTCGGTGGTGTTGTAGCTGTTGTTGGGGCAGGAGGTGGTTGAGTTGGTATTACAACTAAAAAGAAAAAAAAACACATCATTGACTCTGCTATTAGTTATTGGTAGTGCTGGAAAGTTTTCAAAGCTTTTTCTCCCACTTCTAAGCTTTTAGGTGGAGCTTATATATTAAGCTTTATATAATATATATTAGTTATTATATAAACTATTTGTAATTAGATAAACAATTATTATTAATGCTTGATGATTTGGTTAAATAGATAAATCGTCTTAATGAGGTGAATGACAGAAATATAGACATGATAATTCATTTTGAGTGATAAAGCACAGAGGACCAAATCATAAACCGACTCAACTAGAGTATCTTGACCACCTAAATCCCTGTGACATACTCAAACAGCAGCACCAAAACTACAATCATAAGCAGAGGGATCAGAAACCCAGAGAGAAATCTCCAAGTACCACTGTGTTAATACAATCACAGAGAGCTGTGTAGAAAAAAATGTCTTGCTTTGATTGGAGGTGCTTTGCTTAATTAAAGTGAAGAGTTAGAAATGGAGAAAATAAGGAAAGGTCGGAATCTTTCCCTATAAGACTCAGTCATGTAGAGTAAACTCTACATGAAACAGAACACTTAAAGAAACACAAATTTAGCAGTTTCAACACTGAAAGTGGAAGTAAGCTTTACCTTCTGCAGCAATAGTACTTGTGTTGACAGTGAGATTGAAACCTGGGATGGAGCTTGCATTCTTTAAAGTTTCCACAACATCACTGGTATTTGGTAGTGCTGCCTCATTATTGAAAACCAGCTCAGAGTCAATTACAATTGATCCTTGACTGCAACAGAAATAAAACATTTTTCACATAGTTAATATATTTATATAGTAAACTACAAAAGGCAGATAAAAAGAACAATGACTGAAATGACTGAAATGAATTTTTTTTTTTGCATGAAGTCACAACTATGTTGCTTTTAAAAATTCAGTTGCTTGAAATGTCTTATTTTTACCTGAATCCATTGATGACAGTTCGATTGAATTTAGACCCAAATCTTTTGGAATAGACTCTATCAAGCTGTTAAAAATTTTAGGAAAAAAAAAAAAGTAAATAGATATATATCGTGGTGTCATACATCATGGTTTTTTGCAAAATGGCACACTGGGAATTATCTAATGTTGCAATCTCCTGCAATGCTGGGCTTTTAAAACTTAAAACATTGTAATCCCATTAAGAATATGACAATTATAAACAATAAGAACCAAACTTACTTCAGCAGTCACTCTTTTCTCAAGGGTTTTGAACTCTGGCGATTCTTTATTTGACAACTCTGGAGTGAATGTTTCCTGTACCTTAAACTGTAAATTCAGTTTTGGCTTTGGTGGTGGGGCAGGTGTTGTAGTTGTAGTTGTACCAAGAGTTGTTGTTGTCGTAGTTGTAGTTGTTGATGGTAATTTTGTAGGGGAAGTGGAGATGGTAGGTGCTGACGTTTGGCTTACAGGTGACACAGTGGATGGTGAAGTTGCATTGAGAGGAGTTGGGGTTGTGGCAACTTCTGGTGATGTTGGAAAGACCAGAACAGAAGTTGTATTGACCTTTGGTGTGATTGTAATATTATAAAAATGCTATAAATTAGCATTTTCTTAATCAAACAAAAAGATTGAAATGTTATAAACAATCACTGATAATTTATCTGAATAAACATTCAAAGCATTAATGGTTCAAAAGAATATTTGTAATTATTCTTAATTCTCTTAGACTTAGGAAAATTGCGACAGAATTAATTTAGCAGCATAAACATCATATTGAGATTATATTTGGTAATTCAAATATATCGCATGATGAACCCAAGTAGAACTTCGAAGACATGGTGGAGGAGCATCAGGTTAAATCAAACTCTAAATAACTACCTGGCAGTGATGTGGACGTGAGTGTCGAGGTCATATTGACTGTTGTTGAGCTCATGGTGATTGATGGTGAAGTTGCATTGGATGGAGTTGAGGTGATGTCAACTGCTGGTGATGTTGGACTGACTGATACAGAAGTTGCATTGGATGGAGCTGAGGTGATGTTGGCTGCTGGTGATGTTGGACTGACTGAAGTTGTATCTGGTGTTAGTGAGACTGCATTAAGTTGTGATGAAGTCATGTTGAATATTTTTATTATACCCCTGTCCATACATTGCATTCATTGTTCATTTTAAGAGACCATTACAAACCCATGGTTTGTTAAAATAAAGAAAGCATAATATTAATTTTCAAATAATAGAAAATACCTGTTATGGATGTCATGTTCACTGATGTTGCAGTTGTAGTTGGGATGGCAGTACTTGGTAATGGAGTTGTAAGTATTTCAACTAAAAGAAGAAAAATGAAAGAAATATTACATCTGTGACTCTTTCTGGCATTTTTTTATTGTGAAAAATCAAATACAAATTCTTTATAAGATGTGCAGTGAATTGAACACTGCAAAGTTCAATTGACTGCATGCTTACTCATGCATTTCTGCATTAGCAAGAAATGCATGAGTAAGCATTTCTAACTAATGCTTGATGATTTACTTTAACAGACTGATGCAATTGCTAAGGTGAGTATGTTTATTTGCTCTTTATGTTTGAAAGACTTCAAGATACTAGATATACTACATGTCCTCGACCACTGTTAACTAATAAATGTGCCAACACAGACATGGATCATTTACAATTAAATATTTAAATGTATCCAAACTGACTCATCCAGGTCTAATAGGCTAATATTCAAAAAACAAAGGGGTTGATTCTGGACTGGAGGATAGGTAGGTATGACATAATCTCCAACGTTACACATCAGAGAGGACTCGCAGTTTTAATACAAGAGTGAGGAAGTCTGAATCAAAAAATCCTAACCATGTTCTAAAGCTACTCTGGAGTACCTTGAGCACTTAAATCACTCTGTAGTATTCAAGCAACATCATCAGAACTGAAAGTATCTGTAGAGTGAAAGGAACCCTAGAGAGAATTATCTGAGTAGTACTGTGTTTAAACAATCACAGAAAGCAGAGTAGAAAACATCTCTTGCTTTGAGTGGAAGTGTTTTACTTAATTAAAGTGAGATACATCTGAACAGAGTTAGATTCAGAAAAATGGAAAGTTTTTGTCTCTTTCTGGAAGAATCTTGGCAACCCTGAATACACTACATGAAGCAAAAACATTCAACCCGTAATAGATCTATCAGTTTGTCATAATTTACATGAGTCAACATTTTTAAGCGGAAGTAAATAAGCCTTACCAGCTACAGCAATAGTAGATGTGTTGACCTGAAGGCTGAAACCTGGAGAAGAGCTTGCATTTTTTAAAGATTCAGCAATCTCATTGGTGTCTGGTATTGCTGTGATGTTATTGAATATCAGCTCAGAGTCGACGACAATTGATCCTTGCCTGCAACACAAATAATTCATATATAAATATACACAGTAGATATATATGGTAGCTATCCCATGTCTGAAAAGAAGAACAAAGAAATAGTTTTCTGCATGACACAACAAGTGTACTGCTTTTGAAAAATAAAGGGCTGGAAATATCTTCTTTATACCTGAATCCATTTATGACAGTTCGATTGAAAATAGATCCAAATTTCTCGGAATAGACACCATCAAGCTGTTAAGAGTTTTAGGAGAAAGAAAACAGAAATAGATCAATTACATTTCATTAAATAAATGTAACAGTTTTAGCCATTTTACTTTTCCTTATATGCATTTGATTGCAAACTAAAGGTTTTGTTATAAATGTTTGTGTAAAAGGCACACATTTTCTAGATGAACAAGAGTTTAGATAAAAACATACACCATAGATGGTGTAAGCATGTTTATGCCAAGCATTGGACTAAAAATGTGTGTAGTTTCAAATATTTGTTATATTGCTTTTCAAACTGGTATTTATCTAATGTTGCAATTTTTTGGATGCTTGTCTTTAAAAGCTTACAACAGAATATGACAAATGACTTTGAAGGATAAACAAACTTACTGCTGCAGACACATTTTGTGCAAGATCTTTGAACTCTTTTGATTCTTTGTTTGCCAACTCCTCTTTGAATTCTTGCTGCACCTTAAATTCTAATTTAACTTTTGGCTTTGGTGGTGGGGCAGGTGTTGTAGTTGTAGTTGTAGCAACAGTTGTCGTAGTTGTTGATGGTAATTTTGTAGATGGAAGTTGAGATGGTAGGTGCTGACGTTTGGTTTACAGGTGACACAGTGGATGGTGAAGTTTCATTGAGAGGAGTTGGGGTTGTGTAAAATTCTGGTGATGTTGGAAAGACCAGAACAGAAGTTGTATTGACCGTTGGTGTGATTGTAATATTATAAATATGCTATAAATTAGCATTTTCTGAATCAAACAAAAAGATTGAAATATTATAAACAATCTCTGATAATTTATCTGAATAAACATTCAAAGCATTAATGGTTCAAAAGAATATTTGTAATTATTCTTAGTTCTCTTAGACTTAGGAAAATTGCGGCAGAATGATTTTAGCAGCATAAACATCATATTGAGATTATATTTGGTAATTCAAATATATCGCATGATGAACCCAAGTAGAACTTCGAAGACATGGTGAAGGAGCATCAGGTTAAATCAAACTCTAATAATGGGGTTTTTTGGATTGGATGGAGGTGATGTTGGCTGCTGGTGATGTTGGACTGACTGAAGTTGTATCTGGTGTTGGTGAGGCTGCATTAAGTTGTGATGAAGTCATGTTGAATATTAGGGATGTTATTTGGAATGTTCATGAGGTAAGAATATATTACATTTAGTTTAATAGAACTACATAAAACAGTTTTCAAAATATCACCCCTGTCCATACATTGCATTCATTGTTCATTTTAAGAGACCATTACAAACCCATGGTTTGTTAAAATAAAGAAAGCATAATATTAATTTTCAAATAATAGAAAATACCTGTTATGGATGTCATGTTCACTGATGTTGCAGTTGTAGTTGGGATGGCAGTACTTGGTAATGGAGTTGTAAGTATTTCAACTAAAAGAAGAAAAATGAAAGAAATATTACATCTGTGACTCTTTCTGGCATTTTTTTATTGTGAAAAATCAAATACAAATTCTTTATAAGATGTGCAGTGAATTGAACACTGCAAAGTTCAATTGACTGCATGCTTACTCATGCATTTCTGCATTAGCAAGAAATGCATGAGTAAGCATTTCTAACTAATGCTTGATGATTTACTTTAACAGACTGATGCAATTGCTAAGGTGAGTATGTTTATTTGCTCTTTATGTTTGAAAGACTTCAAGATACTAGATATACTACATGTCCTCTACCACTGCTAACTAATAAATGTGCCAACACAGACATGGATCATTTACAATTAAATATTTAAATGTATCCAAACTGACTCATCCAGGTCTAATAGGCTAATATTCAAAAAACAAAGGGGTTGATTCTGGACTGGAGGATAGGTAGGTATGACATAATCTCCAACGTTACACATCAGAGAGGACTCGCAGTTTTAATACAAGAGTGAGGAAGTCTGAATCAAAAAATCCTAACCATGTTCTAAAGCTACTCTGGAGTACCTTGAGCACTTAAATCACTCTGTAGTATTCAAGCAACACCATCAGAACTGAAAGTATCTGTAGAGTGAAAGGAACCCTAGAGAGAATTATCTGAGTAGTACTGTGTTTAAACAATCACAGAAAGCAGAGTAGAAAACATCTCTTGCTTTGAGTGGAAGTGTTTTACTTAATTAAAGTGAGATACATCTGAACAGAGTTAGATGCAGAAAAATGGAAAGTTTTTGTCTCTTTCTGGAAGAATCTTGGCAACCCTGAATACACTACATGAAGCAAAAACATTCAACCCGTAATAGATCTAGCAGTTTCTGTCATAATTTACATGAGTCAACATTTTTAAGCGGAAGTAAATAAGCCTTACCAGCTACAGCAATAGTAGATGTGTTGACCTGAAGGCTGAAACTTGGAGAAGAGCTTGCATTTTTTAAAGATTCAGCAATCTCATTGGTGTCTGGTATTGCTGTGATGTTATTGAATATCAGCTCAGAGTCGACGACAATTGATCCTTGCCTGCAACACAAATAATTCATATATAAATATACACAGTAGATATATATGGTAGCTATCCCATGTCTGAAAAGAAGAACAAAGAAATAGTTTTCTGCATGACACAACAAGTGTACTGCTTTTGAAAAATAAAGGGCTGGAAATATCTTCTTTATACCTGAATCCATTTATGACAGTTCGATTGAAAATAGATCCAAATTTCTCGGAATAGACACCATCAAGCTGTTAAGAGTTTTAGGAGAAAGAAAACAGAAATGGATCAATTACATTTCATTATATAAATGTAACAGTTTTAGCCATTTTACTTTTTCCTTATATGCATTTGATTGCAAACTAAAGGTTTTGTTATAAATGTTTGTGTAAAAGGCACACATTTTCTAGATGAACAAGAGTTTAGATAAAAACATACACCATAGATGGTGTAAGCATGTTTATGCCAAGCATTGGACTAAAAATGTGTGGTAGTTTCAAATATTTGTTATATTGCTTTTCAAACATAGTACACTGGTATTTATCTAATGTTGCAATTTTTTGGATGCTTGTCTTTAAAAGCTTACAATAGAATATGACAAATAACTTTGAAGAATAAACAAACTTACTGCTGCAGACACATTTTGTGCAAGATCTTTGAACTCTTTTGATTCTTTGTTTGCCAACTCCTCTTTGAATTCTTGCTGCACCTTAAATTCTAATTTAACTTTTGGCTTTGGTGGTGGGGCAGGTGTTTTGGTTGTAGTTGTTGCAGCAGCTGTTGGCTGAGTCATTTGTGTTGGTGTGGCACCACTAGTTGTTGACTCTGTTACATTTGCTGTTGAATGAAGAAAGTTGGTGAGCAGGTATTTAGACTCTTGAATATGAATGTAGCCCATTACAATATTTTAGCGTTGCTAAAGAAGATTTCAAAGTTGTCAGCTCAGTGCTATTTTGTGTTGAGTTCATGGTCGTAGGTGATATATTTGCTGGCTACTTCTTACAAATTAAATACTTTGTAGTTAGTGACAAAAAAACTAAAAAAAACAGTTTTTTGTTTCAGTTGGAATTCATTGTGGTTACGTACAGAGCTCCTAAGGGGACATAGAGAGAAAAAAAAGGAACGAAATCCCGTCTTATTATCTCGAGATCCCGACTTATTATCTCGAGATCCCGACTTTTTATCTCGAGATCCCGAGATGCCGACTTATTATCTTTAGATCCCAACTTTTTTTTTTTTCCGCGGGTTCTCGTGAAACTAAGTCGGGATCTCGAGATAAAAAGCCGAGATCTCGAGATAATAAGTCGGGATCTCGAGATAATAAGTCGGGATCTCGAGATCTCGACTTAGTTTCTCGGGATCTCGAGAAAGTAAGTCGGGATTTCGTTCCTTTTTTTTGTTTTCTCCATGTCCCCTTAGGGGCTCCGTAGTTACTGGATTACTTGTGACTAATAGAAATTGCGATAGCTATAAAATTAGAAGTTTTTAATTTTAAACTCAAATAAACATAAACAATGAAAGACAAATATGTATTTATTAAAATATTAGTATCAGCCTGCAAAAGATGCTTTAAATATTATGTAGGTTGTGCTACCTGCCACACTTGCCATGTTTACTAGATTGAATAGAATTAGTGTGTTCTGAAGCTATTTTAGGATTCAGTGAAATTCTAAAGGCTTGGGATGTCGTCAGAGATGGTCCTACATTTCACCATGAGGCTGCAAATGTTAAAGCTTTACTTAACAGTGAGGTTGTAATGACTGCTGACATTGCAGTGACTAAAACTGAAATTACTGCTAATAAAATTGTTGCACTAAATGTTAATGATAAACCTACTTTTAGAGAGACTCAATTGATTGCAGTGAAATATTTGTTTCCTGGTGTTGGCTGTAATGTAGCCTCTGAAACTGCTCTTTCAATATCCGAAGAAGAAAAACTATAGAGGTTGTTTTCTCTAGTTTTATGAATAGTGGGAAGCACTTGGAGAAATCTTAATATAGTTTTCAGCAGCTATTAGTTTGTATTTTGTCAATTTTCAAGGCAAATATGAGTATTATCTAGCACCAATAAATTATATTTGTTTTATGTGTCATGCTTTTCCTGGTGTTTCATTCATTGTGGCTGTCCTCTAGTGGCAAATGTTATGAACTGTCATATTACTCACTGACTCAAGTGATGTGCAAGTTGGCATGTTTTGGATGCCTTTGAAACCTTAGGGATTATTAAAATAATATCCAACTAAGATCAGTGTTAAAAGATTTTACCCCACTTGTATTTTTAAAAATAGCTATTATTTGCTTTTGCCAAGTTACTAGTTGTAACTGTCTGTTGATTTTTGATTTTAAAAATTAAAACTATCTGGTTATTTTCATTATATTTTCCTGGCATTGTTAGAAATTGTTGTTATTCTGACATGACATGCTATGAAATCACAACAATCAACTTCAAAATTTGAGTAATGCAGTGAATCTGAATGTATTACCTGCTGTAGTATTATTTTGTGCTGTTGCTGCTCCTATTATACCTGTAAAGAAAACTGTGATCAATGGGCAGCTCAGCCAAATATACATATACAAATATAAACTTTAACATTTCCTTTACCTGCTAACAGGAGGAAGAACATGTGAGGTGCCATCCTCTAGGTGTCAGCTTTCTGTGAAATATATATTCAGAATAGAGCCATTTTAATGATATTTTGTTTTGCAGAACATTGTAAATCTACTGTTAACATAGATCTGGCTTCTACTTTTCTCCTAAAAAAACATGATATGACAGCTTACAATATTAAAGCAGCTCGTAAATTAATTTATTCTAAGTATCCAGGACTTTAAAGGGGCCTAGGAAAGAAGTTGAGATGTTCGCCAGAACAAAAGTTAATTTAATTCAGTCAATCTGGCTGCACCAGTTTTGTATCCTCATTCTCACCGTGAAACAAACTAATTAACTCACAGCAGAGTCTTAAGAGGTTTACTACACTCTTTGCCAGTGCAGGGTGGTCAAACTAGGTACACCAACATTCCAGTTTGTGAAACTTCTTGCCTACATGACAAAGCAGTCTCCTATCTGCAGCTGCAGTTCAAGATTCCATTAACAGGTGTATCCACTTTCCACAGGACAAACAGTGTAAACAAATTCCTTAACCATCATAAAATCTTAGCAAACAGTCATGACCACCAGTAATTAAGCAGTGTTCTTTAAGCATTTCTATATAACTGCCAAAGCTACCGCTTCCTTTTTGTCACCTATAAAGTATGCTTATATAAATATTTTATGAATAACTGATGAATAGTAAACATTTCCAAAAAACTGAAATGTCAGATTCATGCAGTAATAAGGTGTTTCACCAGTTTTTGATCTGGACTTTTGTGTATACTGCGATGAAAGTGATAAAAATGTAAAATTATTTAAATTCCAGGACCCTTTATATGAAACATAGAATGAATATGAAATTAAAATAATAATTTTTGTAGATAAAACATTTAGCTATAATTTCTCATTTAAGGTTTTGGTTTTTGAGTCACTGACAGAGTACCAACAGATAAAGGCAAACTAACAATAATAATGATAAAAGAATTGTATATTTCACTGCTTTCTGGCCCCTTTGACATTAATCAGGGCCCGAAATAGCCCTTTAAGAAACAACAATAAACTTTTATTTGGTTTTCAGGATATTCATAATTGCGTGTTTCTAAATATTTGTAGGGTAAGATAAGGTGTTTGATAATGACCTTCTCTATTTTATAGATGTCACCTTACTTTAAGACATTAATGATTAAATTACCATACATTTGCCAAAATACAATGATGCAGCAAAAATCCTAAATTGTTTGAAATTCTCCAAAGTTAGACTACAATTGCTTTTAATTCCTACAAAAAAAATTATATGAGTATCCACACACTGCAAAACAAATAAATGAAATATGTACATATTAATAATCTGTTTGCTGTATGTATAACACATTATGTTGTTTTTTCATATGCGTGATTTGCCTCTTCTGCCAATTTTTTGGCAGAAGAGGTAAATGTTATAATTTACTGAATTTTCATTTCAAGTACCAGGAAACAATGCAAAGCAATGTGCATTTAGTGAAATGCATAAAAGTAGGAATATACATCAGAATACTCACAATTAGAAATTTAAATTCATTTCAACATAGTTGCAAAGTAAACCAACAAAGTCTAAGCTTCATTCAGAAAATTAAGGATTTGAAAAATATGGAATGTGCACTCTTTCTTCCCACAAATTATTACTGACTTCTCATCTTCGAGAGTTTAAATTTTAGATTTGAAACAAGAAATACAAATAAGATAAGTAATATTTTCCCCTACCTCAGTATAGTCCAACTATCCCACAAGTTCCTTGCTGTCACCACAGTTTGGAAAGAGGAAATGACAAACACCTTTCTGCCTCAAGCCAGAAGATCGAAATGAGGAGTTTTCAGTGGCAGAGGGTTTTTAAAGGAGGCAGCACATTACTTATTTTTCTAACCTAACTAGCTAAACTTGTTTCATCTCTTCATGTAAGATGCCAGAAACAATCCAGACAGAGGCAGGAGAAGGAAGGATGGGATTCACATTGACGTAGGTTTAAGAACAAAGGCCCAAAAAGTGTGATGAGTAATGCAGTCAGCATCTATATTATCTGGATGGCACACACAGAAGCAGCATTTAAATTACTAGAGCAGTTGCATATACCAAAATGCATGGGGAATGCTTGGGAAGTTGTAATTTAGAGTTGTTTCCTTGTCTTGCAAGCAATGTGTAATTGTTACCATAAATAAACTTTACACAAGTAAGGAAACTGCAGAAATAAGCAGAAACTCATAAGAAAACATTTGACAAACTATCCTAATGGACAAGAATAAGAATCCTAATGGACAATAAAGAATTTATATCAACACAGTTTAAAATGTATTGTTAGCTATTGAATTTAGTTTGCAGCTATGAAATTTTTAGGACTATATTTTATGAAATAGATAACACTGACAAACCTGGAGGTCCACAACATAATCATATTTTTATCGCTTCAGCTTACATACAACCATGATCCTGCCCTTTGTTAACCAGTTTGTTGTGCAACCAGCAACTACTGAGTCACTACAGGGGAATACAGGAGAATCATTTCCTTTAGAAATGATCCCACAGTGATAACATACTACCAATCTTCATCTGCTGCTTAAAAATGTACTTTTGATATCAGGTTATATACTTAGTGATACATTTCAAATTCAATCTATGATTATAATATCTCGACAGACCTCTTATTTTCCGACACTCTTTTTGTGTGTATGAACATGTGCGTAGGAAGAAATGAAAGCTTTGCAAACAAATCTAATTTTAGGTGAAGCACCTGAATCAGGAAATGCATGGCAGTTCATCTTTTAGACACCTTCATTCCTGCCATGACGTAAAAGATGGCTATCATAATCCGCCAGTCATATTTTTGGAAGTAATCTACTACTTACTGAGCAACAGCAACTAAATCAATTAATATAAAAAGATAGAGATAATTCTTTATCTTAATAATAGACTACTAAGGACCAGGATGGCTGGACCAAAGTTTAACTGTTGATATGAGGTCAGATGTTCGTTTTCCCACAGATCTTTCATAACCCAGAAGATGCACAAGCCAAGCTGCTCCTCTGACATACACTGTACATCATGCAGAGTACGTCATGATGTTTTGTTGTTTGTGATATACAACAGCAGAGTAAAAACACTGATCATGGCAGAAAGGAGCGACTACTACAAGTTTGGAGGAGGAGGTTGGAAAATCGAATTATTTTTCATGTAAAAAAAAAAGAAAATAGAAAAGGAATGGAAGGCATCTGTGAGGTGTTCTGTTAGAGCAAGGGGAGTATAATATTTCAGTACGTACTTCCTCACGCCATCAAACAATTGTTCCTCAAAATTTACTCTCTTACTGAAAAGACAGTGTTTAGACAGTGTATGCTAATGAACTTCTTCATGAAAGTTGAGAATTGTTTTCTGCATAAATAAACACATCCATGAAATTCAGACCAATCACACAATAGGTGTGCATGGAGAGGGGCATGAAAAGTTTGTCAGGGAGTTGTGCCAACAAGGGGCGGATGATATGAACACAATAATGTGATTTTTGTCACGCATGCTGTGACAGTGAGAACTGATTTTGGCAGTTCAGCTCGGCCACTTTTTGCAAAGTTTGATAAGGTTAGCATGTTTATATTTGCATGTAAAATCTCAGTGTCCAGTATTGAAATTAAATGTAATTTATGTGAGTTAATACTTTGCAAAACCATACATGCAAATTTAAGTAGGTATTACATGCAAATAATGAAGAAAAGAGTACATTTATGTTAAAAGCAGTGCCTGGACTTACATATGAGGCCATTCATTCCTTTCATCTTAGTATGTCTTGTAAGTACTGTTATTCACAACATACACAATGGTGGTCTCCTAGATTGAGATAGAGAAAAGGGTTTGACACAGGGGACAACAAACGCAACAGTTTCCTGCCATTCAGGCCGATCTGAATACTTGAAAGGCGATAGCGATAGCAGCAAAAAAAGTTGAAAATTTTTCAACTTTCTTGCGTAACTTTGCTGGCCTTTGTGTGCACATACACACGTGTACGAGCTCAACATTTCACATACAACAATTTTGCCGGTCACTTCCCTGGAGGATGGGGAGCGATTGTCACCTCATTGTGCAATTCCATAGGAAACGAATGGAGAGGGATTGATGTCGCTCCCTGTGAGTCGAGCCCTTAACTGTGGAGGCCACTGGAGCAAAGAGAGGTCATTATTCTTTTCAAGAAAACAGTTTGGGATTATATGAGTTTTGTGACATTACAGAGCTAGAGGTTCCCATCAAATGATGGATCTATCACAGCATTACAGAAAAACTTTGAATCACTCATCCTTACAGAAATACTGGCTAAATGAGACTCAGGAAGAGCTAGAACAACTGAGGTAGAGTTATCCAATGAAAAAAATTCAAACTGATCCATTCTTCATTGCCACCGATATTTACATACACTCAAATTTAACATGGCAAAGTAACATTGACTAAAACATTGCAGGATGCTCTACTTTGGAGTGACCAGCTGGTGTAATCATGTGGGAAACATAAGCTGCTGTAAAATGAAATGAACATATTTATTTTAGATAATTGTAAAAGGAGAAGGTATTTACCTCAACCACCAAAGCTGAGGTTTACAATCCATAACATAATGACATATAACACATTGTATTGCAAAAAAATGCTAAATGCATTTAAGTTGCAAGCAGTGAGGGTGTCATTTCAAATCAGAATGTTTACATAGTGAACAATGAACATCAATTATAAGCTTTAATCTGCTTAGACTGAACTTTTAACTAGTTCTTGTATATAGCATACCACCACAACACCACTTACAGGTTTTCACCCCAATTTTATGATTTCATGTATTAATGATACATGAAATTGGGGTATACTGTCTTGAACATCAACACTTTAACATCTGAAGTCCAGAAGCAGGAACTAAGCCAGTATTACTGACTTCATGCTTTTAAAACTAAAGGAAAGGAAACACGGAAAGCAGAAGTCTATGAAAATAATTTCAAGGACAATAATCACAAATGGTAAAGAGAATGACAAAAAATGACCAGTACGGACATTCAGACGGTACAATCAAATTAAGTAAAGGAACATCTCAGGTACCTTCTTGGACTTAGACTGTATCCTAAGTATCCTAGCTCTTTTTCTCCATTTCTACCTTTGGAAACTAACCACTTGTGGGGAAAATATAAATTTGAGATATCCTATCTTTACTTCCCCTTGTTATGAGGGCTGCTGAATCTTAAAATTGTGAAAACACTTCATATTTTTTAACAACTAATAGTCTTAGTCATGTTTTGTAACACAATTCTTGTCCATTGTTTGAATGAGGATGTTTGTCAGTGGGATTTTTTCATGTTGCCATCTTCCAGTCTGTTGGGTGTGGTGCTCCTCCTCTAACAAAGAACAAGCTTGACAACATTTCACTGAAACACCGGGCAGTCACGGGTTAATTGATCTGTATCTGTTTTTTCTTTATTTCCTGGAGTGAATTGTTGTACAGACCCAAGAGACTGAATAAAATGTACTGATCATGTTAACTAAGGTGCACTTACACATGATAACTACCCAGACAATGTTATAAATGCTTTTCTGAATTTGCATTTGATTTTTGATAATAAAAGGATTATTTTTATCAGTCGTCAGCTAGTTGATTAAAAACATACCTGTTCTAAGATATGTCACTTGAAAATAATTTGTCAGGGTGACTTACAAACTCAAGTTAGATCACCTTAACAACTCAAAAGTTATGAAAGGACCTATTGATTTTTTTCTACTATAATAATACCTTTTTATAATAGCAGCACAATTTTGTTCTGAGTTGCTTAAACATTACTAAAGATTTTTTTTCCCATTGTTTTAGATGCTGTACTTCTAATGTGATTTCTGTTTCCATTTTCTTGCGCTGTTATGCCTTTTGAAATGAATAACCGTTGCAAAGAGACAATTATTTACATGATTACGAGCAAACTCAATTCTATAAAATTAAAATAAGTCCAAAATAAAATATCCAAATTTCCAAAAAAGATAAAGGGAAGATGTCTTTATTATAGATATTATATATATATTTATAATATATCAATATTATAGATATAGTATAGAGTCGAAGCTGTAGTATTTGTATTTCCCCAGTAAGAGGAAAATATGGCAAACCTTATCTCCCCTTGATTATCACAGGAAGTTTGACCACGTCTCCCATTTGTACTCAAATAGTATCTCAGAAAACAAAAATGCCCTCATACCCACAAGACCTGCCCCAACTTTGACTTGGGGAACAGAATAGGCTTCTGACCAGCCATGATTTCAAAATCCACCATGGCTGCTGAAGTAATAAACATAATTTGGTCTTCTCAGTTTACATTTGAATAATTCAGATGTCCATTTGTGTTTTTTCAAGATCAATCGGCATATATGTCCCTACCACTATTAATATGTTAAAAAATACATAAGAAGTAATGTTTACTGAACAACTATTAGCAGTAAGTCCAGTCTCAAAGTTCAGCAATATACAGATCCAACTGGTTTTCAACCAGAACATCCTTAGGATAAGTTTGGCATACTTCCTTAATCCTAATTCGAATTTTTGAGATCTCGGGGATCTAACATGAGGTCCCGATCAAGGAAAATGGAGGATAGTGGCATGCTGACTTGGAAAAGTAGAAGAATAAAATCATATATGGTGCATTAGACTGACACATATCTGCAGTAACATATTCTGAGCTTCAATACCTCAATACCTAGCTTTTAAATATAATTAGAGAACATGCATTCAGAAAAGAAGAGGAGGAGTAAAAAAAGAGAGGTTTTTGTAACCCTTACTGTAACACATGTTACAGTGAATGTATGCCGCACAATGAAATATTTGCTTTGATTATTAGTCTGAAATTTCAACATTGTATCTGCAGGAGCATAATGCTAAACACAACAGCCAAATTTAGACACCACTTTTCAGTAATAAAAAAACTTATAAAGATTTTTTATTCATTCATTATGCATTTAATATGCAATTGATAGAGTTTAATAAAACACTAAATGACAGATAAATACATTTTAAAGGGTATTTGTGTTTTATTTGCATAAATTATTCAAACAAAATACTTTCTTGTTGCATTATTTTGGATGTGAACAATGGTGAATAATGGAAAAGTACTAAAGAGCAAAAAGATTTTGAAACAAGATGTACAAATTTAGCTAAGTGTAGAAGTGAAGAATACAATTCAGAGAGATTAAAAGAGACAAGACATACAGAGGCAAAGAAAAGAATTTGTAACTTAGAAAAAATGTGAAAAGATGGTCTGCTGAAACCATGCACTAGGTATGTCTAGTGCATACCTAGTGCATGAACAGTGTGATGAACAGGTCTGTTCATCACACAGATGAACAGACCTGGTGTGATAAGAGATAAACCATTTCACCTCATAGTCAAATCCTGCTGGTCTACTACAGCTTGTATCTTGAAAAGAAGGGCATTTTCTCAGCTTTCAGCAGTGTCCAAAGTACGATTGACTGATTCTATGTGGCCATCTGGTTGTTGCAGATGAAGACTTTTTTTCTTTAGTTAGTGCAAAATTATTACTGACAAATTAAAATGATCTACAAAGGAAAATATTAAACACAAAGTACTTGTCTTTTAACAACCATGCTGTTTGCTTTCTCTTTAATTTCATAGTAAATAGGAGCATGTAGGGACATCTAGACAAATAACCCAAATGTGCTTTAATTTGATTTATTAAACTCACTTGATATAGCAAACGTTTTTAAGGAGAGAGTGACCCAAATTCTGTCCTTATTGCTGAGAGTAGGTGTAATGTTTTTTATTCCTTTACCTGGGATGTCTTTCTTTTATTAACATGAAAAACTTTAAATTTTGTGTCTACAATGATTTGAATTGTACAAAACAAAAATGACCTTTCACTTACTTAATTAGAATTATTGCATGCTTTATTTATTTTTGAGCAGTGAAAAAAAATACTGTAATTATTTTGCAGTTTCACAAAATTTTTTGGGAGCTTGTGAGAACTTTTGACGTGATGATTTTGGCCCATGTGAAAGAAAAGTTTTGACACCATTGGCTTACAGTGGATATTTTCACAGCAAAGTAACTTAGCAGTGAAAATAATAAATGCTCCAATTTATGAGTCAGATAATTTCCAGGTAACAACATGACTGAGGGTGTTTTTAATCTGTGATACTATCTTAAAACTAATGTAAATTGTCATACAATACTCTGGGAGTATGGGGTACTGTAGGCCCTTTGATATGGACTGTTATAGGGGCTTACATGACTGGTGTCAGAGCTTGGTGTGCTTTGCCGGCAGTAACTCAGGTTAGTTTCCTGTGAGAGTTGGACTCTGGCAAGGTTGCCCTTTGTCACCGATTCTGGTCACAACGTTTATGGACAGAGGTTAGGGATCTGTTTTGGTGGCCTCTGGATCGTGTCTCTGCTCTTTGCAGGTGATGTAGTCCTATTGGCTTCATCAGGTCACAGCCGAGTGTGAAGCAACTGAGATGAGGATCAGTGCCTCCCAACCCAAGGCTGTGGTTCTGAGACAGAAAAGAAAAAAAGAAACCTTTTCTCTCTAAGATATATATATATATATATTATATATATAATATATATATTTGATTTTTTACACTTTTTTTACACTCTCTAGTTGGAAACTGTTTTGAGTTATATCCTGAAAAATGCTTAGAGTTTAAATCTTTCGAATGTATCAAGAGTTAAAAAAGAAAGGAAAAACTACTGCCATTTTCAACTCTTGGGTTTTTGATATCAGAATACAGCCATCACGAGATCGAGTCCCAGCCTGTTGACTTTTGCTTCATGTCAACAGGCTGACATGAAGCCTGTTTTTCATTTCTCACAACCCGCTTTCCTGTCAATTCACTGTAAAATAAAGGCCACTAGTGCCAGAAAATCATTTAAAAAAGATATTGTGCTTGAAATGATAAAAGAAAATGTCTTAATCTAAACTTAACGTCATCTGCAAATTTGTGGTCATCCGTAGGTACAATTTTATCCAAAATGATAAAAATGTAACAAGCATTTTTTGCCTGTAAGTTGTGCCTTTAGAAAAGTAGGAGAGAGATTGTTGTGTAAGTAATCAGGAAGTTTTTTAGGACTGTGTATACAAAACAAAGAGTGTGCCTAAGCAATGCAACTAGTTTGGCCATCATGAGATTATTCATCTTCATATTAAAAATTGTTTGTTAGGATACTACCAGGTTTTAACATGTAGCATTTTAAAACTACACCTGAGCAAATTAATTAAAATTCTCTGAAAAATGCCAAATAAATAAGTTATTTCAATATATTAAATTCAAAATGTTAAGCTCAAATCTACTCATTACATGAAATATATATACATGAAGAATGTATTTGAAATGTTTGTAGTTTAAAGCTAATAAAAATTTAAAATGTGTATATTACATAAAAGTATTTATTGTGAATTGGCCTAGTAAAAACTACTGTATGCCCATGGAAAAATGAGGATAGAACTCAAACTTTGTGAAAAACCTTAACTTACTACTAAGTTAAACTCATCCATTGTATGCTCTCATTACACAGAGCAAAATGTTTCAAGACTTTATTTCTTATAATCTTGATGGTAATGGCTTACAGGTAATAAAGTGTAAAAATTCAGTGTCTCAGAAAATTAGAATGTTACATACGATTAATTTAAAAAACTCCTCTAACTTGTATTTACAAATAAAATGCCAATTTTGGTTTCATCTGAAAAGAGGACCTCTGATCCACAGTCCAGTTCTTCTTTTCTTTAGTCTAGGTGTAATGAAAGTAGATGTGGCTTTAATAGCATGTTTTCTAGAATTTAATTTTTTTATATTAATGCCAGGTGAGTTTGCAGGTTAATCAAGCACCAGTTGTTTAGGGGAGAAACAGAGAGCATTTTGTTTGTGCTGCAAAAAGACTGACGGAACAAGATTGAAACAAACATTAAAGCCTTTGATGGTTTCCAACAAAGCAACTAAAAGATAAAGTTTTTGGTCCTGTTATTGATTAATGCAAGTGCATAATATCTAAGAAGTATAGAATCTGCTACACCAGTCCAGAATGCTACACCAGCATTCAGAACAAAGTAATTCAGCTGTTATAAAACCTCCAATGTCTTCAATGTCTGCCTTTGTTCTGATGTTTATAACTTTAAACTAATTTATTATCCTCATCAACTTTGTTTGTTGCAATTTGTTTCTTATGTAATTAAGGAGTGAAATGTGTTTTAGACTATAATGGTAAGATGGCGATAAACATCTTAAGCATACCAAACATTCAGGTTTGTTTTCACTTCTGCCCTCTTCTTCTGGAAACATTTAACGCTTAAGTAACATCTGGCCTGTATCCAACTTGTGCGTCAGTAATGGTTGCTTCAACGTTCTTAAATGAATTCCTGCAAAGAAGTTGTCTTACAAAACACTTCAAGGTTGTTTTTATTTATTTTTTCTATCAATGTTTTGACAGTATCTTCATTGTTAATGTTGGGTTTATTTACACTAAGCTGTCTTCTTCCTGGTGAACAAACAAAGTGAATATTTACCTTAAGGCTGTGTTCTGTACGTTACAGATTAAATATATGATTCATTTAATGCAGTTATTAGTCATAGAGCTCTGGAAGAAAAAAAGACACCACTTAAAATGATCAGTTTCTCTGATTTTACTTTTAACAGGTATATGTTTGAGTAAAATGAACATTGTTCTTTTATTCTATGAACTACCAACAACATGTCTCTGAAATTCCAAGCAAACATTTAGTATTTATTTTCAGAAAGTGAGATATGGTCAAAATAGTGGAAAGGATACAGTTCTTTCAAACCTCAAATAAGACAAAGAAAACAAGTTCATATTCATTTAGAAACAACATTTTAACACAGGAAAACTTCAGAAATCAATGTTGGTGGAATAACCAGGAGATTTTCAATGGGGTTCAGTGAAGTGGCTGAACCCCAGAGCTGCATACATCTTTGTTTGATAGTCAGTGATAAGGTGGTTAGTGTATAATTATCTGTTTTAATTAGCCAACTTTCATAGTGTCCTCTGTCCATTTACTGTGGAGTTGGGGGGAAAAAGGACTGAGAATGTCAGGGAATTTTTTTCAGGCTATTGACATGAAAATTGGGGCAAAATATCAGTAACAACACAAGCGATCCACACATACAAACAATTAGACCAAATAAATCCATAAAGTGAGATAGGTGTAATAAAGTGCGATAAAGTGGGGAACAGTGTTTGAGCATATAAAGAAAAGTAGGTTCAAAACCTTTCAGAAAGCTAAGTAAACAGAAAGCAATTCTGCTTCCCATTATTCCCAATTGTTACCTGTTGGCTCATGCCTAACTAATGAGTTGTAAAACATAAGAACAGTCCAATGATTTCTAACAGCAATTTCTAATCTCAGAATATTTCATTGACAACCATTTAGGCAATAATGTGTAAGTGGAAAGAATATAATTTTACCATAAGCAGCCTGACTATGACCTCCTTGCAAAAAGTGGGACAGAAGAGACAGACTTCAGAAAGATTTTGAACTAGAAGGTAATTTTTTAAATGAAAAAATGTTTTCATGTCTGCTCTGTCTTTTAAAAACTTCAGTTGGTTGTGTCAGATGGCTGCTAATGTGAGCTGGTTCTGTTAGAGGTTCCTCCTGTTTTTTTATAGCTTTGTAACCGACTGCAAAGATATAGTGTGAAATGTGGAGGAAATTGGACTAACTAAGTATAACAATAATATGTACAGCAGGTGAACATTTGTTTGAAAGTCATGTGAGATTGGGGAAAAAGAGATCTAGTAAAGATATGACAGACAATGATCCACCGAGTGTTTTAGTTTTAAGCTTCTCGGGAATCATCTTGCTGGGGCCAAAATACTACTTTTATGTCTGTCAGACTGCTTTATTATAAAATTGTCTTTCCCAGCTCATATGTTATGTGGAGAAACAAAGACACAATCCTGTTTTTTTCATTGTAGGAGGCTTTTATACAAGTTAAATTGTTAAAAAAAAAAGAAAAAAAGAAGGCATCAGGAGCTTGTCAGACAATGGACTGAATTTCTACTGAAAAAGCAGCAAATAAGCCAAACTTTGAAGAACACCTTTAATAAAACTAATCAAAACAACGTTGAATACTGAAAATTTGAGCTCGTTTCAGCTCAAATTTAAATGAGAGCTGACTCAGGGCTTTTGCATGTTACTTTATGAAACTAAATTAAAAAAACATTGAAACTATGTGTAAAAAGAGATTCCAGAAAACTAATTAACTAAGTAATCCGGTAAGTTTCTCTTCACGTCATGTACCGCAGACATCACAAAAGGACCTCCCTGCAGTGGAATGTAGATTTTCTGAATGCATTTATGAAGTGCTCATTCATGCTTTAAGAGCACGATAAGATAAAATTTGGTTCATTGTACTAAAAAAGACCCATTAACAAGCAAACTCGAGGTGACTTGTTTTGCATATCTGTGAGACTTTTTGATTTAGGCCTATTCTGAGGAGGAGTTCTTTTTTTCTTTGTTCCGGATACCTGTCAGTTTTCTAGTTTTTCTGCTCTGCCACTGACATCAGGAAGTGGTGTACATGCTGATAACTAATTAACTAACTCTGGGTACAAAAATTAAGACATTGCCAGATTAACAATTGGCTGAGCTTGTATATTCCATGTGAGCTTTTCTCTGTCCTGAGCCACAGCAGTTATTAGTCAAATCTGAATCACAGTTTTATACAAGAACAGTTTCAGCACATACTTGCATTCTATAGCTAAGCATCAAGCAAATATTTGCTAAGTTTTTGAGTTTTCAGTCAGTACAATAGGACTCTGAAAGCACAATGGTGGAATAATAAGTTTATCAAAATGTTAGCTAATTTGTGTTATTTGTATAAATCTTTAACTTTACTGTCAAAATGTCAAGTTAACAATGCGTACTTAATTAAGGGAGCAAACAATTGGCAGTCTTAAAAGAAAAGGGTGGCATTTCCTGTACAGACTCTCCCTCAGTCTGGCATTACTGGAAATTTGCACAACAGCATGTGGGCCGTGCATGAACAAAAGTCAATAACCAATCATCTTTGAGGACTAATGCAGTCGGTGTGCATGCAGAGTACCATGGCAAATATGTTGCCAGTAAAAGTTGCATTGTGTCAAGCCAAAGTGACGACATGCAGGGAATGTTGTAGAGCAAACACGGTTTCACCCATGGTTTAAAAAAAGTCTGCACTGATCAGATTTGATGTTTGATTGGAAATATATTCTTTTGAATTTTACTAAAATTTTCAGCTCAAAATATTATGGGACCTTAGACCCACCAGGCACTATTCTGGGTACATCTCTCCAGAATTGAACCCCTTTTCAGTTCACATAGATTCAACAAGGTAAACATTTAGATTTTAGTTCACATCACACAACCATAAAAATGCGCTTGCTGTGATGCCATCACAACCCAAAGGTGCTCTACTGGACTGAGATCTGATGTTCTGTGGATGCCACTGAAGAACAGTGAACTCATTGTCAAGTTCAAGAACCCAGGTTGAGATAGTGTTGACTGTATTTATAAAGGGCATTACTCAGCTGAAACTAGCCATCAGAAGATAATTACAATGGACATTGTGGATTGGATATGGTCAGCAATAAGACATCAGTATTTTGTGGTGCTAAAACACAGCTCAGTTGGAATTAAGGGACCTACAGTGTACTGAAAAAAATATTCTCCACACCATTTCACACCAGGGAGCAGCCTCAACGATAAATGCAAAACAAAATCGATCCAAGCTTTTTTGTTTATGCAAAATTCCAACCTGATTATCTAATTGTCATTGGACACTGGACAGAGCAACAATGGCTTTTAAGCCACCTTTGACCTGCCATCATCGTAAGCAAGTCTAGCTGTTCTCATTTGACCTTTGTCACCATCAAGGCATACTTATTCATACAAGCATCATTCTTCACCAAACCCAAGAAGTTTGGCTGTACGCAAAACCTTCTGTAGATCAGCAGTTAATAATCAGACCAGTTCGTCTGATTATGAACTAAAGATCATAGTCGGGATTTAAGTGACATTTAAGTGGCCTTTCTTCTCTATTTTGATTCTTGCTTTCAACATCAGCAAATTGTCACACCATCTGGATACAAATGCATAGAGTTGCTGCTATGTGATTGGGTGAGTTTCTATTTGAGTTTACAAGTGTATAATTACACACCTCACACAGAAAGAATCCAGAAAAATACACAGCATCTTGTGAAAAAAATGTATTTTTAGAAACATTATTTAAATCGAATCTACGGAATTCCTATGCAAAAATATTCAAACTGAACAGTTTCAAAAAGAGCCATATCAGTAAAACTTTGTATGTTGGATTCTCACTAACCACAAAAAAGGACCATCAACAATCACTCATCATTCTAGCGAGGTGGAAACCCTCGATGTGGCCCTCCCCTCCCCCTGAACCCCCCTCTGTCTCCACGGAAATTGGGCCTGTTTCTTTCTCTCCCTCTGTCTCCGCCTCTCCCAGCATTTGGCCCCCCACGGCCTCCTCTGGGTGCTCCACCTCCACGGTCCGACTTGAGTTTCACGGGTGATTTGGGCCGCAGCCTCTCTATTTCTTCTGTGCAGCCAGATAAATGGGAGTCGGGCATAGGGAAGTGTGAGGCGTAGGTCTCCGGGTTAAAGTTGGTGTTTGTTAATGTGGGACCAACAGTCACCCAGCCTGGAAACAGAAGGAAAAACAGTAGTTACAAAACCAAGACCAGCTAGAAATCAAAAAGAATTTCATCATAAGTCCAAACATTTTAAAAAATTTTTTACAATAAATGTCTGACTATCCCACCTGGTCTGATGGTTGAGTCTCTTCCAAACAGGTGCAGCCTCCTGCGACCCAAGCAGAAATGCTCAATGATGTGGAAGATCTCCACCGGTTTCTCCACATTTCCCATCTCAGGCTCCTCAGTGATAATCAAGTCAATGTCCACATTGGCATGGATGAAGTCACCATCAGTACTCCTTCGCACAGTTCCCTTGATTCCCATCAAGCAGTGCTCCTGGAATAAGCACATCTTACTCATTAGTACATTTTATACACAATGACTCTTAATATAAAAACCTATATTATGTCCTAATGTGGAACATTTTCACATTAGGACAGGTAAAATTATTTTTTTAAATCAAACCACACAATGAAATGCTAGCAATTAAAAATGTTGCTGTTGCTTGGGCAACAGAAAACTACAAACAAATACATTTGTGACGTATTCAGAGGAAATTTTTCTCTAATAATACCAGTGACTTCCAAAATTGTTCCGTGCCGCATGGTCTGGCTACTCAGCAGTCATCATGTGATACATTCTAGTCCCTTCATTTAGTTTCCTTAAAAACTAGATGAAGTGCAGATAGCTCTGACACAATAAGAAAGTGACAGCAAACTAGTCTGTTTTCTTTCCTGTTCTGCGTAAAAGTTATGCTAACAGGAAAAAAGATAGCATGCCAGCTAAAATAAGAAAACTGACATAAAGGCCTAAACCCTTGATCTGCTCTGCAAGCATTACACAAAGCTGGAAGAAGGACGGCTACAGCTGATGAAAAGGTCACTGCAAAGCTATACTAAGCAGTTGTATAGCTTAGTATAGCTGGAACATTTCATTCTAACATGAAATGTTCCCATTCTGGTGGGAACAAGTTTTTCCAGAATGGCACGCCTGAATTCTTTAGACAGTTTCAGACTGCGTTTGACCATTGGAAGTCAAGTACTGAAATATCTGATTTCTTTGTTTTTTAGCCTTTTCATTAAATGCATCACAATTAAGAACTGCCACAATTATTGGTGTAAATAGTTAGTTACACAAGTTATACTTTTTTAACAGTGTGACAATTAGGGGTTTGTCACACTGTTAAAAATCCTCATGATAAAAATCCACAATTTTATATAATAGTTTACATGAACATACAATGTGCAGCATATCAGTTTATTTGGTTCTTATGTGTGCATTGTACCTTAGTCCTCTGAAAAACTGCTTTTGGGTCCAGGGCCTTGGTTTTTCCTGGGTTATTCTTGTTGGTTTTGATCCAGCATATGTCCTCACACCTCCTGAAACCCCACTTTCTCAGGCACTGAAATCAGGTTAAGGAGTTTGTAACAAGAGCCTTTGGTAGCTTATGTTAACATCTGACTTCTTTATTAAAAGGTTTGATAGTGTGGTTTCCTTGGTAGGATGTTAGATCGGTTATGCTTCTAGCAGTACTTAATTAAGTTAAACAAACACCAGAGAGTTGCTTTCGTGCCAGCGTGGCCAGTTATTGGATCATTAAAACAGCTTGGAAGCTATAGCAATAAAACAATAAGGCCTTTAAGTAAACTTTGAACTTTTCTTTTATGCTTGTTGCTAGATAAAAATTCAAAGAACCTAATTTCTCACTTATCTTAGAAAAAAACCACCAACTCTACATTTCTCTTAGAAAAAAATTTTCAGTTTGCATCCTGCAGAGTCAATACTGAAAGAAACCAAACAAAACAAAAATGTTGCATAAACATACCAGGTCGCGTAAAAACCACAATAAAAGAAATTTTCACCCCAGAGGGCGAGGTTGTGACTCATTGTTACTGATAAACTCAATGGATTAACGTCACAACAGCAGACAACTGTCAGAAAAAATAAATGTCTTTGTGAGTTGTTTTGCAAAGCATGAAAAAAGATGCCTGTGGTGGTGAACAAATGCCAAGCATAGTGCAGGCATGAAGGAAAACACACAGAAGGTGGCAAAACCCCAACACTTATGTTACCAAGGTAATGGGACTGATCTCAGTGATAGGAAATGAAGAAAATAAGTTAAAATAATATTTACTTATGCAAACCAGAAAAAAGGAATTAGTATGTTTTAAAGTATGATGAATTTGCTGGTTACCAACAGCAACTGGTGTCTCAATTAATCACATAAGGCTGTTACCATTCTGCCCAGGTCCAGACCTTCTCCAGAGCCACACCAGAGAAAGACAAAGGAGCGTAAAGCTGATATCTCCTCAATCTCCAATCTCATGATCTATAACAGCCACAATTGGAAAATAAGGAAAATAATAGACATCCCCACAGTAAATATATCATAAAAGAGAAAGCATTCATTTTTATATAACTCTAAGTCTTACTATAAGCTCTAAAGAGCATTTCACTAGAAATAAAATGGATCGTTGCACAGTCTTGTTGTTCTTTGTTCCTGTTAGAGATCTTTATCAAAACAAATCAACCAGTTTTTTTTGCTGTTTTGTTTTGCACAGAACAGCCGGCTCATAGTAGTCACATTTTCACATAGAATTTTATTACAACCTTTTTTATGGTGTTATTTGTGTTTAGAAGGCAGATTTTTCAAACTTCCCATCAAAAGCTCAAGAACACTCCTTGATGTCTAAATATCCTCATATGTATTGCTGAAGCCATCCAAGCCATCTATAGCTGGCATCCAATTAAACTTCTTTTAAATGAGATGGAAGATTGTTTCCATCTCTTTTAAACCAGTGAGACACAAACAACCTCCATTTGCCAACCTCAACAGAAAATGGAGGTTGCCAGCGTTTTCAACCATTATTATATCGTTTAACTACATGTTCTCTGTCTCTCTTTATAGAAGCTACATCTGGTCTGGCATTCTGTTTAGCTTTGGCACTTTCCTATAGGTAGCCACTGGCTGACATGCTTATAATCAACACCTTAACATTCTCATTCGTACTATAGATTTTGGATCACTGCTTCTATTTTATAGGTATGCTTTGTCTTCTCAAATTGTGGGAAATTGTGTTCCTGTTAAAGGGGAGTTTTCCTCTCCACTGTCACTAAAGTGGTCAGTAAAGGAACTGCTGTAAAGCAAGCGACTGTCTACTGTTGCAAGTCGATAACTCAATGCAATCTGCTGGGTTTTTAGATATAAAACTTAACTGCATTGTTTGATAAATAGGATCAATTAGTATGTTTGGATTGTTTTTGTAAACCCTCTAGAGACGTGTTTGGGTAAATAAACTGCTCTGAATTGAAAACTTAATAGATCTTAGTTGCTTTTTACAAGAAAAATTTATTACAACATTGTTGCAATAAATTCTAGTGCCCCTCCAAACTAGGTCAAATGATATTCAGAAATTAATGCACTGGGTGCAGCCACTAAATGAAAAAAACAACAATAAAATAAATTATGTACTGACATCATCCCAGGTCCAGAAGCGTTCTGTGTGACTAATGCCTGATTCCCTGTAATATTCCTCCAAGGGAGGCTCAATCAGGATTACATCAAACTCGCTTTTTAATTCCCGCAGGTCAAAGTGCTCCGGATCCGCCTGGAGATACCTGAACACAGATGTATATATTTAATACATGTTTGAAACCAGGTTAGGCTTCAAATACATAAGATGCTTCACATCTTATGTAGTCATTTAACTTACATAGGAGGAATGTTGGTGCTGGAGATGTGTTCATCTTTGAGTCTAATCAACTCTCGCAGTTTCGGGTACTCTTCAAATCGGTCAGCCAAGCCTTAAACACAGAAGACATAGTTCACACTAGAACACACGCAAAAAACAAACAAACAAAAAATTATAAAATAATATTCTCACCAACATCCCTGATGAAGTTTTGTGGCCTATGTCCAGTGTCTACAAAGTGCTGACAATAGTCATTGTGGGGGTTCAAACTTTGGGTACCCTGAGAATTTTAGAATGGGAGAAAGTCAGTGAGAAGGATAGGAAATACATTTGCAAAGTAGGGAAAGAACAAAAAAATGATTATGCGTTTCTAACCCATTTTACAATTTAACTTCAATGCATATGAAAATACAAGGGATAAAACTGCTATAGATTCCATATGAACAAAGGTAAGTTATCTATCATTGCTAAAGCTTACCAATGCTGATTTCTGAATCATATATGTTGAAATATGTGCATACTTGACAATGAAATACTACATTTACTGTTAGAATCTATATCTCCAAAAAAATTAAAGTTGGCATGTAGTATAAAAAGCCAGGATGGTTAAATATAGTACCAAGCAAAAATAGTCATTCCAGAGAGTTTAGGTTAAATGCATGGACTAAAAGAACATCGACATGTGACAAGGGGGAGCTGAAATCAAACCCACAACTTCCAAGACAACTACTCTTCCCACAGTTTTGCCGCAGATTCTCTGTTGGATTCTTTGATATCTTCCACTGACACTAAGTTAAGCGACCCAACAAAACTTGTTCTTCAAGCTGCAAAGTCACAGCTAAAATAAGTCTTGTTTATCTCAAGAGCGTCACTGTCTGGAAGACATAAGTGATGACCAGTCATGTGCAACATCCGTGATAGTGACAAAAAATAGCTTTTATTTTGGATTTATTTCCTTTAGCTTTTAATATCTGCCAAATATAAAGTAGTTCAGACAGATTTGTGAATTTTTCACATGTAGTTAAATTCAAAATAATGAATTTTTTCACATGTAGTTAAATTCAAAATCCATAATGCAAAGTAGGAGTCAATGCCATGAGTTTTTTCCATAAGTCAAAACTGAATGCCAATATTTATGGATGTTTTTTTTTGCATTTGATGAAAGAAAAGAAATGTAATGATTACAACAGATGAGAAAAAAAATTTAATCAAACACGTGGGTGCCAATAGTTAAAGAATATCAACTCTGTAAAAGTGGATTTTAAAAAGGTAAAAATATTTTAAGTTTTTTCTGAGAACCTTAAATTCATTGGCAATTCCACTTTCTGTTACTACAAACAGAGTCACAGCAGCCATACTTTTCACTAAGTCAGAACTTAAAACCACAACTTTTCAAAGGGCGAAACTTGATGCAAGACATACCAGTACCATTGACGTCTTATCTCGGAAGTGCTGCTGAATTCTGGAGAGATTCCAGCACCTGTTCTGAGTATTTACAAAAATCTTCTTCCTGATACTGTCCTGTAAGGAAGGGCTTTGTTGACTTGCCACTTAAAAGTTTAATCTAGTTACTGGAAATGTGTTATGATGTAGTTAATGAAGGGCACAAGTTCTACCACCTCAATAA
This sequence comes from Phalloptychus januarius, assembly GCA_902982915.1. Lineage (NCBI taxonomy): Eukaryota > Metazoa > Chordata > Actinopteri > Cyprinodontiformes > Poeciliidae > Phalloptychus > Phalloptychus januarius. The sequence goes on from CADWAE010000297.1 coordinate 759,426, forward strand.
AGTAAACAAACTTTCTAAACTAATCCTCTGTTGACATTTTGAAAAAGTGTGTAAAAAATCTGTTCGAACCTTGAGGAAAGTACTGGAATCCTTGTACACTTCCTCGTACGGGTTGCTCTCCTCTTCTTGCTGCACTTCTACTTCATCCTAGTACACACAAACACAGCAAGTACAAACATACAATTTAGAATAAAAACATATGCATTTTGTGTAATACAAGCAACACAATATTGATATACTTTTACAAATGACAATCATTTGTTTAAAAGCAAATGAAAAAAAGAGAGAAAAATCGCAATCATTGTGACTTTTTTGGAGCAACAATTATTAATAGTTTTAATAGTTGGATTCTCTGTTGTCATTATATATGAAAATATAACAAAGAGGTTAAGAGAGGTGACCTTGAAGCCAAAACAAAACAAAATAAAAAAAACCTAGGAATTTGGAGTAAGAAGCAAAAAGTGGAAAAACCCCGATTCAATTTCTTTTTCTGTTGAAGTGGGCAGTACTAAGAGTGACGCAAAACTGAGGTCACTAAATGAGTAAAGGTAGGCTGAGCCGATACCAGACATAAAAAAATCATGAGTTGTTGGCTGAATCACGTCACAGCCCCTGAAACATTTCCTTGTACTCTAAGAAAAAATATAAAAAACACACTGATCAGAGATCGGATATGCAAAGGGCATTCTAACAACATTGAACAATATCCTCTGCCTTAGAAATCCCATGCAACCATAACTATCGGTAATGAAACAATTTTAAGTAAATTGTAAAATTTACTTAAAATTGTTAGACAATCAGTGCCTAAGGTATAACTTAATCTTCAGCAGAATTCAGGAGATTGTGTTCCCTGCAGGTTTATTTTTCGTAAAAATACAAATGCATTCCTGGAAACTGCTTTAAAAAAATCTGACTTACAGCCACAGGTTAATCACAATTTACTGAAGTTGTGGAACCACTTTACAAGAAACTTGATTTAGAGTGCTGTTTATCTTTTAATTAACTTGTACCAAATGCTTTATAAATTTTTTGTAAACTGTTTCTGTTTTTTGACATCATTAAGCCTGTTTTTAAAGGCGGTGCTTCTTAAAGTAGCATATATGCATGATAAACATCAAGTCAACACACTCACTTTTTGCTCTTCTACATCTTCCTCTGTTTCCTCTCCATCTGTCTGCGGCTTTTTTTTAGAAGGAGGGGCTGAACTATCATACGAAGCTCTGTAAAACAAAACAGTTATAATGTCCTCAAGTGCCTTCACATTCGGAACAAGATGCAACCTTCGACGCTGATCATATTTTTGCTTTGACAGGCTGTATATTATTTTTTTTTTTTATTCCTAATCACATCTGCTACAAATTTACCATTACGCATCTCCGCTGCATTATGAAAAGATGAATAACAGAACAGTTGAACTTTTTTTTTCTGAGAAGCAGAACAACTGCTTCTCAGGAAAAACCTGCAAGCAAAAATCCAACTGTACACAGTGATAGTGGTATTAAATGCAAATGCATGTTTTACATCTATGGAAAAAAACAATGCGTTGCTGCTTAACAAAAAAATGCCTTCCAGACAGATGATGAAAAGATACAGAACTAACCACATTGTGTTCATACCAGCTTTGCACATACAGAGACTGTATTTTTTCCAGTTCTTTTCTTCTTTTGTCTTTTTCTTCAAAGGTAAAAACTGTATTTAGTTGTTTACACCTTCCCATTCTTTGTGATCAGAAAAGCCTTCCCACAATACAAGGCCATCTTTCACTGTGAAAAGGACATGTTAAGACCAATGTACAGTGACTGTTTTCCTCCACACTTTGCGTTTTGCATGTTGGTCAAAAAATTAATTGTATTCTCATCTGACCAGAGTTCCTTACATAGTTTTAGACAAATTTCAAAGCAGATGTATTGTGGTTTTCTTTCAACAAAAGCTGCCTTGAGTGCACAATCAAAAATTGTCCTGTTGACAAATTCTCCCGAGCTCCCACAGAAGTTATTACAGGTCTGCTGACTGTGATAATTTAGGTGGACATCCATGTTTTGACAGATCTACAGATGTGTCTCTACTCCTTAATTTTCAGGTGATATTTGTGGATTATGACATGATAATCTTGACAGTGGGAAGATTGTGGGCTATAATTTTATATCCTAACTCTGCTTTAAACTCAAGAGATAGAGTTATAATATGAAATATTATAACTCTAAATAATATTTAATACAATAGCAAATTCTTGGTTCAGATCTGGTCAAATTTAAATTAAACATCTACACTAAATGTTAAAATCCTATACTGAAAGAAAACATAGATTTGGAAAATTAAGAGTTTTAAAATTAATCTTATTTTCATTTTTGTTTCTTTTCAAATGTATTAGTTGCTGCAGATATTGTCTGTATCGCGGTGTTTTTTCTTACCTGGATATTTCTCTTGTCTCTTCTATCTCTTTGAGCTCATCTTTGCTGTGCAGGACAACTCCAATGCGATCTGCGCTTTCAGCTCCTAACTGTGGGTTGAAAAGAATAACAAACAATACAACATTACTGCATAATATTACTAACGTATCTTAAGTTAGTCTCCCGTCAGTTAACATCCTGCTTTTTTGTTTATTTGTGCAGTGTTTTTGTTTCTCAAAAATCAATCCGTTGCATTCATTTACACAGAAAGTAAAACTATTCCCAGTTTTCTCCAGACATGGAGGAGTTATGTGAGCACCTGTTGATCCAATTAAGTTGTATCCGTTGATAAAGCGTTTATTCATCCAGTTTATTCATCAGTTAGCTTTAGCAGCTAGCTTTGATTGTATACTTGCCTGCTGAGCTAAGAGTTGCCGCCTTAGCTTTTGTCTCTCGCGTATCTCTTGAAGACGGCTGTTCATTTCTTTAATAATAACGTAATAGTTTATTAAAATTTACATAAAGAAAACTCAGTCGACATGCATTTAAATATCTCCATACATCTAATAGTAGCAAGTTCTAATCAAAACCTGCTAAGGGAAGATAGCCGCTAAAATTCACAATAGGTGCACTTGTTACGAACACTGGAACACACGACATTATCAATGTTGAATTCTTTTGAAGCGCGGCTTTTGAAACTAGGGCTCTTGGCTTAAAGGCAAGTTTAACTCTGTGTTCAAGTACTGAATTCAAGAAAATTAAGTATTAGTTGTTCGACTTAGCGCGAAACTGAATATTAGTTTGTAACCCCGCTCACGTGGGCGAGTGCCGGTGTACGCCGACTTTATTGACCAGTTTGCAAATGGTCGCCCCGTGATGACGACACCTATGACGCCTTTCTTGGCGTTCACATATTCCCCTTCAAATAATTTTGAAGATACCTCTTTTTTAAAAGAACCTTAAGAGATAGATTATACATTTACGGATTGCTGTGAAATATAAACATGTAAATACATTTCTTGAAAAAAATTCGAAAGACTTTGATGCTTACAGAGCAAGTGAGGACTTCAAACTATAAAGAAAAAAGTTGCTCTTAGGTAAATTGCACAATGACTGTATTTATTACAATGAAAGTGTGCAGTTCCAGGCGGGAGCTGCAAAGGCCAGTGCTCCTGAAGGACTGCCACTTTACTGAAGAGATGAAATAATACTAAATCAATGTCTTATGCGTGCTGGCACAGAAATTGTAACCAATTTAATTTTTTACTTTTACGGTTTTGCTTTAAAAAATTAATTAATTTAAGCTATTGCACTTTTACCTTCAGTCGTATTGAGATAGCATTGACTTTTTCATCGGCTAGGTCAGGGTTCTCCAACCTGCAACGCTGGACCCGTAAGATGCTCTTTGGATCTCTTTCTCACTTAATATATAAAACAATGAAATACTGCCCTTTCTTTCTGCCTTTTTTGTTGTTGTTGTTTATTCTTTTGGTTTGTGCCATCATGAAAAAATAAAAATACACTGACCCCAGTCTGACCTCCTGGCAAATTTGGTCTAGAAACATCACTGATACAACTTCTACGTTTTCTTCAAAAGTTGGTTTGAACTTCCCTAATGTTCAACATTAGGGAATTTTACTATTGTTCCCTAATGCTAGGAAACATTTCAGCAATGTTCTCTAAAGTGTTTTAAAAGTCAATTTAAGACAAATCTGAATAATTAAAAGAATTGAATGAACACATAAATTGTCCATCCTGACACAGACCCTGACAGAACCTCCAGTGATCCTTGTCTAAATATTCCTGGCAAACTAGAATTATTCTCTGAAGGGTTTCCATCCATGTACTGAACCCACTTATCTTTGCAAGATCAAGGGGGAGCTGCTACCTATTTCTGGGGGCAATAAAGCAAGAGGAAGAGTACCCCATGGACAGATCACCAGTACATAATATTAAGTGAACCTTTACCACTTTTCCTGAAGATTTTCTAAAAGTTACATTGTAAAGGCGGTGAATTTTTTTCAGAAGATCTTTGAGCAAAATTACCCAAACGGTCTTTAAAGGGGACGTTGTGAATAAGATGGGGGATACTAATGCTTTTTATTAGGGTTGTATTGCAAACACTGTAGATATTTTTTTAGAGCATATAGGGAATGATTTGATTTGAAGTTTAGTAAAAAGTTACTTTGTAAAAGTTGTAATCTTTTGAGAATATTCAGGAAATATTAGAAGTGTCCATACATTTTCACTGTCCGATATTGAATATGACAGTTTAATTTTCCTTGAGAAGGAAGCTTTAATAGGTAAAACTATTTGGTCATAACAGGCATCTTCCTCTGGCCCATGAACAATAATGGCTCAGTTCAGAGACATGACCACATGACCAATGCATAACAAATTAAAAACTAGGTCATATTTATGCCTAAGTACTATAAGTTATTAAATAACTTTTCCAAGGCTAGCTCATTAATACGCAAGTCCTCTTTTTTATATTAACGTGCAATAGCAGATTAAAACATAGAGATGTAACGTTGTTGCACTTCATCATCATCTAAAATATGATGCAAATCTGACTGCAGTCCAGACCCAATTATATGTCAACAGCAGGATGAAGAGTAATCAGTCTATGGCAGAGCAGAAATTAAATCTCAAGTATAAAAAAAACATTTGCACTCAGAACAGTCACACTGTCCGAAAAAGAAAGCTTAAAATGTATTAAGGTGTAGTTATTTTGTCAGATCTTTTACTCTTTAAAGTCACCGCTAGGTTTGGTACAGAATAAACATGAATGAATTTATTCGATTAATCACTGATGTGAATCCCTTTTTTTCTCGGTGAGTTTTCCTCCCCATCAGCCCACGCAAAGGGATCAATCCTGCTCGTTTTCCTCTTACACTCTCTTCCCAGTGCAAAGCGCTGAAGCTGACTGGATGAGTGGGAACCCGTCAGCTGATGAGTGAATTAGATCTCCTCCGTTATCAGCTGTTCTGCTCACAGACCTAATATGAGTGCGGCGTTTTTTGCCTCAGTGGTAGTGTTTGTGATTGCGAGCGACTGTTATTCCAGCAGCCTCCCCTCATTCATCCTGCCGTTCACAGACTGCGCACGGAGCCGGGGGAAGGATGGTTCATATCGGGGAGCCATCGACGTGACCGAGTCTGGCAGCCAGTGCATGAACTGGACCGAGGTGGCCGGATTCAAAGAGCGCTATCCGGGCAGAGGGATAGGAGAGCACAACCACTGCCGCAACCCGGACGGCAGGATCCGTCCCTGGTGCTTCTTTAGGAACCACAAAGGCAGAGTTGACTGGGGCTACTGCGACTGTAAACAAGGTAAACATGCAGCTTTTTGCAAATTGAATGTTTTTTTTTTGTGTGACATGGCCAGCAGACATAGACACGCATAATCCAAGTAATCTGATTAATTATTTAAAAACTGATGCACCTTTAAGAAAAACAAAAACATCTTCTATTCTGTTATGTCTGGGTAATTTTGAGCTGATGGAGAGAAGAGCCTGCAGATGTTTTCCAGCGATGTGCAGCGCAGTCGCTGCGGGGCATGCCTTTATGCCCCGCAGCGTACTATTTATTTGCACAGTATCAATGATAAGAAGTAATAAATGTATTTGTTTAGGTGGAAGAATGTGGTTTGTTAATGAAAAATGGCGACAGCAAACCTTACATCTTTGAATTTTTATGAACTAGTTTAATGAATACATAAGCAGTGTCTCTATTTGAGGCGTTTTTTGTTTTCTGTGTTACAAAATGAGGGAAGGCTCTTACAGAGTTTTCTCTGCAGCAAGTTCAAATCTGTTGAAAGCGAAAAGAGGCACACCTTTACCTCCCAACCCAGTTCATGAGTGTTTGTGTCAGCACAGGTATACCCATAGACACTGTAGCTTCTTAATTTGTGATAAAAACACGGTTTTTGTTCTTATTAAACAAAGGATTTTGAAGGTACATCTCCATAAATTTGAATGTCAAAATGTTAACTTATCTCAATAATTCAGTTCAGAAGGCAAAACCAATTATAAAGATTCATTATGCAGAAGGGGCATGCACAGAAGTGTTTACTTTTGTTAATTTGCAACATCATGGCTTACTGAGACCTAAATTCAGTTCTCAAAAAATAAACTATATGTTCTATACAGTATGTTCACTCAGAGCTACTTTGTGCCTCCTTTAGAATGAACTATTGCGTCATCATCCCAGGTTCCTTAGGGCTGACTTTGAACGTGATAAAACAGAGCGAACCTGCAGAAGTTTATGACATGGCTCATCATATAATCAATCATACTGGACTTCAAGTTGCTTGGATTGTACCTCTTTACTCCTTCAAACAAAGTGTAAAATTCATAGACAAGATATGCAAATTGCAAGCAGAAAGAGCCCAAGCCCTGGTCCTTTTTGCTGCAAGGTACCTGTTTTTTTTTTTTTTTTGTCATCCATTCATTCATTGGCTATTTTACCAAATCTTCCTACTTGGCTGGTTAAGTTATTCATATTAACAGGGAGAAATATAGAAAGACACACATTTGAATTGCAAGCATGCAAGTAATACTAGCTAACGAAATAGAATGTGCATCGTACTATACCATATCACCTTCTACATGAACAAAAAATGACAATATTTCTTAGTTTTTCTTTGTAATATTAGTATATCATTTGTACAAGATCTGCGTGCATCAAGGCATTTAAACTACCAGGTTTCTACAGAAAGCTCATTGTTAGAGTAAATATTTTTTTCCATTGAAGTACGCAAATCTGTGACAAACTATTAATAATAATTTACCAAAGCAATATTTTTTTTACTACAAGTATAGCACATTTATTTTAATTTATTGTTTTTGTAAAGGATGAAATAAGTCAATTTACATGCACTTTCATAAAAGGTTGTAGGTGCATTTAAAAACATACTACCATAATATATTTTCCCTAGATTCTGCAAGAAACCAAATTTGTAGAGCAGTGTCAAACTAGAAAAATTTGCATTTAGGGGACATGGAGAAAAAAAAAAGGAACGAAATCCCGACTTATTATATCGAGATCCCGAGTTATTATCTCGAGATCCCGAGTTATTATCTCGAGATCCCGAGATCCCGACTTATTATCTTGAGATCCCGACTTTTTTTTTTTTTTTTTTCGCGGGTTCTCGAGAAACTAAGTCGGGATCTCGGGATCTCGAGATAAAAAGTCGGGATCTCGAGATAATAAGTCGGGATCTCGAGATCTCGACTTAGTTTCTCGGGATCCCGAGAAAGTAAGTCGGGATTTCGTTCCTTTTTTTTTCTCTCTCCATGTCCCCTTAGGGGCTCCGTACAATGTAAATGCTGTAAGCTGAATATTTTTAGTGAAAATTGGAGAAGCATTTTAAGTCAACTGCAGAAGACTTGCAGGAATGGAAGGCATAGCCAAAAGCAGCAGAATAAGATCTGTAAAACACAAATAGAAAAACTGTACAAGAGGAGTGAAAACTTTTGGTCAATGCAAAAATCCCACCCAAATAGTATAATCCGAGTAGAACAGAGTTTACAAAGTAAGTGATTTTTAAAATTTAATACATAAAGGTCACTCAAAACTGCATAATCGTGAGTCATTTTAAGTTGCCAGGACAACCGCACATGCTTCTGTTCTGTCTTCCTTTGCCTTGCCTTTTTACTCGTGTATGAAATACTCAAAAATCAATCAAGCTCTTATCTTGTTGAAGTTTTGCGACAAACAGTTACTGCTTTAACTTTTTTTGTGGAAAAGTAGTGACATGGAGAGCACATGATATAAGCTAATACTTTTTTGCATACAGAGCAATAATATCTATAGCTGTCTCATTCCTAGATATTGATGTGCTTTTATTTTTTTAAAAATGGTCTTCGGTTTTTTTGAGCTATATGTTCTTTGCTAATTTTACTGAACCTTAATGTCTCCACACTTATCACACATCTTGTTATTACCGTTTTCTAACTTTTCGCGATTATTTTCTCCACCCAAGGTTCGGTCCGTCTTCAGGGAGGTCGCTCAAAGCTTGACGGCAGGGTAGAAGTGTATCTGGGAGGAGTTTGGGGGTCCGTCTGTGGCAAGGACTGGGAAGATGAAGATGCCGGAGTGGTCTGCAGACAGCTGGGCGAGGGGTGAGAGCCAGCAGCATGCTTGCATTCACATGTTGCTGCCACTTGTTGCCTTATCTTCCCACATATGTATTCAAACACAGGTGCAAAGGGGGAATAAATATCTATCATCTGTTAGAAATTCACAAGCTGGGGCTGCTGTTAGCAAATCATCAGGCGTACAGTAGATTCTAGGAACTGTTCTCATTTCTTTCCAAAGTGTGTGTACTTTTCTTTTATGACCTTTCCATCCCTTTGCCCTTTTTCCCCTTAGGTATTTAATTAGCTCTGTTATTTACATTGCTGCAAGCTCACTCCTTTCCCCAGCCGACCTTTGCGTGCGACTTGTCTCGTGGTTCTAACTATGAGGTATAGCTATGCCAGAGAAAGGTCTCGGGGGAGCCTGTAAAGCAGTTATTCATATCAGCTGTGTTCATAACATGGGGCATACTTGCTCTAAATACGAATCTGTTTTTCCTGGAAAACACAGCCACTCTATATGCTTGCTACACATGCTGTCACTAACACCAGCACAGGCCCACATTCTGACACGAATGCAGGTCTGTGCAGCATGTGTGCATTCACACAGAAGTCAATGAAAGCACAAAGCCAAAAGGAGGGAGGGCAAGTGTCAGCCATATATTAGCTGGAAGTCTTGCTGATGACTTTCCCATGCTGAGTTATTGAAAGCTGCTGGTGAGCAAACTGAAAGCTGGGGATTACAGCAACCAGGTCCTAGAGGCCTGTAAGCCTAATGCCGGGATGGACTTACTGAATATCCAATTGATTTCTTATCACATAGCAAGAAAATAAATATATTTTTTATACATATAATTGTTTAGCACTTATCAAGTCCAACTGAAGACTGACGTAAATTTTGTTTTGCTCAAATAACCTATGTGCCCGACGATCTCCTCTTAGGGTGTCTGGTCTTGCTCGTGCGGTTCCTTTGTTTCGCCGCCAACAAACCAGGCTTCACTGGTTGGCAGTTCATTGTCAGGGAGAAGAGCCAGACCTGCTCCAGTGTCCTAAAACTACCTGGAAGGGCGAGGAGTGTTCTCTGGCTGCGGCTGTTACCTGCACCCAACAGAGGGGTAGGCCTGCCTCATGTGTTAGGAATGATTCTGGGATTGATGTATCGATGTTTGCTTCAATAAAAGAAGGTCTGAAAAGCCAGCAAAGTCTCACAGTTCTAAAATACTCAATAATCATCCTTCGGATTGACAGGTCCTTGCAAAACAACATTTTTCTCATTTTATGTCCATACAATTTCACAACTCAATGCATTTTATTTGGACTTTATGTGATAGACCTACAAAATCTGGTGCATACTAAAGTATTCTTCCTCACACACACACACACACACACACACACGCACCCCTACACTTACTGTGCTGTAAGCTAGAACTTTTTTTGAACGGGTTGCACAGGAAAGCAATGGCCAGGCTAATGGTGGATGGGTTCAACTGAATATTTTTCTAATATTCCTTTTTAATCGTCCCTTTTACACAGAGTTATTGTGACGCCCATGCTCCTCCTAATTTACCACAGATCTCTTTGCTGATTCTTTATTTAATGCTCTTCTTAGCCAGTTATTAGTTTAGGAAGACAGCTTTGGATTGGTAAGTTATTACTTGTGTCATATGCTTTCAATTTTCAATTTTAACTGTGTGATGTTTTACGCTTAGTCAATAGTTTTGTAACCCAGAACCTTATTCCTAACCTGTCTAGTGTGCCACCTGTCACCCTTTTTTGACACACTTTCATTTAAAAAATTTCTGCTATTTTGTGTATGTCTATCAATTAAAATCCCTATAATCCCCAATTCTGTTTTTTATACAGCAAAATCAACAAATGTCCGAATGTGTATGTTTTTATTAAGATTCAAGATACTAATGAGTCAAGATAAAAAGATCCTGGTATAAAGATGTGTGTAAACTTGTGAATTTCACTTTGTGTGCACCTTAGTGGGTGGGACCCTTCCTTTACGGTTGGTTGGACGTCAATCAGAGTCAGAAGGCAGGGTTGAGGTCTTTCATGCAGGGCAGTGGGGTTCCATATGTGATGACCAGTGGGACGACAGTGATGCAGAAGTGGTGTGTCGACAACTGGGGTTGAGGTAAAAGTAAGGCAACACACACACACAGTTATATTCATATATACACAAACAAATTATGTTTTTTTATTATTATTTGAATCCAGAACATTTCCTAACAAATTACACTGTGATAGACAGGAATACACATTTTTAGTATTGAAGAATACGTATGATAGAAGGAAAATGAAGCTGAATAAATGTGGGTGTTGAGACATCTTTCTCTCCATGTGCCTCTAAAAGTATGACAAGTATTCTTTCCATTCAGACACAGAGAGAGGAGTGAGCAGTAAAGAACATCTGGGAGTCAAACAGTGAATCAGTCTCATTGTTCCTGCATGGATTGTCACACCATGGAGTTATGCATATTTAGCAGTACTATATTCTCTGCAAATGTGTCACAGTGTTAGTGATTTATACAATCTTCTGTGACAATAAATTTTTTTGTATAAAAATCTAAAATTCACAATGACTGTGCCATACAGTTTAAATATGAACTGTATCTTACACCCTGTTTTTGTGAGGCTCCATTTGTCACTACATCAATTTTGCGCTGCATTAGAGTCACTGCAGGGCAAACCATCCATTTTCTGTACATTGTGTTTTCTTTTCAGTGGAGTTGCGAGAGCTTGGAGCCAAGCACATTTTGGCAAAGGTACAGGCCGCGTGTGGTTGGATGAGGTGCGCTGCTCAGGCAATGAGCTCACTTTGGAGCAGTGTCCAAAAAGTGCCTGGGGAGAACACAACTGTCTGCACTCTGAGGATGCTGGAGTGTCCTGCAGTCCTCTCACAGGTAGACCAATAGATTCCCATTCAAAAGTGATCAATAAATTGATATTTGTCATGATAACTGAGCTCCCATATGAAGCTACACCTCTTCCTGCTGAAACATTTACTCACAGTCCAACAAACCCTTAGGGGTAATGCAGGTATTTTAACTTGACAGGTGCAGGTGTAAGAGAAAATATGACTGTACGTAATAGTTCAAGAAAAAAAAAGATAAACAATCTGATATCTAGAATAAAAAAGTGTTGATCCCAACAAAATAATTCACAACAAATCATGAAATCAAAGTAAAAAATATTGCCAAGTAAGTAGATTAACTAAATAAAAATATCACATCAAGAAATACAACATTTCACTGGACCTGAAAACACAAATGCATTCATGTCCTTTTTGTTTTTTATGCGTTGCATTTCTAGGATTTATTTTTATTTGGTGTCCTGCGCAGTAGGTATTGGAATTCTTTATATTCTTTCTGTGTTTTACAACTATGACCATCTTCAATATGAAACAAGTAAGAAGGCAAAACTATAATCAACACGAGCTTTGCTCCTTGTGTTTCCATCTTGACAGATGGTACCATCAGGTTGGCTGGAGGAGCTGGAAGCCACGAGGGTCGTTTAGAAATCTTCTACCATGGTCAGTGGGGTACGGTGTGTGATGATGATTGGACAGAGTCAAACACCAAAGTTGTGTGTCGACAGCTTGGTTACAAGTAATTTGACATATTTATTTAACCTCACTTATGATTTACTATCAAATCATTTAAATATGGCTTTAATTGTGTGACCTATGTATTACATGGCAGGGTGGGCGAGACGCTCCCTTCTGAAGGACTCGACATGAACCCAGTTCCACGGTTTGGGGTGGGGTCAGGTCCAATCCTTTTGGACGACGTGAGCTGCACAGGAAAAGAACCCAGTCTATTGTTGTGCAACAGAAGGGAGTGGCTCCGCCATGATTGCACACACCATGAAGATGTTAACATCGCCTGCAGCTCTGAACGAGGTGCAGACAGTCCTCCAGCTAGTAAGAAAGTATTTTATCTCACTGTCATGCATACCTAAATGTTGGCATATAAGGGTGCATGAGCAAGACGGGAAAGTTTTCTGAATTCATATGATTGTGATTAGATTAAAACAGGTTCATATTAATGTACATGAAATAGGTATATTATTGATGACTTTATGAAGAAGTTTAAGTTCATTTACAACTCAGTCATGGCAGTGATTTCCATAAAGGTGTTGCTGAACAAGTATTTGCCTTCAAGAAATGATGATGGTGTGTCTCAAAAATTCATATCTGATTTTTTTGTATAACCCCAGTTTATAAGCATTTTTTGTCACTAACATATTATCCACTGTTAGCATTAATTCAGATCATCTACAGAGACCCTAGACCTGAATGTTGCTGGTAGGCAGTTTACTGGAAAAGAAAACACAAGCTGATCTGATCTAAGATCTTCACCAAACTGAACCTGCAGACAATTAGATTTTAGATTACTAAAGGAAACGGGAACGTTCTCAATGTGACACAAGGAAGGAGAGGTCATCCATCGTAATCTCTGCACTCTGTGCTTTCACTTCACCATTCTCCTTGTGAAATCACTTTACTAAACTTACTCATTGCAAATAATGAATAGGTGATTCACAGAGTTTCCACACATCAGACTAAAAAGACAACATTGTCCCCGGCACCAGTGTTGTTCTACAACCTACTAGAGCAGCTTAGTCAACATGTAGTTGCAATTGTTTTATCAGAAGAGGCTTGCATGTTATAAGTAGCTAAACAAGGAGCTGTTAGTGCTACATTAAACATTAACATGATTAATGTAGCATTGTTAATCATGTTTGTGACTGCAACTTTCTGGCCCCAGTGAAGTTGCAATAAGCCTAGAAAGGAATATAGGAAAGTTAGATTTCACATGGTTGCTCTGTATTAAAGTATAATGAAGCTCAACGGGAGAGAGATGGCGTTTTCAGTATGTGGTTTTAGGAGGGAGTTTTGGGAAAGGATCTGAAGAACCGCCTTTTCCCACAAACCCCCACTTAATATATGTTTTAGAAGTGCAATATGTATGTGAGTATATTTTTGTTTCAGTGTTTGTTGCTATGTGTACAGCTCTCTCTTTCCCCTCCTAGCATGCCACAAGGAGATTTGTCTGAGTTTATTTTAGAAATGAATTAACAGCAGATCAGCCAGGCAATGCTATGAACTCTCTCCTTCTTTCACTCTTGTTAGAGATCATAACACTGAGCTTTGTGGGAACATTGGTGCTTTGTGTTGGTGGGGATGTGTAGAGGTAGAGTGTGACTTATAGAGCCTACATTGAGTGGAGAGAGGGTTAAACAAAGTTCAATATATTGTATTTTGTTGAATTAATTTTTGGGGACATGTTTCATTACTGCTAAGGGGAAAGAGTGGTTCAATAATTTCAGTTTGATCAGTCTCTGAATGGTGGCTCTCTGTTGTATTTTGGGTGTTTCAGTCACTTTTACACTGATGTTGAGACACAGAGAGCCAATCAGAAGTTTGCTTGCCCTCATCATGGCAACAGGTCTCATTAATTTATTTTATCTCATTTTAAACACCTTTTAATCACTCTTGGAATTTTGATTTATTTGAAATAGGTGTTTTTCCAGGAGGACTCCACAGTGTCGCAGTTGGTAGAGCTCTTGCCTTGCAGCAAGAAGGTTCTGGGTTCGATTCCCGGCCTGGGGTCTTTCTGCATGGAGCTTGCATGTTCTCCCTGCGCAAACGGGTGGATGGATGCATGGATGTATGGATGTATGGATGCATGGATGTATGGATGCATGGATGGATGGATGCATGGATGCATGGACCAATTGTTTCCAGGCACAGACCCAGTTGTTCAGGTTAGTCTATAGTACATCTGGGGTCAAGGTTTCAAGAACTTACAGTATTTAATTTGTCCATGATTTAAATAGAGTTAATAATATATCAAATTCACTTACTGCTAAAGCTGCACAATGTTCAGATTTGTGACTGAGAAATGTTTCTTTATATGATCTACAATATTTTTCTCAACAGCATTAATAAAGGAAAAAGCTATGAGAGACCTCTCTGTCATTGCTTGTTTTTGATAAATTTGGTTGCTATCAAATTAACAGAGAGGATCACATCTTTTGGAAAGTCACTTAAGCTAGTAAATTATGGGAACACATGATATGTGTTTGTGTTAGTTAATAGCAACAGTGTTTCTGTTTCTGTTTCTCTTTCTGAGCAAGAGCACAAACATCAGAATTTCCTCATTCACCAGAACTAATTGAGAAGCAAACATTCCCACAGTTATTTCCTCAGTTTTAATCTCTCACCTCTGTTGTTCTTTGAAACGCTAAGTTTTTTTTTAAATGTTAAATTCCATTGCGGTTATTGTGAAGGCCACAAAGAGTACTTTTGTTTTATCCTTGAACTTACTGTCTGCAACATTCAGCTTGCACATGTTCAATAGGTTTAAAACATTCTCTCAACCTATTTCTTCTCAAAGCAAACATCAGAAAGTCTGTCCAAACTTAGTAAGAGTGTAAACTGATAGGTTAAATCTCCACATGGAAAGCCCATTAGTGTCTACTCAGATGGCATCAATGGAGGTGCATATGTTTGAGCATAGCGCACCCCGAGTAACAGTCAACATAAAACTCTGACTGATGTGACAAACGGTGTGTTTGTGCATGTGTGTGAATAACTTTTGAGAGAGACAGAACAAGACAAATTGAGGAAAGAGCAGAGAGCAAAGGAAAATAAATATTCGTCACAGACTGAAAAGACTGGGAGTTTCCCGTTCCATGTTCACACACACAATTAACATTTCTGTATGAAGGCAGACAGGTGTGCCAACCACTACCCTGTAAAGTGCGTGTCAGCTCAAGCTGCCTTTTCAGAAACATTCCGCCCTGGAGGATCAGGTTTGTCAGGAATGCTTGAGAAGTTTGTCTGAACCTTCCCTGACTCTTTTTGGCGTGTCTTCAGCGAGTAGAAATGAATCCTTATCATTGTCACAGCCTAAATTAAGACAAAAATAGTTCATGTCAACAGAACTATTTTTCCTGCTGTCACCAAAGTGCTTCTTACGTGTGAAACTACTGGGTTCCTTACTGGAAATCCTGTCCTTACAATACCTTGTAAAGTTTTCTAAAACCGTCTATGGTCTTTTCATATTTGGTCATAAATCAGTCTAGATTTAATAGAGCTGCTTTGTGTCCTTTTTCCAGGTATCCCTGTGCGGCTTGTGGGAGGGGAAAGCTCCAGGGAAGGTCGAGTTGAGCTCTTTCTGTCTGGACAATGGGGGACTGTCTGTGATGATGGATGGACTGATCAAGATGCTGAGGTGGTGTGTAGGCAGCTGGGCTACAGGTATTGATATTTGGAAATTGCTTCTATGACAGCTTTGTACTTCTAGATACAAGGCTATAAACAGCATATCATGAAATCCCCTGAGGTTTCCTCAAGTAAGATATATTGCTAGTTGTTTGGAAGTGTCAGTTTCACACACACCTCTTAAATATGTAAAATTCCAGCCTGACCAGTGACAAAAACGAATTGGCCTCCTTATTTTGTTGGGTTTTAAAGACCTACAAAGAAACTACTCTCAGCTGGTATTTGTAAATGTTCAGTTTAACGATTTTCCTGCCTCCACAATCCAGAGTGGCAATGAGTAATCTGCTTAGGCTGAACTAGCAGTTCTCAAAGAAATACAAACTTGAATACGGGTGCTTTTGCCAATGATGCAAAAATTTGCATATGAATTTGTAGGAAAATGAAACAATGTGGTATTTTGTTGCACAATGGTAAGTGTAGCATATTTGGACAGTAGAGCAGATTTTGCTAAGTCCTTAAAGAACAAGCAAGCAAAACCTTTGTATTTATACTATTTGTTTTGATAATTTGTAAATGTTGTGGCTTTAATACTTACAGAAAAAATAATACAGACATGTAATTATATGCAGTTTAACTTCGTTCAGAATTTCATTATTTCAATAACATTAGATTGGAGCCTTTAAATATACAGAAAACAATTTTTACTTTGAACCTCTTGAGTAGTACGTTTCCACTTATCCAAGATGCATAAAGCAGCTAATCTACATTAAATGGGAACACCATGCGTTGCAGTGCTTGCAGCGAGACGTCATCTCTGATAGTCATCTAAATCTTATAGCATCTTCTTAAACCTTTTATTTCCAGTTGTGGTTGAGATCAGGATGTTGGAAACAGGGTCAAATTCTGGAGAAACACTTAGTTTGATTTTGTGGCTTTGGAACAGCATCACTTTTTTCATTAGGCTCAGTTAAGTGAATTCAGACTGCCTGCTCTTTTTGAACAATCCATCAGCACCTTTTAGATCTGGCATGTGGCTTATGTTTCTTTGTCTGGAAAGTGTTTTTTTTCCTACTTCAAACTTGATCACAAATATCCCCACAGTAGTTCATGCTGAGTTACAGGCAAGTCATCTAAACACTGAGACTAGAACCACTGCTTGTCCTCATTAAGACAAGCCAGTTGAGGGGGGCTTGGCATCTGGTTAGGATGCCTCCTGGAGGCCTCTTTGGTGAGTTAGGGCTTACTAGAGCTGCTTCCAGTGCATGCCGGAAGGACTATAGTTTTCAGCTGGACTGGGAATGCCTTTGGAATCAACAAGCATTCCAAATATGCTACACTTACCATTGTGCAACAAAATACCACATTGTTTTCAGTCCAGCTGAAAACCTTGAGAATTCCAAAGCATTCCAACTCAGGCCACTTGGGAGCTGGACCAAATGGCTCAGGAGAGTGAAGTCTGGCCCTTGCTGCCAGGCTGGTGTCCCCTCGAGCTGGCCCCAGAATAAGCCAAAGATCATGCATAGTTCACAGCCAGTAGAAAAAATCTTTCAACTAATATTAATTTAGGATAATATTTTTTTTTCTGAAGCTTTCTATATGCTAATAATTGCCCTTTAAACTTAATAAATGCTTGTGCAAACCAATGTGGTGGCAACAACATGTTTGTTTTGAGTGGTGATAAGTCTTCCATATTGCTGTTGATGAATCCTATTTGAGAATTGTTTTAATTTGGCCAAATTTAAGGGTCTGCAAGCATGAATGACATGTTGACATATATGCCACAGCATTTCAATCAACTTTAAGTCCGGACTTTGACTAGGCCTATCCAAAACCTTTTCATATACAGTATATGTCTATTTTTTGATTCATTCAGAGATGGATATGCTGTTTTAATTTGTATCATTACCTTTCTGCCTAACCCAAGCACAACTAATGGCCATGGGAATCAGGAGGGCCATGGGGGACAAGTTAGTGTCTAATTATGGACCTGGGTGGTTTTAATAGCCATTTTCCCTTAAAAATGCTTTTGTAATGGTATTATTTTTATTTAATCAGGTTATGTTTATCTGTGTTGTTTGATGAACTCAAACATGTGTGACAAAAAGCACTGTAAAAACTGCCAGGGCTAACAAATGACCAATATTATAATTTTGGCTGCTTGAGAAGCATTTTTGTTTCTTTTGAGAAAAGAAGGTGCAGCAATGGAGAACTGAACAAAAACAAAAGGTTTTAATTTTTTCTGACTCATTCAAACAAAAAAAAGGTCTCTTAGTTAGACTCTGCTGTGACATATTCTTTTCCAATACAACATCTGGAGAGCATCACTCTGGAAGAATTAAAGGCATAAAGCTGAAGGTGTGTAACAGCCATGCTAGTTTCTGCCTTTTGTGTCATGCTGGGTGTGGTGACAGTTTATTACACACAGGTCCCTAGATGTAAGGAAAGTAGTTTTAAAGGGACTAAGGCATAAAATATGCACATACTGTCATTGTAAAGTTGCATCTTAATGTGTAGGGAATTGATATATATGTGAAAATGCTTTTATGAGGAATTTTGAAGAATTGTTTGTTTACAAGTTGGAGCATTCTGTAAAATGCTCCAACAAGATGACAATTTGTGGCAAGATCTAACTGCTGCTCACTCTCCATCTAATTGCATTACTGAGTTTGAGCAAAGAAACATGGGCAAAAGCTTGAGCCACCAAATATGATAAGCTTGTACAGATCTACTTCAAAAGCAGTTCTGTTCCTTCTCAACATTTGACAGACTCCAATTTTTAAGTTTTCTACTATGCATAGTTATATTTTCAGGACCCTGTATTGAGAGAAAAAACAGACTAAGAGAAGAATGATGAAATCAACTATTTTTGTAAGTGTTTGAATTTAGGTCTTTGCTGTTGAAGGATCTTTTGTAATATCCTACAAACATTCATGCATCCAAAAGGAATTTTGTCTTGTTCCCTTTTTCCATTGATTATTTTTACACTAGTAAATCATATAGAAACCTTTCTTAACTCATGAAAGGTGGGATGTTAATTCAGTTTGGTTGGAAAACTTCATGAATTTATTTCGTTATCCCAGATGTCTTCAACTCATCAACCACCATTTTCACATTGACCTCATCATTCACTTCCCCATTCAATTGTGAAAACAGATGTTCTAACAGACATGCTTTATTGGAAAGAAAGGTGTCCACATTGTTCAATGTGTAACATGGAGTTTCCATCGAAAACAGATTTTATTCTACTTTATCAATTACACATGTGTGTGCTGTTAGAGAAACCCACAAAAGAGGCATGATGTCAGCTTCTAGGCTGGCTTCCAAGTGACATGAAGGTTCACCCTCTGCATGCTAAGTATTGCTCAGGGAGATGTCAGAGACACACATGCATAACAAGATGACTTTGTAAGAGACATCAGATCCCCAATAGATGACTGAGGTTACAGGACTTGTCACCCACCAAACTCCAGGGACAAACCATAAGAAAATCTCTTTCAGCTATCTTTTCAATCTTAATTCAAATCACAGCTACAGACCATACATTCACGACCACAGCCGAAAGGCTCCTTATATCACATAGTGTATTAGATCAGATTGTCAAAGTGTTAAACCTGGTTTGCATCACAACCTAGGAACCACACTATTTCATCCAAGTAATGGTGTTGTCAACAGCTAGTTTTCTTTTATTTCTTCTTTTATTTTGCAGCATTTTCATGCTAGTTGCAGACATTTCTGTGATGTCTCATGAAGTCTGTTCTATCCAGTGGTGCTGCAAAGGCTCGTGTGATGGCATATTTTGGAGAAGGGACTGGTCCCATCCATGTCGACAACGTGAAGTGTAACGGCGAGGAGCGTTTGTTGGCAGACTGCATCAAACAGAAGCCAGGCACGCACAACTGCCGCCACAGCGAGGATGCCGGGGTCATCTGTGACTATGGAGAATCGCAGCACAGCAACAGAGAGGTCAAAGGTCAGTCAACTTATCAAGATAAACTTATTTGAGTTATGTGTGAAGAATTATACAGAAACTCTAATGTGTTTAGCAAACACTGTCATCCTGTCTCACGCAGTAAACACACACATGGCTGAAGAAAACAAGCTGGGTGATCTGCTCAGCAGAAAGCCGAAATCCTCTAAGTGAACAGAGGAAAAAAATAAAACCTTTTTTCCAGTTTTATCATGTTGCAAAAACAAATATCTTGGTGTATTTTATGAGGGTTGCATTGACTAGACAAACATAATAACAGTCAAAAAAATCTCATACATATTATTGATGATGGATTCTACATATGATCGACAGTCCAAAAACATGACTGTCAGGTTAATTGGTCTCTCCAAATTCTCCCCAGGTGTGAGTGTGTGTGTGCATGGTTGTTTGTCTTGTGTGTCTCTGTGCTGCCCTGCGACAGACTGGCGACCTGTCCAGGGTGACCCCGCCTCTCGCCCGAAACGATAGCTGGAGATAGGCACCAGCAACCCTCCCGACCCCAGTAAGGGAAAAGGGTGCAGAAAAATGGATGGATGGATGGATGGATGGATGGATGGATATATGATTGACCCATTTGTGTTGATCTATGAAATAAACCCCAATAAAATATGTTTAAATGTGTGGTTAAGCCATGACAAAATGTAAAAAATATTAAGGAGCACAAATACTTTTGCAAGGCCTGCAGATGGTAAAATGGTCAATCTAGGTTTTTGCTTCATCCTGTCTGTCACGCATGCAGTAAGTTGGCACAAAAGTAGGTATTGCCTGCACAATTCCCATAGTCATGACAAGTGCCGTGAGGGTTTTTCTCACTGCTTAGACTTTAACATTAGTTATGTTCAGAATTTAAAAAGGAGCCCTGATAAATTATATTTCTTTATTGACTTCAGCTTCATATTTTGTACTAAAAGGTGAATTTCAAAAAATGTTTTGTTTTACCTGTCTAAATATTTGACAAAAGGAAAATCCGAGTTGAAGTTTATGGTATAGCAATCATCATCTTTCCACACATTCTCTTAAACACACGATCAGTGGCTCCTCTTTTGTCTTTCTCAGATCCTGTCAGCTCAATTTGCGGTCTCCGTCTCGTACACACTCGCCAGCGCCGGATCATAGGAGGAGAGAACTCTCTGAGGTAAGATGGAGGGGACAGATGGGATTAATAACAGAACAAAGAGAGCCAGTCAGAGAAAATGACCACATTTCAAGTTTACACATCTCCAATGAATACCAGCTGATTCAAAGGTAAAACATGTTTCCAGTTCTGGGTTTTATGGGTCAGAGCTAAATCGAACTGTTTTTTATAAATTAATAAATTCCGTAATGAATACAATTTCTTTCACCTGAAGAGGGATCTTTGTCCTTTCATAAATATCAAACCAATTGCAACAGAAGAGGCAGATTTTTTTACAAGGTACCTGGAGAAGTCAGGAAATAGCTTTAATGTTTTTTTTTTTATAGTTCTGGGTTCCTTTGGACAAATAAAAACAAAGTATGGAAGAATGTTTGAGTTACTTACCTTTACTTAGGTAGTATTCATTATTACCTTAGGTACTTAGGTTAGTTATTATTAACTAAGGAGTATTACTTAGGTAATATTTGCTATTACCTAAGTAAATAAGATAAGATTTAATATAAATGTCAGAATATCTAATAGACAACAACAGCATCAGATGTATTTGATATTAACATATTTAACATGTGAAATTTGCCTCTTTTATACAGTTGACACATATCAAGTGAATTTTTTGTCAAGCTTTTGCAAGATTTTTTAAAATTATTCTTATTCCCTTTTTTCACTTAATTTCTCGGCTGTATGATGCAACCCCCATTGTTTCAAATAATAAAAATAGCTATCAAAAAAACAAAAAAGAATGAAGGACATCAAAACTTAAATATACAGCATATATATACACATACCGTTTATACTCGTAATATTGTAAAGCATTTTGGGAAAGTTATTTTTTTACTTTGACTTGAACTTTCTTCTGCTAAGAAGTTGTAAGCAATTTCTTTTGCCATCAGTTGTTGTTCCAGGCTCTTGACCTAAAGTGATTTGAACTCTGGAAAATTTATTTTAAGAACCTCTGTCATTTTTTGATATGTAAGAACAATTTTGTTTCTTTTTGGCGCATATGGTTACCAGTATATTATGGCACTTTAAATACATTTTTAAAGAGCTGGAATAAAATAATGTCTTCTCTTCATCTTTGATACCCTTTGCTACCTTTATTTCTAACTTATGTTGCTGGTTTGAACCTAAAAACAACAAGATTTTAATTTACTTGCTTAAAGGTAATGAATAAATTTGAACTCTGAAGCAGAAAAGTTTAGGTATGTTTATATAGGAAAAAGTAGAACATAGAAACATTGTTTTGTAGAGTAAGTTGTTAAGATTTTTTTAAAATATAATTTAAAAAAATTAAAAGTATTATTCAGACTAGATTAAGAAACCTATAGCACATCTGTTGCTTAATGATGAAGGTAAATCTGCAATATTTCTGCAGAGTGAACTTCTCATGTCTTTTTTATTACTGTGGTTCAGAAGTGCATGTTTATGCTTCACTTTGCCTCTTGTGAACTCTTTCTGACAGGCATGTTAGTGTTTCCCCTCCAAACAGTCATGAATCATGTGCTCATGTTACTATAATGGCATTCTGTTTGTGTCTCTGTTTATACACATCTCTGTGGAATGGCCACATGCACCGATTTAATTCTAATTTGTTGCATTGTCTAAAAGGAACTCAGTTTATCTTAAATGCGTCCCTGCAAATTTCTGTCTTTTTTTCAATTGTGTTGCTGCTCTGGTAGTGATAGGGAAGTGTTTGTGTGTGTGGGGGTGTGCATGCATATATGTGTGTGTGTTTGTGTTTTTAGGGGCGGCTGGCCTTGGCAGGCTGCCATTCGTTTGCGAGGATCTCGAGGAGATGGGAGGCTGGTTTGTGGTGGGACTCTCATTGACACATGCTGGGTCCTAACCTCAGCACACTGCTTCAAAAGGTAAAAAAACAAAACACTTTATTTATCATGCTTGCTATTTTCTATTAAAGTCCTAAACATAATTTAATTCAGGTAAATGTGAAAGTGCCTCTGCATACATTGACTTTAGCATGTTTGGCCTTCGGTTGATGCCTGAGGTCTAAGTTCAAATAAACTAACTCCACAGGCTGTTACACACTGTTTCAGGAGTAATTGATGGGGGTTTGGCTGTAGCACAGTGCTGGTTAAATGGGTTTCAGGATCCTTCGTATGGTCCCAGAAACATAATTAATCACTAAGCAATGACTGAAAAGGAAATAAGGATTAAGGAAGACTGACCACAGAGTCTGCAGTTACTGCTTAGAAAGTACATACTAAGATGTATCTTAGGAGAAATATTTTTTTGTTTCCTTAGGGTTCAGGTTAGGTCATTGCAGTTAATCGTAGAACCACGACTTGCTACATGAGACTCTCTACCGCTATAAATCTTGATGTTTCCACATTTCAGATGTTTCCACTTACAAGTCTAGTTTCTTCCCTGAGAAACTGGACTTACATTTACAGTCAGATGTATGCTTTTCATTAAAAGGTCTTTACTTTCTAATATAAAAAACACCATAAAGAACATTCATGTGACAATTAAAGGACACTTTGAACTCCCAGAATATATAAGACTTCATAAAGGTTCAGCATTGACTGAAGTGATTAACATTCAGCAACATTTACATTTGTTGTTTTCCAATTCAAGTAAGTATAAAAATCCTTGCAGGAAATATGTCTTCTACTACAGTGCAGTAATCTCAGACTGAAAATAACATACTGTTGGCTTTCTTAGTAAACTTTAGAAATTGTCTAACATACCTTATTGTGTGGTAACCAGATAAACATGAGTTGTAATCCAACCTCATTCATGTTGTTTTAAGTTTTTTGAATTTTATTGAACCACAGACTATCAAGTATTTAAATTTAATTACACATGGTGGGAAAACAAAGTAGTGCATAACTCTAAAGTGGAAAGAAACTTAATCTGAAACTCCTGATTTGGATTCAGTACCATCGATTGTTTCCAGCTTTCGCAATAAGAAAATAGAGGTTTTGTAAGTGAGCAAACAGCATAATGATGGCCAAGAAACACAGCAGGAATAAAGCTGAGAAAAAAAATTAAAGCAGGTAAGTTTTGAACATCACATTTGCTTAAAATAAAAAAATCAGGTTTTGACTTTAAGGTGATAAAATGTGAAAACGTTTAAGGGGGTTAATACCTTTTTAAGGTACTGCAATGATTTAACTGTAAATATAAACTGGCTTAGGCTAGTCGCTATGTTTTTTTATCTTTATTGAGGAGTGAAAAATAGGTTTCTATGTAAGCTTATAATTATACCCAATAAAATTAAAAATTGAATTAAAAGCTCATCACTTGTCAAGTTACCTTTAATGTCAGTCAAATGTTACTGTTTCTTTTATTTCCAAGAAATTGAGTGGGGTGACTAGTGATTTTCAGTCAATATACAGTATATATATTTTTCTTTAATGTCGGATTATTTTTTCCTATAACAAATGAACTCAAACAGATGTTGGAGGGTTTTTTTTCACAGATCTTTCCAGAGGTGATATAAAATGTAGAAGGCAGTTGTAAAGATGTTTCAGATAGCAGCACTAACTTGTCCTTTTCTCCTTTGCTTTAAACAAATCATTACGTAATTTACTTAGAGAAGTATTTCTGTTCACAACAAGTTGACACGGTTGACAATCATTATTGGCAGAGAAAAAACATTTAGGTCTTATCTAAAGTTATGACAATCTATTATTATGTACGTAATTACTGAACTGCTTGCACACTTATTGCCTTAGGTATTGCTTTTGTATTGGATACCTTCATAATTGACCAACTGAGTCACGGTATTGAGTAGATTATATTGTTATTATAGTCAGGAATGCATTCATCACCAATATGACATTGCTATGTCTTTCAATTTTGCTTCACAGAAGCTAAGAGCACACCTAAATACCAGGCATAATATAATAAATCATTACAAAATAGAGTGGGGTGTGTACATGCCTTTGTCATTATAATGACGGTGACTCGTTCCACATGGGTTATGTCTAAATAGTTTTGAGAAGCTTTCGCTTATTGTAGTTTACATTGAATAAGCATGTTAGTATTTTGGTGGATTTGGAAGCATTCATGTAGGATTTAAAATACGCTGCCAATACTTTTCAGTTCCATGTCATCAAAATCCCTCTTTGCTATGTGACAGTTCAATATGAACACTTCTTCATAAGAATGTTGTAAGTACCTTCAAAGGTCAAACTCTTGAAGCTATTTGTTGTGAAAAGGTTAACATCTAATCTCATTGTGCTCTCGAGCTTTTTGTTTTTTTCTTTTGTTTTTAACATGATACTTAGTCTGCAAAGATGAACTGGATTTCATTGGAGCGTTTTGTCTTGGTAGTCTGATCACATGTTGCTCTTTCATGCTCCAAGCAAATGGCAGCTTGTAACAGTCTTCTTCTTCAGTATGCAAGCCAGAGTGGGCAAGGGCTAAAAAAAGGGACTCGCAGCTCTCAGTCACAACCTCTATGAGTGGTAACAACTAACATAAGCTAAAACACACAAACTCTGATAAATTCGAAAACAAAAAGCAATCAGTACATAGCAGCAAAATATAGGCTCAATTTGTTCTGAAGTATAAAAATTGTTTCACCAGTCCTTCAGCATTAGTAGATGCGTAAAAGCTGATCTGAGGTCAGTGGTCACATGCAGTCAGCACATTAAGTCTATTTATACATTGTATCTGTTCAGAAGAGCTTTTGCCAGCAGTAATACAGGAGATACTTTCAGTAACAAGAGCGTGAAGTGAAATGTAGACTTGCTTTTAGGAAAGGATCTTGAATCTTTTATTACCCCATAACCACTATTAGCTTTCCAAAGATTGTACATGTCTGCGAATTTTAATGTACTTAAGCGGTTGGCCAGTAGTGTCTCTACACCCCCATAAACACATTGGCTTTCGCTGGTTGAGAGATCTTTCCGGAAACACTTTGCCGTGTGTAACTGGACACAAGCGGAGACTTGGCTCCGTGTAAAGGCCTCCTCCTTTAACTCCTCGTCTCTTCTTTCTTTTCCATCCTTCACTGTCCCTGGCTCACCCTGCTACACTCTCCATCTCTGCCACTTCATTTCCAGAAAGCCAAACGTGCCTGACAGCTACAAATAAAGTGACTGTTGAAAACATTATGACGATAATAGACATATGAATCACATGAAACCAGCACAGTCACAAAGCAACACATCAATGCTATTAAATTAGTTTGTTTAACCCGGGGCACTGCTAAAAAGTGTGCAATCTTTTCTTACCAAAAAGGCAGATGCACTAAAATTTTTTGAGCTTTTTCACATTTTGTCATTCTGCAGCTTTAAATTAGGACTTTATTTGATAGAACAAAATGAAGAGCATAATTGACGAGTGTAAGAAAAATTACACTTGTAATTTGCCAATTTATTACAAATAAAATATGAAAAATGTGGTGCTTTTGTTTTCCTTCTCTTTTGAAAATCTTAAATAAAATCCATTGTAATCATTTGCAATCAGAAGTCACCTTAACCTCAGTATAAATGGAGCTGTTCTGTGGAGGCCTTCAGTGAACAATCAGCATCACAGAGCAAGAAACAGCAGGCAGGTCAGGCATTTAGCTATGCAAAGGTTTAAAGCCAGCAGGGTTAGGTAATCAACTGTCCCAAGCTTTGAAAAGCTGACAGAGCACTTTTAAATCCATCATTTAAAATGACCAAGAACACAAAACTACAGCACATCAACCACAACATGTCATCAACTTAAACTGAAAAACAGATGAGCTATATGCTAACGGCTAACATAAGAGATTCTATCAACAGGCCATCTGTTAATCTGTTAGTCTAATGACAAAAAGAAAGACGTTTAAATCTTTGTCACGAGCCACGTAAAATTTTATTTTTGGTTTTGGTCTTTCGTCATTATACCTGGTGGCAGCATCATGCTCTGGGAATGGTTTGCTTAAGGAGAGACAGAAAAGCTGGGCAGAGTCGATGAAAAAATTAGATGGAGGTTGGGATGACCCGTCAAAATCAGACCTAAATCCCATTGTGCTAAAAATTGAAAATTGATGATTTCTGGTGAGAGGTTGGATACCAGCCTGACTCAGCTTGTGCTTTTTAACAGAGTAGAATGGATAAACATTCTTGTGTCTAGTTGTGCAAGTCTGGTAAAGGCGTAACCATAAAGACCTGCAGATATAAATAAAATTATTCTATGAAATATATAATCAGGTTTGCTGAATAAAATTGCGTGTTTCACTTTGCACATTCAAAATGATAGATCATTTTCCTTCTATTTCCCAATTGTACACATAGTAATGTTCTTCTCTCACATAAATTCCCAGGAAAATAGACTTAAGTTTTAGGTGGCAAAGTAAAATGTGAAACTAACACCTTCTTGATTTCCACAGGTATGGAAACAGCACCAAGCACTATAAAGTCAGACTGGGGGACTACCACTCCCTTGTTCCGGAGGAGTATGAAGAGGAGTACGGTGTTGATCAAATCATCCTGCACCCGAATTACCACTCCCACAGCAATGATTATGACCTGGCCCTGGTTCGCCTGTCACCGGGGGCAGTGGGCCAGGCGCCAGGAGAGTGTGTGTCGTTTAGCCGTCATGTCCTTCCTGCCTGCCTGCCCATGAGGAAAGAGAAAGTTCTCAAACAGGCCAGCAACTGTCACATTACAGGCTGGGGCGACACAGGTCCGTTTAATGAATACGTGTAGAACAGTTTTTCTCAAGTTCGTAGTATACAATGACAAACACACACAATTACTTAAACAGAATAAAAATGTTCACACAAAAACAAAGTTTGATATGAAACAGTAATATGTGAGTTGAAGTATTATTAAGTCATTTTTTGATTGAAAGTATAGATTAATAAATGAAAACAAAATAAACCAGTAATTATGCGCAAAGACATAATTGCAACAATGGAAGGCTTCTGAAAAGAAAAACACCGTCTGAAAATCTTGTGCCTTTTCTACTACAAAGCCAGATATGGTAGAAATGAACGTCTCTTATAAATTGCACTCGTTCAACTTCATCCTGTGCTTGCCTGCAGAGACACACACATCTGTTAGTGATCTTTAAATTACATGCTGGTGTCATTAATCACATCAAACTTATCACAGAGGCCTGCACACTGGCATACTTTTACTGTGCAATAACAGCTTGTACTCAACACATCGAAATGCTTTTTGAGCTTCTTAATGCCCGTATGATTCCTAACTTTTAAAACATGCATGTTTGTGTGAACAGGTGGGAAAGTTTTACTGCTTTACTTAAGTGAGGGCATAGGGGTTATTTAGAGTCTGTGATGTTTAGCAGTGAGTGTCTGACTCGAGGCTTCGTGTCTACTTTCTACAGCTGTTTATGTTTGGCTATCTGCCACCGCTGATATCAGACATGCAGGCAATTTTCCACACACACTCACTCACCAGCCAAGGCTACTATGGATATTTAATGACGCTGGGTGGCCTCTGAGAAAAGAAAAACACAATGCCGCCTCCTCAGTAGAGACCAGTTTGCATGCTACCCCTCAAAACCAGGATGGCTCCTATTCATGCTGCTCCCAAACTCTGAATTAAGGAACAGTCATAATATTTGAAGTTTAGCATCATTAATAAACTGAACTGAAATGGCACAAGTTGACTTTTGCTCAACTATAAGGCATCTGTGAATTTCTAACATTGCCATGTACATCTCTGGAATTAATTAAGTGACCACTGCACTGAACCCAATGAAAAACCTCATGGTTGTTCCACCAAGTATTGATTTCAGAACTCTTCCTGAGTTAAAAAAAAATGTATTGTTGTTTTTAAAATGAATATGAACTTGTTCTCTTTATTTGAGGTCTGACAGCACTGCATCTTTTTTTGTTATTTTGCCCATTTCTCATTTTCTGCAAATAAATACTGAAGTTTTGCTTGGAATTTCAGAGACATCTTGCCAATACTTCATATAATAAAATAATTATCATTTTATTCAAACACATATTAAAAGTAAAATCAGGGAAACTGATCATTTTAATTGGTTTCTTAATTTTTTTCCAGAGCTGTATATTAGTGTATCTAAAAATTGGACTTTTATGTGTTTCTTTTATTAAAAAAGGCACATTTTGGGGAATTTCAATTTTATGAGGTCTCTGAAGCAGATATGTCATGTTTTTGTGTTTGTTTTTTTTTACATAGTGCACGCAAATAGGGATATAGGGTGTAAAATGTACACGCTACTATTGTATCAAGAGATCAAGTAGTACATTCATGGTACATTACTCTTATTCAAATTTTTTGGTTTTTGTACATGAAAAAAATCTGGCTTTAGATGGCATGCTAACACTAATTTGTCCTGATAATACATTTTTGTTGAAGACATTGTTAATGCAGATGTTGAAATAGTCTGAACACCCATACCCTACACTGCATTTTGAACTAAACCCATCCTTTTTAATACACAAATGTTACCAGAAATCACAAAAACTTTAACTCCTATTTCTTTTTCCAGGACGTTCATATTCAAAGACCCTGCAGCAAGCCACGCTGTCCCTTCTCCCACGCCGCCACTGCCAGCAGTATTTCCACAGTGCTTTCACGAGCCGCATGCTCTGCGCCGGGAGCGTCCAGTCAGAGAGGCGCGTGGACAGTTGCCGGGGTGACAGTGGAGGTCCGTTGGTGTGCGAGCGACCAGGAGGGGGCTGGGTGGTTTATGGGGTCACGTCCTGGGGTCATGCTTGCAGGACACAACAGTCCCCTGGTGTTTACACCAAAGTCTCTGCCTTTAGCACATGGATACACAAAATAACCGGACGTGATGAGAAAACACGATGAGGGCTGACAAACTGACAGAAGTGACCACTCAGGACTCGATTGGTCAAATGAAAAACAAGGCAGCAATACATTTCATTTATGACAATCTGTTGTCATGGTAATATACATATTGCCTGACAAAAAGGTGAAAATAGGATTTTCAGGTTAAAAGTGTTAAAATCAATGCTGAAGTTTCTTCACACTTATGATTATGCCATAGCTGAAATATCTGTTGTTGTAAAATTATTTAAATTATGTTTTGTGTGCAAGCTTTTATTGTGACTTTCTTGTAAGTTTTGATATTGTTATGTAGTTTGTCTTAAAAAGGGACCAAACATATAGTGAACTGTCTGTCCATGAATATGCATACTTGCACTAAAATCACCTATTTTTTTAATTTAACTGTGTGATACTCAGAGAAATGTGCTCTCAAGCCCCATTACAGTCTTGTGTAATTTCTCAGTTGTATTTTAACTTATGCAATAATCTTATTTCATGTTTTAATATTGCTCAGGCCTTTATCTTTTATGTTCAATAATATATTGAGTTTGTGTTTGTTGTTTTGTGCTGTGTAACGTTTGCACAGATAGACAATATTTCTCTATCACAACTTAAACAGCATTTCCAAGTGGTTCTTTATTGCAGCCACACTTTCTTCTTGTGTTGTAATTACAGTGTTACTGAAGAAAGACATTAATGTCAATATATCTGTTACCAATGTTTACTTTCTTTACTATTATTTCATTGTGATATTTACCTATAAAGGAAGACATTTGTAAGGAGTTAGAATGTGTGCTCTCCTTATTCATCATACTATAGGTATTTTAATATCTTTTTTAATATTTTAACATATGTATGTAATATTTTTTTTATGTCTAAAATTTAAAATATGCATAAAACAGGTGAGGACAATCAAAGTCAGAAAATAGTCAAAAGTTTCTAAAGTTTTGACAATATTGTTGCATGGCTTTGATAGTTACAATGTAACTATCAATGTGTGGCAAAAGTTTATGGCTATAGATCTCACAAAGTACCTGCAGTCAAATGTTCCTGCTGTCATTTAGCTCAAACACTGAGAAAAAAAGTTCTAAGTTTCTCACCTGACATTATTTTCATAAGCAACACCCACAGTCATGAGTGGTTTGACTCAGTACTCAATTTTCCTTTGTGTGTTAGGAGAGATGCATTTGCAGTAACCACGTTACTTCCCGAGGAGCTCTGTAGATGAAAGGTCCAGCAATGTCCATTTTTTGTAGTGCCAATACATGGCCACAAACCATTTAAGAAATACTCCTTAAAACATTTTGACAGTAAAACAATCCTTAGTCTCTCTACAATGTCATACAGGTTTCAAAAGGTTGCTATAACAGATGTAATACCATCTGCATTTAGTTGTGCTTCTTGCTTTGGTAGATGCCACTCTAAAGAACGTGTTTGTTTCAGAAAATTTATTTTTAAATGTAACTTCCTTCTTTAAAAAAAATAAAAATACAGAAAAGTTAAAAGGACCAATTATGGATTATGTTTTATTCTTTCAAACTTTTTGGCTTCAACGCCCTGAAATGTAATAACTTACGTTTGGGTTTAAATAGCTATAAGCAGTTTCTGTAAATACATGTGATTAGGTTTCACTTTGGATGTTTTGTCTGTCACAGCTTTAGCAGGTGACAAGTAGGGTTTAACATTTTCTAGACATGTTTATGACAGCACAGTATCAGGAAGAAGCACTGTTTCAGACACCATCACCTACACACCCAATGACAGAGGAATGTTGTCAAGTGTCAACATGAATAGCAGCTTGTTTCCTTTAAATGAAAAGAATATGCCCCGTCTGTTTCACAAAGGAACTCCATCGTATAAAATGTTAGGTGGTACAAAGACACATTTTAGTCAACATTTGGTTTCATTGACTTGAGCCTTTATGGCCAGTATTATGTCAATACTGTAAAAAACAGGTAGAATGTGTCCCATGAAGCCTAAAAAACAATAACAGTATAACTTCCCAGGTAAATGACACATGAGATAATTTCAAGCCACAATTTTCCTAAACAGAAACTTTAATGAGAACTAAAGTCCTAAATTCATAGAATTTGTTATGCACTATTTTAAAGGGTTACTGAGAAAGTGTTGGTTGAATGCTTATACACACATTAAACAAAACATGGAAATAAAAAGGCTTACTTGAATCAGCCCATGTGACATTGAGAAAAGAAAAATAAAACTTGAAAATTATTATAAATCTCAGGGAATGCATTCTTATTCTTATTTTATTTTTTTAACCTTTTAATCTTTTGCTTAGGTCTCTCTGCCAGAAAAGCAAATGATTAGTACAAGCGGAACAATTCAATTTCAGTTTTATTCTCAGTCTGCCCTCACGTGGCCAATACTACACATTACAACGACCAATTGCATTTATGTGCAAAACCTTTTACACCTACCTAGTATTATAAGTGTGCTCAACCTTTAACTGGTAAGTCGTTGACACACTTTCTTATTTGATTTATACATGCAACCTTCTCTAGTCCATCAGCTATTGTGAAACTGATAATGAAATTCAGTTTTATTGATGTTTCCTAATGTTTTCTTTGGCTATGTCAATAGTTTACAGCAATAGTTTCTTTCTCAAAGAAAAGAGAAAAATAAAGATAATTTTTATTCCAGATTTATTATTTTACACCCAAGAAAAATAAGGGTAAGAGATCTTTCAACTTTAAAGACTTTGAACTCATTGCCAGTTAAACCCTCAAAATACCAGTAAAAACACAGATGGGGTAATTATCAGAACTGTTTGATTGCTGTAAAGCAAATATTATCATTCCGTTTACTACTAAGAAGGGTATAAATTATTGTCAAACTGATACTGCTTTTGCATCATGATATTACCTGCAATGCCAATCTCTTTTCTCATCAGAAACAAACATCCTGGTTGGATTCACCTTTAACAAAAATACTGGACATAATGTGAAAAGGTTGAAGGAGTGTGACTCATTTTACATATCAGTGTTGAACCATAGGCTATTTGTTGATTTTACATGATGTTATTATCTGACATAATAACAGAAAACAATCTCTGGATTTGACACATAAAAAGAGATCATCAGGGAAATGAATGAGCAAAATAACTTTCCCGACAGTCCTTTTTAACTTACCTTCGATCTAAAACAGTTTCTCCTCATTCAAGTAGAATAAACATATCTTTACAAATGGGCCAGTATTTGTAAAAAACACAACAGACATTTTATGCTGACAGTCATATGCATTTTTATTTGAGTTTTGGTTTTGTAATTGACATGTAGGATGGTTTGCATTCAAAATTAGGCTAAACTTAGGCCACTGGTTTTCAAAGGGAAAAATAGGTTTAGACCTAAATAAGACACAGACAAAAAAACATAATATTCTTCCACTTATGCACCAACTCAAAAAAACAAATCCTAAAATTAAATGTGTTATTTCATAATTTGGAGTAGTTTTGGTCATGTCTTTGCAGTTCTTAGAACTGAAATAATCCTCTAATAAATGAACACAGCATACTTCTGCATGACCTGCTGGGAAAATCTTGACTGAGTTCCGCTTTTAGCTCCAGATACTCATTTCCAATCCAAACCTTCTCCCATAGAAGTATCATGTGATGCACAATGCTACCAGATCTGCCTTAAACTTATTTTACCCCCCCAAAAAACAAAACAAGGAACAACCTACCATTCACCCTGAGTCCACCTTGTCTTTGCTTTTTATTATTTCATCGTACAATAAAATCTAAATAAAACAAAAGGATAAAAGTAAACCTTCAAAGGTATGTATTATTTAATCTTGGTGGGAAACAGAGAACAGAACTCAGTGCAAAGAAATCTCTAAGTGAACCACGCA
The DNA here is from genome assembly GCA_902982915.1 of Phalloptychus januarius. NCBI lineage: Eukaryota > Metazoa > Chordata > Actinopteri > Cyprinodontiformes > Poeciliidae > Phalloptychus > Phalloptychus januarius. Next base: position 792,851 of record CADWAE010000297.1, read on the forward strand.
CAGCTGACCAGCGCTGCCCTGGTATCATAACTTAGCAGAGAAATCAAATCAAAAAAAGAATCAAAGTCACTCCAGTTCTGCATGAGAGTCAGTTCAGAACAGGTTTTGGGCATTCAGAACCTGCCAAATCCTCAATGTCTCGCACAGCTCTGTCTGCTATTAGAAGTTTGCGCTTGGTTTTAGTCCCAGTTTCTTTAGAGATCCATTCATTCATCCATCCATTCATCCATTTATTCATCTGTTTATTCATTCATCCGTCTATCGAAGCACGCAAAGATTCTTCGCCCCATCACGCCTCCCGCTCCATCCAACAGCGCCGTAGCTCGCAGGTGAAACAAATCCACCCGTCCTTGGCTTCACCTCAACGTGCACAAAAAGGCCACAGACAGCGCGCTTTTGAAGGTCAGGAGCTTCTGGTCACTTCCCGATCTCTGATAGCTCGACCTTTAGCCCTGGCTCATGGACTGAAATGTTATCTAACCTTCAGAAAGGGGTAAAAGGAGGGAGGGTTAAAGAGAAGGAAACAGAGGAGAGGGAGGAAAATAATGGAATGAAGCACTTTATTTGCACTGTTGTTTTTTCAATTAGAGTCAAATGTCACCAGGAAAGGGTAAAGCCTGTTGTGATTGGCACAAATGCCTGTGAAAACCAAGTGGCTCTGTCATATGAGTGAAGGGGAGTTTGAAGTTAAACCACTGCTGGTCACCAAGCTTTCCTGTTTTACATAAGTTTACAAAATTATTTTGGGGGAAAAAAACACTACAAAACAGAAAGTCAAAAAGTATAAAAACTGTAAGCAAGTAGATTCTGACAAGTAGACCAGTGCAGGTTTTGCCCAAGACTTTGTAAATGGCTATGGTTTTTTTTCTTTTTGGTTCTTCATATTTTATATCTTTATTTTTAATCTTTAAAAGTGCATGTTCACTGGTAAGATGAGCATGGAACTGACCTTCTGCAGCTCTTCTCTCAGCCATGAGGGAAGGGGCTGTCCGAGCCGATGCAGCAGCTTTGACAGCTCAACATTGTGCTCCCTGTAATACCTGGAGAGATATGCACGAGCCTGAGGAGCGGAAGAGAAAGAGAGGAAAAGACATTGAGTGTGTGAACAAAGATGATGGCAGACAGGTGGGGGAAGTAAGGAAAAAAAAGATCAAGAAAACCAAAAGTCCAGTCAAATTTCAAGAAGTTAAATGACAAGAAAGCTTGGCAAATGATCCATCCGTCCATCCATTTTCCTACACCCTTGTCCCTTAGTGGGGTCGGGAGGGTTGCTGGTCCCTATCTCCAGCTATCGTTTCGGGCGAGAGGCGGGGTCACCCTGGACAGGTCGCCAGTCTGTCACAGGGCAACACAGAGACACACAGGACAAACAAAAATGCACACACACACTCACACCTAGGGACAATTTAGAGAGGCCAATTAACCTGACAGTCATGTTTTTGGACTGTGGGAGGAAGCCGGAGTATCTGGAGAGAACTCCCGCATGCACAGGGAGAACATGCAAACTCCATGCAGAAAGACGGGGGCTGGGAATCGAACCCAGAACCTTCTTGCTGCAAGGCAACAGCTCTACCAGCTGCGCCACTGGGCAGCCGGCTTGGCAAATGATGGTTAAACAATTAAAAGTATACAACAAATATTTTAAGACCGCACTACAATTTACAAACCTGTTTGGTTAGCGTTCAGTTTTTAAAGTTTTGCTAAAGATCTAAACTTTGACTAAATCATTCTGAAACAAAATTTATCGAACCCATTAAATTGTAGCATTAGCTGTGTGTTTAAGGCTGATGTTCCCACATGAAATAGGATAAGCATTTTGAATGTAGGCAATTAAAATTTTGGTCTCATCTGGACAGAACAACATTTTCCATGCTTCCTGTATCCCATACATACAAATGTCTTATTTATTTATACTTTATTCTTGCCTCTCTCCATAAAGTGTAGGATCATTGGAGGGTAAGTCTAACAGTTGTCTTGTTAAGAGATTCTCCCTATTGAGCTGTGGATCTCTGCAGCTCAGCCAAAGTTATCTTCTTCTCTGATTAGTCCTCTGGTTGAACAGCCATGTGTCTGTAGGTTTGCAAGTCTGTCCTACACTTTCTGTTTATGGATGTTTTATAACTGGCCCTGCTTAAAAACTCACAGCATTCTCCTGATCTGTCTGCTGTGTGTCTTGAGCTTCACAAAGCAGCTTTGTTTAGTAATGTCCTGTAATAAAGCTCCAAGTCCTTCACAAGACAGATGTATCTAGGGGACGTTTAAAGCGTCTGGCTGGATCTGATAGGGTTACAGTGGCCACCTCTGCTTTGAGTCCTAGCGGATATTTTGCCTCAATGATAGAGAGCGAGATGTGGGCTGTCACATCAAATTGAAATAGATACATATAGATCCTGTTGTCCTATTATCAATCCAGGAATCAAGATTATTGGTATAGAACAAACTACAAAGTTGTAAAGAAAACACTATCCAGTCAACAGCTGAACAAACATTACATTTAATGTGTCAAATTAATAAAGCAAATACATTGTACTGGAGTAATAGAGGCTTCCATTTCAGAATTATGTCTTACTTCATATTTATCATGTAAAACTCCAATAAAACATGGTTAAGTTTGTGTTTGCAATGAATCAAAATATGAAAAAGTTCAGCGTGTGTGAATACTTGTGAAACGCTCTATAATTATTTCCCTCTCTTGTCTGTCTGCCCTGCTGTTCACTCTATCGGATCCCCTTGGCCTCTCCTTGTGTCTTCTTGGTTGAGGCTCAAATAAATTTTAATTACAGGTGACGCGGAGGCACAGCCGTGAGCCATGCGTGAACACGTGTGAAGAGAGGATGTATCTATGTGAGAGCAAATGTGTGATTCATCGTCTGCAGCCTCTTTGTGGAACCATGAGGGAGGACAAAGATTTATGGATTTGGATTTTCTCCTTCTATCTTTCACCTCCCTTTATCCCAATTCTGCCTTGTTCTGTTTCTCATTGTGGTTTTTATTAGGTCCTCCTAATTACATTTAAAGCGTCTGGCTGGATCTGATAGGGTTACAGTGGCCACCTCTGCTTTGATTCCTAGGGGATATTTTGCCTCAATGATAGAGAGAGAGATTTGTGCTGTCACTGCCAGTAAGATGGCTCGATTCCTTTTGTGTCAGTGGCTCTCTCAATCCGTCACATCACAATACATGCACCATTTTTCTCCTGAGCGCAAATGCCTTTTAGTTAACAGGAAACAAAATTACCTCTGGGTCCATAGGAGGATACTTCCTTCCTTTGCTTTTTCCCAAACATTTTGTCTTTCCTCCCTCCAGGAGCTGGCACCAGAAGCCCTTTTGAGGGTCAAAGCTGAGAAAAGAGGAAAGCAGAAAAGAGGCGAACGTGTCACTATGAGTGGTGAAGTGAATGGTTTCTTTTGGCAGTTTTGGATGTGAAAAATTATTTTTATAAGTTTAATGTCATTTAATGTCTGTCTAGAACAGAACATAAAAATAGATTTGTCTTGGTTATTATTAAGCTCATGAAAAATCAATAACCTTGAGAGCAAAGTAACCCAAGGGCTGCACATTATGCTTGTCATCTCCAGACAAATGTACAATGGATACAATTAGAACACTTTCAATTTTCACAAAGTCACACAGCGCCTTGCAATTTATACACGTCAGACTTTTATAGTCACCACCTTATGTGAGAGACCAGCAGTAAGTTGTGGATATTTGTGAAATGCAATTAAAAGAAGATTTTCAATTGATACAAATACGAACCTGAAAAGCATAATATATGTTTGTGTTAACTCTCCTTTACTTTTTTTTAACTCTACCAAAATTTAAAAAAGGAGTGAAAATACTTTGCTGAGCAAGTGTTTATTTGTACAGAACAGTGCAGTTTATTTTCAGTTCTCTGAGAGTTTGTTCCAGATTAGAAGAGCATAGAAGCCGGTGTAAGGACTTTGGAACTGGGCTGATGTCCTCCATTGTTTTAGTGAGGATGCAAGCAGCAGCATCCCGGATCAGCTGCTGCTGTCTGATTTACTGTTTACACAAACCAGTGAAGACACTATTGCAGTAATCAGTTCAGTTATATATATATTTTAAGATTGTGAAATCTACACACATTAGTGCTTTAAAATTCTGGAGCTATTCTCCAGATAGATGACCAACTTTGTAATTATCTTTATGTGTCTCAAAAGATTTGTGTCTGAACTCTGAATCTGGACCACTACACCCAGACGTCAAGCCTGATTAATAACACATCTCATTGTGAAATCTATGCATATTTTAAATGTTTTATTAGTTTGTTAACATTATTAGACTTTTATTAGCAATTAATTTTAACTTTAATTGTGTAACATGATATTGTGCTCTGTTATCACCTCTTTCTGAAGATATTCTTTGGAGCAGATGGGCTTAAAAGATGCAAATTATTTCTTTATCTGCATTTTTTTGGACTAATAAAGCAAAACAAGTGCTAGGAGGGCGGCTTCAGTCACAAACAATGAAGGAAAGAAAAAGAAGATTAAAACATAGCCTTGAGTGTTAGGAATCTGTCAGAAAAGAAATGACAGGACAAAAGATTAGGCTTTTGTCTAACTCCATCTTCAGACAACACACGCAGACACACCCACACACACAGGGAGAGTGTCCTCATTATTCCATCAGAACCTCTTCCCAAGTTATTTGTATGCGTGTGGGACGGTGATTGAAGACAGAGCCATTCTTTGTCCTGGTCGGAGCCACAAATTCTGGATGTCACTGTCTTGAAGCTTGAAGCTTTGCAGGCTGATTGCATTCTGATGAGTAGTGCTTGAGAAATAAACTGTTTCCCACTCATCCAAAGCATAAAAGCTACATGTTTAATTTATGTCATCACAGATCATGATGTGGACACACATATAGGAATATACATCAGTCAGTAAAGATGAGGAGTTCGTTGCTGCCATTCAGAAAAACTGATGAAGAGCCTTTAAGGTTTTATCATTTGTCTTGCATTACTGTCACTGTCTTGTGGTTGTGCTGTTTTTGATAAATTTAGTCTTTTGGATTGAAACACTGCAGAAAACTAAGGTTTGTGTTTTGTACTATTTCAGCTGTAACTCAGACAGGCAGGCAGAGAATACAAGCAGTTTATACTCTGAGGGGCAAATGTAGCAAACTATCTGCAAATGTTTAATGTTGGCAAAATTAAATATGCTTCCACTTATGCAACTAGATCTCAGGGCAGATCTGTCCACTTCAAATTGAGCATTATACATGACTTTATGTAGAAACTCTACATAGTTACATATTTCTACACAATTCACAATTAGGACAAAAACCTTGCCATCCTTAACAAACTGAGCTTTTTGTGTTTTGCAGATTGATATCTTCTGGATTATTATGTTTTTGACTGGAGAAAATCAACTGTGACCTCAAACAAAAATTGCAAATTACAAAAACCTCCCTCTTGCAAGTAACTGAAAATTTAGAAAAATAAATAAGTTATAAAACTCCAATAAAACTAAATAACAAGTTTAAAGAACTGTTCTTTATTCAGTGCTATATTAGCATGCATGTTCAGTTTATCATTAAAAAGCTTTGTACAAAACATGCAGTCAGCTTAAAAAAATATAGTGGGATAATGGCCGAGAAACATTTTAATCTACCAAATTTGCTCCTTTTACCATAGCCTTTAGAGATGTCACATGCCTGTACATCATTCCTGTTCATGTATTCACATTGTATTGAATTTTAAATGACCTGGACTAAATTAACTTTATTCAGCAAAATCTGTTGGAATGGTCTCATTTTAACTGAGTTTTTGGATCTCATTAGCTATAAATAATGATAATGAAACCTTGAAGTATTCTCAGTTTAATTAGTGAAACTATTTACAATTAAATTACTGAAATAACAAAACTTCCAAGCGTTTTCTAATTCAGTGAGATTTACTGGTAGCATACATTTTCAAGGCTTCAATTTTCTTACATTTAGTCATTGTGTTCAGTTAAATTTCTCAAAATGTGTTACCACATTACACTTCTTCTGTTTGTTATTTTACCAAAACAATAACAATTAATTAATGTATCCATTTCTAATATTAGCATCACTTCATGAAACTGTTACAACAAAGTGTCTTTGGTCAGAGGATACAACAGAGCCACTGTAATACAGACCGCTACAGGAGATCCTTTCTGCCTACTCATCAGCATCCACAACAACTTTTTATAGAAAATTATAGAAGTTACAACATTTAATTTTTTTATAGAATTAATAAAGTATTTTAAAATTGAATGTAACTACGGAGCAGTAGATCTCCAAAAGAAAGTCTACTGCCATCTGCTGAGCTAAAAGACAAACAAAAATGCCAAGAATCTCTGACTGTTTGGGTCAAAAAGTGCCATCATGTTGGTGACACAACAATCATCCTTGCTTTTCTCACTATGTGGGGTAAGTCAGTGCAAGCAATATTTCCAAACAACTACAATAATAACAATTTACAGTTTTCCTTGATTGCTTTGAATAACTGAAAGACACTGGGATGAACTCAGATTACATTATCACTTTCTCAGCAGAGCAGAAGACACCTCTTACACATGTATTAACCCTTTCTCATTGGTTTGACAGACTCTCCTCACCCTTTTGCAGCAGTTAACACAAATGTCAGTTCAGTCACTCCAAATTCCATTGTTTTAGCAAAGGTAGCTAAACAGAAATCACATGTTCCCAGCTGTGAAAAGCTACCTAAATCAGTATGAAACCACTGAAACACATGTTTCACTCTCCTTCACACCAATCTTCAATCGCCAATTAGTCTGTGGGCCTGAAAAGGTGTCATGGCTGCATTGTTCTTTGTCAGCAAAGCAAATGAGTGAGTTAATATTGGATATTTATTGTACTGCAACAGACATTGTTTTTATCATCCTAATTTCTCATTTTCTGACAAATTTTATTTTGGTTTACATTTACATTATTTTTTCTAATACTTACAATATTTCAGTTTTCCAGCCACAGTTTGACAAAAAGGGCATATAATTATTTAAAATAGCTTTAAAGTATTTCTGATTCAGGATCCAATTTGTCACAGTTTATGTAGAAAGATATTAAATGGCACTGGAATGAAAGAGATGTAATGAGCGACAATGATAAGCAATGGTGCATGAATGCTGTATTTTGTTCCCTATTATTATATCATTGATTGAAAGAGCTCATACATTTATTTGCAGGTTGTGTTGTTTGATGGCAATATTTGCTTTTGCTTTTTATTTTAAATGTTTTGGCACAGTTAGAACCTTCTGTAAACAAAGTGTGTCACTCTGACCATGAGTGCCACTGTTTAGCCGTTTGTGTTAATTGTTTTGAAAACGTGGAGTTGATAGCTGCACAACAGCAATCAAGAAAAACTGTAAATTATACACTTAAGATGTGCATTACTGTAAATGAGTACAAGGCGCCGAATATGTATGATTAACATTATTACTGCACTTGTGGGTATGAAAACATTTCCAAGATACTATACAATTATTAATCTGTCCTTGAAAGATTAGCGGCATGGAAAGTGGATATTGAAGCAAACAAAAGAATCTTATTGCGGAAAAAAACTGTCCAAAAGCTTAAAAACAGCTAATCAATACAAAATAAAGTTGCTGTAGTATAAATGGCTGACAAGAATCAGTCAGGCTGAACTACTGGTCGTCTAACTGTTACAGAGAATTGTACTAAATATTTAGAGGAAAGAAACTGAATGTGGGAAAACTGTTATTCAAACTACACTAGACACAGTTGGATTGTGAGTGTTAAAGTATTAAACATTTATCCTGAACACTTTGGATTCCTGGAGGCCTGTTCTGGAGGACAAGAGGTATACCAAGAATAGATGCTTGGCTGAGAAGAGACAGCATTGGCGTTTAGTTTTCAAGACTACTGACTATAAAGTGCTCTGCAAAACTATTTATTGGAACTTTTCCACATATTAAAACTACAAACTTCAATGTCTTTTATTTGGAGTATGTGCAACAGACCAGCACAAAGCAGACAGTTGTGAAAACAGAGGAAAATAGTTTTAAATCTATGTTATGCATTTATAGCTAAGTCAATACTTTGCTTTCCCTGCAGGAAAAAAAAACACCCACTTAGCATGATGCAGCCAGCACCATTATTTCATGCAAGCTGAAATTTTTGGATGTGAAGTGGATAAAGATAACAAATTGAAGGGTTGAAAATATTTTTGCAAGGGACAGCCGGTCGAGAAGAGATAAATTAATTTGAGGAAATTTTGAGACTGCTGGTGAATTTTATGCAAGTTGTGGTGCACAATAATCATTGTGGCACCCAACAATGACAAAGAAAGCTGTGTTTTTTTGCTATGTGTTTTTTTTCACTTTTTAAAGAAAACATTTTTTTTAAATATGATCATTTATTGTTTTTTTCACTGCTTCAATTAGTGGTCATCTGATATTGCTGTTGTTTTGTTTACGGTGTGACTCTGAGATGTTGCTGAGGATCTGGATCAAGGTGTTTACCAGCAGATGTCAGGCTTCCCACAGATTTGGGATTTTGGGAACTTGTTGATGAATCCAGATTGATTAGCATTCATCCCCCTTGTAAACTACAGCCAAGCATTCGGAGTCAGACACTCACGTTAGAGTCTGGGAGTAGTTAAAGTGAGGAGTAACACCCAGAAACTTCTGCACTTCATCCATTACTGCTGTAGGGTCGTTTCTAAGCTGATGGCCGTCAATGATCATCACCTGCACACAAAGATGTACAGGGATAGGAGGCATTAAGTACCTTCAGTACCTTATCAATTCTGATGTGTATAGAGAGCAAAATGTTACAGATTAAAAAAGGCATTAAAAAAGTTAAAATGTAAATGATGTAAAAAATGATGCCTTTAAATTTGTTTGTAATTATAATGTCAGTCATCGGCCTGTATCTGCGACTGTGCTTACCTGGTTAGCGGGATAGTACATCAGCCACCTCTCCAGGTGTGTAGCATAGAGGCCTGGTAGGAGACAGCGACTCTGCAGGGAACGCAGCTCTGCAGGCGCTCTCTTTCTTGCACTGATGACCTCATAGAAGGTGAACTGCAGGGCCGCGCGGTCCTCATGAGCTCTTTGATGCTGGGGAGAGGAGCACAACAACAGAAGAGGCTTCAAAGATCTCGCTTTGGACATCAGGGTTTTTTTCTTATTTATCGATCAATGTTGAAGAAAACAACATAAAACTGGAGATGACATGTTTGCACTTGTTTCTCATTTATCAAGCAGGCTTACGATCACAGTTACAGGGGTTTATGATATGAGAATATGCAGATATACCAGATAAACCCAATAACTCAGCATTAAATAGTGGCATAAGCTCCATCTTAGATTTCACAGCATGATGCAGACAGCTATTGTAATTCAGTAAAGTGTAAAGTCATGTGCATGTTTTGACATTATAATCACAAACCTTAATGTGTTAAATCAGGGATTTATGTGATAAACCAAGACTAAGTGGTGCATAATTGCAAAGCGGAAGGAAAATGATACATGTTAAGAGATCAACAGCTATGTTGTAAATTGGCATAATGACTCACTGAAAAATATTTTAGATTTTGCTGCAGTCAGCTTTAAATGTCTCTAGCAGTTTTGTACATCTGAAGGCAGATGTTTTGCTTCATTTATGTCTTACAGACATTTATGTTTTACAGACATAAATGTCTTACAGACTGTTTGAGATTTTTGTGTTCCAATCTTCCCAACAGCTCTGACCAGTTTTACATTTCCGCACCGCAGTGTTTCACCACAGTGTTGGTAGTTTCAGGGTAATGTAGTCTGGTAGTATTCTGGCACAGGCTTTTCAGACCACAGAGCTTAATCTTAATCTGACCTCCAGATTAACCTTTCTTCTACCTATCAGTGGTTCCCTCAGACTGTCTGTTGTTTTCCTTGTTGCTGTAAATGTGACAAAATGTGAAAAACATCAAGGGGTGTGAACATTTTTGCCAGGCACTATGCATGCGCAGTCATGGCCAAACATGTGAGTGTGTTTGTGCTGAGTGTGTTCACCTGATACCAGCTGTAGGCCCTGTCAGACGGGTTGATGAGCAGTGTGATGATCTTGGCCTTGGGCAACAGGGCAGCAGCTCGCCGTGGGGTCTCCTCTGAGGGAAAATAGTTGGCACTCTTCTCAAACATGAAATCTGTGCTAACATTGGACGGCACGGGGAAGAACTCCATATACCTGAGGCAAAGCAGACATCATTTTAAGATGCGCACCACACTCACAGACATCTGCAATTAATCAAAACTCTGTAAGCCACAGCAATACAAGGCAGCGGCTTTGCACATAATTTCAAAGTCAAATGCAGTGTGGAAAGTCAACACATTCTAGACTTTATCTGTGCCTGTAAGGAGTCTGATGATAAGGCTTAAGCAATTTTCAATGAAGAAGTGTTTCTGGAGGATGCGACAGCTGTGTCTGTCAGCTAAGTAACCCATTTATGGGTCATTTTAGGCCGACATATGTCTGTTGGCTTACACTACAGGATTAAAACCTCGTTTTGAGGACACTGTTGAGCTGTTTTGAACTGCCTGACGCATTACTAAAGTCTGTACAGGCAGGTGAAAGCTAATAACAACCTCACAAAATGAAGAAAAGGTGGGTTGTTATCTTTTGTTTCACCTTAGGCACTGACTAATAAAAGACAAAGAAATGAAAGAAGGTGAGAAGTGTGTGTGTGTGGTGGGGTGCGTGGGCGCTCACCAGTCGATTCCTTTGTGGTAGTTGTTGGTGTTAAAGAACTGGACCTCCTCGTACGTCTTTGGACTGGGGAAGTTACTGGAGATGGAGGGATGCATGAGCAGGAAGAGATAAAGTGCCGTCGTTCCTGGAAGAAAGAGCATAATTCATAACTGGCTCGTTAGTTCGGCTCTACAGTGTGAGTTTGTGTGTGTGAGAAAGTGTGTGTTAGTGTGTGAGAGGTGTCGTCCACTGATCCATACTAGAAGATTTTTTTTTTCCCTTTTCCGAGATTTATATGTTGCAGAAATCCACAGAGGGAGATCTTGTGTGTCTGCGTGCAGAAAGATCATAGCCCTTTCCTTCCAAATGATTCAAAAGCATTTGACACCAATCAGCAGAGGGGGAAATGGTCCTGCCCTCTGTCTCACCCTCTGCAGCTCTTTTTTTCACCTGCTTCTTCTGTGATGAAATGGGGATTTATAGTAATCTAATTGTTGTTAGGTTGCTGATGTCGCTACATTGACCTCTCCTTCCATGTGGGAGATTATTGCCCAGGTAATTACTGTTTATACCTCACCTCTTCACCTACTGAGAAAAAAATACCCTTATTTAAATTCTAGAAATCAATTGAATGTATACAGGGTGCAAATTGTATTGTGCACGTAGATGTGCTTCAGTAAACCAAAGTTTTGCAATTCTCCACAGGTCTTTTTGTTTACCAAAGTATGTGCCACCTATTTTAATTATATCGCTGCACATCCAGCACTTAATAGGCACGAAACACACAGCAATATTTTATCCCATTGTCACCAATAAATTATTTGGGTTCAAAAGTGGCTGACACTCGACATACGAGGGCAGATGTACACCGCGTCTTTCATACCTGTGAAGAAGTATTTTTCTCCTTATACATTTCTTCCATTTTTGCTCTTTTGTTATATTTAATGTTTGGTAAGTAAACATGTTTTAACTAAAAAAATATATAAGAAGCGGTTTTCAAATGATAATTAAATTCATAAATTCTACTCAAACCAATCAGATGAGTAGAAATTCTAATGCCCCACCCACCGACCACGACCCCTAAATGTTACACAGACATTTAAAAGGCTTTGAGATGTGAGTAAACCACAGTCAAAGCCAAAAATGTTTAACTAATTCTAATAATAAACTGAAACTAATGCACTGTTTGATAACTAGGTTCAATATGGATGTATGTGTGATTGAAATAAAATGAAACATAAATGAGCGCTATGCACATAAACAGAACTGAATCAAATTAAACAGATAGAGGAGGGAAGACATGTAGAAAAGGCTCAAGGAATCAAACCTCAGATGGCTGATAAAAAGAATAATAACCTCCGTGGACAGAGTATTGGCTCTACTTTTACAACTACGTCATGCACCGCTCCATTAGGCTCCTTTTCTTAATATGCCTAAAATAAACCACAAACCTTATAAATGCTTTATCTTCCTCAATTTATGATTTTCACCTCTTTTGGATGAATCCAAGTCTTATCTAAGAAAGTCCAAACCTCTCTTTCCTGCCCTGCATCCAGAATTTACACACATTTTTAATAAGCTTCTCTATTTCAGTCTCTTTGAAGAAGTCAAAGCAAAAGAAAGACAGAGACTTTGGTACCACTGTGCGACTAAAGGAGAAAGCATGTGGGTGGAAGAAAAGAGGAAGGAGCCTCCTCCTTTGTCTCCCTCTGACAGAGGTAAAGGAGCATGAGGGATTATATGAAAAGGCTCTGCTGCAGACACCTGTGCACACAGGAGAAGCCTCTGTGTTACATGTGCATGTCTGATTGTTGGCATATCTTCATCTTACCTGTTTTCTGTGGGCCGACCACCATGAATTTAGGCAACCTGTCGCATGTTTTCTCCTTAGACCAGATGTCTTTGTGTCGTTTGTCATCACACGGGTTCTACAAAACGGTGCAGAAAGAGAGTGATTAGATGTTAAACATAAAGAGAACAAACATGCCAAGTAACCCACCTCAGTGAGGAGATATAGTGATATATAACAGAAGAATGAATAGTCTACTGAGCCCTTTCTGGCTTTGAACACAGCACAAATCCATATAAGCTGTAAATGCCTCCTCAAACATTTCCACAAAGGAGTCAGAATGCAGTAACAGATTCACACTAGTTTTCTGCAAAAAACTTAATGGATCCCTGCATCAAAAAGGACAATAAAAAAAACAATAAGTACTATCTGTTTTATCTATTCCTTTTTTGTTCTCCGTGCATCAGAATACTGCATGATGTCTTCACAAATTTAAATACAAAAGATTATCTTTTCAGAAACAAACCCAAACGCAGAGCAGAAACAGAGAACACAAGCCCATACGTGTGTGGCATGTACCCATGCAAACACACCTGCCAGAGCGGGTTCCTTTGTTCAGGGAAAAGCTGAAAGTACTTGTGTGCAAGCTGAAGAGGCGGGAGGGTGTGGAGCTTCAGGTTGGTCCAAGAGCGAAGGAAAGACGCCAGGTGGACGAACGTGTAGAGACCCAGTCGATCATTGCCGTAGTTGGAGAGGTGGGTCATAAATATGCTGATCTGGAGAGGAGAAAGAAAGAAATATAACAAAGTCAAAGGGATAGTTCAGAGTTTTTGGACTTGGGATTCTGTAATGTTTTTATAAATAATTCAGTAGATCATCTATTACCATGCCACACTATTGCATATCTGACTTACATTGTAGTGTCACAGGAAAACAAACAGCAGTGGGTTAATAATGCTTTGGCATTGTGTTTATGACTGTACCAGATTGCTCCTAACTTTTTTGATCATGTTTAATAACTATATTTAACTATATATTAAACATATATATTATCAGTATATATGCAAATGCTCAGTTTGCCCTTTTATTAAAGTCCAGAGATTTAAATATCTTCTAATATAGTGTTGTGTCCCAAGGCTATAAACACTTGCAGTCTAAGTTTTTTTGAAGAGGTAAAAACTGATGGGATGTCTGACCAGCTGTGAACCATCCAGTGCTTTGAGGATTTATCCCCTTTTCTACAAAGGAACTGTGATATAACACCATCTGCTTCAGGCAGATTGGACAAATTTACCTTTTTTATTTTAAATCAACTGCTACAAAGTAAGTTTTGCTTGATAATACAATGAAAACCATTTGATAGGCTGCACTGTTAATTCATCAGAGTATATTTAAAAAAATTTATGTTATTGTTATATTTTTATTTGTTCTCGAACATTAAAAGCCATGCAGAGAAAATTCTCCAAGTGCTGCCGACTTTAAAAAATGCCCAATTACAAGCAGCAGTGTGTAAAAAATGCTTTGGTCTGAGAGCAGGCACTTTTGTTATTTGGAGTGATACTTATCTTTGCAGAATGAGCGATAAAGGAAAAGCTGCAGACTCACCCAACAAGAGTGGCAACCATTATTATAGGTAAGGGAACTATTACATCTTTAGCAACTCCTTTATCATTACAGAACCTTATATCAATCCAACTCCTAAGTTTGCACGTTTACCACTGTAACCTCAAAACAAAAAGATTATTTCCATGTATGTGGGTTCAGCTGTATGGGTCCAGAGCATTGCAGTTGTCCTCCAAGAATCAACATCTCCTATCAGGTGCTTTTGTTAGGTGAAATCTCACATTAAGTTTCAGCACAACGTACACAGTTTGAAGTGCAAAAAGAAAAGGTAAACAGATAAAATGAGACTGATGCATTCACTGCTCCTGGTAGATAAAGCCGAGGACGCAGCACGATACTCCTCGGAGGCACTGGGAGATGGGAGAGATGCGTATACACGCGGGACAGTGTGTCAGAGTGTGTTTGCGGTGGTTAATGTGTGTGAGGAGGAAGGAGACACTCAAAGCGAGCGGAGGAGCAATGGTGTGTCGGTCCAGGCTATCTGTCCACGCTTCACTGCTTTTATAGGCTGATCAAAGAGACAAGCTAAGATAGCTGTTACAGACAAATGCACACACACACACACCAACTTGTGCTGTACTCCTTTTTGCACAGAGTTATGGAAACATCTTTAGATAAAACGTTACCATCAGCCATTAAGATATGAATTATTTGTTGGATCTAATGATGGTGTCTGAATTCGCTTGAGTTATGGTGTTTCAGTCTTTAATGTTCTTCATCTTAAAAAGCACCTACTGTCTCCTCCACAAGCATACACACGCTAGTCTCACTTTGGGGTATATCACATTAATTTTTCATTTGATTTTAGTTGATCCTAGTTAAAGTAATCTATATTGCATCATTTTGTTTAAAAGAATGTTTTAGATGGGGTCTGTCAGGTCTATATGTAGATAAAGTCATCAATGCAACATGGGGAACACTACACTTCCCCTCTTCTTGAGCCAATCAGCCAATCAACTCCTTGTTGGAGTAAAAAACTGAACTATATCATTCTGTGTAATGACTCAACATAAAATATGACTTTAAAATTATGAATTGAATTGCTAAAATTAGCTTTAGCAAGTCTATACAGCAAATTTTCTGCAGATATGTAAAAGAGGGTGCGACTCTCTAGTAGCACAGATTTCCTGTAAATATAGAGAGACACGCTGTCGGAGCTTGATAGATCAGCGTCCGGCTGACCTGGAAAGTTGTTGGGAAAACTGCACACTGATGGAAGGAACGCGTGTCAGCATGTGAGAGAGTGAGAAACAGCAGGAGGGTGAGCTGATGCATGTATACAGACTCTGTTTTTCGAGGGAAAAAGAGCAGATTTGAACATGTCGAAGCAGACAAACACGTTAGCACAAATGTTTATGTATTTGTGCATTGATGTATGCCACAGCATTTTGTGGATGTACTACAGCCCTTCTTATGGATTTTGGGCAAATGAGCAGTGCAGCATTGTGGCTTTCAGCAGGATTGTGTCAATGTAGCTGATGTAAGAGCAAGATCGTGGAGCCACTGTCACAGTATCGCCCAGCAACATTTGATAAATACACCAGGAAAGAAAACGGTCCACTTGGCCCTCATCTCAAAAAAAATTCACTATCAAAAACCTGAGATCCCCTCCTTCAAAGCTTTCAGAAACAACTCAGTAGGAATGTCTTCAAATTATAATGAAGACATAATATTTAGCAGCACCCTCCAATAAAAGTGGACTGGAGGGGATCCAAATTGTGTAGCAAATAGAAGAAATCTGAGCAGAGTAGATAAAAAAAAGTCTCTGTGCCTTTTTCAGAAAGGAAACAGGGTGATCAAAAAGTGATTTATGTCCCCTTCAAACCCCTCAATAGCCTATGATGTCTGACTCTGCAGGCTGTGTGGAAACAGGTTGCTGTATGTGGTTGTGTGTGGGGTGTTTTGCAGGTGCATACAGTTAGGACAAAGAGAGAGAGAAAAAGAGAGGGAGAAAGAAAGGTCTGGCTATGGCAGCACATGGAAACATTCATTATGAGGCCTGAGCAGTGGCAGCCAAATTAAACAAAGGGGGAAAGAGGGGATGATTTGTGTTTGTAATTGAAGAGCTGCAGAAAAGGGGGGAAAAACAGAAGAAAAGAGAGAGGAAATGGGGGAGGTGACAAAAAGAAAATAACCTTGGCAGGTGAGTCTAAATTAAAAAAGAAAAAAAGTAAAAACCCGCTTGAGAGGGTGTTAATCTCCCATTGAGGTAAAAACTCCAAGCCCCCCGGTGGAAGAACGTGCTGTGGCTAAGAATTCAATTAACTGAACCATCCAAACCTTTTCTCTGTGTTTCTTGAGCACTGAATTGCTTTGGGTCCCATATGGGCCTTTAATAAAAAGGAAACTACTTCAAAATAGAACTGGACTCAAATCTTGCCTGGACTGGTAGTGTTTTGAAATATATAAATACAACCTCTCAGCCTATCACTTTTAATCTTTACTCCTCATCTTTTCTTCTCATTGCTACTATGCAGCTCTATTTCCCTCTGCTTCTTTCATCAGTTTGATGTCTTACTCTCACTTTCTACTCTGCTCCAAAAAGTCACTTTATGTTTTTTTTTCTTCCCCTCCTCTTCCAGATCTCGCGCTGACCTAGATGCCCTAATGAAACATGTCAGCCCGACATGGAGTGATGTTCTTCAAAGGACACGAACACGCACGAGCATGCAGAAACTCAAGCAGACAGTTAGCGTGTCTTGCAGGATTAGAAGAACATGTGTTCTTGTATTTGAGTTTGTGACATATTCCAATCCCCTTAATATGATTGCATTTTGGAAGTTATTACTTGATTCTTGTTTGAATCTGTTCATCCATCCTCCCTTCTGACTGTCCGTCAGCTTGTCTTGTCCCACATTAAGGATCGATAAAAGCAGTCACAGGTTTATTATACTCTACTTAGCAAATAACACACAAATTTGATAGGACATAATACTATTAATTAAAGAGAACCTATTATGTTTCCTTGAGCTGTTTAGGATAGGTCTATGGGCTTTATAAAACATGTTCAATACATTTGTTTTGTTCAAATCATGAGATTTCACCTGGTCGATTCTGCCTATTGTGATCTGTTTTTGGGCCTCTCTTTACTTTAGATCCAAATAAGCTACTGCTGGAAGCTCCCATAACTAAATGTTAGAGTTGTTTACAAAATTGGCTACAAACAGATGCACAATTATACAATGATACATCTTTTGCCTCTGAGTCAGATCCAGAAGCAGAATCAGAAACTCCTGAACCATCAAGGAGCCCGCAAGTGGTTTCTATGATAAGTTGACAACAAAACATTTGTCTTCTTGACCAGCACTTGATTCACTCTGGGATTACAACAAGCAACAAAACAGAACTAAAACAGGAGAAGCTACACTATTTATTCAAACTGTGGTCTAAAAACAAAAGCAGTAAAACCTTAATTAAAGTAATATATCGGGTTTAATTGCAGTTAGTCACAGACATAATGTCTATGGGCTCAGGCCAGGATGGGTTAAATATTTTGACTGATTTACAAAGTACTTATTGACTTGGTTTTTATTTATTTATACAGCTTTTTTTAAAAACATGAAAGTCATTATGCCTTAAGGTTGAACTGTATTTTTTTTCCTCTGTTACTTTGGTTCAAACAGAAATGTGAAAGAAGGCTTTCAGTTTTTGGTTTGAATGTCATCGAATCTGAACTGAAACTGTCCTGTTGAGTAACGTTTGCACTCTTGCGTGTGTCCGATTGCCTTCTGACCGCCGCTGTCACCTCATGTTCATTTTAAGCAGCTGAGGCTCGTCTCCCATTACTGGCCACTTTGTTCTGCATACATTTCACTCTGATTGAATTCTTATTGCTCCTAAAAAGATAACTGCTTATCCTAACCCCACTCCTCCATTCTGTGTCATTGTCCCATGTCTTCTTAACCCTGCAGTGCTTTTTTCTCTTTTCCTCTCACAATTCCTCTCAGTCTGTTTGTCACACCAGCAGACAGCTGAAAGCGGCGCGTAAGTACAGCAAATGATCTTAGTGAAATGTATTCTGTCTGTTTCTGTCAACAACTACTGTCCCTTTCAGTTAGACCAGCTTTCACTGCTTTTCCGTCGCTTACTAATGTCTTCCCAGTTTGTATTGTAGTTTACTGTGTGCCTGTGTGTGCGCCTTTATTTTTGAGAGCTTGTATGTGTTGATGAGATGCCAAAGCCTTCAGTTGCGATCAGCGGGACTCCTGAGAACAAGAGGAAAGAAGTGGAAATGAGACAAAAAGAGGTGTGGAAAGATTCACATGTGTGAGCAAAGTCAACATGCAGAAGTTAAGAATTGCTGAGATTAAAAGAGAAGGAGAAAATGGGAGAGAAAGAGAAGACACCCAAAGCAGTGACAATATCAGTGCTGTAGGTTGAGGGTGAGAAGTGGCTAAAACACAGGAGAAAGGGAGACTGTGCTGATATTTGGTCTTTGGCTAATAAGCTTAGTGGTAGAGCTAAGCGGAGCTAAATGTCAGACCTGATATATGTCTAAAGCTCTGCTTATGCCAGCTATACACAGATATTTCTAAAACACACACATACTTGGTGCTTTCAGCCCACAACAATAGTCTCTATTGTGTGGTTGTGTGTGTGTGTGCTGGGGGGCTATATGTGCATCATTTCCTCTCTGTATGTGTCTGGATTCTCAAGTGACACAAGATGCCGTGACCTGAAAATTAAATCTCAATCTGTCTGCCACCTTCTCACCCGGCTCCCCCCGCCTCTCCCTCCGCTCCCCATTTCCTCCCGCTCTCCTCCCCTTTCTCAACATCTCTCTGACCATTTATCGGGGAATGACTTGTGCCCTTTTGGCTATTTGCAGAGTCCAATCGATTGTCGAGTGTACTGTGTACTGTGCGTAAGAGCCGAGCTCTGTGACCGCGTTGCATGAACACCTTCACAGCCACGCCATCACATATGCAAACACATCCACATATTTTTGGTCACTGTCTGTGGCAAACTGCCACAAAATGCCAAAAGCGATATAGAGTCATTCGACAGGAAGTGGCACTGTTACCGACGGGCAGATCATCAAACAAAAGGAAACACCCAGGGGGACTTAAGCAACGAGCCACAGAGCACTATTGATGAGGCACAAAGTGCGCACACTAATTAAGCTTTTGTGTCTGCAAATTGAAACACTGCACTGAGACACTAACATGAATCATCTTTGCACCTGCATGTGTAAACTGTGCATGTGTTTCAGTCAGGGCAGACAGCGCTCACTTAGGGGGAAAAAATGGCTGCTATGTCTATTAGCAGTTTTATTGATGATACAAAAGTGTCTCTTAGTGTCGTTTGTTTTGACTCTGAGGGGGAAGGACAATAGATTAGAAATGTGAGAGAGGCAAGTCTAGCAAACAGGGGTGTAAATCTTTCACTGAAGTTTTTTTTCCAGCTCAAGCTAAGATGACAATATAAATTAAATAAAGCACTAGTTGCACCTTTGTCTTATAAGCTGCAAAACAAGCCAAGCTACAGCATAGCTTTTGTTTCATTCAAACTATACCTTATCTTGCCTCATCCTATCCTATCCTTTTCTACCTTAAAGCAGATATTCTTATAAAATTAAGAAGGTACTAGTACCACAGCAAGCACCATTTTTTTGTTTCCATCAAACACATTTTTCAATCTTATTTCTAATGGAACCACAATGTTCTAAAAACCAGGCACCAAATATCAAGTGTACACAACAGGTACAGAATATACCATGTTACTCTTAAACCTTCTTTTTATTTATTTCTCTTGACTCAAGATAACCGAAAATATACCAAAATGTGATTTTTGTGCACATTTTGGTACGGGTGGCTGTAATCTACAAAATGATGTTCTTTAATTTTCATAAAGCATTGCAATTTCTGACACTTTAGCTTGTGCTTACATACCTCTCTTAGCCTAACAATGCATTCCGATTAACCTCACTATCCATGCTTTTGCTGACTAGAAAAACATAGATAACCCTTCTTTCATTTTTTTCAGCTTTGGTGACATTTTTTGTATGTGTTATTAGAAACTTGTCATTGCTGCTGGGGGAGATGTAAAACCTCTTTGTCTACTAAGGATCCTTTGTCCAAGGTGGGAAGCTGCACAATACAAAGCAATTAGGGAATTCTTTAGAGCTGGATGAAAAAAGTAATTTCTCTTTTCTTCAACTAGTAAGCAGGAAACTGCAAGAATTTTTCTGCCAATATCTATTAGGATATTTTTAAATAGGCAAGACCTTCTTCTCAGAAGAAGAAAACGGGGATTCACTTACACACAAAGAGGTAGAGGGAGGGGAGAGAAAGAACAAAAGGGGAAAAAAATAATACTTAGTAAATAAAACCTTAAAGAACACAAGAAAGAGAGAGACTTGAGATAGTAAGGAAAATAAGAGGAAAAAAAAAGGCATCATAAAATGTGACCAAAAAAGACACAGAAGAAACAAAGGGGGAAAAAATAGCTGGAAAACAAAAAGAAGGAGAGAGACAAATTGGTGCAGAGATAGAAGAAAGAGCCAGACTGGGGTATTGTAGGGAGCTGCACTTGACTCTGTGATGTCGGGTGAGTTCTGACAGCTCCTCTGGTTCAGCACTCCCTTACCTGACACTTCAATACAGCTTACTGCCGCTCTATGAGCATCTTTGTGTGTTTGTGCATCTGCACATGTGTGGTTTAAGGCAGAGAAAGAAACACAGACAGTGAAAGATAATCTTTAGGGGGACACTTTCTTTGAATATCCAGCCTTGAGCCGTGTGTATGTGTGAGCGTGCCCTTGCAGGCGTGCACGGGTGGATGATTTATTTATTTTTTTTAACTCCCACCCAAAACCTAATTCTGTTCTTTAATTCAAAGCAGAGTCAAGTTGAGCTGACATACACAGCAGGGGTAAGTGAGAGGTGGAAAACCTGCGTGCGTATGTGCACGAATGTATGTGACAGCAACCCCCCGGTGGAGAGACCTAATTTAAAGTGGAGAGATGAGCACAGCTCCAAGAATAAGACGTTGGCCATGACAGGAGAAGAGGTAGACAGACAAATAATGGCAAAAAAATTAGATTGATCAAAACTGAAGGAAGTTACAGTTATAGTTAGAGCAGTAAAGCCTTGTGGTGCTTCTTCAAGGCCAAGAAAAAAGAAAATGTTTCAGTCCGTGTGTGTGAGTGCTTGTGTTTGGCTGCGTGCAAGCTTTCGCTGACTCACAGGGTTGAGTAGCACAGTTAGAAACAGCTCTCCCCCACGAATGCTTTTGTCCAGTTCCTTGGGTCCACCAGGATACTCCTTATAGTAGATGGTGTGAGTAAACAAGCCACACGTCTGACGAGGCAGCACCTGGACACACACAGAGTGGCACGCAGTGAAAGAAGGAGCTATTACTGTGCTTCACATCTACAAAATAAACTCTGCTGAATAAAGGAAGATGGACTCAAGCAAAGTGCAGTTAACATGTACAAATTAAGTAAACAAAAACAATTTTAAAACACCAAAACTGCATTTACATTGGCTCTTTTGCTCTAGAAAGTGTTAATTTTTCCATCATGTACTCCAGATATTTACATTTTTCTATAATGGATGGATTATACAGATAATGGGGGAGGACACAGAGTGGAAGAGCAAATATTTTTTCACATTTAGTTTTCTTTTTCATTCTTATCCAGATTTGGAAAATATCTTAAATTAGGCTACCTAGAAACCTTTCACACCACTGCCTTTTCCTGCTTATATTCATCCCTTTGAACACAGAATAGATTTATTCAGAAGCATGTTCTTCATTTGGGTTTTTACAACTACATTATTTGAATGCGGATAGATGAACCAGCGTTACCGAAAAAAGATCCAAAAAGAAATCCGCTGTTAACCAGAATCAACCAATTTTCAGCTTCATTGGACCTGACTGGGGACATTGGTGAGAAAAGAAAGATTTTTCTAATTATTGAGTACACCACACAAGCACTTTGCTCATGAACTGACAACACTGAAGTAAAAATTGTGGAGACAACTGTCATCCATTAGTCAGTAAGACAGCTCGTTACCATGGAGACTAAATGTGTGCTGTTGAAAAGACATTATTGATAGAAGAGTCACTCTCATTGCTCCGGCAACAGGTGTTGTTCCCCTCCCAAGTGCTTTCTCATTTTCTAACCTCCAAGGCAGTAGACTACTTGTTACCATCACTAATATCTGTATGAAGAAAATGCAGAATAATTCCACCATGTATTTTGTTCTGTGTGAGCCTTGGTTATCTGAGTAAGCATTTTAAATAAACTGCTCTGCAAAAACATCAATTTGATTTTTGCTTGTAGCTAATTCAGTCCTAATTTCCTATGAAATTAAACAGTAGACAGGGAAAGCACTGCAAAGATCACATATCACTATATACACAGGCTGCCAGATTTTCATTTTCAAACTCAACACTTTCTAAGTGACATCATGCAGTTTTATGAGTCCTTGTTATGTTATTCTTATGACCCCTTTGAGAACCAGTGGAAGCTTTATGCTTACGCTACACTGGTGTTCACATTTACATCAGCAGACCACAGAAACTGTAAAAACACCCTAATGTGTCAAAGAGCTTCCCTTAAGTGTGACAAAAACCAACATGATTAAACTGCTTGCAATTCAAACTGGCGCTTTGTAGAAACCTGTAGCTAAATACGAAATAAAAAGTAAGAATATTAACAATGAAAGCACAAGATAGTAGATGAAATGATTAGATGAGAGATAAATGTATGATGCTTGAATTAATAGTTGTTCTGTAATTTAAAGG
Source organism: Phalloptychus januarius (assembly GCA_902982915.1). NCBI lineage: Eukaryota > Metazoa > Chordata > Actinopteri > Cyprinodontiformes > Poeciliidae > Phalloptychus > Phalloptychus januarius. Next base: position 815,709 of record CADWAE010000297.1, read on the forward strand.
ACAGCAGAACGCATTGGGGATATTCCAGTAATTTGTTTGATACAGCATATGGCAATAGTGTAATTAACAATGGCTTACTTTCATTCCACTAGTCCAGTTTCAGGATCTTGGCGGTAAGCATGCTGACTTGCTGCCACCAAATCCACAGAAGCCATTATTAACTGTTATTAGTTCTACCTTTGCTTTCCCTATAATCACCAGCCAACATGGCTATTATGACAAAGAGGTCCACAGAGCCCCATTCATTTTAGACAAGAAGCCCCTAAAACCTAATAACATCTGGCTTTTGATTTCAGTGAGAAAAAAGTTCTTTATGTATTTATGCTTGGAAAATGTGAATAAAGACTTGTCACCTTGTCAACTCTGTAATCTCTCCAGCTTGCGGTCAGTGAAGGTCCATTGCCTTAGTCTGCCACTTCAAGCACTCTGACATTTTAGCATAAAATCCCAGCTGCCCCACTCAGGTGGTGCTCAAACCTAGTAACAGTTAAAGAGCTAAAAGAAAAGTAGGAGGTATAAAAACTGGCTTTGTAATAAAATCAAACCCATTGTAGTTATGCAAAAGGTAAAAATATTTCAAGAGTACGGTTCAACTGGTTTTGTGATCTTCATATAAAAATGTATTATGCTGTCTGCATGCATTCATGTATTTGTTCCTAAAGTACTGAACGCAGTGAGATCAAAACAGTCTGAACTCCTACAGTTGGTAATTTTGCCTCGACATAAACTCTGCATGGCAGCAGTGGTGATTCAAGATGGCAGCGCCCAAGGAGCATGCTAACATTACTGAGGATGAAACAAGGCCCACAAGAAAAAGAAATAATGTAGAAAAACATGTTTTAAAAAATAGAAACGGATTCCCTGTGATGAGCTGTGAAATTTCAGCACGAATAAAGATGTAAATTAAGGCCAAAGGCAGTAATTTGTAGTGTTCTTTTCATATTTTTTTAAAAGAAGTATAACATACACACAATTGTTAAGAAATAGTAGGTTTCAATGTGGCTAAAACAACATTCAAGGTGATGATATATATTTGGATGCATTCCTCTATTTATTGAGAGGAATTAGGCATTAGCTTAGAGGAGTTGTGTTTTTAAGGGCTGCCCAGTGGTGCAGCTGGTAGAGCTGTTGCCTTGCAGCAAGAAGGTTCTGGGTTCAATTCCCGGCCCCCGTCTTTCTGCATGGAGTTTGCATGTTCTCTCCGGGTACTCTGGCTTCCTCCCACAGTCCAAAAACATGACTATAAACATGACCTCTCTAAATTGTCTTTAGGTATGAGTGTCTGAGTGCTGAGGGTTGTTTGTCCTGTCTGTCTCTGTGTTGCCCTGCGACAGACCTGTCCAGGGCGTACCCTGCCTGAAACGATAGCTGGAGATAGGCACCAGCAACTCTCCCGACTTCAGTAAGGGACAAGGGTGTAATAAAATGGATGGAGTTGTGTTTTTACAAAAGCACATAGAAGAATATCTGAGTCGTGTATCTGGAGTCCTGGATTAATTCACAGGAGGAACAAATAGCAGAATAAACATGGCACAAGTGCAATTTCTTCTCAGGAGTTAAATCTTTAATGGTATGCTGTCTCACTGGTTCCACCCATTCCTCACCTACACTTGTATGATGTTTGGGTGACTTGCTATTTACCAAAGGAGATGAGAGCAGATTGCTTTTAATCCCAGCTCAGGAAGGAATAGATTTCTCCCAGGGCAATAAAAAACATCCAAATACACCCAAATACACCATACCCTACGTGAGCTGCATACTACACTCTACCAGGGAAAAAGGTGTCCAAGAGAGGTCTTATCGCACTTAAAAGCAAATTTGAAATTACTTTGACGTTAATGCTAATGCTAGTTTTTCTATTTTAGATCCCCAAAGAAGCAATATTTGTCAGACATTTGTTGACGCAATGCTGGTTGCAGTCGTCATTCAAATTAAATTAATTATTATGTACGCTGTTGAAAGTAATGCACACCAAAACAACTATAAAGTAGCAGTAGGGTGCTTGTTAGAAGGATTTGGCAGCTTGTGAATTAAATGCGTTTTTATTGGTTAATTAATAAAGAAGAAGGGATGAAAAGAAAAGAGACAACATCTTTATAGCAAACCCCTTGTGGAGCACTTCTCCGTGTGAAATAGAGTAAAGGCTGGAAGCGCAGATATTGGTTTATCTATAAAATGCTGCAGACTCACGCACAAACACACACAGACACACACATACACAACCATATGCGAAAAGGCCACCATTGCCACAGACGCTCAGCACTATTTCACCAAACCAATTATCCACAGAGCCATAGCTCAAACTGATATAGTACATTTTAAAAAGAAATACACACACGTGCACACCCACACACAGCACAGCTCCATATCTCAGTCTGATTTGTTCTGATACTGTAGGTCCAGTGGGTGGCTCTCAATCTGCTGACAGAGAAGCACAAACACCAATTTTACCGCCTTAAGACAACTTCCTGTCCTCCTCTGAGCAAACGAAGATGGAGCACACAGGGGAGGAGAAAGAGATTAATGGGTAGGAATAGCTGGGAAAATTGGGCGTGAAAAATGTGAAAGGTGAGGAAAGTGGGTAGGGTGCTGTTGATGTCTCAAAGTTATCTTCCAGGAGGGCAGGAGGCTGTGAGCGATCAAAATCTGAGAAAAGCCTGGAGAGCATATTGACTTTTTAATTTATATTGTTATTTTTCTCTAGATAGTAGGGTACCTATTGATATAGTGTGTTAGATAACCTTTTGTCCTCATAAAGTTGAGTTATTGTGTATATTTTTCCACACTCGGAAGAGTTTTTATGCAATATTTTCCAATTGTAAAACTCTTGAGAAAAGCAAAAACATAACTGCTTACTAGCTGTGTTTAAAAATGGTTTTCTTTGTATCTTTTTGAGAAATCTTTCAATGGCTATTTGAATCAAGTCACATTAGAAAAAACACTTTCTCTTGTGGGGTTCCTCTAGGATGCATTGTTAGCTTTTTTTATTATTATTCCTACATCTCAGTATATTCCTCTGTAACATCATGTCATAAATCAGCTCAAATTCACTTTAATGTAATTTCTAAAATTTTATCCAGATCAGTTTTTATTATTATAAGGTTTTGTCTACATCATGTTTCCAAAAACATGTTCCACTGTGTATTCAAAGAAAAGAAAAAAAAGACTGTTTTTGTAACCTTTGTATGCATTTTGCTGTTGGGATAAATGGCATAAATGCATGTTAAAGAAGACTTTGCTTTAACACCAAGCATAATATGATGTGACTGACTGCTTAAAATGTTTTAGGTTTGCATTTACATGAACATGATCATCTTGCAATTCTAAAAGGTTTCACTGTGCTGCCCGTTGTCAAACCTTTGTGTTTTTGACCTGCTAGTTAACGTATAGATAAGAAGCCAAAATGCAACAGAATCTTTGTGTTTTACTGTCCTGATGTTGAAATGTTAACAGGGCTTAGGAATGTTGGTTATCAAAAGTTTTTTTCTGGGAATGATTCATCATGTTTCTAGTTCAACTTACCTGGACTACTGTAAGAGTTTTTTAACCAGTTTGAACAAACTAATTTTAGACAGAGCTTCATAGATTGTAGACATAGCTCTTTCTTGTGGCTTTTTACATCTTGAGGCCATAATACTGATGGTTCCACACACTCCCTGTTAAACGTGTGTAGATCAATCTTTCGAGTCAAGCGCACATCCTCCTTCTCTATTTTCTCCACAGGCACTATTGACTCTTTTTAAAAAGCAGGTGAAGCCACTTTTATGTGCACAAGTCTCCACTCTGATTCTACAACCATAGTACTTAGTGCATCACACTGTATTTTAAGTTGCTTTTTCCTTTCTTTACCTATTTTATTAATTTATGTCATTTTCTGTTGCTTTCTTCTTTTTACTAACTTACTATTTATACTTTGTGATGTGTTAAAAAATTTAGCAACCTTTCTTCTAGCAGGGTTCGTAAAAACATTTGTTTTTCTACTCTCATCACTCTACAGCAGCTGTACTTAGTCAACAACACTGAGAAGCACCACTAAAGTCATTTCCTCAATCTAATTTTCATACTTAGACAGACACATATACACACACACACACATACACATGTCTTTCTATCTTTACAAGGACTTTGTACTGACTTCCATTCATTTTTCAATCATTTTTACAGCCTAACCCTAATCCTTACACTAAACTAATCAGTACCAGTACATATCTAATCCTAATCTTAACCTAAACTCTATTCACGCTGAGTCCCAAATCTAAAGAATTTCTATTTCTTCTTATGGAGCCTGGGTTTGGGGCCCAAAAGGAGCAGTTGGTTCCTGCAACGTAGTATGTGTTGGGAAAATGTTAAGAAGTGGGATCAGTAACTTCCTGTCACCTTCTTTTATTTCCTTCAAAGCAGAGAAATCAGTTGTAGCTAAGGGAGCCTGATTTGCACATAATTAAGTTACAAACAAAACTGATATTAGGGTGTAAAACACAATGTGCACACAATCTGTATTAAATTGATGTAAATATCAGAGTAGTTTTATGTAATTGTTCTTTGTTTATTTTTTAGTTTATCCTTTTTTATATAAACTGTTAATCATTTATCTGTCTTCAATAAGTTGTTATTTTATTGAATTCAGTGAGTCACAGATGCTTTTCAATACCTCTTGATTAAAAATGCATAATAACATCTAACAGCCTGTCAAAAGGACTGCATGTCAATGTGCTGAAAAGATGTAGGATTAAATGGCTGTCTTTTACAGCACTGTGACAAGACATTCAAGAAATAAAAGCTGGACTGATTGGAAAATTGATATAGCCGTCTCTTTATATTGTTTGCTCAAGAGCCAAATATGGCAAAAAAAAAAAACAAACGTGCTAATAATTAAGGTGCCAGATGTGATTGGCTCTTTTGTCAATAAAAAACACTTGGCGGACTCACTAAGAGTCTGAGTGACAAGTGAATAAAAAGGAGGAGGAGCGAGCGGGCACACTGATTATGAACGTGCCTATTTGAAATGGCTTACAAAAGTTTTATTCTAATGCTGTCTTAAGCAATGATTGATGATTAGTTAAAAATAATTTCAAATGTCTCATTGATATGCATTCAGTTTATGACACATATTCTGCTATATTCAAATATGCAAACTCACAAAAAAAATTGCCCTTTCACCAAGCACTGGGAAACCATTGAATATTGAATTAAGAGAGCGAAGCGTGCTGTTGTGAGAGAAGGTCAAAAAGTCCATACCCATAAACAAAGACAGAAACACCGAGGTTGCAAACTACGTGTGGCATTATTGATTTTTTTGTTTGGAACCGCAAGAAACAATCAACACACAATTTACGTTTAGTTTCAACACCTGTTTCAACAGAAAGACAGAAAGTAAACACTCCTATAAAAAGAGAAAGAACACCGAGAAGCACTACAAGCTGTCAAAACAGACCCTACTTTAATTTATCTGCTTTAAAAATGTATTATTCATTGTTTCAATATTAGTCTGGATTTTCTCTCTAATGTTTACCTAGGCAGGGTGAGAACACTTTCTCCTCTCCATGTCTGCATTTATATTATACTAGGAGTAGCTTGATATGAATATTTACAGTGCCTTGCAAAAGTATTCTACTTATTTAACCTTTTCATACATTGTCATATTAAAACCCGAAAAGCAAGTATTTGCAGAAAAGTGCTTTGGTCAGATGATGAAAAAAACTGTCAGCTTTGTAGCCTCTATACAGAATGCTTTCTGTAGTCGAAAACCTATCGCTGCACATCACCATAAATACACCATATCTATGGGGAAATGTGGCAGTGGCAGCATCAGGTTGTATTTCTTTATCAGTGACAGTGAAGTTGGTTAAAATTGATGGGAATATTTAGAAGTAACCTGGTTAATTTTAAAAGAAAATATGCTAATGTGTATTACCAATGGGGCTGCACAGTGGCGCAGTTGGTAGAGCTGTTGCCTTGCAGCAAAAAGGTTCTGGGTTCGATTCCCGGGGTCTTTCTGCATAAAGTTTGTATGTTCTCCCTGTGCATGCGTGGGTTCTCTCCGGGTACTTCCTCCCACAGTCCAAAAACATAATTGGTTTCTCTAAATTCTCCCTAGGTGTGTGTGTGTGTGGGGGGGGGGGGGGGGGGGGGGGGGGGGGTGGGGGGGTGTGTGTGTGTGTGTGTGTGTGTGCGTGGTTGTTTGCCCTGTGTGTCTCTGTGTTGCCCGGCGACAGACTGGCGACCTGTCCAGGGTGACCCTGCCTCTCGCCCGGAACGTTAGCTGAAGATAGGCACCAGCAACCCTCCCGACCCCAGTAAGGGACAAGGGTGTATAGAAAATGGATGGATGGATGTTATCACCAATGCAGGAGCTTTTTAGGGACTGCTGCAGTTTTCTGATATAATTATTATCATATCTGCATTTTCAAGGCAGGAACCAGAACCAAATCATCAAATGTTGCAATGCGGAGTTTGCTTTGAAATACCTTGATAAAATCTGCCTATCTTGGTACAAATATTCAGTTAAAGGAACCAGAAGCTTTCAGTTTCAGCGTCTTTACTGACAGAGAGAGATTAACATTCTCATCAAAGACTTTAAAGAGATTTTTACTGATAAATATATAAATGTTTATTTCAGTGTTTGAGATACAGTTAAACCAACTGTCCAGGAGCATTCATTATTTATCCATTTCAAGCTTAAGAGGAGAATACCTGCTGGTGATACATGTGTTCATGGTTACTGTTAATGAGAAACAAATCTTGATGACTTTAATTATTAAATATCTGTGGATTATTACAAGTTTCCTCTGGTTTAGAAATGATTTTAATTCAGCTGTACAGATTGGTTATATTTCTTTAGATGGCCAATTCTGCTGCTTATCACAGCTCTCCTTTTTTCTTTCTTTATGGAGGATGGGATCAGCACACTTCATTTAAAATCCATTCTACCATCACATTTTCAAACACTTAGGAGTCATAGTCCATGTCTTTAAAACCACAATTGATATGAAACAATCCAATATTAACACTGAATAAGTCTGGTTTCACTGTTCTTTAATCACTCTGTCGTTGCGGTGGATGGAGGTTTGTGTCTCCAGACTGCAGTAGCACTCCTGATAGGAGACCATGAGCTAAATAAACTGCACAGGCTTCGATCCCAGGAAAAATACACACAAAAAAATTAACAATAACATTTTTTTGGAAATTTAAGCTGTGGGAATGTTTTGAAGCCAGCGGTCAAAATTTGCATAAGACTTAAGAATGAGTCAGAAGTTGAACTTCAAGAAGCACAATGACACTAAACGTGCAGCCAGAGCTGCACTGACATGGCTTTGATCAAAGCATATTCACATGTTAAAATGGACCGATTTTAGATTTGTATTTGTAAAAATAAAACTTTTTTTTATTACTTTGCAATAATATACTAGTTTTTTGTTGGGCTAGCACATGAACTATATTGAAGTCTGTGATTTTAAACTCACAAAACAGAAAGAGTATGAATCCTGCAAGCCACTGAATAAATAATCCCATATGAGTTTCACTTATCACATTCAGGCATAAAATGCATGTTTTGCTTGACCCATCCACATATTTTATGAAGCATAACTGTGCACATATAAAGCTTAAAGAATACTCTACTATTTCCAGCCTTACAGCAGATAAACAAAGCAGAAATGATAATCACACATATGTCTGTAGCTTATACATAATTTCAAGTGATTTCTTTGGCAAAAAGCAGTTTTTATTCAGTGTTTAATAAATTTTTCCCTTTATACGATTAACAATCATTGCGCTCACTCTCACCATTATGTTGTTGTGCATGAAGCCCTTGCGGTAGCGGGCGGGTTTTAGGTGAGGGTACTCCTCGGTGCTTGTGACCCGTATGTTCCACACACGCCTCCAAGCCTCGTACAGCTGCAGATGCACCGGGTAAACGCCTGAGTGATGAGGGGCCACAGCGTAACCCATGTCAACTGGGATGTTGTGCTCCTGAGGAAGACAGGGGAAGGTCGGGGGCACATGCAAAGTGTCACACATGAGGGTTATATAAATAAACTCAGAAAATTATGGGACACTTACAGCTGTATCACATAAACACACAAGGCCCAACAGTATGACCTTGTAGGGAGAGCATATGGTTCATGTTGTGTTGAGTTTGTTATTGTATTGGCCTTCGGATTGGAAATTAGAAAAAATACAGTTTGCGTGAGCATGTGTGTGTGAGCTTGCAGGCTGCATTCGGAAGACTGATAGTGTTGTCCTTTGCTCTGACATACACCTACGCACATTGTCAGGGCTAAGCATCAGCGGTCAGAGGAAATGCGTGTGTGCACATGTGTATAAAAGAGTATAGTAATCACACTTCATGTTTAGGCTCACCTTCAGTAGGATGAATGAACCCTTTAAGCAAACCTGCATGTGTGAGAACGCAGCTCAATATGGTCATAAAAATAAAAATAACCCTTACTAAAACATATGCTCTTATCAGACAAAGCAAAGTAGAAAGCAAAGCAGAAATGAAAAATTATAGGACACATCTATCTTCAAATTTAAAAGCTTTTATATACAACTGAAAAAACCTCCAACAATTTATCACCAAATGTTTTGCTTTTCTATCCATCTAAAATTAATATAGTAGAATCTACTCTTTTGCCTGTTACTGAATATGAAGACTTACACTATATACATATGTATGTTTTTTGTTTCTGGATGTTGTAAAGTTTAAATCACAGAGCTACGAGATTTGAACTAAATATGTTTCTCTGTCATCAGTCTGTCCGCTCTGAATTAATACAAATGGTTACATCGCTACATGTTTGCTGCCTAAGTCACAGGTCTATATGTTCATCATGAAAACCATTTTGGTAAAAGTAGGGTTGGACAATAAATCAATAACAATGTATTTCATAATAGACACATGATCAATATCAATATAATACATCTGATAGGATATTCAATATTAAATGTATAGAATATTCACTGAACTCCGATTCAGAAGGACACAGGAAGAAGAAACACTTGAGCTGCTCAACCTGTCATGACCTGATAATAAGCAAGGTTGTTCATTGATAAGCAAGTTGCTCAACCGGGTGAGAAACTTGTGTTTAAAAATAAGCAGCAGCTCAAGTGAAAACTGTGGATAAAAGAGGAAATGTCACAACACCAGTTTGACAGTATTTCAGATGTTTGTTATGACATAAAACATGTGTATCGTGACAGGTTTTTCAGCAATATCGTCCAGCTGTGGTTAAGTTTTCCTTTTGTTATTGCAAGAAGCAAATCACAACCATTAGATAGTCTTGAAAAAGTGGATCCAGTTTTCAGTGGAGGAAAACAGATTTAGCCTTTTTTAGCTCCTGATAATTGGAACAATCTGTAACCTGGCCCATATCTGCAAAATGTATCATCTTTGAATGAATTTAAAGCCCAGATGAAAACCCCCACTGTGCAAGTCACTTCGGTATCTTTTAATGCAGTGTTTACTATTCTGCTGTGTGAGCTTTGCAATTAAAGTGTGTTGCTGTTATCTTGGTCAGCTCTTTCTTGGGAAAGAGATCTGTTATCTCAGTCAAACTAAAGGAAATTAATGAATCTACTTACTGTACAGGTGAATCTTTTCCCCATTGCATTAGAATGTAATGGGACAAAATACCAGTTTTATAAAAGGTGCTGCAAATTAACTTAAGTATTGCTTCACTATTGAAATAAATCGAACACTTTGACAAAATAACCTATTAAAATGCAATTTGCACATTTTCATTTTTACCTTGCATGCAGTTATAATACATCATTTAAAGAGGAGAAGTAATGGGGTTGCAGTACATTTAAAGGTTTTAACCTTGCTGTATTCTAATAATGAGTATTTTTGTTGTAGACATTACATCTTACAATGCAATAATCATAAGACAGAAGATGTAATGTATGTTATTTTTAAAGAAAATAATAATAAAAGCGACAGATGCCAAAAAAACTAAATCATGCGGGAAGGCATGATTAAGAGGGCACATGAGAGAAAACAACCACAAGCCAAAAGAACAGCAAGAAATGTTGCTGCTTTTGCATCCATCTCACCAGAGCAAACTCCTTGTTGAGGACCATCTGCTCCAACAGAGAGGACTCATTGTGGAAGAGGTGAGGCTGCATGTGGCTCCACATGTGGGGGAACCACCAGAACTCATCTACATACTTCAGTAGTAGATCATCTCCTTCATCCTCCTCCACTGTGCCTGCACACATGAAACACACACACACATTCTCAAGGACAGAAGGACACAGATTGAAGCCTGTTCCAAAACAAGGAAGTTTGGGAAATGCTAAACATTATAAATTCTTGCTAATTAAGTACAGAGTGTTATCAAACTTTGAAAAAGCTGCTATAATAGATGTCATAAAACTAAATTATATGAATAGGTCGGTCTTGAAAATGAGATTTAATATCTCAAGGGGATTTTCCTGTAACAATAAAAGCAAAACAAAATAAAAAATATCTAAGTTCACGTTCATCTTTTCTGCTCTAGTACGTTCTGTACATTCTTGTTCTTGCTGTAGAATTATACATCTAAATAAAAACAGAAGTTAATTCCTTGTGTCACTACAGTAGTTAATGCACCACATTATGTCATGAAATCAGAAGCATAATTACATAAATGCTACTTTGTAACTCTATAATAGGGACAAATATACAATTAGTCTCTCTATGAGATCAAAACAAAGGCGGATGACAAAGAAATAGCAGGAAAGTGGTGCTCTCTTTTGTGAAATTCAAGACAAGAGCACATAGTTGAGTGCCATATACTTCAATAAAAACTTTTATTTTACTGTGGTTTTATGCATAACTGAATGGCACATGGTGGCAAATAAACAGTGCCTTTTATGTATTCATGTACATTTTTCCAAATAGGATAAAATGCATTATTGAAAGAAAGTCGAAAGATCTTTTGTTTGACATGAGCCATGAATTTGACAAAAGCAAAAAGGTGGAAGAAGGTGCTCTGCTCAGATGAGACCAAAATTGCATCTTTTGGTCTACATGCAGAAAATGATGTCTGCACAAACAGAAACCCACCTGTATGGTGAAACTTTCCAGAAAAGCCCAGATTAAAAGTAAAATTGGAGATATAGGAACGCAGCTGCTTCTGGGTCTCCAGCAAAGCCTGCAGAGAGATCACATGAGATTAAGTTAGACATAGGTAAACAGATAGACAGACAGATATTTAGAGATAGAGAGACTGGAATGAGTAATGACGTTACACAGAAACCAATTCACGCATTTTAAACAGTACAAAGTACATAACAATGTATTAGGCTCTCTTCTCGCTGCCAGCAGCAAAGATAAAACATGGTATGATTTAGATGTTATGTCTCTCTGTTGTATATTTAAGTGAACTCGGGTTCCTTCGAGTACTATCACGGTGTGTTCTCATCAGCGCTTACCCTATGGCCCGACAACAGCGACTGTCAATGATAGGCAGTTGCCTGTTTCTAAAGAGAGAAACACCCTCTTTAGTCAGGTCTGTTATACACTGTTGTACGCCCACAACTCCTCCGGTGTTTCTTCCTCTCTGTCCTTAGCCCTCCTCCAGTTTCTGGTTTCAATACTTGCATCAGGATGTTCCTCACTTATTTAATGACTTCATTAGTTTGCTGGCCTTTAAACAAAGACTCCGTAATGAGTGTTAACTAAAGCGAGTTGTACACTGCGCTCGCACACTCACGCACACATCCACACAACGACACTAATGCAAGTTAATGAAGGTCAGTGCATTAGTAGCCTCTGGAGGGTAGACTAATAACTACTCCACCCACCCATGCACATGTATACACTTACACACACACGTATCCTTTCTTTTTCATCATTTTCTCCATCCGTCCCTAACGCTACCAAGTGAAACCCTGAACCCTGCCGTCACCTCTGTGCCGCTGCCTTCCCCTCACTCCTCTTCTTCCTCATCTCTCTGAGAACCTGCTGTCTCCTCTCTGCTGTGCCACCTCCACTTCCCCACTCCCCCACCCCAGTTCCCGCATTTGTCTTCCACACCTTCCACCCTCCTCTGAACCTCCATCTCTCCCTCGCTTGCTCCGTGAAAATGTCACATTCTCAGGAGACAGGGTTGTACTAATTTGAAAGGAAGGCTGAAGCAGCATGGAAGAAAGATCGCTCCCTCTCCCTCTATGACTCTATACCCTTGCTTGTTCTTTTGCACTCTACAACTTCGTCTTGTTGCTGTTGTGGCACCTCTCGCAGCTTGTTTCCACACATACATATATATGTATATGTATGTGTGTTGTTTATAAATAAAGTCCATACTTTTCTCTTCATAATTCAGTCATCTGGGTCTTTCTTCTATGCCACGAGTCGAACCCAAACTACAAATCTTTGTCATGCTGCTTTTAATCGATCCCCAGGAACCTTTCCTGATTTATGATACCTGAGCAGCTGGAGTCAGAGCAAAGAGCTGGTTCCAGGCACTCAAGCTCTCTCCTTCTTCTCACCACCTCTCCTCTTGAGAGTGAGTCTTCCAAACTAACAAATACACAGACACATGGAGGGAGCATCTTCATTAGCTTTAATCTAATGGTGGAAGATGGGCTGCACGGTGACAGATGTGCACAATCCCCTAATCTGATCCCCTGTCTCCTTCCCTAAGACATCCTCTATGTCTTGCGGACGTGCACTCACGGAGCCAAATGTGAGGCTACAAAGACTTAAGAATTAAATTAAGTTTGCAGCTAAGCACTTTGCATTGTAACTCAATATACATTCCCCAGTGCGCTCGGTCAAAATGCATTATTAACGTGTGTTGGCATGTGTGAGAGTGAGTGGAGGGGTGTGACCAAGTGTGCAATATATTAGTTTAAACATCTCATTTGTATTCTGCCAACTAAGATCTTTAACAGAAAACAGCAGAGTCACACCATAGATATTTGTGGCTTCTTAGTGGGACATGTAACAGCTGCTTTTGCATGTTTTTAGCTTAAACTGTGACAATCTGTTACTCCTATATCTGACTTTTCAACACAATGCTGTGTTTTTCTGGGTGTAGCACCGTCAGTCTTAGCAAAACACTATTTGTAATATCCTCTGTTTTGCAGCAGGTAAACTCAGAGTTGGAGTATTGCTTATCCAGTCAGGCAAATTTTCTTTGAATAGACAAAGAGAAGATAATGTTGGCACTGAAAAAATGTAAGTGTTTAGAGTGTGATGATCTGTTCAGGCCACAATAATAGGTTCAAGAGAGCAATGAGATTTTGGCAATCTCTTTGCAAAATGTTTTTGTGAAACATAAATGTGTTGGATTTATTTGTTTAGGGTCAGGGTTTAAAAAAACAGCACAGATTTTACAAATCTTGAACTGAATTTTGAAGTGTCTGTTATAAAAGTACAATAATTCAGTCAAGGTTTGACTTGTCTATATATTGAAGGTTTTAGTCATTGGTGCTTATGAGGAGATGTTCTCGTTTTATTTTTTACAAAAAATTGTTTAGACATTTTTTTAATACAAGCTGTTTTAAACAAGCTCTGATTTACCCAATTTTAGACCAAGTGAGGATTCACTCCTATGCTACTAGATTTAGTGTAGCACTGATAGGCAGCTCAAAGGCAAAGACAAGCTTAAGCATGGTCTGTTTCTGATGGTTACCCGCTTGTTAATCTCAAAGAGCAATGTATCTCTGTCACAACATCTATTTGGTAACCAGAATGCTGCCACACAAAATGACTTAAACATGGCGAGTATTGTAAGCAGCCAGACATGCAGGTTATAAACAGGCTGTCAAGAAGAAAAGGAGGGTTGAAGTAAAGCAAGTTGCTTTACTTCTGAAGATGAAGCAAGTTGCAAAGGCAGATAAGATCAGTGGAAAAGATCGGCTTCAAATGTAAGTATCAGCCGATCAGCATTCTCCCAAAATTAAGGAAATTAGCACCAATAAATCATCTGGTTGATAAATCAAGAGTGATATACCATGAGAATCTGCGACTGACATATGTATGGCTTAAACTAGGTTTGGATGGGACATGTTGGCTAAAAAAAAGTTTTCGACATGTTATTGCTTAAATTAAGATGAGGATGGAAATATCTTAAAAAACTACCTCTTAGTATACTTAGAGGTAGTTTGGAGGGCAAATTTTGTAACCTCAGAAATTCTGAAAAAGCTCCCGCTGGCAAGACATTCTAACAGAGACAACAAAGCAAAAAAGAAAACTGATCTTTAGACAAGCACAATGAAAACTGAATCTGTTTCACCAACAGAGGCATCATTTTGCTATCAACGTTCATATCCACATGAAAGAGAGCAAAACCCTTCATATCTGCAAATGCAGTTGACAGTGAAACTTTCACAGGCGAGAACCTGCTCACAGATGTTTTGTCTAAACCAAGCTTCAACCCACAAATGATTATCAAACCATTTGAAAGCTGCATTTCAAAGAACTGGTTTCCAACTTCAAACAACCCAGGGATTTTTAATGTGTAGACATCAAGAGAGTTGTCAAACCTCAAGCTTATCTGCAAAAATAATCTTAGAAAACGGCATGTCTCCTGAGACATCAACAACACCTTAATAATGAAAAACTGTAGCAAAGCCAGCCTATATAAAAACATCAATGTGTGGTGGGTTGTCTTTCTGAGCAGTAATAGTTATGGAGGGATTCGCTCCATGGGGACAGCAGAACTCTTTCTCCAGATGTGTCGGCTCCACTCAGTCAATTCTCTCTTCACCTCTGTACATGAACACACTCTTTCCATCTGTTGCATTATCTCCATCCTCTCTTGCAATAATCTATGCACTGCTTTAATTTCACTACTCTGTACCAGCACTGTATTAAGATTTTGTGGCATGAGATTCCATATTAAGATACCATAACATTTCTCAGCAAAGGAAATTCTGTCTATTGAACTAGCATGACAGTGTTGTCAGTAAGTGACTTTAACTGGTGAAGTAGACTAATCTTATTAAGCTTAACACCTTGTAAATGCTCCCATTCCAGTTTAAAAGTGCTACCCCGTTTTTAATTTTTGTTTTTAGTAATTAAATATTGAACTATTGTACTTATCTTTGTATTACCAGCTAGCACTGTTACTGAAATTTAATTTACGAAAAATTTACAGAAAATCTCTTACTAAAGCGAGTGCAATTTTATCTCTATGATATAACCTTAACCTTTTCCCTCCATTCTGTGTGCATTTCATCAAAGTATTTTTTTCCATCTGCTGCAGTTACTTTAGTGACAGAGCAATCAAATAATGTGTAGTTTGGCGCACATTAACATTTTACAACTAATAATGTGTGGAGATACACTGCAAAAACCCAGTTGGTGCAAGAAATCGCGGTCAACAGCAATTTCTTGCACAATATCTGGTCTGAAACTCAAAGTCTAAAAATGAAGTCAGAGAGAACCTATTTAGAAAGGAAGTTGTATTTTCTACAACATGCAAAGCATGTCTAGAGATCATTCAGGATGTGAGAAAGGGAGAGGGAGGTTTTCAGTAGATAACAGGAAGAGCCAACAGAATGCATAAAGGTTGCTTTGTTTCATCTGTTTCTGGTTTCAACCTCCATTTTTGAACAAATCTTGAGAGCCTCTTGAAAATGTCACGGTAAGGTTGTAAATTCTCAAAAGTATAAACACAGAGACTGTGATGCTAGCAACCATAATCACTAATATAACCTCATAAGTCAGCTATCACAGGCTTTATTACTGTCTTCAGGTATCAACTTAATAAACAGGGTCCCTTCCCTTAAGAGGCAGTTTGAAATTTGAATAAATCTTATACCAGCTGCATGAATCTCCAAGATTTCCTTCTGACTTGTGTCTGAGGGGAACTGTGCCTTGTTTAAGAAAGCCAATCTCAGCCTGCTGAGTTTACTTCAAGCTCAAAGCTAGGAATTGTTTTAAAATAGCCCTTAAGAGCTACTTTAAAAGTAAGAAGGGAAGTTTGGATACACATAACGTGGGACAGTTTACCATATGAGTGATCGTGACAGTGACGAAAGTAAACACACACCAGCATTAGCAGTTTCCAAAAACTGTGATTTCTGCACCCAATCCTTCAGCCCCCACAGAAGGCTAATGTGAGAGGCAATGCTGTTTTTGTTTCAGCGCGGATGCAAGTGACAGCACGTCTGTTGTATGTGTACATGTATGCATGTGTGTGTGGTAAACTGTGGAAGTGGTGCCAGATAGATGTTGGGGTTCAAACAGATGGGAGACAGGCATCTGGACAGCTGGCATTCACCGCCTTTCAAAAACCCCTTACGCCAACCACCTCTGCACCATATCCCCATTCTGTCATTCTCTACATTGCACTGTTTTCCTCTTTTCCTTTAATGGTCTTAAGCCTTGCTAGGGCAATCTAAAATTGCAAATTAATAAAAAAAATATTTTGTTGCAAGGTCTCTGCTCCAGCAGATTTAAAAGCAAGGAGAGAAAAAAAGAAAAGAAAAAGAAAACTAGACATATTTGCAAAGCAAACGTAAATCAAAAATTTTGATTAATCTGCATGAATGCCTCATATCAGTGCGTGCATGTCTGTGTGTGTTACATTAACGCAAGACCCGCAAATTTAACTGGGTCAGGCATCTCTATTTGATGAGAGGAAAGAGCGCCTTTCCAGTTAATGCCAGTCTTCCCAGCACTCACCCCCCCTTCTTTTCCGTCTTTCCTAAAGTCCCTCGGGTGAGATACAACTCAGCAGAGCTTTTTTCATGTTTAAGCATTTTACAAATTCATCTATTAACTTGCATTTATGTATCCGAGGTACTTGTGGTCTCTTTGGTGTCGCTATCCTCCTGCTAAATTCTACTTGGCAGCCCCCTCAAGGATTTTAGCTTGAGTGATTGGTGCGACTGCAAAACCTGCCTCATTTTGTGGAGGAAAATTCATGGCACATAGCCACAGCCTCAGAGTTTATTTAGAGTGGAAAACCATCCCTGGAAAAAAATATTAATGAAAGAAAATAACCAATTAGGATTTCTTTTGTGGACGAAAACACTACACAGAGTGTTTACGCTGTGCCTTTTTCACTTTGTGTTTTTAAAACAAAAACCCACCTCCACATAAATTTAAGTTTTTTATTGTTCTACAAAACAAAAGTGACTTTGACACTTTAACACAAGAATGTGATTTGATCTAAACAATTCCACTTTAGCCCTGTCTATGTCCAGTCTTGTGCTGATGGGAACTTTTTGTTCCCATCAGCACATCAATTCCCATCAATTAAACATCCTGTTCCTGCTAAATGAAAGCATCCCCACAGCATAATGCTGCCACTACCATGTTTTACCATGTAGGTGGTGTAATCAGAATTATGTTCAGTGTTAGTTTCCAGTCATAGTTAAGCAGCTATACTCCGACTGGGTAAGCCCTAAAGGATTTTAGCTTTAGAGATTGCCGCAAGTGTTAAAATCTCTCATTTTGCATGAAAAAAATTGATGGCTCAAAGTCAAAGTATAACAACTTGGCACAAATTTTAACAAAACAAAACAGACAAACATATTTTTTGGATAAATATATATATATATTTTTTTATATACTTTATGTGTTTGTCATTGTCAATATTAAAAAATTATTATTTACATAATTATTCCAAAATACAAAAATAACTGTCTATGTCTATGTATTTATTCCTCCTCTCCTTCCCTCACTGTGTGATTCTTAAATCTTTTATTGAATGTTTATGTTTTTCCTTCATTCACTATGAAATGGCTTTTGAAAAAAAAACAACTTAACTGATACCAAGAAAAAAAGCTTCTTGTGATTGACTTAATTAGTTCTAAAGATTAACTCCAAATTGAGCAGCACCATAAATGACACAATGCCAAGAAAAACACTTCAAAGAAATGAGAACTGAGCCCATTCTGGATAGCACTATTCTTGCGAGAGATTTTTTTTCAGTAAGAAGTATGACAAAAAATTATCACCCAGGGATTTAAAAAAAATAAGGCCAAACACTCATATGTGTGAATTTCAAGTATCTATTCATTCATTGTTTGTGGTGCAGTCAAATGGAAAATAACTGAACCCTTTGGCAGTGTATGATCTAAGACGTTGAAACAAGTTTTTTGTTCAGTGCTCCAGGCAAAACAGAATTTCTGTGATATAACTGTGATATAACACTATGTAGAATTAATAAACACCTGTGTACCTAAATTAGAATAAGTAAAAAAAACAATGGCATCAATTTTCTTCTTTTCCTTTCTCGAGGCTGACAAAACACAAAATCCTAGTACCTGCAGTAGGCAAACTGCAAAACAGTTCTTTGGTACAGCACCTTGTCAATGTTTTTACTCAAAGAAAAATAAGAAAATTGTGAAATGCATTTGTACTCAGAACTGTTTACACACTGGCAGCTGCAAGTCTTTTAGATTATGTCTGTCAGCACCACGCATCTATAGACTGAAATCTGAAATCAGATTGGATGAAAAGGGTCCGTGAGCATCAAATCTCAGGTCTTGCCTCAGATTCCTAATTTTGCTTAAGTCTGGACTTCAACTGGGCCATTTCAACAAATTGTCTAAACCATTTATTTGTAGTCCTTTTTGGCCAGCTGCAAGCTGAGTCTCCGCTCCAGTCTCTTGCTGCCTCCAACAAGTTTTCTTTCAGGATTACCTTTTATTTAGCTCCATCCATCTTCCCATCAGCTATAACCAGCTTTCCTATCTGTGCTGAAGAAAAGCATCTCTACAGCATAATGCTGCCTCTCCCTAGTTTTATAATGTGTTTCAAGCTCATGTGCAGTGGTAGCTTAGTGCTGCCATCATGGTTTGTGACAAACTGTGAGCATATGTCTCTTCTTGCCATTCTTAAAGGCATACATGGATTCATGATGCTTGATTGTCCTGTCAACAATGAACTGGATTGTACTTCTGCTACCTTCAGAGAGAAGGTGACTGTAGGCAAATGCATACAGTCACTTTTCATGTTGCATTTGCAACCCCCCCCAAAAAAACATTGTTCTTTTATCATAAATAAAAGCCTAGTAGACTACATTGGGGTCTTAACGTGAAAAAATATAAATATTTTAGACAGAATTTACCAAGAGGTCATTTTAAAATCAGGTTTCGAGTCTCTGTTTGACCTCAGTTATTGCTGTAAGGTCTAACAAGAAAAGACCACATAATCTATGTAGAAGGTGTGTTTCATCTAAGCTTAGATAACATCCCTGAAGAAGACGCCTCAGAGAGAGAAAGAGGAAGATCAAGTTGAAAGAGGAAGAGAAGAAATGCCAGAGAGGCATACAAACAGGCCGGTGATAATCAATGACTTAAGTGAGCAAGGACAGAAGAAGAATGTAAGAAACGGCAGAAGGAGATCTGACCCATCACGGTCAACCGTTCTGAGAAAGAAAGAGGCCTGAATGCATGGGTTGGAAAAAACACCAGCAGAATTATTGTACAAGGTTTTTGACTGACATCATCCCTCATTTTGAGAAATGTCATCAGTGGGGTGCCTTCCTGTGAATCATTTTAATAGAGGTAAAGCAGATGTGTGTGAGAGTGAGCGTGCGCAGGCAGAAGTGCGGTAAGGATATTGTTTGTCACCGCAGGAACAGGTGGGGGTGAGACTAATGAAGAAAAGAAGGGCGGCATTTAAATTGGCCTCGCCTCGATCCTGTCTGCAGTCCTATTTCAACTAGCATTTGAGTTTTCTTTTTCAGAGGCAAACGAGGATTCCTCAAGCACTGTGACGAAGTTTCCACTTTAACTGTTTATCAGCCTCCAGGCACATTTTACATTTTCACATTGTTTGTGTGTAATTCCTATTTATTCATTGTGGAATGTTTTGCCATCTGGTATCTTGTAACTGCTAAATAATTCTACAGTGCCAGAATAATATTTCCATCCTCCATGTTGTATATTTTCTCACTAAAACTTTATCCGCTCTCCTTCTTTTTGATGTTTTTTTCTTTCTTTTTTGCTGTAACGTGACCAGGAAAACCCCTAAAAATGACCTTATTGGCATCACTTTTATAGAAAAATCAGAATTCATAGAATGTGCTTCATCTAAATCGGCTGAACCCCTTGAGAAACCATGAACAGAGTGAAGTGCATATGCAAAATGTTCAAAATTTAAAAAGCCCAAAATATGTTTTTTGCAAAAGCATAAAGAGTACCCTTGAAGTCTAATATTTTATTATAAAAATCCTATGTGGTAGCAAATGATAATAAATTTACTAAACCTGAAAAGTCTTCCATCCATCATTTTAGCAATAAAAGGCTTCTGAAATCAATAATTTTCAAAATAATTGTGGTAGTAATGTCAAATAATCAAGTGCTTTTGAATTAAACTGATATCATTCAAAAGATATAATTAAAATCTATTTGACTTTCCTGCAAAACGAACTACTGACTCAACGTGTTGCACCCCAAAGACCAAATATATGAAATCCCAGGAAATAAGTAAAACATACTGTTTGACTGCCTCGGTATCAGTGCCATTTGTTTCCCAAAATACTAACAACTAGGGTTGCTACAATACTTAAATTTCAAACACACTGTACTCGAAATCGCTGCAAAATCTTTAAAACAAAATGTTTTTTTCTAGTTAACTCCAAAATATATGTTGAATTACAGTATAAATGTTTTAAACTTTTCTATCAAAAAGTAAGAAATATTTTAGCCCTTGTTAAAAGACATGTATCATTTAAAAGTGCCACTTCACCTCTTTATCTTCAGTGTGTCGGCGTTAGCTTCAATTTGACTGTCAACAGCCTGGGACAAACAAAAGGTTTATTTTGTACTAAAATTGTATTTCAAAACAAACGCGGATGTGGAGCATACAAAACATATTTTTAACTAAGTACAGAAGGATCTGATCCATGCAAATGTATTCAGCAGCCCTGAACTATTTCTTTCTTTTTGGTAATTTTGCTGAGTATTTTCTTTAATGATCAACTAGAGCAGCCTTATAAGAAATGTACCTCGGAACAACGCTTGTCAGCTAAAGAGGATCGCATTTTAATTTTTTTTTTCCAGGATGTACTTGCCATGTTTGCGCAGTTTAAAACTTCCAGCAGTGGCCTATCGTTTTGGTCAGATGAGTGGCTGCAGGGAGGCTGAACATCTCTGTTACTGCAGAGCTGCTGCTGGAAGAGGTGGGATAATTTGGGCAGGCGAGAATTTTTCAGTTTAGCAATTTTGATGCAAGTCAGTGTCTTTAATACCAATATATTATACATTTTTTTGACAACCATCCTGACAACATAAGCGACTGCCTCATGGAGAGGTGTTCATTCAAATACTTTGAATAGTTTTACATTTATGTTGTTTTTGTTGGCAGAAACTCAGTCTTCAAATTGACCTGCTGTGAGAAGCAATTAGGTAGACTCCCTGGTGAAGTTCTTCCTGATGTCTGAACTCACACTGCTTTTCTGTAGGCAAGACAACTCACAACGCACCTCTAACTTCGGAACAAATAATCCACTTAAAATGTTGTTAAATTTAGAACATTATCCAACAAATGTTTCATATGTTACTGGCATAAAATTACAATTAAAGCTACAGCCTGTGACATTATCTAGTCAACACATTATATTTCAACTTTAACATTTTACAGTTTAAATATCAGTCACCAACCTTAACACATGTAACAACAGAAGGAGCGAATAGCAACAATTTTCACCTAAAAAGTATCTGATATCTAACCAAAATTATTTATTATAAATGACTTCCAACAAAGAGATGTAAAAATATGAAATGAATCTGCTGATGTCACACCTATAATCCTAGTTTACCCAGCTCACACAACCATACTGTAATCTGACAACTCTACCTGAGGCTCGCCATCAATAAGGCAAGAGCTGCTAAAAATATTTCTACTCTGCCGCTTACCTTACTCTATTCCCTCATTTCCCCTCAGCATTTTGTTTCACTGAAATTGCTAAGTTTGCTACAAGCTCCTCTACAGGCACCTTGCTCTGTCTCTCCTCTTTCCCTCTAACTATTTTATCCTGATAGTTTTTAAGAGAAAGTCTTTCCCTTTGTGATTGCCAGCCATCCCAATATGTGAAGGAAGTGTTTTAAAAAGCAATGCCTGCACTTTTATGCTGACCCTCTCTGTCTGTCTCTTCCATCTCTCCCCCCATCTTGCTTTTACCCCATCTCCCTTCCCTTCTGTTATGGCACTAGTTCACCCTCATGTATATTTATGCTACAAAGCTGAAGAGTCAGGCAGACTTAAAATGAAAACTCCAACTAGAGAGTGCTTGTGTGCTCATTTTGTGAGCATGTACTGTACATGCACAATATGGTGCACAGGATGTGTGTGAGTGGGAGAGGGAAATGCACTCTCTTATCTTTTTGCCAACATTTTTTTATGTTCAGGGGTAGAATTATTTTCTCTCCATTTCAGCTTTGACTGCATGTTTTCTTTTTTTTTGCCCATTCTTACAAACTCTTCCTAACTTATAATAAAGAACAGATCGCTAAATTTCCTCCATCACCTGTCAGGAAGGATAAAAGTAACAATTTCATCTAAATAAGTGACTAAGCATAGGCTATTTAGCAGCATCACTTTTGGGAAACACTTCTGGTTGCAAACAGTTGTAGCCCAGAACATAACTCTTCTTGAAGGGATTGCTACATTTTTGGAAGTGAGGTTGTGAGAATTTGATCAAAATGGTTCCCTAACTAGTCATAGTTTGGGATATAACTATAACAATGTTTAGCTTTAAACATTGTTACAAAGCCTGAAAACAAAGACATTCTTGGTTGGCTAGCGGTCTATCAAATACTGGGTGGAACCAGCCGAACCTAATTGGACACCCAAACCTATGAAAAATGATTAACATGTCACAACATCTACTATTGATTACAGTAAAAAAAAAAAAAAAAGGACTTAAATGATTTAAGATTCATTTAAGTCCAAGTGCAAGTCGATGCACACAACATGTTCACCTGTGCAGGCTGTTAGTGGAGGGAAGTGGCTGGGCCCTTTGGCGAAACCCACACCTCAACATTTTTGTAACAGTCGGTGGGTGGCACATACCAGACAGGAAGAAGAGCAGTGAGGTAGCGTGTGAAAGGATGTTAGTTTTTCCCAGCATATGTATGTGTGAATAAAAACATAGAGGGAATCATTAAAAGTAAAACGCAATTGCTAACTAGTTAAATTTATGAGGTCATTCATTGTAGATAAAAATGCATTAGGAAATAACTTCTCTCTTTAAACTCTTCTCCCTTACCAGTTGTTGAATACAAGCAGATTTTATGTGTGGCAACATCCACAGCTGAACATAACTACAGCAGTTCAGCTACACTTCAAGTGCAGGTAGCCTATTGTCAAAATATGTAGAATTTAAATGAGAACACAGAGATGCATGACGTCAATACAAAAGGACATTTAAGTTAAAAAATGACGGTTAATTTGTTGCTCTTTAAATCCAAGCAGACAAAAGCAGGATGAGAAAAATCAATATGCTAACTGATAAAAAGAGTAGGTTTTTGGAACTGAGAGAATAGTTGATGAACATGGCGATGAGAAAGTTGTCAAAAAGGTAGCAGGTAAAAGAAACAGAATATTTATAAACCATAAACTATAAATATATTGTATTAATTAACCTCATCAGCTACAACTCCTGTCACAAAAATGTCCTCTTTTTTAAATTATTTTTCTGAATAGCAGAGTTTCTGGTAAGCAGGAGGACATTTTAGGATCCATTTTTATCTACCTGACTGGCAACAGGTGAGGGAAAGACAACAATTAGTGAATAATTAGTGAATGAATGCTACTTTTATCCCAACATTTTGCCTAGTATGTCACTGAAATTAACTTTAAATCATAGGAACAATGATAAAAACGTTTTAAAATTTTTTGAAGCCTTAGTATATAGCAGTTTAATAACTATCTAACAGTGATTTAAGAAACAACTAGAGAGAAAAAGAAAGTCACATGAACCCACTTTTCTCTTTTGTATGCCTGCAATGAGCTGGGCAAAAATTGTTATTCTTAGTTCGCAGCCCAAAACAGCTCAGCCTACCTTTAAAAACATGACAAGCTTTTTTTTAATCATAAATAATACATTATAACATGAACCAGTATTTTAAATGTTTGCAAATACACTGCTTTTTTTGCATGGAAATATGAGCACAGAAATCACATCTGTCTGTTTTGGTGTGCTCGCTCGGACGAGCGTGTGCTGGAACAATAGCTATCTCGAGAGGCGAGCGGTGCAGCTGACTCTCCTTTAGTTTCCCTAAAAGGAGGAACGTGGGAAAAGAGGAATAAGAGCCATTCATCTTCTCACTGCTTCATTCACTACCTCTCTTTCTTACTCACACCCCTCCTCTTTCCGCCTTTCACACCACTTCTTTGTTCCCCTAAATGGCCTCTCTTCTGGCTAAACCCCCCACTTGAAAATGCTCTGTTGTTGCAACCCCGACAAATATGCACTTGATGCAAACACAAAGAGGCATCGCACACATACACTCTCACACATTACTCTAAAAAAAAATCTCCTGAAACAATCCTCTACTGAGGAGGCTTCTGATTCAAAGAAAAACCCTTCCTTATCTTCATCACTGCACAGCAATTAATTACTGGATTTAACAAGTTGATACCTGACTCAGGGAGGTAGTCTAATACTACTGACCCAACATTAATTCATCCTCTATCCGTCTCTGTCTTTCTCTAATGCACATTATCCCACACTCATCATCCAGTACCTTCACATCCTTGGCGTTCATGCGTGTTCCCTCTTTGCCGACAAAAATATCATCTATATCCACCAGAACATGCCGGTCCAGGCCCAGAGTAAGCTTTCTGTCTGTGAGGTAGGAAATGGCATCCACCAGGATGAGTCTGTGGAGCCAGTAGCCCAGTCCCTGGCCAAAGAGTACTCGTCTCACTCCATCATACAGCCCCATGTCCTGCACCACCGTGGCCTGGAGGCCGAGGCTGAAACCAGGTCCAGCATTGTCTCCGCTGCCTGCCCCCGCTCCTTCTTTAGCCCGTGCTAACAGCACAGCCTGATATGTGGAGTGATTAGACGAGAACGAGGTCCAGTCCTCCCCTGGTAGGGCCCCTCGATCTGTGCCAGGCTTGGTCAAATGGAGGAGCGGTGAGCTGGACACCACACAGCAGTCCCAAAGTGCCTGGTTGGTTCTTAGAACGAGCGGTAAGCCTCGCAGTTTGAGCGCAGAGGGGGAATTCTCTGTGGAGCGATAGAAGCCAATAATGCCAACTCTATACTCAGTGCAATATTGATGCAACAGCTGTCTGTTCCATGTATCTGCATGTGCATACTTCAATAGATTCTCATAAATGATGAGCGAATACCGTCCCTGGCCTTTCTCTGTCAGCGGTGGAAGGTCCCCCTTTCCTGAGGCTATCTCCATCCGAAATTGGAAATGGGCCGACTCCAGTATGGCCACGATGTCCTGGCCCAACTGAGAGTACTGTGACTCCACTAGTACTAGCACCACTGGATCAGTGTGGACATGTGTGTGCGGAGGGTTTGGAGGGTACGGGTAGGGGAGCTGACGGTACGGGGACATGGAAAGAGGCTGGGAGCAGGCAGGCTCGGCTGATTGTCCAAGATGCATTGAGGGGGAAGAGTTTGAGAAAAGGAAATAGGCAGATAGGAGCAGGGAAATGAGGCAGCATGAGGCCAGAAGGAGCAGGAGTCTACGTAAGTGGCGCCGGAATCTCACAGCCACTGTCATCTCGAACTAGTACTGTCCGTCAAACTAATAGATGTCTTTTTCAGTTTCACAGGCGTCTAGAGGTTTAGGAAAACCCAAGAGATTGTCTGTGTGTGCAAGACAGGAGCATAGCCACTCAGGGGTATGTCATGTCACCATGGCAGGTGAGTAAGGAAGCAGAGCCGGATTTTGGAAGAAGGGTCTTGATTGAAGAAACACAGTCGAGGTTCCTCAGCTTCAGGTCCTCACAGAGGAGTCGCATAAAGGGGTTGACTAATATCTGCAGAGACTGGGGACAAGAATAAAAGAAAATAATAAATTCATTGCACAAGGTTGAATATCCTGCATTAGTTCTGTGTGTATTTGGGAGTGAATGTGTACCTAGGCTGTGCCACCCTGGGGAATGTGAGGGCACAGCTGGTAACTACAGAACTGATTGAAAACAACTTGCATCCTCAGGGCTTAGCCAGCCTCTGACACACACACACACACACACACATGCACACCCCTACACATGCATACATGCAAAATGACATCCCAGTTAAAACATGACACAAAATTCAATCCACACAAATAAACAACAGCTGGTTGTGTGTTAATGTTGTCTTGCAGGGAGGTGAATAGGAGCTCAACTAATCAGTCCCATAAAGCTCCACAGAGATTTCCTCTAATTGTGCCAAACTCTGAGCACCTCTGTCCTATTTCTGAACCTAATCATCTGAAATACCACAAAATTAGAGCTGGAATCCTTTTGCCAAGAGCGCTAATCTGAAGGGAGGTAGGCCCATGACAGCACAGAGAAAAAGAAGTGCGAGAATGAGAGAGAGCAAGAAAAGTGAGAAGGAGAAAGGAACAAAACGCAATGAATTATAGAAACAGACAAAAAAGAGCAGGATTAGCATCTTAATGTATGTGCCGGGAGCCAGGGAGAAGAAAAGATCCCACAGCATCTCTTTCTTTCTCTCGCTTTTTCTCTCCTCCTCCTCCTGTTCTGTCTCTCTGTGCCCCTCTCCTCCACTTCTTTCAGTTTGAATATCAATGGCCTCTTCTTAGATTCTCCATCTCTCCCTTTTTCTTGTTCTTCACTTTTAGGGAATACAAGCAGGGAGAAGGTCAAAGAGGAGGGATTCCAGCCATGCTCCTGAAATATTAGATTAGTAAATGAGAAAGGGGGGGCAAAAAATGTAACTGCTCTTTGGAGATCTACCAGCACAAGGACGGTATTACTTATACCAATAAGTGTGAGTTGAGCTAAATACTCTCCCCAAAAACATGTTACATATCATACATCAGTTATAGGTATCAAAAGTATACTACAGTTATACAAATTTTCAAAACCAATAAAATTTTCCCACACTCCCTTCTTTTGCATTCAAAGTCCTTTCATGTATGTATGAAAGAAAGCTTATGGGTAATAAATGTCTTCAGTAGTGCAGCGCTGACTCTTCTCCAATTTTTTGCTGCACACTGGAAGTCATCTGGCTGAAATACCTAAAATGCTTACAATTTTAATTCAGGGTTATCAATCTGTCTGAATCTCTCTTCTGAGATTCAGAAAAAATGAGTCGGGTGATGAAAGAGACGCTCTTTACTCTTTAGGAATAAACGGTGCTTTAGGCAACAGTGGAGGCGGTTTATGGAAGCTGATGGTTGGAGCTCTGACTGAACGGAAGGAACTAGGCTTTCTCAGAAAGACACAAGAGGGCGCTCGCACCGGTTAAAAATGACTTCACGTGGAAGTTTTCCCCTCAGATTAACAACTTTAGTTGCTTAAAAAAAGATAAAATATCGTCTTTTGTTCTTTTCCATCAGTTAGCAATTTGTTATTTAATTGTTTTCATAATGCGAGTTATAGTTTTAACAAGTAATTCAGTGGTGCTGCGCATAGTGTAAACAATGGAAAGAGGCAAAACAAATCAGCCCTTTGGCTTAATTTACTCGTCTCGTATAGTTTTTCTTCTTTGAATAATTTGATTTAAAGCAGCTTCTAATCCAATCAGAGCAAATTCCTGCAAACTCTAATAACGCGTAATTCAACAGTTTTCCGTCCCGCTTCACGCTGTTGTAGTCAATGTTCGGGAACCTGCACAGACTCGCCCACTTACCTCTAACCCGGGCTGAGCGGCTGCCGTGCAGGAGGAAGCGAAGCGGTGGAGCTGTGAACGTGATGCTGCTGCTGCTGCTGCTGCTGGTGCGGGTGATGGGTCCGGGGCTCCAGTCTCGGTGGTGCAACCGTGTGTTTTGGATGCTGAGGCGTTGTGCCATCTCTCCCCCCCTCCCTCCTCTCTTTCTTACCCGTCTCTACAAAAGCAGCAGGGTCGTCCAGTCGGAATGATCCTCTCTCCTCCTCCCATTCATCACACTTCTGCTTCTCTTCCCCCCGCCCGCTATCCCGCCCTATACTACGATGTCTGTTTGTGAATCTCAGCTAGTTATGCGGCGGAGCTTCGACGCATCCGGCTGCCGGCTGACGACTGGCTGCCGCGCGTAAAAGCTGCTGGTTTGTAAGCGCCTGTCTAGCGGAGGTGATAGAGGGAGAAAACGTGGAGGGTATGGGGGGAGGAGGAATAGAGAGAGAGAGAGAGAGATACGAGGGAGAGGTAGGGGTTGATTTTGATTGACACAAACAGCCTTTTTCTCGGGCATCAGCTTTCACTGATGCCCGGGGGTGGGTAAAAGCTCTCGGCCCGTTAGTTGCTGTTGCTCGGATGAACGATGTCACATGTGGATGCGCACCGGTGCGGGCTGATCGCCGATTCCCTCTCGCTGTTTAAAATAACTTTCAGCGCTCGGCGACACATTTACGTGAAAGAAGAAAAACAGACAAAAATCAATATCGAGCCCATCAGAAACAATAAAATCATACAAAAAAATTATATATTTTTTTTCAAAAACATAGCAATTTAGAGTGTATCTGTGCATTGAAAACCCCCCAATAATTTTGGTAACTTAGATGCACAGATTAAACAGCTAAAACAAACATAGAAGTAGAGGCACACGGTTCAGAATTTAGTTATTTATATATATATTTACTTATTTTTATTCGATTTTCTTTCTGTAATCCTTAAAGCTCGTTTCCCCTGCATATAAATGAACATTTTTAAATTCTGAAAATGTTACATATTTTTAATCAAAAAAAGTTTCATTCTATTTAATAATTAATAAATTACTGTAGTTTCTCAAATAAAAATATGTAGTTTTTCTGCTTCACATTGACTTATTAAACTTCAGGTAAAAACAACAAACATTGATTGCCTTTAAAAAAAAAAGGTAGGCCTGCAATACATCTGCACAATCAAGAGCTGATGATAACATTTTTAAGTTGACATTTCAGGAGAATCCTTCTGACCTTAGATTTAAAGCAGCCAGACCTTTCTATGCAATCAATTAAATCAAGTATAATTAGTTAAAAATAAATAAAAGTCAATTTTGCAATTTGTTTTTGTATTTTTGTCATTTATTAAACCAACATTAATTATAACCTCCCAATAACACGCTTTCACATCCTAACATCCTAAATAGCACCACACAACTGATCAGTTTTTTGAGTACATCTATTTTTAATTTTTCTATTTTCAGTTTCCTTCTTCCATTGTATTTAATTCTATTTTTACCTGGTTGCCATAAAATATTTGAAATGTGCCTGTTGCCATGAAGTCATTGACAGGCAGATAATATAATGGACCCACCTGTATGGCGATTATTTATTGAACAAGCGGCATGTGTGTTTGGAAACTAATTAGATAGGATTCCAACAAGATGAATTGATTTGTACCAGTTAATTTGTCAGTTAATTATCATCCTTTGCCTCAGCGTCTCTGTCCACAGCATCATTCATCTTGGCTTGGATGCCACTGCAGACAAACTCTAGCTTAAAGGATACCTATTATGCAAATTTCACTTTTTGTATGTTTTTGTACTTCCATTTGGGTCTCTTCTTCTCAACAGGGCAAGCACTTAAAAACATCATCCAGACATTTATTGGCATTAAGTTAATGTTTTTTATTTTTGAAGTCTGTAAAACAAGCCATTACAAAAACCTCCTGATTATGAAGTCACAAGGAAGGCCCCGTCCCATTGCTTAGCAACCCTATTCGAGCCCAACATCTCTGGCAAACCATGGGGGTTCACATCAGTCTATTTATTAATTTCAGTAACTTTTCTTTCCTTCAAACCCTGTATGCACTGAACATACAGGCTGGAGGAGGACAAGTGTTTTGCCATTGACTTACCATTCAGAAACCGCTGTTGCATCCTTGATGGTTGTACAGGAAGCTTCACTTCCTCTGCTTCTGACTCAGGGTCAAAGATATAGCTACAATGGTCTTATTATGGCATCTTATTTGGACTTAAATTGACAGACGCCCTAAAACAGCTCATTCTGAAAGCAGCTCAAAATAGACAGAACTGAGCAAAATTATATCTCATCTGAGAATAATTTTTGAAAAAAATATAATGTTTTGTATAGCCCATAAACCTGTCACAAATTGTTTCATTTAAACACACAAGGTGGTTTAAATGACGATAATTTATTAATACTAGGTTCTTGATCCTCTTGTGATGTAATCAGTCAAAAAACACACAAAGCAGAGCTGGTAGCATTTTTCTCCTGTATGCTTTTCAAAGAGCTACAAGCTCAGATAAATCATTTGCAATCACTCCTTATTAATAAAAATACATTCTTAAGGATGTATTCATTGATGTGCCAGAACAAATTTGAAGGGTTTCAAATTTGGCAGCGGACACCACTGTCAACAGGCATCTTTCCCATTTCTCAAAAGGAATTATTTAATGTGTCCTCGATTGCAAAAAAAAAAAAACAAATAAATAAATAAAAACGGCTTTGTGATTAACATATAAAACATTTCAAAACAGTAGCCAACTTTTTTTCAGACAGCCATGGTTAAAGTGTGCTGTGTCATTAGAAATGACTGTCTCAGGGCTAAGATTCATTTGCACTGGCACTGTACCTAAACTAGATAAAAGTGGACAAATTCTTGCTCCAATGGAGCCTTAAATATTTATGTCTACAAAGTTACTACAGTCAATAATATCACAACCAATATAAACATTTAAGCCTTAACGTTCTATATTGGAACCTACACGACATTAGCATTAGCACTACTGCTAAACTTGACTTCACACTTCAACAAAGAAATTGTTTTATGACAGATAAAACATTTTACTAAATGAATAGTTCTGCCCTAAAGATTGGTGCTGTGGCTAAACTAACTAAAAGTGGAATTCACTTATTTCACCATCACAGAAGCTTTTTAATCAGCCCGCCTTGTAACATGTCTTATCCTTCACTAAGCTGGCGTGCATGTTCATAATGCAACCCATATAAATCACCCAAGAGAAAACAGGGGTTGATTAAACAATCGTATTCTGTTCTATTTTAATCTTAATGTTAAGATTGGATTTATTCCCAAAAAAGTATTTCACACTGTTAAATTCATCCACATGCCCTGCGACAGACTGGCGACCTGTCCAGGGTGACCTCGCCTCTCACCCAGAAAGTTAGCTGGAGATAGGCACCAGTACCCCTCCCAACCCCACTAACGGACCAGGATGTATAGAAAATGGATGGATGGATGGAAATTCATCCACAAGGCCTATTGCATGTTACATTTTTAAACTTGCATCCTTAACAATTTTAATGGCCAGCATTCAATACCCTCCTACGTTCCCTTGTATGTCTCTGTTTTTTTGCATTTCTTTTGAGTGCCGATCAAGGAGCTGCTGCTTGTCACTCAAAGTGTTTTAACTTGATTAGGTGTTCTCCTTTTACTCCCTGCCAGTTCATCAATCTCTCCAACCCATTTGCTTTGACACACTCTTACTCACACAAACCTCAGTAGAGCTAGTGCAGCCCTCATTCACATTATAATGGCTTTACAATGGAGCTTATTTAGTGTGTGTGAGTGTGTGTGTGTGAGTGAGTGAGCAAACACCAGTCAGTATGTGAAAAACAAAATGCATAGACTCCAAGGGAGACTCGCCATTGTAGTCTTATATACTGAAGAACTCACTAATAATGAGGCAGGCTGATTTGTAATTGGGGTCCAAGCAAAAACAAACAAATTCTGTCACTGTGAAGAGAAGTAAAAGATGAATCTGCAATCCTAAATTTAGCTGAAAAGTATATCTGACAGAAATATTTTCCTGGTAAGAATATGAATAAAAAAAATAAAGCATGGGGAAATATTTCCTGTAACATTTACAGTAAACTGGAAAGTACTAACAGCGCTTCACTTTCTCAACCTTTTGTATAAAAGAGATTATTTTAATTTAATTAAAATAAATATTGTATCTCTTTACTCTTTTGAGGAAAGAGGTTATTTTAATTTGATTAAAATAATCTCTTTCCTCAAACTTTTTCCACACAAATAACCCATTATGACGATGAGGAAAGATGGTGTTTGAGTGATCCTGCAAAACATTCCCTTAGCATTTGGGAAAAGTGAAATGCTGCGAATATTTTCCAGATGCATCACATCTTTTAATTCCATCCGTCCATCCGTCATCCGACCTTAAAGTATATGTGATCAATTTGTAGTGACATTTGGTTTTATATGTTAAAAACAAGCTTAACAGTAATTCAAAACTCTTAACATTTGAATCTGTTAAAAAATGTTTTAAGAACCCTGAAAGTTGATCTTCAAAAGGCATAAGACGTTATAGTTTGTGAACAAAATTTCTGACCAGACAGGAGTCCTATGGCTGTGCTTTCTGGGATTTGCTTCTCTTTTTTCAAATTACTTTGAGATTGTTGGGCTGTGAGTCATGCTCTTGTTTTTTAAGATCTATCCAGAGTTTTTCTATTTTTTATTATTACATTCTAGTTGGTAGGCTGTGATAGCCCTCAGCTTGTGTGTCCCCAGGTGATCCATTGTGGTTTTGAGCTGCTTTTATAGTGTAGGGATTTTGCTACTGAAGCTATTCTCTTTTTCATCAGATTTTTACAGACGTTGTGCCATTGAGTGCTATACGCGTCCAAACCATCATCAATCTTTTTATTCATTTCAGCAGTTTTTCTTTCCTTCCAAATACCTCTTTGCTTATCAAAGGGAAAAGTTACATCAATAACAGAGTTGTTTTAAATTAGGTGCTCCTTCTTCAGATTCATGACAAAATTTGATTGCAAGAATGAAGATAAAATTAATAACTTGTACGAAGACTTTAAGACAGAACTTTGAATGAATCCCCTTTAATAAACCAAATCTTTGAAGATTTTGTTATGCTGCTTCTTCACAGGGAAATGTATAATTACAAATAAGTATGGTTAATATTGCAAGCAAGATATTGCAATGATCACTCAATACTTTTTAAAACATTGCAACTTAGATGATTTTAAGAAAAACATTGACTTTATTTTGTCTAACCAGTTTCATTTAAGGCATAAATAAAAAGCTCTCCATTATAAGGGAATGTCTGGGCTAAACATACCACACAGTGACAGATATAGATTTTTGTTCTTTTGAACAGAAGAGGGGGCTGAGTTTGCAACAATGCCACATTTTCTTGCAATTCAAATACAAGCAGGGACTTGCTCATAGTCATTCTCAAAGCAGGTATTTTACAATTATACAGTGAACTGGGGTAACTGCTTTCTTGAAACACTTTTTGATTAGCCTGTTCCGGCTTCGTGTGCAACAACAATTACAATTTTCAGAATGAAAGAGATGCTTAGAGGTTTGGAAAGTCATGGTACTTTATAGTGATTAACTTTAACAGCACGTGGAGGCAGTAGGTATTATGCTCTCTGGCACTATTCTGTGGTTACTTTAAATAGTAACTCCTAAGTATCAGACTTTACTTTGTATGCATTTTTCTCTATTTTTCATCAAATATACTATTAGCAGCACAGCAGCTTTCTGTGGGAGTTAGAGGAGTTCGATGAGGTAAACAGGTAAGCGTGCTTGTGAAACTTCAGCAACTGGACTCACCTTTGCCCTCAATCAACCCTGTTAATGTCCTCTGTCTGGATAACAAAATGGCCAAACTGCTGCTTCCCAACTAAAGGAACTCAAACTGCAGACCATCCACAAAAGAGGACAGATTCTTCTGCAACAAACAAATGTGTCTGCAGAAAGGATAGTCAGGGAAGACCCTTCCTCCATCCGGGACCTTGTCACTTTTGAACCAGAAGCCTCCATGTATTTTATTGGGATTACATAGATTAAACTAACACAAAGCAGCAAATAACAAAGTAAAAGAAAAAGGATAGACGGTTACCTTTAGAATACATGTATGTTTAGGATTCTTTACTCTTACGCCACTAAAGAAAAAATGTGGTTCAGAGAAAATCAGACAGAAAAGAATCTCTGTCAAGGTTTTAAAATGTATGTTTCTCCATCCAATCTCACTTGAGCCAGCTTGAGCATTCTTGCAAAGAAGAAAAGGGAAAACAATTCAGTCAAGATGTGCTAAGCTTACCCAGAAGACTCACAACTGCCGAATGTCAACTCATTCCTCACTTTTAAGATCCTTGTTTGTCAGAAAAAGAAGAAAACTATGTATCTTTTTTGCGTTCATTGATGTATGTACTACTTTATGTACACGCGTAACAAAGTAGTTGTTATGCAAAATCAGCAACTACTTTGTTAAAGTAACAAAACCCATCAAAGTTTATCTGGAACAAGTTCAAGAAATATGAATGACTTTGTTTAAATAAGATACATAAATTGTAAAAGAATATTTATCTATTTGTTGCCTGAGTTAACACATGAACCAGGTGCCAAAATGTTTGTACATATGATGAATAAGAAATGATGAGAAAAAAAATTTAGAGGGGTTTTTTTCGGCATCATATTCTTTATAGTTATCCTTTCCTTAGTTTGTGTTATTTGCACATTTTCTCGTTTTGTACTATCACTTGGAAGGCCACAATTTGTGTCTCGCACTTAGTGGAATGACTAAGGAGCCGTGTTGCGAAACAAAGCTTGAATGAAATATAACAGCCAAAATATCATGCCCTACAGAATGGAATCCAGAGATAATGAAGGTTTGGATTGGAGCGCAATTGTGTTTGTATGTAAATTAGTGTCAGTGGGTGAAGTGTAATTAGAGAGGCTGTTCACCCATTTCTTCCGCATGACAAGAGAAGAGCCACTCCAGCATTGGTCCTGGCTGCAGCAAACAATAAGCCAGATATGAATTACTAGACATCTGCACGCAAGGTTCAGTGTAAGCTATACGTTCCCATGCATGTTTGTGTTGATTCTCTACATAATTACAGCGACCTTCTCAGCCACAGACCGCACAGTAAGAACTGCTGAGAGTGCAGAGAAAGCATGAAAGCACATGTGTCATCTCTTACTCACAACGGTGCACACAAGGATGCAGTCACTCACAGAGACGCATGTGAGAACAGACACAACAAAGCGCTATGTGGAAAGTGTCAGAGCTGCCATGTTCAACTAGCTCTCTGACTGCTAAACAGAGGGAAGCACAGAGATAAATGAGAGCAAGCATGAGGGAGAGCGCTTGTTGTCTTCATCAGAGGCTTTTGTTAAGTGAGAGATAAGAGAGGAGGCGCGACTGATTCCCCGATCGTCTCTTTGCCCCGCTGAGAGCTAAATGGTGGCTCTGTGAGTGTCGGGTCCCTCTGTGAGGCCTAAAGAGACTGGATGTTTCTGGAGTGTAAAAACTGGGCGAGATTACCATCGCTTAGCATCATGTGATGGCAGAAGTCATGGTGGCAGGTATTCAGCTAGCGTCCATCCATGCCAAGGCATCCTAATTAAAATCAAGACAAAAAACCTGGGCAGATTGTTGATCTTAAATGCTTTTTTGGCAGAGATTGATACTTTAACTTACTTGATTACAGAGCTGTACAAGTGCCAAGCAGAAAAACTTAAAGGAGATACCAAGGAGGTTTCATTCCTCAGTTTAGCAAAGTGTGTGCACGGTTTGGCTTTTCGTTTCTTCAGTTTAGAAAACTGAGTGTGAAGATGATCCAAAATGAGATTTTTGGTTAAATTTCTTTTTACGAACATCCAGCATATGCTACACGCTCAGAGCTCAGGACAAATATTATTTAATAAGATAAAATGTCACATTTGTCTGATTAGTGAAAAATGTCTTGTATTTTAACACTTCCAATATCATACTTTTGCGGTTTTGGTTGATCTTGAGTTTTTGAGTTCTGACCACGGACATTTCTTCCAGGTGTGCATCAAGTCACACCCACTTTGAGAGCCAAAAAATTTACATTCCAGCAGGACTTTAAAGGTATGGTTTGATCAGGGCCCATGATTTCTAGTACTGTATAGGAAGCACACTCAATGGAAATATAATTAGAATATAATGAAAAGTTTGATAAAAATCATAATACAATTATGATTTGATTTGTCCCTAATTCATCAAAATGGAACTATATTAGTAATGATGGATGCAAATTGTGAGACGAGGTGATATATGGTTACTGAAATTATAAGTTAAAGAATCTGTGAACAGGGGATGGCTAAATGCTGGTGCTCTAGGTAGCACTGTTGCCTTATAGCAATAAGGTCATGGGTTTAAATCCAAGAGAAGGATTTTTCATAGCATTATTCTCATAGTGTCATAAATAATTGGCTACTGTCTGTCAATCTCCTCCAGTTTCTTTTAGCTGGCGGATACCAAATGCTACCCCACAAACAATAGTGTTGTTGTAGTTTAGCTTTATATCATGCTATAATGTTATTCCCTCATCAAAAAACATGCCTGCAGTGTTACTTTGATTCTTTTAAGCAGGTTTGAGCAACCCTGTAATCTCCAGTGGAAGCCATTCGGGGGAGAGGGCGACTATCCATAAAGTTCCTCTTTGGAGCTGCAGTCCCCAGCTGAGTGGAGTTGAGAGTTTGCAGGCTCATAACCATTTCTTTACAGTTGTTGTTGTTGTGTGGACTTCTGATGCATATATTTAGATCTGTCCTCTCAACATTGAAAATGCAGCTTAAACTACAGATCTGCTACGCAAAGCACTGTTTAATTAACTCTTGCAGATTTGTGAATATGACTTCTTAAAATAAAAGGATGGATTTTATCAACATTTAGTTCTATTTTTCCATTTGGCACAAGCTAAGTCCCATACTTGTCTGTCCGCACTAATTGCCCTAATTATTGATTCATGAGATGCATCAGCTCTCTACCTGCTTCCATGTAAAAGTTATATTTCATTCTATGTTAACATGTGCCTGCAGCTTAGATGTTTTGCTAAATGTACTGGATATTTTTGTCTATGTGTGTTTGTCTCCATAATGGAGAAATAAATAAACCAATCTCATAACTCCTGACCTCTTTCCAAATCTGAAAATCTTGATACATGTCCTCCTAAGAGCTCACAGGCTAAGTGAGCAAGTATCCATCAGCACAAACCTCTCACTCCACACTCCCCCAGCAAATTATAGGGAAATATTTTTTGACCAATCATTACTGTACTTTTATGTTGATAAGCCGTGGAAACATACATGCACCTCAGCACACACGCATGCAGAAACAAAAAAACAAAGTATGTTTTTTACTTACCATTTTTGGATCCAGCATATAGATAAACCCAACCAGA
This sequence comes from Phalloptychus januarius, assembly GCA_902982915.1. Classification (NCBI taxonomy): domain Eukaryota; kingdom Metazoa; phylum Chordata; class Actinopteri; order Cyprinodontiformes; family Poeciliidae; genus Phalloptychus; species Phalloptychus januarius. The sequence continues at coordinate 852,880 of CADWAE010000297.1, forward strand.
ATATTTCTATTACTGGATTGCTGCCAGTGGCAATATTTCCATAGCAACATACAAAGGTTTAAAAATAAAATCACATACAGGTTTTTTTTCATACCTTCACAATAGATGTTTATTCTGATGAGACAATCATAAATATAAGCTTTATGTGGAGCTAATTTTATATCTATGTATAGGCATGGTAAAGTCTGCTGTCACTTCTGTCATAATGGAAAAAGTCTTAAAATAAACTAATGTTTTATTACAGAATCATAATCTCACACTGATGAACGTAGAAAAATTTTATATTTAATTTGAGTGTATTTAGTAGGGAGATGGAGAAACTCAATGTTCACAAATAATACAATTTTTAGAAATTGCGAGTATTACTGGGTCTGTTGTCAACAATTAGTAGAACCACTTTTTGCAATTTGGAAAGCACTGAATCTTTTGTATCTTTTCACCGTTTCTCTCTCTACATTGCTTGGAGGCTCTCCTCTCTTTGGATCACCACACAGACTGTCGATTGGATTTAGGACTCAGGGCTGATGTGGCTGTGAAGGTTTATTTTGTGTCTGAGTTTTCCCTGTGTTGGTTTGGATATATATTTGGACCGCAGATCTGCTAAAACATGCAATGACAATCAATACTGAGATACTGGTAGAGTATCAACTTTTAAATTAAAATGATCTTTATATTAAAAAAAGTTGTGATTCCATGTACTCAAACAAGGCTGTAATGGTCTTTGGAAGAAAAAACAACCCATATTATCATAGTCACTCCACCATCTAAAGTCTCTGTTGAAGTCCCAGTGGAGTTAAACCCCGCATTGAAGCCTTATGTTTGTGATGGTAGAACAAGTAAAAAACAACCGTCATGCAGATATAAACTAATGATTGATCTTTAGCTTGGTGACCTAAGTTAAAGATCATACTTAGGTTTTTAACCTAAGTATGATCTGCAGCTCCCTTATAGTGAGATGAGATTTTTTTTGCCCTCCACATTTTCCTGTTTGGATGATGACAAGATAAACTTACAGTCAAACTGTGTTTTGATGAGGCTTGTTTGACCAATTAAAGATATATTTTAAAAATAACCTTTAAACACGTGTCAAACATGCTTTTCATTAAGCTCATCTGACTCCCTTGAACTGCAATGACGTTAGCGAGAAGCTTCTTGTAGCCATCTACCAGTCTTTATCATTGATCTTAAGATAGTTTGTTCCACTTTCCACATTCAGCAGTGAAATGTTTGAAATGTTTCTTGTATGTGCAGCCCATTGCAAGTCACCCCACAGATTCTCAATGAGATCAAGATCTGGGCTTCTAAGAATATTATTTCATAAGTTCTGGTCTTTCTTTACATTCTATATGTTAAACCTTAGTCTTAATTTCCTCCATATTCATCTCCCTTGAAAGTTAAAGGTAATTTAATTTATATAGCACACTTTCAGCAACAAGGCAATACAGAAATTTAGAAGAAATACAAACAAAAATTTTAACTTTTGCACTCTTTTTCACATTCTACAAGAATGCACTTTCATATCAAAAGTAACAAGAGTCAACTGCAGGACCAGCAAGGGCATCTTAGGGCCTGTGTGGACTTTTATCAGCATCTTGTGGGCTGCTTTCAGAGTTAAATTTGCTTTACAGCCCGACCTGAGCATGTTGGAAGTTACTCTGAGTGTCCTCCACTTGTTGACTATTTTTCATGGAGGAGAGTGACTTCAAATTTTTTGAGACCTCTTTGAATCCCCTACCAGACTCATAAGCTGCTACCATCTTCCTTCTGGCAGACGCAGGAAACTCATTTGATCTCATGATGTTCACTCTCACTCTGTCAGTAGTATACCAAACTGAATTCATCAGGTTTTTGAAGTCACAGTGTTGGTACTTGGTGTGCATCCATATGTAGTTTTTCCAAGAATATTGAGGTTCTATGTCCTATTTTTACTGCTTTACTGTTTGCGCAGAAGTTTTAAAACTTTTTTATAAGAATAACTTTTCTCATAGTCAAACTCCATAATCTACTTTTGCTTTTCTTTCTTTAATCTGGAATATGTTTGCAGGTCACAACTAGAAAGTAATTACAAAACAGTGAACGGTCACAGGAAGGAAAGCATAGTACATCTACGGTGCAATGAAGCGTACCTGAGTAGATCTGGTAGGTTTTGGTTTTAGCGTGTTTTTCTTTGTGACTCATTGAAAGACAGGATGTGGTTCGTCAATAAGAACAGAGTTTTTGACATATTCGGGAACAATATTGCCTCTGCACAAACAGAAACACACATAAAGGCACACTATGCGTAGCCACAAGATCATGTTTGACGCCCACACTTCTTTGTAAACAACCGTGTGCTCCCACACTTTTTACAAGCCACAAACGCCAGCAGGGTTGTTGCTGCTGGAGTGACAGCATGCACCTTCGTTTCATATCATATCAACATTTCATCTTTAGCACTGATTACAAGTGATGCTTCTGACAGCCAAAAAGACATGTGAAAGCTGGATGTATGCAGCAGGGAATGCATGTTTTTGCAGCTAGCACCATATTATCACATGAGGATCTAAATAAATAAATAATAATAAAAAGAAGAAAACAGGAACAAGTGCAGGGGGGAAAAAACAGAGGATGTCAGAAAGCACAGGAGGGATCAGATCACATCACACTCAAGGGAGGGAGAGGTAAAGTAATCTATCTTTGTCTCTCTCTGACCTTGTTCGCTCTCGCCTAAAACCTGCCTTACAACCCCAAACTAAATATGATACCTCCACATTCTGCCTCCATCCCCCCCCTCTGTTCCTCTTGTAATAAATCGTGCTGTAATTACCAGGCAGGATCAATAACAGTCACATCACTCCTCTCTTCGGTCTCACAAGTCCACATCTGACACTGACGTGCTCATCCCTCGCTCTCTTATGGATCTGTGAGCGCTACATCCTATCCTGTTTTATATGTAAACACACACCACCAAAAATAAATAATAATAAAAAAACAGGTACACATTAAAAAGAGACATAAGAAGAATCCAGGAGGAAGACAGTTGGACACCACAGGGGGTGGAGGGCAGGTGGAGGCCATAGGTCTCAGTTGCTATTGGAGACGTTTCTTCAGCTGAGCAAACCACAAAGACTTACCGTTCTATCCCAGAATAGATCGCTTCCTATCTAATGAAAGGGAGGACAAGGATGAGAATCACTTGGTCAGTCATGCAGTGTGAACTTGGTGAGTTTGTCTTTGACAGAGAGAGAGAGGGAAAGAGCAACCCTGTGTGTGTGTGCGCGTGTGTATGCCTGTGCATAATCATGTGAGTGTAATGATATTTAATAGGAAATTAAAAATATCCTGGGGAGCAGGAGCAATTTTCACACCTCAGAACTGCTGACTTGAAATAGTACATCACACCTACATTTGCACGGACACTTGATGGCTATGCTGTGTGTGTATGAGAGAGAGGGGTGAATGTGTGTGTCCGGCAGGATATTATATCAACTTGAATAAGTACAGGGAGGGGTTAGCTTGCACATTAAAAAAGAAGTCCCACACCATCCTTCAATCTTATAGAATTTGCTTCCACTACGGCAAACTTCCTTGTAATTTTATGATAATTTTTTAATTGAATTCATTTAAAGTGCCAAAGACAACAGTCATTGTAATTCAGAGAGTTATTTGGCAGAGTGGCATATATTCCACCTTACAGATTTATTTTTCTTTTTTTCCCTTCACACTTACATGTTTCAAAGATAAGCTCAGTAAATACAAAAGCCAGATTTGAAATTGGATCTCACATTTTAATGGTAGAAAACTATCTAAAACTATTGCCTCCCCGTGTTAAATTAAGAATTAATAACAAAGACTTAAGAGTCTTTCAAAAATAAAGTAGTAGGCTAAATGGTCTTAAAAAGTAACACTTCAAGCCTTGGTCTAAAGAATTGCAAGAACAGATGAAAAGTCATATCATTAACATTTATCAGAATGGAGAGAGTTGCAACTGCACTGACCTACAGTTTTACCAAATACTAAGGAGCTATCTTTAAGCTTTTAAAATTGACATAATCCATGCAAAACTATCTTAATATTCCTTAATTTAGTCAATAGAAATAACTGGTAATTCTTTGGTTTGAACTCATTTTACAGGCTGTGAAAACACCGTGTCTTTTAAAACAGTGAATATAAACACCAGGTTTCAGCTGATTATGACTTTTTCTACAAAACTGACTCAGTAATTGTACAGCCACCCCATTAGACCTTTAAAGAATACTGGTGAGTGAAAGATTGGTCTATGATCCAAAGATTAAAGAAATGTATGTCACCTTTTAGACCTGTGCTGAAAAACTGAGAAATATCCAAACTCAAATTGATGCAGAAAACTAGTTTAAGCCTTTGCTGCTTCTAGATTATTTCAATTACCTGTCATCAGGATGTTCAAATTACTTTCTGCCTCCAGCTGATTCAAAATGCTGCAGCGAAAGAACTGTGATCTGCAGTGAGAGCACTGACTACCTACAATATATAATTACAGTAATCTTCTTCTTATGTATAAAGTTCCAAATGATCAAGTTTTATCAAAAATGTTAGGCATTATATAATATTTTTCCACTGTAGAATTTTAGTCTGCTTGGATTATGGAAGCAGATATCCTCTGTACTATTTAAACCAACTCTTCTACTTTTTTTCTCACCACTTAACAAATACATATTTAGTAACTTAGTATGCAGTTGTTAAGTTTCCATTCATCAATCTATCTACTCATTCATTATCTTTCACTTATCAAGGGTTGTGTCATGGGGGCAGCAGTCTAAGCAGAAATGCCCAAGCTTTCCTCTCCTCAGACCCCAAGCCTAATTCTTCTGGGGGAATCTCAAGACATTCCCAGAACAGCCAAGAAACTAAGCCCCTCCAGCATGGGAGGCGTCCAGGAGGCATCCAAAGTCACTTCTACTGGCTCCTCTTGATGTGGAGTGACACTGACAACAAGGAAATTACTTCGTCGATACTCTCTTTTTCATGATAACAGTAACAATAACAGGGAAGCATGGGGTCACTGTAGGCGGACGCTCAGCTTTGGGTAAAAAAGCAGCACATTGTATGAGCAGGCGTAAAAAGCGTAAAACTCTATGAATCTCTGAGTTGAGATTCAAAGAGTCCTCAAGCATCCATTAAAGCCACAAAAGGTTTGACTGAGCATTGCATGTGATAGACAAAACAAAGTAGTTTTAGGTTTTCTTTTTTTCTGTGCACAATGAAATATCAAAAGTTTGACAACCATTTGTTTTTAACCCTCTTTATAAGAATCTGTTTGCATGCTGCCAGCAGGAAATTTTGTTTTAAGACATTACAGGGAGTACAGCTGGAATACATTGAAATCTTTCCTCCTGCACTTTTATTAGGTTTATGGTGAGAAAGAGAAAGTAATGGCCCCAGCCAGAGGTTAAGTGGTATGGCCTGGATCAAAGCATATCTATGCATTAAAATGGCACAGTCAAAGTCCAGAGCTTAATCTAATGGAGAATCTATAGCAACACTTGACAGTTAAGTTTCATCCAGTTTGACTCATGTCAAGATATTTTTAAGAGCAAAACTGTCATTCTAAATGTGCAAAACCACTACAAATATCCCCTAAAAGACTTTCTGACCAAAGGTTCTTCAAATGTTTTTGCTCAAGCAGGCTTGACACAAAGCAATGCATTATTTCCTTCTACTTCATAACTTGCACTACTCTGTTTTGGTCTGTCACCTAAAATCTTAATGAAATACAATTGGTAAATTCCAAGGCACAGCAACAACTAGAAAAGCAACCAAACAAAAAGCCAAAAACAAGCACATTCTATGACTACTAACAACATCCAACACAGAAAGGATTCAATGTGGCATAAATGACTCACATCTCTTAGAGCTATGTGTAAAGCAAATGTTAAGGTTGCTTGGCACTGAGATGATGTCTACAGCCTAAAGATAAGTAGCACATCAGTGATTGTGTAATGTGTGTGCATATAGACTGAGCTACTAATTGTGGTCCTTTGATTTTATCCCATTAGCTATAAATGATGTTTAATGGTTCTTTACCAAGTGCAGCGGCATTTACTTTGAGTGCATTACAGGGCTGCTGTTTTGTCAGTAATGACTGATTCAGTGAAACACTCGGACAAAGGTGCCTGGAATCATATGTGGTCTAAAGGTTGAGGGTATTTCGATAGATATTCAAAGAAAAAGTCATCGTCTATTTATGGAGTGAGTTTTTTCTGCAATGTGATTCCAGTTTAGGATTGTTAAACTGATGTTGAAATAGATTTTCTTGGGTCTTAAAAATAAAAGATTGCCTATCAAGACTGAGACATGTTTACAAGCTCTGAGCAAACTTGCTCAGGTAATATTGTTCAAATTGAGTGTATGATGTAGGTTATTTGTAGGGTTGCACATACGAGAGATTAGGCACTCTAGTGAAAAGATCTTCACAAACATCAATCTCACAGTTATCAGATGTCAGATGAAAAGCTGCAGAGGTTAAAACATGAGTGGAAGTTTCTACTTGGAGTTATTGTTCCTCTGATTGGACCTCGTTAAAAACACTTGACAAGTCTGTAAGCACAATTTTGACACATGCTTTCATCATCTCCAGACTCAAAACTGAGCTATGGGTAGTTTGTTTTCCCATTGTTCCTAAAACTCAAAAAGCTTTCAAATTGAGATAAATGTGGCCGTATGGCCTACAGCAGATAAAATCATTAAACGTGACAACTGATCAGATATGACCAAATTAGTCTGACAAAACCCCATCATAGAGTGTATGTAGGGGTTAAAATACTAGAATAAAACTTAAATGGAGGAGAGCTACTATGTAACTAACCAAAAAGATTCACAAAAGATGTAAAGAAATAATCACCACTTAGTCTAAAATAAATTACATCAACAATTTTTTGGATTCTCTTATATTTTCTTGTCTCATGTTGTCTAAATATCTGTGATGTGGATGAATGTACTCTCTTATGTAGCTATGCATCATTATTTCTCTGTTTCCTGCCATGATTCCTGCTGGTTCTCTGCTCACAGCTCCTCCTTTTCTGCTGATTAGCTAATTGCTCTCACCTGTGCCTTTGCCTATTTAAACACCTGTTCATCACTCACTTAGTGTGAAATTGTCTGTTGTTGTTTCTGGTCCAGCATTTCATTTCTTTTATGTCTCTGTTCTCATTTACCTGACTTATTTTTCCGGCTCCTGATCTCTTTGCCTGTGTGGTGAGAAATTTTGAGATTCATTTTGAACGGTTCTACTTGTACCTGGACTTCGTGTTTCCTTTGCCACGCCTGCTTGCCTTATGTATGTCCTGGACTGCTACGCTAATGATCTATTACCGGATTGTGGAAACATTAACTCCCACTGTGTCACCCAAATTTTACGCAGCTGATTTTGGTGGTGCAAGTTCAGTCATCTACCTCTGCCACAGAATCCACATCCAATGACGTCATCATTCCTGGTTTCCATCAGAAATCATTCTTTTCTATAAAGTACTACAATTAATAAGTCAATTATTGCGTGTATCTCTATTGCTTACGCAGTGCTGTTTTGCAAGTGGACTAAAATTTGTAAAAAAAAAAAAAAAGCTACACAGGCAATGAGCATCGCTTCCACTGCACAGATATGACGGAGCACAGACCCGGGAAAAACAAACTTTTGAAGTACTGCATTTCTGTTGTGCAGATTTGCGCTGTTCATTACAACTGGAATATAATTTTGAATGTCAAGAGCAGCTTATTCAATTTAGGTTTCACAATGCATTTCTAATTATAGAACACCGTGGGCAAATGCTGCAAGGTTAATGAGACGAGATGCTCTGTCTGCCCTGACCCACGACATGCTGGCAGCAACATCACAAACCATAAAACAGAGGATCAGGTACAATAATTAGTAGCATTAGCAACACTAAGGGAAACATTTTTACCATAATGCCTAGCAACTGTGGCTCATGAAGTCCAAAAAGACATATTTCCTGAAGCTGGTTCAGATCAAGGCCAGTCTATATTCTCACCAGAATTTGTTTGGAAGCAGACTGAGACCACCGCTAAAAGCGGGTCGCAGTCCAGTTGTTTGATCTGCATCAGACTTTACATGAGTGTATTCACTCCTGCACAAAAGGTCCAGGGTAAGCAAATTCTGGTCTGTTTTAATCAAATTTGGATCGAATATGTCTGGTGTTAATATCCCCTTAGTCCTGGGTTATAGGGTCTGCATGACACCCCAGAGTTTCCTTTCTGAAACTGCTCTTCCTGTTGCTGCCATCAATGTGGGTTAAGGCAGAGGGTCTTTAAATCAATAGTTACACCAGCCTCCTGTATTCAGTCATTTATGGCTGGAAGTCCAGCAGTGTTAAAAGCCAGATTTGATGAAATGGAGCACACCTTTTAAGTGGCTTCAACCTAGATTTGAGGTTTCTGCCATGGAAAAAAAAAACATACATTTCATACTCAAACAGGAGGGTAGGTCTTGGTGAGTGGTATGGATAAATGAGGTCGTTAAGGTAAGATGGAGATCCCACATCAAATGTCTTAAACTATTAACACACCAAAACCAAACGCACACCCAACCTTTTAAATGTATCCAGGTTTAGCATTGTGAATTTTCTTTGAAACAGGGTCCTGAACATAAATACAAAGAAACATAATTTATGTTCAGAGTTTGAAGTGATTTGTCTGACTATCCTTTGGAGTTTCAAAGAGGTGTTTTAAGACCCATTATTAAACTTCTCCCTATTAAAATCCTACATCAATGCTGCTGCCTGGAAGTTCCAAATCAAGTGACAGTACATGATTTAGATCAGAAGCCCAAAGATTTAGACCCTGAACATGTTAAGTAATACAAGTTTTGATTGTATGAGTGAAGTAAAACCTTTCGTTGTGCATTCGGTTGTAGGAGCAGTATATACAAACAACTAATTACATTGCCTTTTACTTGGCATGTAGGAGTTTTCTTTGTCTTGACAGACCGGTCATGTTAGCGCTCTCTCTGTCTCTGTCTCTCTGTTTTAAAATGTTTAAGTGGTGTTTATCTCCTTATGCTTCTCGAAGGCAATATTTGTGAAAAGCACAACTGATACTTGTCACATTGACGAATTCTTTCACCTGAGGTGTGGCTCTTTGTAGCTCCTCTAGGGTTACCAGGAATGTCTTGCATATTACCTCTTTTAATGTTATCAGTTTTAAGTTGTGCCACAATTGCACCATGTAATTGTGGATGGATGGATGGGTTTAGACAACAGAAAGGAAATAATGTCCAGAACCCTGGTATTTTTAATGCTCTGTTTTGATTTCCATACTCATCCAAACAAAAATAAACCAAATACTTTAAATTCAATGCTTCTTCAAAGTGCACAGGAACTTTGTTCACACTTTTCATTCGAGTTTGAATATATAAACTGTATTTGATTCTATACTGTATTAATTTGTATTTTATAATGCACCTGAGTAAGATAATACACATGCCAAAATCAAATGAAGTGAGAAAGATATATTCTTTCTTTGGCTAAAAGTAAAATGCATGCAGACACGTGCGCACCCATAGGATGAGACCTGCAGGGCCTATGATTAACTGTTCTGTCAGAGCTAAGGAGCAAGTGTGGTGGGCAGAGGATGAGGAGGGACTGAACAGAGGAGGGGGTGAATTGGAAAGGGAATGGAAATTACGATGCAGCCTGAAATCCCTGGGGTCTCTAAATAGAGGTCTCGTGGGATTGGAGAAGGCAAAGCCACAGCCAACTGTTGCTCCTGCTGTCGTCGTACATGCAGGTACTTCAGTGTGTGTTTGCAAGCTCTACCTTCTTGTGTTATTTCCGCTGAGTCCTCTTTGCAGATTATCCTCCGTGCAATCTATATGCAGAGCAGAATGGGCAATGCAGTGTGGGATGAAGTTGCTGATTGGGTGAATGATTGGGTGTGTGCATGTGGGGTGCCTTATCACAATTCTGCAGTACAATGGAGACAGGATGGTCAACTGAATCTATCTTTCTCGACAAATCAGAATGGCAGAAGTGTAGCTGAGGACTCACACATGCAGGAATGCGCACCCGCACACATGTATACACATCGCTGCTCCTCTATTTTCTCCCATTCGTCACAGGGCTTGTTGTTGTAATGCCACAGATAGGTCTGGGTTCAGGGTCCCCAGCTTTTCGCTGGTGATGACTGCCGTCTCAAGATATCTCCCTGAGTGCAGGGAGTTGAGAGTTGGGAGGGAAGGAAGTTGACCAAAAAAAAGAGAGAAAAAAAAAACATGAGATGATTCAGGTAGTATGACCTCCTTTTTTTCCCCCTAAGGTTCCCATGTTAAATTACACACAGAAAAACTAAAAGGAGATTAATACTTTTTGTGCTCATTTAATCTTCCCTCATTGGTTTCTCACCCTGCTTTTCCGGACTGGTGCTGAGGTGTTTTCTGGCAACAAGCAGCCAATTTCCAAAACACGGCACCCCACTTCACTTTCAGATCACACTCCTAAATAGCTCCTCTTGTGGCCTGTGAAAGGGTATTGTTTGCCCACTACAGCTGATATGGCCTTGGAGCTGTAAATCACCACTTACTACTTAGCTTCCTAACACTCCATTCAGGAGCTGGGCACAATAGATCCACACCACATTCATTCATCCACCCACCCTAAAGTCCCTCCCTGCTTTCCCTCCTATTCAACTTTCCTCTACAAGAGTTTTCTCCCTATACTTTCTCTCTCATCCCCCCTGGTACGCTAACCTGATTTCTCTCTTACCTTGCCATTCCTTCACATTTACTCCACCACTCTTGTTCCCAGTGTAGTTTAGTTTGTTACAAGGGTCAGTGGTTTCTCATGTACTGGTTGTAGATAAAGTTCCTTGCAAATATAATCATACCGCCTGAACCTTTTTCATTTTCTCACAATCACAATGCATCTAAACTGATTAGAATGATTTATTCCATGTGATTGGAGTGTTTCCTACATGTTTGGTAGCAAACTTTAAATGAGATTTTTAGGGAGTTTTGGGAATGATAATATATTTTAATTAATTACACTGATATTATAAGTGATACATGGTACAATTAAATAGTTTATCATTTTCTACTGTTAATTACAGAGCATTATCACCTCTAACAAACTCAGCAAAATGCTTTAAATATTGTTCTAGTTCATCTGTTAAAAGTAACAATGTGTGCTATTGCTGTTTGAACAATGGCAGACACGAAAAACCGACCAAAGTGCATTGCTGAGAGAATCTTCTGATTGGTCTTGACATTTCAGCAGTATTACCTTATTGGCTGTGACACTTTAACAGTAAGCAGTTTTTCTCTAAATCTGTTGGATTTTGAAGCAATAAGAGCCACATGCAAAGAAAATCCTACCTGCAGTGCTCAGACATGCATCTAAGAGCACCAGCACTGAATGTCGGTCACAATCACCTCAGAGTATGCTTTCACATCCATGCTGCAAGCCAGAGAAATGAAGGAAGAGGGGAGAAGAAACAGAGATAAAGAAAGAACGAGAGATGCCAAGCAGTGATTTATGACCTGAAAGGACAGATTAACTCCGCTGGCTGCCTAACTGGCCCTGAAACAAGCTGAATTACAGCCCAGACCAGAAGGAGAGGAGGGGAAGAGAAATAAAGGAAGAATGAAAATAAAAAGGTCAGTGGTGTGGCAGCAGAGAAAAGGAACAGACAACAAGATGAGAGACCACATTGGTATAAAGAAACTCTGAAGTGAAAAGGTCAGATGTAAAGAGGAAGACAGATTGAAGACAGCAGGAGTGGAGAGGGATTGAGAGGAAAAGCATATTGTCAAAAAAAAGAGACTCCAGCAGATGTGGACGTTATATTTGGGCCCCAAAGTTTGTCTGATCTGTTGAACCCTATCAGATTCGATTTCTGTGGCATGCCACGGGAAAGCACGCTTTAGGTCAACTCTATTTCACCTGCCTCACGGTGAGAGGTGAGAGGCCAACATAGGATGCGGGAGCAATTCACACAAACCATCTGAAGCACCCCCAGGTGGAGCAACCTCTGCGAGTTACGCTGAAGCAATTTTCTGTTGAAAAAAGAGGGGAAAACAACAAACAATCTTGTTTTGTGTCATATTAGGTTGAGAGGCTATGCTTTACTTTAGCTCTGTGTGCTGGTGAGTCATGAAAGAGAAAATCTGAGGAGACCCGGCAAGATCCCACCTGGCTAATATGTTAGCATTATATTCTTAATTTACATATTTTTATTAAAGAGCCATATCAGTTAACAATTATCAAGAAATGCTTGTATAATATAGGCTATCCTAAGTCTCATTGTTCATAGATAGTGACTGAAAATGAGAAAAGAAAAAACTTTAGAGAAAGTCATTCTGCTCGTTAACAGAGGACAAAGTAAAAAGTAAAAAGAAAAGAAGCCTAGGAGGACAATGTAGAAGCAAGCACATGTTGAAGAGACTCTTAAAGCACTTAAATGCATGCAGCTGACTTCATTAAAGGGTAAATAGACTGCGTGCTTGTTGAGAACCAATTCATATTAGCAGTTTGGAAATTACTTTACATTGCCGCTTCTCATTCAGCTATTCAAACACAAATACACCCATCGGTGAAACTTGGGGTGCTCTCCACAAACACTGAGACAAACTTCAGCTTCAGTGTTTTGTCCTTGAGACACAAAAAGAAAAAAAGCTAAACTATCAACCATTCAGTTTTTGACCAACATGGGGCAGATACTAAGAAACAGACTGATGTGGTGAGACCTGAGGAGTGGGGGTTCAATGGACAACTCTATTAATGCTTGGTCTTACACACATATTTTCATGTAAGCATTTAAGAGAGGAAATAAGTTTTCAATGAGTTACAACAATCAGATGTTTGTAGGCACTGCATTAAAACAAACCACCATTCTGAGTGCTACATGGGGAAAAAAAGGAAATGATGTGTGATTATACATCTACTCAGAAGAAATATATCAAAGGTCAGGAAATGTATCTAGAAATTGGTAAGCATAATTAAATGAAAGTTAAAAAAAGATTTTTTATAAATATAATATTGAAGGAAACAATTTTTTTCCACAACCTTTTTCTTTGAGTAAAAGATGTATCTGTAGCCCTCCCAAATAATGAAAAGTGCAAGTTTATACATCAGGTCTGTGTAAGATTATGTCAGATTTTATTATTCATAATTATAAAAAGAGTTTTATTACGATCTTCATTTAACTAGATCATGAACAGGTGTACTCCATGCCTCCAGTTTGTAGTCTGACATACAAACTACGCTCTGTATCATTTTCTGTTAGAGCGGCATATATACAGCTGGGAAGAAACTTGCTGTCAACTGATGACAGCAAGCTTAAGATTAAATATTTTACTGCAGAGCTGTGCAACACTGACTGCTCTTTCATTGTCTCTCTCGCACTCAAAGTGATGTCACCTGAGCTCCAATATAATTAAGTCATCAATCACAGCAGAGAGGTTTCTTAAGATTCCTGTCACAAATGAAAAAGGATGAATTTAATCAGAAAAGGGTGCACATTACCAGCATTGCCAAAAAATATTTTCCAACTGCTGGGTTTTATTTCTACAGATAAACTTGAGCCCACAGTTCATCATGCCTGGTATATTTGGATTTATAATCATTTTCATTTAACCGAGAGAATTGACCTGAAGGATTTTCCTTTTTACGAAGTTTCAATTGACACATTCCTAGTAATGCATAGAGAGACAAAATTGTAATTTTGGGATGTTTTTTAAGAAATCATTGCTTTCTTTTGTTTATTGTTTTATAAATAGTGTTATTTTTCTGTATTTACACAGTATGTTGCTGTTACTTATAGTTTTAAAAGAAGAATCAGAATCAAATACATTGCTGTAGGTCAAATTAGTAACTGGAAATTTCCTACAGAATATCTGATTGTTGCATCTCGGATTTCAGTCAAAATGAGTAATCAAGACACAAAGACTTTACAATGATTTTAGAAAGGCGACGCTGACCTTGTTACTGCAACTGCCACAAGATGGAACATGTGATTCTAGTTACATGAAGAACAGACTACACAATTAAACAGAGCGCCTCCTACACAGGCCGGAGACACAAACAAATTTAGGTGAAAAGCACCATTTTTCCTTAGTGCATGAGACAATTGATCAACGTTTAGACAAAATGTGTGCTTTTATAGTGAGATGTCTTCATTATGTTTGATCATGTGAAAAACTCTTTCCTCCCGGGTGTTTTCCAATTCCAGTGTAGCTAAATAAGTGTAAACAAATGACAGTGAAAAGGTCATAAATACAACATGCTGCCTTTCAGAAAGCTTTCAATTACACCTGCTGACAAATGAAATGGCTGTTTACCAATTGCCCTTGATGTTGTTAATGTCTCTTGGGTTTATTAACCAACACTTTTTATGGTCATCCCGTGTTGTATTTTTGCATACACACCCCAAACACACGCACACGCGTCCTATGACATGTCTTGTCCTATTAAACATGAACGTGTTTATGTGTGCTTGTGCGTGAGTTATGCGACTGGTCGCTAATTGCAGACAAATCGCTTTGCCGCACACAATCATTCCTGTTTTTTTGATGTTTAATTTCACCAGTTGATTACCGGCGGAGTTTAGTGGCGCCATTTCTCTTCCCCTGCCATGGGGACGACTCATCTGTCTTCTCACACTCCCTCCATTGCGCATACATAATGAGTTCGCTTGGACGAATAGAGGGATGGATTTCATAAATCATGTTCTTGTTTGTAACAGCTTTTCTCTCTCTTTCCATCTCCCTTTTTCCTTTTCAATTAAATCAGTGGAGCCCATTCGAAATCTGGAGTAGCTAGAGACAGTCCAAGTGAATGATTTCCCATATAGTTTGTGATTTTGTCCAATATCCTCCTCACTACAACTGCCAAATGACACTCCAAAACACTGGCCGTGCTCCTCTACCCTTATATCCCTGTTGACTTTGCAATAAAAAGTGCCATAAAGAGAGTGAAGCACAGACAGCTCATAATGACAGCATGACAACAGCAGGCCAGGACTAGAGCTGTGACATTGTAATAGCAACGTATGTGGAATGATTGTGCATTGGCCGGATGAATGAAAACTCAAAACATTAACATTTCAGTAGTTTCTTTCAAAAGCCTTACTTGCATAACTAAAACAGAAATGGAACAATAAGGTGACAGTAACTGAGCAAGTAGGGATTTGTCCTGTAACCGAATCAACGGTTTGATGATTCAAACCCCTGTCCATCTTAGTTGGTGGGGTTCAGCAGTCTTGTCTGCTGGTGGTGGTCAGAGGGCCTGGTGGTGCTGACTGTAACACGTCTATCAGCGAGGCCAAGGGAAGTTGTGGCTCCAGTGTAGCTTACCACCATGAGCATGTGTACTACATACATCAATGGATCTGGTAGCCTTGTGGCAGAGGCACATTTTCACTACAACAGGAGGAAAATTATATATTTCCCATGTTGCACACAGATTACTTTATTAAATTAAAGGTACGGCGGGCCACATCTGGTTTGCAGTGGATTGGACAAGCCATGCCAATGAGAAATCAGAGGGATAAGAACAAAGGAGGAAATGGACCAATACATGTGAGAGGCAAAACAACGAAGAAATGATAAACGCAACAATACTTCTACTAAATACTGTCCACCATAATGATAAAAATAGTAAGACTTAATAAATGTGTCTACTGCGCCCAAAGTCATACCTGCTGGAAATACTATAGATCATGGACCACATCCTCAAGGATTCTCAGAGTTCACTCAGTGAGCTCCTATCTTAGCCTACATTTTCTGCCAAGCAGTCCTAGCTTAAGAGCGATTCAAGGGGCCAGCATGGTTAGACCAAAGTTGAACTGGTGATGTGCGGTCATGTGGTTATCGAATATTTGTTTTAGCAAGAATCTTTCATGGTTTACAAGACACTCCGAGCCAAGCTACTGTGAAAGCCCTCCTGCTGAAGTATTTGTCATGGTATTTTGTCATGTGTGATTTACAACAGCAGCCTACAATAACCACAGCACTCATGGCAGAGAGGAACGACTATTACGAGTTCGCAAGTTCAGAGGAGGAGGAGGAAATAATGATTGATGAGCTGGAAAATCTCACTTTGCTTTTCACATTATCAAAAAAAAAGAAAAAGGAAGGCGTCCATGAGACGTCATTTGCTGCATCGGACCAGAACCGAGCTAAGGGGAGTTTAATGTTTCAGTATGTACTTCTTCACTGCCTTGTTCCTCAAAACTATCCATTGTTGTTCTTTGCCTGTTCTTTGAGTAGTTTGAAAATGAGAATCAGTTTCGACAGTTCAAGTCAACCATGCTTGACTTGAACTGTCAAGCATGGTTGACAGTTCAATCAACTGCTAAGAGTGAAACTTCACAAGGAGACAACATTAATTATTGTCTTAATGAGGAGGTGTGGTTGATAGGCTAGGTGTGACGGTGTGTTCTAAAAATTCTTCTTCTACCACTAGTTTATTGGGAATTGGCAAACAATTTAATGGAGCATTAGTGCCACCAACTGGCAAGGAGTGTGGACCAAATAACCACAAAAAACTCAAAAAACAAATTCCGTCATAGAAATTACACCACCTTAAAAATAGAATATGCCCTGGAAGGTTTTACTACTTGAGTCTTTCTCGTGAAATAGTTCAACAGTTTAGGCTGAGATTAGATAAACTTTGGTGATTTTTTTTAAAAGACTAAACTAAAACTTGCATGCAGAATTCAAAAAAATCCATGAGTTGCTGAGGAAAAAAATTATTAATGGACTTTCTAAAATATTTGGAAAAATATGCTGATCCATAATTTTTAGCCAAACTCCAAATAATTTTTATATTCTGGTGACAGGTTGAGCAGGATGAGAGGGGCTTATGTTAGAAATATAAAATTTCAGTTATTACTGCAATGTTTACAGTTGCAAAAGGTTAATGCAGCTTATGGTGGTTTAAATGTATTATCATGGTCAAAAAAATAGCCAATAACCCAACATATTAGTTTTTCTGGCACTTTGTAAAAATAACTGCCCACCCATGGAGGCTTGTTTTAGGAAAGGTGGATTTTTTCTTGATCTGAAAAACTATTTACATCAAATATAATTTTACAGACCCATCTGGCTGGAAGCTGTAAAATGCATTGAAGAGCTGTGTCTGTGTGTAAGGTGTTTTACTCATAATCCGTTTCCTTCTGTTGTGCTGTCCGTGCAATTTACTGCTTCTGACCCCATAAAAGAGATTTTAGTTGAGGAAAGAGCCAGTTCTTTGGAGGTTTTAGCATCTCTCCCTCACTGCTGTTGCACTAACAGGTTCAATCTCATCAACCAAATAAATAGCAGCTCTCAGTGCACCTCCAGGCAACAGCAATTTAGTTCTACAGTGCAGTAATCTGAAGTGCAGTGGGATATATAGAGAATGGGTGGCCTGCACCTTTTCTCTTGTGCTCCTAATGATGTGGTAAGCTTGCCTTTGGCACTGAGGAAATTGGTGTTCGATCCTTAGCGAGGCTAACGTTCCTTTAGGCTTGCTATTAGCCATGTGCTAAGCTAAAGCAATGCAAATACAGGCCCAGGGTTGGGCAGAGGATCATTAGCAGGCCTTCAACCTCTGCAGCTATACAGCAAGAGATGAATGGAAACATCGAAGAATTGGTTTCACCAATTGTTCCTCAATTAAAGTCTGGTGACAAGCTTAGCTAGCAAGAGGTCAAAGAAAGTCCACAACTCGAGAGTACTTAGAGAAGACGTAACCCTAAAATTGTAATAAACTGTTAACACAGTCTAAATACACACAGAAATGTTACATACAAAGAAACCTGTAAATTGAGCAAGTGTGAATCTGTGTGAGGAGTTAATGTGATCTGTTAAATTTTTGCTGCTCAACATAAAGGCATTTCCTTAGACCTCAGTTTTCCACACGTCATGTTAGCAGGAAGGAGGAATGATCTCGACAGGCTTCTGACTGCAGGGCAGCCATTAATCAAAAGCTGTATTGACCACCAAGTTTTACTACATCTGCACTTCTTGTTTCTTTGTCTTTAAGATCTTCCTTATTTGTCAATATACCTTTTTTCCTTCCGTTCATTCTATTTTCATGCTCGTGTCATTTCTTTTCTTTAACTGTTTAATTCTTTCAAAGCATTTTGTGGATGTCATTTTTAACTTCTTGACATTTGAGGAAAATTGATTTTTCTGTTTAAAACATGTTTATGTGTTGAAACTAAAGCAATGTTTTGAAACTGGTAAACTTTATTTTATGGCCCCTCCAAATGCCCTGATGGCGCTGTCAATAATTTTGGTTAAAAACAGTGGTTTTGTTATTCATGTTTTCTGTGTCCGATGATTAAAATGAGATAAGGAGCTGTTCACACCATCAGATGCTACTGATGCACAAGCACATGTAAAGTGTTGATTCCGACCACCACTGATGTTAATTCATCCAGACTTTCGCCACTGTGAACACTAATAGACTCTGGCTGTGAGTGGGCTTGTAGATGTACTCAAAACTCAGTGTGTAGCTGCGGCTCCCCAAGTTTATCAAAGAACAATTTGCACATTAATATACCATCACTGGCCTATTTTATCAACCTCACCAGGTGCTGTGTATGCAAGTCTTTGTCCACAGGCATGCAAGCGCATTTAAAGGTGCATGAGCTCGTGCACAACAGATCTGGTTGTTCCAGTGATTCCCTTTCTTGCTGACAGGAATGAGCTCATTGTTGTGCTGGAAGTGCAGTGAGCTGAGACCACTGAGGAAGAGAGCCGAGGAGAAGCAGAGAAAGAGCAAGAGAAGGTATGGGGGCACATTAGACACCACCCATTTATCACTCTTGTTCCTTCAGCCTTCTGCCAATGAGAGGAAACAATGAGAACAGCCAAAGAATCTGACGATAAGGTGAAAAACAAAGATTTGGACGTTTTCTTAACTTTAAGGCCTATCTATGCCTGCACCCTTCAGTGTGGTAGCCACCCCTCTCAGCCTCCCTCTAAGCTGATTTGGTACAGCAGTAGAGGATGAATAGAAAAGGAGGAGTAGTGGGGGTATTGTGGGTGAGCTGGTGGTAAGGTGGCACCCCACTGAGAAAGCTGCTGTTTCCAAGGAGAAAGTAAAGAATTGTAAATTTCCCAAGAAAAAAAAAAAAAGTAGTCCAGATAACCAAAGGAAAAGAAGCGAGCTTTAAAATAAAAGCCTGACAATAAACAGATCGATATCCAGCAAAAATGATGTGATCTTCAACTCCAAATTTACACATTTAACTTCCATATCTAAACTCACTCGCCTTACCATTTTCTGGGTGTGTGGGTGTGCATGCGTGTGTGTGTGCACAGAGCTGCAGGGCGTACTCAATAAAGGTTTTTATGCTCACAAACCAATTTAGACCCTGAAATGAGATCTAAAGTACCGTCTCACCATGCTCTCATAATTAATTGAAAAAAAAAACTAAAATAATGATATCTAGGGAGTGATCCTGATAGACGTGGTTTATTTCTGACAGCTGGCGTCACGCTGAGCCCAGAAGCCCTTTTTATTTTCAAGCCAAAAAGAACAAAAGATTTAAAATCTCCATGGTTGCTCAGCATGCCTGCACTTTTTATTATTAGGATTCATTTCTTGTTGGATTATATTACTGACATGGAGGGAGGGCGTAACAAAAACAGAAACCTAATGTTGTCATATTTACATGGTCTTAGCTCAAAATGATTTTATCGCTGCTTTAATTGATAAAGAGAGAGAGCGACAGAGGTACAAGGATGTTGGTTTTTTTTCCACTCGGGCAAAGGTCTCTGGCACCAGCAGGGTGATAAATTGTACTACTAAAAAGAAGGGACAGCTGCCAGCTAGCCCTTACTTAGGCCAGTGCTACAAAAGAGGTGGCAGCCTTATGAGAACAAACACATTTCTCTTTTTAACACACACGCTGAAATACAGTACATGGAGCTCACATCACACAGAGCAAACTGAATTGATTGGAGGTAGCTGTCACCTTGAACTGTCACTTCTTTCTTCCCAGAACACGAACTGATCTGTCAGTTTGTGAGCATAAATGAAGTGTCTATTGCAAACATTCAGAATGTGACTCTGTCCAAGCTAATGTTTTGGTTTTAAAGATCTGAACTCCTACTCTAACTCAATTTGCCCTTCGGCCAATTCGTACCTGCATTTTTTACCAATGCATTGCCATTTCATCCCAACCTGTGACCATTTTGGGCCATAAGATGAGATGTACATCATTCCTCCAAGAATGTGAAAATTACCGGGTAGCAGCAGCCTAATATACAGGAAACAGAAAATATACTCAACATAAATAAAATACAAGGCAAAATATGAATTTCTATGCAATATAGTAAAAGCTTTGTCTAAATGTATTTCATAAAAATATGTGCTGTGGGTGTTTTGCTTATTATTTCCATATATACAGCAAATAGCAACTTCAATGCATTGTGTGATAAGCTATTATATTAGCACTTTTGCTAAAGTACAGGCTCAAATACATCAATTGATACGGTTTAAATTGTAAAGCTACTAATTAAGGTAGAAACCAGGACAACCCTTCCCTGGGCCGCCACCTTATTGTGGTGGGTGTGTGCTTGTCCCAGCTTCATGCTTTTTAACCCCCTATCTAGGCATCAGTAGATGTTCTTCTCTGGTTGAGGGCCAAGGTCTTACCCCAAGTGGAGGAGAGGGACGTCTGGGCTTCTGCTAAGATCTGACCCTGGGTAAGCAGAAGATGACAGATTGAAGGATGGATGAGTGGACAAAGACACATTTGTCAGAATTTTGAAGAGACTGCTCTAGTTGTATAATATAGCACAGCAGATACTTTTGTTAAGTATTTGCTCTTCAGTTTTGTGTATTTTGTTAAATATTGTCTGTTGTGTTGCTGTTAAACTGTTTTAGGATAGCCATCAGCCTCGATTGGCTGTCCTCCACTCCAAGTTCATTAAAAGTCTCTTAAAAGTAGAGTAGATCAGAGTCATGCAGAGTGGAGAATCAATGAGAATGAGTTAAGCTCAGTAAAGCATACAGTAGAGCAAAATAGAATCAGGAACAATGGACAAATCCAAAGAAGAAAAGACTGGTCTTTCAGTCATATAAACTCCACTTCTTGAATATTGAATAATCTTTGGAGAAGATCCAATACACTAGCAAAGAAATATGCATTCATGTCAGCATCAACATTTAATCAAGGGTGCTAGACAAATAGACCAACACAAAGTAGCAAACAATTGTGAAGTGGAAGGTAAGAGATCTTCGTTTTTTGACATTCTTTCCAAAACAACTTTGTAAACCCACATTTTCTTGTCATTATAGCCGAAAGTTTTTTTTATAACTTTTCATCCCGACAGCTGATTTTTACTTTGCAAAATTAGTTACATTGGAGCGTAAATGTTTGATAGCCTCAATTTTCAAAGAGTCGTGATACGCTTGTGCCTTCAGTCAACGGGCTGCTGACAAAATGGACAGAAACTCTCCTGTTTCATACATCCCAGTGGTCCTGAATCTTTCACTAAACTTCAAGTTATTTATTTGGGAATATGTCTGTTTCAGAAAGCTTTATTTTTGCCATGACTGACCGGTTTATTTATTCTACATGGAGAGGAGATAGGCAAGCCGACACCAAGCCAAGTTCCACATAACCAGATAATGGCAAGTACGAGAAAGGCAGTGGGCAAAACCCTACAGAAGCTACTGCATATCCTTCCCTTCTCGCAGATATCAGCTAATTATGTGAAATTCAGTGCACTTCAGACTGTTGATCAGCTGACCAGCTTCTTCTTTGTTTTAATGGCAGTTGACAAAAAACTGTAGGGAGCATTACCATCCTGCTCTGGTTAAATGGTGTCATTTGATATTGCAATATAACCTAAATATAACAAGACAATATGGCACAACCTAAATGATAACCTTTTCCCAGCCCTCACATTTTTGCAGTTTTACTTGACTTTACTAGTCAGGTTTAGAGTATATCCTCAGTTTGTATAAAAGAACAAGGATGTGTGCGTATGAGGCCTAGCCTTTGATACATCATAAGGACCATTTTTCTTTACACATACCACATTGTTGTGACCGAAGCCTTATCTCCACAAAGAGAAAGGCTGTTTTCGATTTAGGTTTTAGGCTTAGCACCGAAGGGCTAAGGTTGAGTATGTAGTGGTAATGGTTACGTTTACATTAAGGGTCATTAGGCTGTAGAAATTAATAGAATTCGATATAAATTACCAGTAAAGATAGAGAAACATAACATATGTGTGTAAAAGTGAAATGTTAAATTAAAATTCACTTGTCTTGCAAGCATAAATGTAAAGTTACACATGTATACATTAGGCTGTATAAAGATATTCTGTAGTTGTTTTTGTTGCTTCTTTGTTGCTCTGTACATCACAGGTTCTGAAATATACTTGCCCATAAGTTTGCAGTAGTCACTATTAAATCTTCTACGTTCAATTTAATTCTGGGATTCTAAATAAAACTAGGCATCCTGCGGATGCCTAGTTTTAAGAACAACCTTAGCAAACATTTTATAACTACAACCACCACATGCTCAAAAATAATATGTTTAGCAAAAATTAAATGTCAAATAGCTGCATATAAATAACACATCACTTTTGAATTATTCATATAAATGTGCAAAAGGAATTCCAGATTAGCCCGATGTTTGAAAAAACAGCAGGTTTGAGAAATTCTGCATCATGCCATGCCATGTGTTTTTATAACTTTTAAATATGTCATATTATTCATAATCTCAATATAATTGTGCGAAACGTCGTCCAAGGAACGGCACAGCTTATGATCCATGACAAATGATTTTCTCTCATTTACACTGTGGAAATCCCATTGAAGTAAACATTTACACATGGTCCATTCAGGTTTATCCCACAAAACCACGCGGCAGGATTATTATGGGTAAATGCCTAAAAAAAATTAATTTGAAACCATTAAAACGCCCAGTGGTGCAGCTGGTAGAGCTGTTGCCTTGCAGCAAGAAGGTTCTGGGTTTGATTCCCGACCCCGGTCTTTCTGCATGGAGTTTGCATGTTCTCCCTGTGCATGCGTGGGCTCTCTCCGGGTACTACGGCTTCCTCCCACAGTCCAAAAACATGACTGTCAGGTTAATTACTAAACCCCAGTAAGGAAAAAAGGGTGCAGGAAAATGGATGGATGGATGGATGGATAAAACAAGAATTGATCACAGAAGTATTCCTTATAAACATTTACATGTCTACAAAAAAAATACTAATTTCTGCTACTTGCAGAATACAGATTCACAGACAAAAGTTTAGATGCATTAATTTAAAATCATTAAAACCCTAACATCTGTTGTACTGTATGAATTTATATAATGCAGTTTTATAGCCTTTACTATTCATATCTGACTGACAGCAAGCATTACAACATCTGTAACAACATAAAGTGCTATTCAAAGGCATTATTTTTATTCAAAAGCTTAGATTAATGATTAACAATGAAAAACAATCCTCCTTACTCCTTACTTACTTAGTTCTTACTATTATAGTTTACTTTCTTCATTTCATCCCATTGGATTAGGAGGACAGAAGTGTTAAAAACAGTCAAAATGGAGATAGTTTTGCAAGAGATTACATTCACATAAAATATACAATGCATAAAAACAAAACAATGAAAATACTGTACAGTTAGGGCAAAATATCAACATACATACTGTGTAGTTATAACAAATGGTGTAATTCGGTCCAAAGAAAATTTAAAAACATACAAAAATGATCAAGCACCCATTTACTCTGATGTCCTTAAATAAAATGCTGCACTGCTTTTGGGAATCATATTAATTATGTTTAAAGTGGTGGCAGACAACTCTACTACTCACACTGCAACAATAAGGCTTACAGAGCTGCTTTGTATGACTTATATGCCATCATAAACTGTATTGCTGCAGACATGTGTTTCAGGCAGTGTTAAAAATAGCCTTCTACAGGGAAACGAAACAAACTGAACACCACATTGGTAGCCGTTGCACACATTATTAAAGTGATATTGTCATGCTGCAGGTCCTGCATGACCTTCATCTGATATAAGTTGACGCAAGTAAAAGCCTTAGAATTTGGTTAGGCTTTTTTATTATTAAACGGCATGTGTGGAGGCCTTTCTCCTTTTTAAAGTTCAATTTAGCCAAATTTTGATAGTGTCATGGCTTGTCAGTTCTTATTGTGATGCACTTACTTCAACTTGATTCCATTTAGATCTCTCAAAACTTAAATGTAATTATCGCAAAGCCGGTGGCAAAAGGGAATAGAAAAAAAAACTGACAAGAAGCATACTCTGCAGAAAAACAGAGCTTGGTACATTAGCGTTTAGCTTCAGGGCATATCAGTGGGAGGCTAAAAAGAAGGTTAACAACTATGTGAGCTTAAAGCAGGTTATTAGCTTGTCATTTTATTACAGTTTTGAATGCCACCTATCTGTGGATAAATACATTTAAAGTGAAGAGAGGTCGATGCAAATAAGTAACTCTGGCTTTCATTAGATCGTTCCGTTTCTGGGATTCATCGTCTAGCGCACATCTGTCACATCGGTGGGCGTTGCTCCCACCTCATCCTTCACTTCCTCTCATTGTCTCTCATGCCGAGTCACTGTTTATCTCTTAGTGTTAGAGGGTAAACTCTGCTTTTAGTTTTTAAAATAGTTGAATCACTGTGCATCATTATACATTATAATATTATTGGATGCTCTCAGACCTTCTGACCTATAAGAGAAAAAAGCCAAGGGCAAATTGGAGCAGAACCAAACATTAATTTTGTATGTCTGTTGTCTTGGTAACAGAGAGGAAGAAGAAATCAAAGCAGAAAACAACAAATTCCATTGGGAGTGATGTAGTTCTTAAACATTGTATTTAAGGAGGAGTTTTAAAGGTATGAAAAAAAAAATTTTTTGGGTGAACAGCTAAAAATATTAGGTTACTGCATTTTGCCATCTTGCAGATTTTAAGGAAAACTTTTAATAGCAAACTACTTTCCTTTTCCCCCAACATTCATCTGTCTCTCTCCACCTCCTCCACCCGTGTCTCTGTGACTCTTTTCCTATTTCTCAAGCAATGAGAAGTGTCTCCAATTTTTCTTGACCCATTTTAAAGAGATAACCATTGAGTATGCAAGATAAAAGTTTTTTGTGCGTTTGCGGGAGCAGATGTGTTCAGTGTGTATGCGGCAGGGACCAATATTTCTATCAGTAGGAGCTGAATTATCTTGATTAATAATTCAGGTGATAAAATCCCCCAGCTTCCTTGCCTCCCCTTCTCTTTTTTAAATGCATTTTCCTTATGCATGTTTTTCTATGTTGTCTTTCACTGATATTTCACATAAGTGCTGCCATAAAACTGTAAATTGGATAGCTACAGATAAACAGTCATCTTTAAAAGACAGTTTGAGATGTCTCTTAGTAATATCTCCATCTGTATCCATTGTGAAACAGGGCATGAGTAGGAAGTCCAAATTAATATAATTTATACTGGAAGAAAAAATAAGCCAAAGCAAAATTTTGTATGTGTTGCCAAAGTGCTTAAAATGGTGCTCCAATCAAATCACTGTGATCCAGCAAATCTCCAATGGTGTTTGTGGTTACAAGGCAATGACAGCCTCTGCCTTCTCATGAATGTTTTAGAAGGACATGTCCAATAGACAGGATCAATGTGCCAGCAGAATTAAATTACATTAATGTCCCATAACCAGGGCTGATCTTAGCTTGGCCATTCAGAAGCCATTCAATCATGGACTTGCACATATAAAATTTCTCAATCTTAATACAAATTTTATACACTTTTAAAGGTGCTAGCTGAAAATGATCAAATATTGACACACCCATAGAGAAGCATTTATCACTCTATCAAAGATTGGACTTATCCAATTTATCGCCAAACAGAAGAGGATGGTGATCAAGAGGTGAAACACTGAAGAATTGTACTTTTCCCAGTTGCGATGCATTTAAACAAAGGGCTCCCATTATTTTCAGCCCATAAATACAATCAATGGAATGTGCTGTAATTCTTGAGCAAAATAAAAATCAGGTAAAGGCTATGGATACGTGATTAAATGTGCAGATGTAGAAGCCTGCATTGACTTTACTTTTGGCTTAAAAAATATGACCTATATCAAAGGACCTGCTAAACATTTTATTCTCTTATATGGCGTGCTCTGTAAAATAAAAGCAAATGAAAAAATGGACAGGTCAGTGTTGGTTGTGGCAGGTGAAATCTAGAAGAAAACTTATAATTGCTATTGTTATAAATCAATGCAAGCCTGTTCAATGAATCTACAATTTGGGATCATTTTACTAAGCCCTGGACAAAATACGGACCAGTTCAGACCCAGGTTGAATTAATAAAATGAGGTTGGGATATGAGTTTAGTTAACTCATGTAATCAGATCCATGATCTATAGATATGTGCATGAAATGAATCAGGTGTTTTCTCTCAATTCATCACACATGAAACTATGCTTTATAATTCACTAAAAAAAGTAAAGATGCCGAGACACACTCACTTGAAAACTTAACCAATGTTTGGGTTTAAGAAAAAAAATGTCACTCTAAAATATTGCCTAGTTGGAACAAAGTTGACTGTTGAAACAGTCAAAGTTTCACCCAAGAAACTGGCTGTTCCTTGGTTAATGCAGATCCTGGCCAGCAGCCCATCCTACTCAAACCCAGTGATAACGTTATAAATAACCAAACAGCTATTTGGGGGAATTCATCGTTTGAGGCTACTCTGAAAATATAATTACTTAATTATTCAGCACATTTTCTTGTTTAGATCTTACACAAATATTTTTAGACCTAACTGTAAGATGGACTTCTAAGGTACGTTTAGCTTAAAGTTCACCATCACTGCAATGTAACATTGTATTTGTCTATTTGTGGAAGTTAGAAAGAGCAGTGCTTTCCTCTTTTCCGTCTTTGTGAAGCTTCCATCCCTTCCCAAGTGTCACGTTGTCATGCCAACATCTTCCCTAAGCCAGGAGACAGGAAATGATTGAAACCCAACAGTACCTTCTCACAAATACACAGAGTTACAAACAACACACCTGTCACCTTTCTTCAATGGAAAAGCAGATACACACACACTCAGTCTATGTGTGTGTGAGCCCTTTTAAAGTAAAATGGCTTACTTTTAAATGTATAAACGCAACAAGATGCTTTATCAAAATTTATGTTATCATTTAAGGAAATGTAACTTTCTAAAATAAATTGACTTTGAAATGTGTGCTTAGCTTTTGAGGAAACAAGTTTTAAAGATAAACGATGTTCTTAGCAAGGGTCAGCTTCATGCTTTACTACACAAAAGAAGATGTGTTTGACTGCTTTGGTAGTTAATAGGATTTACTTTTCTACTTGTATTTGGCTGCTCTGCCACATGCAAAGAGCTCAAAGATTTTAAAAGCTTTTCAAGATTCAACTTTTGCTGACTTGCATCTTGAAAATATAATTATGATGTTGCTTTACAAATAGTTGTATTAAAAAAATCTACACCATATGTGTTTGACTGATGCTATTCAATTTGATGATCAATGACTGTAATTCTTAAACTTTCATAAAGAACTTCAAAGACAAGACAAGATTGATGTCAGATTGACTCATAACTGAGAGGCCAGTGGTGAAAATGTCAGATGAGCTATTGTTTATTACAAGGGTAGTACAAAAAGAGGAAATGAATAAGTACAGTCTTTCTTCTGTTGCAAAATCAATGTCGTGCCCTTTTAGACTTTATTAGATATCTGAAAGAAGTGGGAACATGATATTGAGGTATTCTTGGACATGGATGCAACGGACAAAGGAGGCAAATAAAGTAGAGCGCTGAACAGAATGTTTTAAATGTCCCGCATGCTCCAGTCACAACCTCAATTTTGCTGTTAGGATTTGGTGGGGGTTCTGGGATGCAACTAATAGTTCAGTGACTTTCCTGTGGCCAACATCTGATGGCCTCACAACGTGGCGATGCAGTGGAATCCAAAATACGGTTCTGAGGCCATTAGGCCTGACCAAAATTTGATTTTGGTCAAATGTAACCAAACAAAACATCCAGTTGATGCAAAAGAATATTTTTAGCAGGATATTTACATGCTAAAAGGAAAATGTTCGCTGTACCACAAAGTATGTGCTTTTGTTTTTATTTGAATGTCATATTAAGTAGGAGAACAAACATCCACTGATGGTTTTTAATATACTGAACATGAGTGAAAATAGGGTGCTTATATAAGACCCATATCTTATTTTTGTTGCTGATTATAGGCAAAATGCTTTTTAGATAATAAAATTAGAAGTCAATTGAGTCTGTTTTTAACACCCTTTTTATTTTGTTTTAGATAAAAAAGGGTCTTATGATTTTTCTTTTTCAACAAAAATCAATTTCACACAAGTTAAAAAATATTTTCAAAATATTTAAATTATTATAGCATTTCTTAAAAATTTGATATTTTGTGGCCCACAATTACAACAAACTTGGAGATTTTGGTGCATAGAGTAAAATGTCGAGACAGTTTGATTTACTTCCTGATTGCTACAATGACTGTTAGTAGCCTGATTCATTTTAAGATCATTTTGCTGACTGATTTTTTCATTGAGCTTTGCTTTTGTTTCTGCTCATCTTCTCCCACCCTCAGGCAGTTATTTATAATCTGAATCATCCCTGACAAACTTGAGCTTAGAGAAAAATACGTTTTGATAAATTTAATCTTTAATCCCCTAATGACTCTCGTTTATTTCCAGTTCCTTTCAGAATTCCCCCTTAAGTAGCTACATTTCATGTTTGTTCTATCTAATTAGTCATAGAAGAATATTAGTTTGATCACTAATAGGTTAAAGATTTATTCTTTGAGCAGCTAGTTCCAAAATAATCAGTTAATTTTAATTGAAGTGTCAATATTGTGATTCTAATAAAAAAAGCTTCTCATAATATATTCCTCTCATTTATTTATTGGCGCAATTAGGTCTCATTGGTCTCATTAATAGATTTTTGAAACTGATAAGAAAACTTGCATACGTCATGAAAGGCACTGATAGAATTTTAATACACAAAAATAATTGGGTTGCTTATCATTCACCTTGGTGAATGGTCCAATATTTATGAGGCATTAAATTTCCTACACACTGAGCTTCTTGTTCATCGTGTGTAAGCTTTATGAGATATTATTCATTTCTTAAACTATGTCAGCTATCCAATACATCAAATGGGGGGAAAAAAAGAAACCCTGCTCTACCTGCAGCAGCAGAGTTCATCAATTCAATGTAGCATTCATCATATGATCTAAAAGGAAAAACTGCCTTATTAGATTATAACCTTTTGGATATCTTAATGTACCTGTCCTTTTAGTTTTTCTGTGAAAGATGTGTGGCTGCAACTTGTAACGAAGTTCTCATTCATTTTGCACAAAATCAATCCCCAACCTCCATCTTTACTACTCCCAGGTTAACTCAGTGCTCTCACTTGAAGCCCTTCCATCTATAGTTTCAACATATTAGACTTTGTAGGTGTAGCAACGTCAGTGTACGACAAGTGTTGTGTTATGCACTTCCAAAAATTAGTTTTCAAAATCTAATTCAAGGGACTTCATGAGATTGATGTTTAGGTGTATAGATCACAGACGGAGATATCATCAGAAGAGATGGAGATATCATCAGAAATGCGCTGAATGAGAGGTTAAGAATTTGTTTTGACAAATGGAGAAAAGGTCATAACTCACACATTGTTTCACAAATGATCTGTACTCAGTGTAGAATAATGCAGTGAAGTTTTGATTTGTCAGTAAATAAGGGTTTTCATGCCCGTCTCAATCTAAAATAGCCTTTTTTCCCTAATGCACTTTTCTTTGTTCTCACAAATAGAAGGCTTCAGAAATCTCAAGCTGTGTTTTAAAATACTTTCTCTTCATTTTATTATAACCCAGTGAATCTTTGATGGGTCAAAGAATTTCAGATCAACTACAGCCATAAATTATTTAAAAACAAAGAAATAATCCTTAATTTTAGCATTAAATTAGAAGCTGTGGATAAAGAAGTATCTTTCACACCCCTAGTTGCAGTGTGTAGCTATGTAGTAAAAACGTTTACTTCATTTCCTTTCAAGGGCTTTGGACATCCCCTGATACGACACTGCCCTGGGTTGAGAGCCAGGTTGTTCATATCCAAATCCAAACTCCTCCTGTATAGTAGTGGATATTATCCCCAGTTTTAGAATTCCGTTGGTAACAATGATCATATTTGTTAAAAATATATATTAAAGCCCAGAAAAACATCAGTCAATCAATTTTACATTTGGTTAGGTTGTTTTTAACATTTTTTAACAGGAAATGCCAATGGTATATCAAAATTGCACCATTTACCGAATTGTTTGACACAACACTTGCCATAGAAACAAAGGCACAGACATTTCTCTAACTAATGAAAAAATATGTCAACTCATAAAAATAGGATGCAGTAAGTATTTATTATTCAATTCTTGATATCGCCATGTAGAAGTGTTACGTAGCGTCATAGTGATTGTTGAAGATGACAATTCTTTGCGTTTTAAGTTCACTTTTTACAAAGAACAAAAAAGTCAGTCTGGAACATGTAATGTAGAACCATCCTACAAATATAGAACATACGACTTATGTGAATGAAGTATTCCTAGATTTCTGTACTGTGAGGAAATAAATGTCACCTCACAGCAGCATGAATCTAACTCAGAATGCTCAAGGTGTTTTGGGCATTTTTCCAAGTCATGTATCTTACATACTGTGTGCTCTCCAGTCATATATTTACATAGCTGCAATATAAATGTAGCAATCAACCAATAATAACATAGCATCATCATGCTATACTATGCAGTCACTCAATGCTTGATGTAGCTGAGATGAATGCTCCTGGAACTATTTAACTGCTAAACAAGCTGAAAAAGGTTTTACAACGTTGCAAGACTCATTGACTGTGCATAAAATACCAAAATAGACTTCTGATCATACTTTGCTTATGCATTGGCAGACTGAACATTTTATACAATCAATTTTATATAACAGGTCCACATTATCAATTACATATATCCTTCAAAGTCTCAAAGCTTCACAAATTGATCTCTTTTTTTATGCTTTGAGTCATGTAACATGTTTTTATACTTGCCAACATATAAGAAACTTTGTGCCAGCAGCTTCAAAACTATTATAAGCAACAGTAATGTTGGAATTGTTTTGAATGAAAATGATGGGATTTTTTTCATTTGACACTAATGAACTCAAAACTTGTTTATAATGATGTGTTTCTTTGAAAGTATCGTAACTGTAACAATCAAATCAGATTTTTTCCTCTTCTTTCTCTTTCATACACACACAAGCACTCGTGTGGACACGCCAACACACAAACCCCCATACGCACACACACACACAAATCATGAATCAGCCAACGGTTAAAAGCAAAAATTATATTTATGACTGTATACACATCATTCCAAAACTCATTACTCTAAGACCGGTCTTGGCAGAATTAATATAGGGCCTTGCATTGTGTGTGTGGGTGTGTATTTGTGTGCGTCTTGCAGCAGTGTGGAGTTTGGACTGATGGAGGCCTGATTGATTTGATAAAAATGAAAGTCATTGATTCTGTCATGAATTTACAGCACCTCATTTACATAATTCAGAAAGCTGAGTTGCATCTTAGCACTGACATTAATGGAAACAGTAGACCCACAGTTGGCCCTGTGTGAGGGTGTGCACACACATGCACATTAATATTAACCCAGCTGTCCAAATGCACTCCATAAAATAAATGCTTACCAAGCAGTTAGAAGGTAAGATACAGATCGTTTTACGCTCATTTGAAAAAGCTCTGAGCATCAGGTAATGGATAAAACCATAGAAGTAATGACTATTCTATGAGCACTGCTTTTTAATCTTTGTGCATATGGAATTCCAAGCATCAAGAAGAAAAAACAGCATAAAGACAATGATGTTTTAAACATATAACGTATTATTCATCCAAAGCAAAATGAAGTTCAAATCCAAGTTCCAAATAAATTTGGAAAATTTTAACTTGCCTTGAAAGCTCTTAGCATCTCTTACAGTTGTCACTTAGTTTCTCTGTGTTTGCAAATCTAACACTTTAGAAATAATTAAAGAAACTGCATGAACACCACCATTGGAGAGGAACTGGATAACTTAGAAATATTATCTTTTTAAGTATATCAGAGTAAAGTGTCTTTTTCACCAAGCAATACTTGAGCATATGCAGAATACAATTTTTAAAAGATGTCATTACTTCAAAGTCAACCTCACTCTATGTGAAAACATAATCCATGAAAGAGTTCAAAGGTGAAAACCACTGCTGTCCAAAAACAACACAAAGGCCTGCCTAACTTTTGCCAAAAACATTCTGATGATTCAGAAAAGGTTTGAAAATATTCAGGGGTATCAAAAAAGTTGAGGTTTTATGATACCGCTGGAGCTATGTATGTCCATAGCTCCAGTGTATAACAAATGTAGCATTTCAAAACACAACCATCACATATGCGTTCGTTAGTTGGCACAGCGGGTTGTTTATTTCAGAGGGCAATTATTTCTAATTGCATCAGGGTTTCAATTCAATTCAATTTATTTATATGGAAACAATTTATATTACATCATCTCAAGGCATTTACAAAAAAGTCCTTACAATTCAATCAAATGCCTCCTAATTGATTTTACTTAATAACCAGTGCATTAGGTTCAGTTAATTATTCAAAGTAGCTTACAAAGTTTTGTATCAAATGGAACCTAGCAGGTTTAATCAAGTCATTGACTTACATGCTTTAAGAGGAGAATGTAGCAACAGTGAACAACAGCTCGGATTGGGGTTTTTTCTCTTAAATAAAATTATTATTTGAGATATGAATTTTATATGTATTTTGATTAACTTTGTCTGGTGCTAGAAGTAGTTTATTTCAGAAAAAATAAATGTGACAGGAAAATGTTAAGTAACTACATCTTCATGGCAAGGTGCCCCTAAATTCTTCAACTTTCTATCTGCACAAGTATAGCTACTGGCATCAATGAATATGTTTTTGATCTTTGTTGTTGCTGTTGCTTTCTGAATAATTGTTCTATTTGGTCAAGTCAGGCAAAACAGGATTTTTTATACCATAAGATATGGGTTGAGGGAGAGCATTTGGCAACAAGAAGCTCTTCTGCTTGCCTGCTTGGTGGTGATAATGTAAAAACCCTGGAAAAATCACGTCCTACTCTGCCAAGACAGGCGCTCTGTCATTGGCATGGGAGCATTTTTGCTTAACAAGCAGGTCCTGCTGTATATTTACAGCTGGTTCACTATTACGACATCCAGAGAGCCATTAGTGATAAACATCTGCTACTCAATGCACATTATTACCAAGTAAAAAAAAAGGACAAACTCATACATGTGAAGGCCAAATCCTAACACGTCAAATAAACATCTTCAAGTTGATTAGAATAACAAAGGAATAAACAACATTTCAAGGAAATACTTCTTTTTGGGACAAAAACAACAACAAAAAAAATCATCAAGATGTCACGATCCAGACCCAAAAAACTAAAAAGAATGAACATGGAGCTTTGGTTTACCACATTTCCACTTTATCTCATATACTTTCAGTAAATTTGATTACATTTTATTTTCCTATGAAAATGAAGTTCAATTAACAAAATATTTAAAATGTCAGTAGTATTTAAATTACCAAGTTACTGCTACTTATTTCTTTGTGTCATCTTCATTCAAGCTGAAAAAATATATATTCTGATATCTTCTCTATGTAACTAAACTAATAAGATTTGTTATATAGCTCACATTGTTTGGTTTCACAGTAAAAGGGAAAATCTATAATGTAATAATTGGGTTTCTTTTTTGTATTAATTGAATCAATTACATTTCCATGGTTTTAATCATATCCGTTATATTTTAGAATCAAATGCATATAAAGATCTAAGTAGAGAGCACACTGTGTGCCTTCTTCATGGTTATTCTTGTTCATCTGAGAAAAGTCACAAATACAGCTACAGAAATGCAACTACCAAATGAGTTCAGATTCCATAGACTTGAATGATAAGCTAGATAAACATCTCTGTGTCATGCTTGCCCTTCATTTCTAATGGTATACATTTGCAGAAAAGGATCGCTCTTCACAGCTTTTGCTGACAGGAAGACTTGTCTTAGAGACTTGTGCATGTACAGAAATGTCTCCAATCCATATTCAAGATATATTTTTAGATACTTGAATGAAGCATGTTGATATTGTCAGCTCTCAACAGAAAGCTGAGGTGAATCAGTTGAAACTTAAGACTCTTTTTCACCTTCAGGACTGGCAGGAGAAAGAATGGTCATTTTGTTAGTTACTTTATGCTCTGATACAGTCTGGTTTCAAAGATAATGACACCTGAATAGTTAGTAGTTATTCATGCTTACATTATATTTTCTGTAGGTAAACTATATTTTTTCCAGTAAAAAACAGAGTTTGCACTCATAATTGTTATATACTCTGTGGAACTTTTTGAAATTTGTTTGACTTTGGATTATGTATCTACATTTCAAAATAAAATTTTTTTGTCAGTCCGCAAAAAAAGAGGCCCAACATGGTAAAAATTAATGCTCGGGATATTAAACTGAAGAGCATATTAATACAGTGCATTTGGAAAGTATCACAGTGCTTCACTTTTTTCACATTTTATGTTACAGCATTATTCCAAATTGTACATTCTTTGGAGTCGTAGCTGGAGGAAACCAGGTACAACTCATCACTGTAGAGATAACAATCTCTACAGTTAATCATGACGGTGGCAGCATCATGCAGTGAGGATGTTTTGCAGCACCGGGAACTGACAGACTAGTCAGGATAGAGGGAAAGATGAATGCAGCAACATCCTGGATGAAAACATATTCTTGACCTCAAATTGGGGCAACGGTTCAAATGTCAGCAGGACAACGACCAAAGCACATGAGCAAGATCTCAAAAGGTGGCTTCAGAAATCACTCTGTAAATGTGTGGCCAAGCCAGAGTCCAAAGTTGAGTCTTACTGAACATCTCAGGAGAGATCCGAAAATGGCTGCACCGGCATCTTTCATCCAACCTAATAGAGCTTGAGAAGAACTTCATAGAAGAATTGAATTTTGAGGAAAGAGATGAATTAATTGCAATTTGGAAAAAGGTTTGAGGCAATTTGAGGAAAGAGATTAATTAATTGCAATTTGGAAAAAGGTTATCCCATAACAAAATGTGGAAAAAGCGATGCATTCCGGATGCACCGTTTATCCAAGTCTTTAGGATTAGACAAAGAAGGTCCATCAGCCATTCAGTTCAGAGTAGATCAGTTGCTTCTCCACATGAATTTATGAATTTCATATTTTAATAACATGTGAGTTGCTGTTGCATTGAATATTTCAAAGCCTTTTGGAAACATGTGTCTGACTTTCGCAAAAAAAAGAGAGATGTAGTTCACTGACTCAGTTACAACTCAGTCATCCATAGGCGGCAGAAGGGGAGAGAGAGAAAGAAGTAAAGGGTTAGAATAAGTGACACATGAATGAATAATGCTGTGAAGCAGTGTGTGTAGCTTTAATTGGATTTGAATGGGCTGTCTCTATGTGGACAAATACTGCCAGGAACACAGAATGCTGCACATTCAGACGTAAACCAGCACATACGCAAGAGACTGCAAGCTCTGTGAATCAATAATCTAAGTACTATTTCAAAACATTTTACATAAACTATACATTCCCAGCAGTCCTGACCTGTTGAAATGCATTTTAAATATAAGATACATTCATAATAACAGTGAAGAGAAAAAATAGTAGCTTTTTGAATGACAGCAAAGTGTTAGATATGAATGAATCTCAGTCTCTGTGAAATGGATGCAGATTAGATTGCAAGTAAGTGGCAAAAACAGATATGGAGTGGACCTAAACAAAACAAAAAAAATCAAGGAAGATATCTAAACAAGCACAGGACAAAACACTAAACCAAGACAAAAATGTCTGATTAACACCTACAACACTAAAAGTAAGAGAATTTGAGATAAGCAAATATTAAACCATATACCTCTCTCAAATACATTAAAGCGGTCAACTTTGTTTTGTTGATGTGATTCCCACCAAAGTACTAGACAAGGCAAGCTTTTCTACACACA
This sequence comes from Phalloptychus januarius, assembly GCA_902982915.1. NCBI lineage: Eukaryota > Metazoa > Chordata > Actinopteri > Cyprinodontiformes > Poeciliidae > Phalloptychus > Phalloptychus januarius. The sequence goes on from CADWAE010000297.1 coordinate 888,953, forward strand.
TTCTTTTGGCACTGGTTGGGTGACTGTGAACAAGTACAATGGGTAAAAACATTCCATGAAACCAGAGCCAAGAAATGGGGGAGGAAGCTTTTTTAAAATAGCTGTATAAATAAAAAAAGGAACAAATACTAATCCCCTTCTCCTGGAAGACAAGATATGACAGTTTGTTTAGTTTTTTTTCTCTATCTTGTTGTTAAAGTTGGAGCCCATATCTTATTCTAACAAATCCATTTGTTTTAGGTAGGTAGCACCAGTTAACCATAAATGTCATCTTACGGCAATTTATAAGACAAACATCCAGTTCATATATAAATATATAAAATCCAATTCATTCCAGATTCAGTTTATATCGATCTGTAATTACATTCATTCATATTTGGATTCACTTACGATAGAATTATAATGCAATCAAATTCAGTTGATCATTTAATGCAAATTGTAAACATGTCATCTAACCCAGCCGGCTGGTCACCGATGTTGCCGTGATGTTTCTTTCTGAGTAAGTATGCACTGACAGTAGACAGGAATGACTACAGACGAAACACACTACAGGAGCAAGTGAGACATAAGAAAGCCTCTGGCTAATGGATTTACAGGACACAAAGGAGAGAGAAAGATACAAACAGAAGAACTTGTCTAAGTGTATGTTTTTGTAAAAAAGAAAAAAAAAGAGAAAGAAAGACAGAAAAACAAAGAGAAAGCTTTGTCAGCAACAGTCTATGACCCGTGATCCTAACTATGTGTTAGTGTTGTGTCTTTTAATCATTTCTGGATTACTTGTGGTACAGTCATAAGCAGTTCATTTTCTGTTGATTTTATTGTTAGAGTTTTAGTAGTTTATTTTTCTTGAGTTCAGTTTAGAGATGCAAGTTAGTGATTAACAAGTTAATCAAGTAAATCATCTGGATTTAATTTTAGTCTAATAACCCATTAATAATAATCCTAAATCAATTAATTTTTGCCTCCCTAGTTAGGTTTCTTATTTCTTGTGTCCTTTCCACCACAGATTGGTCTAATTATGACATTGTTATTACCATTATTTAGTTTCCATTATCAAGATCCCTGCTCTTTATTCTCCCTCAGCTGCTCTGCATTGCCCTGATTGGATCCACCTGGTTTTCATTGTTTGCGCTTGAGTTTTTCCCTTCTGCCAGCCTAGTTCCATGTTGTGATCTTCTTGTGTCATACATGTGAAGGCCAATACTCTACAAGAAGAGAGAAATTATTTATTTTATCAGAGGCTTCTCTCGGGTCAGGACATTTCATACTTTAGATTAGAAGAACTCAAGTGCACAGCTCCTAGTAAGCCATCTCTACCACTCCAGTATATCATGCTCGTATTTCTCTGACATCACACAAAAAAGAGGTTCTTCCCAGAATACGCTTCATGAACAAGTTGCAGGAACAAAACAAAATAAGGTTACTTTGTTTTTGCACATCTGGTTAGAGAACAAGTTTTTATGTTTGTGTAGAGTATGCTGGCTTTTCTGCAATCACAGAAATACAGGAGAACCTTCTTTTGGAAACAAGAAACACTGTGTGTTGATCTAATTGGGTGGGAAAGGTTCAATAGGACTTAATCCTCTTAAAAAGGATATGATGTTTTAATGATAAAGTTGACAACATGCATGCAACATGTTTTTAAACAGCTGACTGCATGCTACTACATGAACAGAAAGCCTGACTATTTAACCAGCTAAATATTCGTTGAATGTCTTAGAGATAGAAGAACAGAGACAAAAAGGTGAAATATTCTTTATGATGAACATGTTTACTTCAAATGCCAATCTGCCCTGTTGTACTCCACCTGTCGTTCATTGACTGCAAGAGGTAGACAAAACCTCTCAAAACCCTGAATGGATAACTGAGTATGGACAATGGATGTTTACTTCAAATGTACAGCAACTACTGGAATTAGACATTGTCTATCAATAAACCTTCCAGACACGCTACAGAGCTTTACTTATTTGTTCATGCGTGGCGCTTCTATTCATAATCAGACCCCAATGAACACATTAGTGGGCAACACAAGATTCATTTTTCCTAAGGGTATTTTGGCAGGTAGAGGACCTGGAAATCAAACCCAAGACTTTCCAACTGTTAGACAAACACTCTGCCAAACACCATGCCACAGGCAATCCTGGGAACCATTGCAGTATAAGACATATGGGCTACGTTGAAAGCAAGAAAAACAAACTACAAAATACAAAATACAATTTATATGCTCTGGGCTCCCAAAGCAAGTCATTGCTCAGGACTGAATCTCATACACAACAACAACGATTAAAAACACTGAAGTCTAAGATGGCAGGGAGAGTGTGTCTGAGGCACATTCTGCTAACTGGAAACAAGACATGGCTTCTCCACTGGTATTGAGTTTTAGAAAATTATGCATTTATTAGATCTAACGTTTTCAAATATATTTTCTAAAAGGATTTAGAAATTGCTTTGAAATGTGTGCTGAGGTGACTGGAGTTTTCTCTAGATGTCTGTAGCAAGGAGAGGGCCTACCACAGGGTTGTCTGTGGAAAGCTGGCTGAAAAATGGCTTCAACAGGTTAGAAAAAAAAACAGAAAGAGCCAAGATGGAAATTAAAAGACTGCCACATATTTTGCTAAGAAATACCCATTCTATGTTTTTTGGAATGATAAAGGTTCCACCAATAACAATAACTTACAGTTTGAACAAGATGATCGAATCTAATCGAGGTTCAACAAACTCTGAATTGACTCTTTAAAGGTTTTCTGTGGGTTATAAAACAAATTAAAGTCTTGAATATTAAAAAACATTCCTTTCATATTTAAAACTTTTCAGGCCTTGAAAAAGTTTAAATTATATACAGATTGGGTCCTAATTATATTTTCTTTCATCCATTTTTTTCTTGAAAAATGCATTTTATTTTTTGAAAACTATGCATTAGTTCTGTTTGTTTAGTTCTGTCTGAGGAATTCGTGTGTGTTTTTATATTGTGAAACAATTACATTACAAGGCCTGAACATTGATCATTTCCTGTAAAAGGTAAATAATCCTATTTCTGGCCTTTTGAAGCATGTCTAGTGTACTTTGTATTATTTAACATGACAAAGTTCTTAATAATATAGGTAATTGAGTTAACTCAATTATATTTACTGTAATTCCAATATGTCAATTTAAATAAAAAGAAGGGTCATTAAATTTTATTTAAGCCATTTAAGGTACTGAAGCTTTCAGAAACCCACCCAGGAAGCTCTTAAGTAGATGGTGGCTTTAGTGATGTTATGGGTTAACTGTGTGAGCTAGTTGCGATGTACAACATTGGCATCTTGCACGGCTGATCATTAAATGATATTAAAATCAATTCCACTGAAGTTCCTGTAAGCACAATTAAAATAATCTGTAGCTGTGTCTTTTTTGCAAGACCCATAGCCTGTTGAGCAATCTTATTTTTTTTTTTCAAAATACTTTACTTAAAAATTTGATTGGATTATGCTTACTTGTAAATAAATAAAAATGAACTTGACATCTCTGTTAGAAATAATGTTTGTAGCTATTGGGGACTTTAGTCTCTCCTATAGAGCTGGCCTGCAACAGCTACTCTGAGTTTGTGCTAGGTATTTTGTCAAAAAAATTGATGCATATAAAGGTTTTTTTAAACATATGAATAACTGTTTTGTGAGAGATGCATCTGTCTACTTCTCGATTGTTTATTTTATTTAAAATAAAAATAAACAAAAATGATAAGGACTACTGTTTGTCTGAATATAAAGATGTTAAAAAGATTCTGCCAGTTAACACTGCCTGAACTTCAACTCTAAATATGATGCAGCTAAGGTGACTCATAGAACTTAATTGCATGAAATGGGCAACTAAGGTCACTTAAGAGTTGTGTAAGCATACTAGATATCATGACATAATTAAAACGTTGAAAATTGTACACACTGTCATTCCTCATTTGAAAGATATTTCACTCTGGCATCATGAGACAGAGTTACTTTGAAAGTGAGAAAGCAGCAGAAGGAGAAATGAAGGATTCAAAGTTAATAAAAGATAGAATGGAAAATAGAACCAAGGTTAAGTAAGATGAAGGTTGGAGGGAGTCTGATGTATGGGACATGTGTACAGAAAAGTTTAATTTTATGAAAGTGACGGATCACTGCAGAGCAGAGAGCTGCAGAAATAGGAAGGCACTGTCTGCCTGGATAAAGTTATTTTATTTGTGTAAAATATTCACATTGCTGTTAAGAATCATGACAAAAAGCTGAAAGTGAGAGATCGAAATTTACAGATATTTTAAATGCATTCACGCCATGTCCGATTCACAGGAGGTGACAGTGAGAGCAAAAGCAAAGATACAAATCCATACATTCAGTTCTTCGTTTTCTAGGATCCTGTTTTTTTGATTAGATTAGTACTGATAAGTTCAGGCTGCATTTCAAATTCTAACATCTGCATATTTGGGAAAGTAAAACTAAATCCATGAAATGAATGTAGGATTCCTCCCAGGTGCATGAAAGCCCACAAGCTTTTCTTAAACTTCTACAGTTAAGGATGCTCTCGAAGATAAAGTCATGGATTCGCAAAACACACAAAGCATCTGTGTTGAAACCCCAAAGTGTATCCTAAGGTGTACCAGTACAGCACAGACCTCTGTTCCTCCCTCTCTGCCCCAACAGAAGTGAACCAATGTGTGGTCTGGCTCAATAGTTCAGTAGCTCACAGCTATGTCTGAAGTTTAACCTTGGTTTGTTTAATGAGCTCGCATGTTTGTGCCGGCCTACCTCCCACAATACATACATCTGTTGAAGAGAAAATTCGAACTTGCCCTGAGGTTTGAATTTGTTTGTCTGCTTATGCGTCAACCCGGAGCACACAACCATTCTGCCCAGTGTTTTCCTGAATAACCTATGATCAGCTCAAAACTCTCCTGACCCTGAAGACAAGTAACCAGCTGAAGTTGGATCATTTTTACCCAAGTGTCTTCAGATCACTTTATTATTATTATTGTAATTATTATTATTATTGTTGCTATATCTCAAACACTTCTAAGCTTCATTCCTTATGCAATGTTTAAATCAACATGCCCAAAAAATTAGTGGATATAGAGTTTGTAGATGTAAATATATAATTCTGTCTGATTGTTTTGATCTGTAGCATGATTAACAGGAAATATAAATAATTGTTCTGGATATGATATGCAATGGGTTTAATGGGATTGCTCAACATCCAATTAGTACAAAGATAAGTGCTACACTTAACATCTCTATATGGAGCGAACCTTGAAATACTGAATGAAAATCTGAATGTATTGAGTGAAAATCTGAATTTATGAAATGAATTCTAAATATATTGCACGGAAATTTGAATATATGGAATGATGGTTGAACGAGGTGGGCATGGCATCAATAATGTATGGGTAATGTAGTGGATTATTATAACTGTGAGCCTGTGTAAAATAAATTTTGCTGGTGTTTCAGATGTTAAGACGCCTGTTTCGACATGGGTATTCAGCAACTGTGGTCAACTCTCTGCTGATGTTCGCAGCAACATTCAATAATGAAAAACATTGAGGTACTGATTCTGATGGATATAAGTCCAGATATTTCATTTTATCTTATAGAAATTCACTGCTACCATTTCTGCTAAATCCCGGTCTGCTAAATCATTCAGCTCCAAAACTTTACTCGTCCATTCCTGACGCTGCTCATGATGAAGCTCATAATTATGACTCTGCACAGAGCAGCTCTCTGACAGCAGACTACATGTCCACGCATGCTCTCCTTGTGCATACGTGGGTCCTCTCAGGGTACTCTGACTCTAGCTGTAGATGCTGATAGCTATAGGAAGAAAGGATCTCATAGCAGTCTGTACAGCGACTCTGAAGAAGCATCAGACTGAAGAAACTGTTGTTGCATAACAATCTCATGAACATGATGCTTGGGATTGTCCGTAATTGTATTGCTTTTGTGAAGAATCCTGTACAATAATCTCTTCATATCATATTCAGAGTAGTCCCTATAATAGAATCAACCTTCTTTATCGGGTTGTTTTGCCTTTTCCAGTCCCTAGTTCTGATGCTGCTACCCCAACAGATGATTGGAGAAGCGATTGCACCATCTACCACAGACTTATAGAAGATATGCAGCATGTTGCAGTAAACCTTGAATAACCTAAGCTTCTCCAAGAAGCATAGTCTGCTCTGTCCCTTCTTGCTGATGGCTTCACTGCAACTCCAGCCTTGTCTGTTGTCCAGGTTAACCCTGGGGTATTTATCTTCCTCCACCACTTATCTAACTCCTCCCATCATGGAAATACTGTTTGACCTAATCTTGTTTCTCTTGAAATCTCAAAATATCTCCTTTCTTTTGTTCACATTCAAAATAAGATGATTGCTGTCCACCATAACACAAAGCTGTCTATCATGTCTCTGTACTCAGCTTCTTGACATGTTTTTTTGGTAATCTACTGAATGATGGGTCAAGAAGCATTTCAAAACATCTCATGCAGACAATGGTATAAACAGATTCACAGTTAAAATGTTGGCCATTCAAGCTGATGGGACTATTTGACAATCTGGCAAAAAATGTATAAATGTACAGAAAGACACAGAAATTGAGACAAAGGGCAAAGAGACACCAGCATGCATATGCACTGGCATACAGATGGACAGGCAGTTTGAGCAGATTGACAGAATGACAGATGGAGCTTTTATTAGGAAATGCAAGCTTTAACAGACTAGTCGACTGGCAGAGAGACCCACCAACAGGCAGAAATTCTACTGGGATTCTCTAAATGGGCAGCAGAAATGAACAGCTTTGACATTCTGATACAGAAATGGGGCTTAGATGCCTGGGGCCAGGTGAGAAGAGGACATTGTATCTCTGAAGACCATTGATGCAGAGAAGGACTCAACTTTAAAGTGTGTATGCAGATGTGTGCATTTGCCCAGACACCTGTGTGTTTATGGGTGTGTGTGTGCCTGTGTTTACGTATCTGAGCATGTCTAACACTACTCTGGCCATTACTGGAGTACTGGATGAAAATAGAGAACATGCTGCCAAAACAAGGTGCTAAAAGTCTAAAAGTACAAATGCCAAAGGATTTGTACAGTCATGCATCGACAGCATGAACATAACATGTGCACAAATGCGTGCGTATGCACACAGACGGAGAGAAACACGTGGGACACAAGGACACAAAAAGGGCGTCTGTTCCACTTTTTATGGTTTTATAGCAGAATTTTCTCAGTACAGGTGGTGAATTATGACAAGAGAAACAACTAACCTTATTGTGATACGCTAAAAATGCCACCCTGGCCTCTCAGAAATCTTTTACAAGTGACAAATTGTACTCATTTTGTTGATGAAAGACACACAGGAGTGCACTATGAAATAAAAAGGTAAGCAATAAGAGGGGCTTGTGGAAGCACAATGTATTTTTTGAAGTTTTTGATTTGAAGAGCATAGTTTTGAGGTCTGCTGCTATTAAGTAAAAACATAAACATCCATTTGAAGGCTTAATAGGGAGCAGAGGATGTACTTCTTTGTGTGTGTAGGTGCGTGCGTGTGTGTGTGTATACAACGTCCCCCACAGGCCCTTAAGTGGTGTGTATTTATAGAGCATGTGTCTCTCTCAAGCCCAAAGGCTGGTTATATGAGCCCCTTCTAATGGCTTGGAGCATAAGAAACATCTACAGTCATGTTCTCTCAAAACAGACACACAGTCATGTACACACTCCTGAGTGCACAACGATGAGTACCGGATCAAGCAGTTAGAAACGTGGTTGTCCTGTCTGGTTTTGTATGAACTCAGGCCTCATTGAGTACAAGTCTGACCCTTTATGTGAGTAAAAAGCATGGAGGCAAGAAAGGATAAATCCATGCCTTAAAGTAGGACAATAAATGTAATCTACAATTTAGTTGATTATTTTTTACCTTTGCTATAAGTGGCAACACTTAAGTTGTTTCAGATAGAAGGGAAGACTGAAAACTGTAGGATTTTCTGGGTATGACATCTTACAATCACTGACTTTCATGTGTTTTATCGGGATCCATTTCCTCCTACCCAGCATCAAGTCCTGTACAGTCCAACATGTTTTCTTTGAGGGTTATTCTTTACTTTACTAATTTTTCAACTCTTATAAGCTTATCTATCTGCTGACAAAAAGCCTTCCACAGCACCATGCTACTGCCACCATATCTCAAACACAGGACAGAATGCTTCTCAACAACTTGGTGGTTATATGCACATCAAAATAGAAAAAAACCCAAAACATTATCCTGGACTTCTTTGTCAGCATCGAAGCAGAGTGATGATCTTTTGTCATGAGGGTCCACAAAGTTGCACAAACACTTTGTAGAATTTCTGCCTGTTGGGTGACCAAATGTGCATGTTGAAACCACTATGAACTACATTTCTTCTAGAATGATGTTTGCTTTAAGGTACAGATAAATTCAGCACACCCACTCGCTGCTCTAGGCGGCTCCCCCTTGATGCGCAGCAGGCTGCTCTGGTGACTCCGGGCAGACACTCTGGCTTTGTGGGATGGACCGATATGCGACGACAATAACAGGGATAGACTGTCAGATTCTCAGACTGCAGCTTGAACTATGTTTCCAGATGTCAGACGGTATTTTTATGCAAGTGTAAAGCTGCTAGATTAGAAGCTTCAACATGCAAAACGCCCAACTTTGAACATGCCGCACATTATTCCGGTAGCTTTTGCCAGGGTTTGCAATGCTTCTTTGAGAAATTAGTTACACATTGTTTATACAATTTAAACTATCTGACATTCTCCACCCAGTTTCTAATCCTTCATCTTAGATTTTTTTTTCCTCGTTACTGTGGCTAATTGACCTGAAACATGAAAAGTCATAACAAAGCACCCAAACAAGTGTAAAAATCAACTAGCAGGTGCAACCTCTATTATAAGGTTTTCTCTTCATGGCTTGCGTAAAATTTTCAATTAAATAGGTTACAGATTTCTTTGAACAATGGCTTTCTTTTCACTTTTTTAAAGGTTAGATTTGTGTAGTGGACAAATAATAATTGTAAAGTCATTAGACTTTTACATATCGTACCTGATATGTTGGTCTTTGCAACTTCTCAAGAAATTAGGATATTGCTTAACCAAACTATAATCTTCTTCACAACTTTATTCCAGTCTGGTTTATTCCTTAGTTTTTATGACACCGTCTGTTCCCTATTTTTCTCAAACAATTTTCTGAATGTTTCACAGAACAGCTGCATTTATATTGAGAATATATTATACACAGTCATTAATTTGGTGACATCAGAAAGTAATTAGTTGCACTATTTAATGGCACCAGACAACTTTCTTTTCCAACTTTTTGATACTCTTAAAACAAATGTTCACAATTACTTTGACTTTGCATGTCAAAAAGTCCTCACATGTGAAGTTTCAGATGGCAACATGACAGAATGTAAAAAGTTTCGAAGGGGATGAATAAAATCTTTTGAGTTCAGACCAAAAAAACAGTACAAGCATTTTGCCGCTCCTTTTTGCCATCTCTGTAATCCATAGCCTGTACAAAACGGGTCTTGTTGGTTTGTCTTGTCCTTTAGTTGAACTAGGGTTATTTACGTTAAATTAAAAAAGAAAGGGGCCATATGGCTTTGTTTGTGTCTGTAAGGACGCCACCCAGTGCATGTGCATTTGAGCTTTCAATCCTGGCCAGGCAGCACTGAAACAGCAGCAATTTAACTGATGCTTTCACCATATGGTTTGACTGATAGCATTAGAGAACCTGCGCTGAACCTGAAAAAGAGGCAAGCGAGAGAAAGACGGGGGTAGTTTGGACTTGAGCTAGAGGGCAGGATTTGCAGTGCAGCCCCATTATGGTGTGCTGGTATGCAAATCACTACACACACAAAGAGACAATGTGTGTGTGTGCAGGTCTGAATGTCAACAAACCTAGTTTAAAAGCTACATAATGTCCACAGAATTGTACATGCACATGCCTGCACATTAACAACCATGATTATCAGGGTGAATAGAGAAAGACTTGCAGGCTTGTGGGAAAGGTGTGTGGACATGCATGTGTGTGTGCGCACATATTTACACAGGTATAAGTGCAGCCTTATCCGGTATCCTTGTTTCAGCAATCTAGGTGATTTATGCCTTGAATACTGCAGTGTTTTGGGTGGGATCTCAGGGAATTCACTGCCATATGTCCCAATTCTCTTCCCTCCCTCTCTCTCTACACACACACACACACTTTAAACACACTATCTATACTTTTTTACATATGTCTCTGGAACTCTACCCACCCACACACCATAACTAAATGGGCAAGGTCAAAAGAAGACTATGTGTTGGCTTTAAAGTGTAAAGTAGCTTGAACAAAGGGCATAAGGCAGGCATTCTGAATTTTCAGCTCTAATTAGGTCATCTTTGGCCTCTGATTCGGGTCAACAGACAAGTTGGAGGAAAAAGGTGAAAAAGAACAATATGATTTATTGGCATTAAACTGACTGATAAACGCAGATAATAAAATTGTGGTTTAGAGTACGGTTAGTTTTTTTGGAAATGATTTTATTATTATTATTATTGCTGCTGATATGAGTCACTCATTGGTGCCGATCACTGATACAGATCACACGAAATGGCTGTTATTTTTTTTATTTATCTATAAATCATAAAAAAAGAAGCACTTTGAATTCCTGTATGTCAAAATGGTGTTCGGCAATGATAGGCCTTCATGGGTGATCGGAATCAGCAGCAAAAAACCTGATCAATCGATCGATAAAAAAAACGTGCAGTTAAGACTCGTCACAATATCCTGGTCCTTCTTGGAGGGCATAACTCATAATCTTTATAACCTGTAAAGACTAAACCTGGATTTTGAATACATGTAATGTAGCTATTTGATACCAAGCAAAGACAGAAGCACAATCTTCAGCCAGTAGAGGCACCTCATGATTTACCAGTGGCCATCTGGTGAAGAAATTTGCTTGTATTCAAAGCACTATATGCTAGGATTGTAACAGAGAGCTCCTCTGTGTGATGTGAATTCTCCACGTCTTTTCCATATTGCTCTGGAGAATGCTGTGAATTGTAATCCATGTCCCTTTGGTTCCATAATTTCAGCAGCATAATCTGAAAGTACACACGGCCCGTGATCTCATCAGATTGATTTATCTGATACAAAAGAACAAAATAATCCATGATAGAAGGTTCATAATTGCATCATTGTTTCCGCAAACCTCTTTTGTACAAATGTTACTGACGGTACAGGAAATATTCAGTCTGTGACAGTCTTGGCGTTTATCCTCAAAAACCATAAATGAATGATAGGTGTAAAGTATATTACCTTACAAAACATTTTAGATTTTTGAGAATTTGTTCTTACATTTTTGACAGTTATCTTGCATGGATGACAGGTACAACACTGAAACAAAAGGTTCTATACAGCTGCAGCATTATTTAAGCATGAAAAAGAAAATAAATGTTGTAGAACCAGACTTTTCATTACACGCCCTGAAGTTTGCCAAAAAAACTTAAAAAAGTAAGGTTTTGTGGTCAGAGATGATTAAAAACACCCCAACCCCATTTTGTTCCCCATAAAGAAGAAAACCCCATTCAAAAGTCCTGAGAAAAGAGACAAAAATCTGATCAACCTTTTTTGAAAGCCCAATGTTTCGCCAATTGAGGGGCTGGGGGCCTTCTGTTTGTTTTTTTCCGTTTCTTCTTTCAACCCCCGAATTAAAAAAAAAGAAATGAACATTCCGAGTGAAGGTGCGGCTGCAGCATAAAAAAGGCCGGTTTTTCTGAAGGGGGACGAGGAAAAACCAGAACCAAAGAAAGGGGCAAAAAAAGTGTGGAAGAGAGGAAACTTCACTATTCCATCACTTATTATGCAAAACTTCTTGTATTTTTGCTTTCCTTTCCTTTCTTTTTTCCCCTTTTTTTCCCTCTGAAGTCAAAACCAAAAAGGTTTTCCCAAAATTTTTAAAATTTTTTTTACCGCCACATCCGCCGCCCGGTTTTAAAAACCCAACCCATTTTTGCAGAGCGTGGCAATTTTGCACCAAGCCGGGACACCCTACCGAATATTATTGATTATTAAATCTGAGTTTGGGCACTTGAAGTGAACCACATTTACCCCAACTACCTTATACTAAAAAAAAATGTTTTTTTATAGATCTTTGGTGGATGAATTTTGCTTTGTTATGACACAAGAAAACCCCAACACCGATAACACTTCCCTTACTAAAAAAAAATAACAAAATTCATAATTAACCAGCCAATAGTAGTCATTTCCACCAAGAAATACTAAGGACAAAAGATTTTGGGTGCCGATGCTATTTCCCTGGAGGAGACGCATGTATTACAAAGGAAAATGAAAAGAGGGGGTTTTTAAAAATGCGTTTTTTCCCAAGCCCCGTCCCTTCTTGCCCACTAAATATTCGGTTAATTACATTGATTTTGATCCCAGCAAAGCACTTTGGTTTTGGTTTTTAGTCAAAATTTTCAACATATGAAAAACATTTTTATGAATAATACAATTTTCTAATTAAAAAATAATTTTCAAAAGAAGGGCCGGGAAAGTCAAAAACCAATTTATTAATAATAACAGAGCAATTTCTTGCAGATGTAAAAACCATACTTCATTTTTAAGGATGGGAAGACGACCCGATTTTAAAGAGATTTTAGGTTTCTTAAAAAGGAAATGTCTCCACTTCTGATTTTTGAGAAACATGTTCAAAATTCACACAAATGAAATCTCTTTCAAGATTAAACTGCATTGCTGCATTATTTATCTTAACATCACCTTAAAAGTACTACAGTGAATATTGGTCAGGTTAGTGCTGTCAACTTTCATTTGTGGAGAAACACATTCATTACCAAAGTCATGGTACGTGTATTTATGCAGAACTGTTTAGTCCATACTGCCTTGCTAAAATATTACCACCCAAATGTGATAAACCATCCCCAGGTTGCGCACGCAGTTTATCAGTGAAAAAGTTGATTGGGGGCTGAGTTTCACTTTAAAGTTTCTTTTTCACATGAAAACAAAATATACATTTTGTTTAGAGTAGCAGGTGCTTCCTGTAACACCGATTTTAGACACATTTTATGTGAGGGTGTCGTAAAACATATTTACACATCATATTGAAACGTTAAACGTTAAAGTTGCTCCCACTTCCCCAGTCGTAATTCTGACTTCTGAGGTCATTACATTTGGTTTTTCCTGTAGTATTTCCCAGTAGCATCTACAAATGGAGCGCACCATTTGCTTTAAACAACATGAAAGACCTACAAAGACATTCACATCTATCTAGGCAGACAGGCATGGAGAGCAAGAACATCATTAAACAGAGGGCCAGCCTAGAGGACCATCATAATTTTGGAACATGTAGAGATCCACAACTCAGGTAAGAGATTCTGTTAAAATGACAACTACTGGTTGTGCAGGTCCACAATATGGCTTTAATAGCAGTGATGGAGAAAATAATGAGACACGAGCCAAGTACAGGTCACAACTCGCCTATAGAAGAATGTAGGCTGGTTAGACGCTTATATACATGTAAAACACTATTTATGGTGGAAGAAATAGAAAATACTCCTCAAATTAAACAAACTATGTTCACCACAAAATAAGGAACTGTCAGCATCATGCAGTGGGGCCACTTTTCATTAGCAGGATATTCCAGCTGAATGACGATAATCATACAAGTGAAAGGTTTAGACAAAGCATATTTGTGTTTTTAGTATGACCTAGTCAAAGCCCTAAATCTGTTTAAAAAAACATGACAAAACTTTTAAATGTATGTTTTCAATCAACTTTCAATCCATACTGGTGGCTCAACAAAGTTCTGACTCAGGGATGCTTAATAGAAATGAAAACTCCACTTTTAAGACTTTTACTTGAAAATAATAAAACAAAAACATGCATCCTTCCCCTTCAAATTCACAAATGTGCGCCATTTTGGTTGTTCTGTGACTTGAAACCTCAATAAAACACACTGAAGATTGTAATTGCTGCAATAAGAAATCAAGACAGTTCCAGATCATCTCTGTATGTTTCTTGGTTACCACAGTTCCCCTCCACAGTCCAAATACATGCATCTAGATATACTTCTTTATTTACTTTAGGTGTGCAAATATTTATTTGTATTTCTCTGTGTTGGGTCTGTGACAAGTACTGTATACCCCTCAGTTACAGTGGACATCCAACCAGCATGTGGGTCTAAGTGGGACAAAGCTCATATAGAAAATGAATGTTGTATTTTTAAAATGGCCTGAATTTTAATTGCACAGTGCTTAAAATGCAGTGGATTTACCTCACTGTAATTTAAAGCAACAGCAATCTAAAAAATGTCATCTAAACTGTAGATTTGGATACAATCCTTCATTTTATTCCTTATCAATAGCCTATCAGTCTTTCTCCATGTCCATAAAACAGTTTTTCTCTCTCTTCATGTGCCTGGTCTCATGATACTTCCCTTTCATTTGCCACTGCTAATTAATTCATTGTATCACTGTCTAAAGTAGACATAATAAATTGCCAGAGAGAATTTACTGAAATACAACCCACTCAACTGCCTAAGGCTTTCCAAGACAGCAGTCAATACAGCTGAGTGAGTGTGTGTGTGTGTCACAGAGGTGAAAATCTCCATTTATACCAGAAAATAGCTGTTTTAACTGGTGATAAAATGCCAAATGCATTAATGTGGACAGCACATTTGTAAAAACAGGATATACTGCACAGATTAAAACAAATCTTACAAAAATAAAGCTAAATCCGTCCTGTCACATGAATATGATGTACAGCACACTGTTACATGAGCTGCTTCTTGGTGTTTAAGTAATACAGTCTGCTTGCTGACTTATGTGTGTATATATGTGGGCGTACATATCACAACAGCAGGCAGAGAGGTGTTGATCACTTATTTGGCATTTTGACAGTGATAAAGGACATTTGTTGCCCTTGGCAGTACAGAAAAACACACAAATATACATGCATGCATCATTTTGGCAGTCAGAGCTTTATAAAATACATTTATAAATCCAAAAAGCATCTCTATTTTCCCATATCTCTGACAGAATTCCAGGGCATGTGCAGTAATTTGACAGGAAGCAGCTGAAGTATGGACCATTGATCCAACAGCAACGTTTCAGCAGATTTAGATTTTATGAACCACAGCGCTGTATCTTTTCACATTAGCCCAATCTGAACACATCTTTTGTTTAATAGACATATCAACATGCACAAAGACACCTCGGCAAGTTGCACCAGGCAGAGTTATTACATCCTCAGGCCAAAAAGCAATTAAACAGAAGAAGATGCCTCATAGATCACAATTTCAGCAGAAGACGGAAGAAGCTTAACAGCATCAACAATAGGAGTGGGAAATAAGATGGGTTTGTTAACATACTTGGTGTTACGATGATCAACATAAAAAAATGTATATTCAAACATTGGATTATGCATTGGGTAAGTTATGCCGATTTTATCCATCTCTCCCACGCAGAGCCAGCCCAATGCATAAGCGAACTAAGCTGCTCTTCAGCAGGGACATTTTACAAAGGCTTGGATTTTAACATAGATCACAAGTCTAGATTTTTACATTATTGAAAAGGAATATTAGTAAATTTGATTTGAAATTTTCAGCATAGATAGGGAAGAAGATTTTAAATTTAAGTTCAAAAGCATTGGCAGCAAGGCTGCAACAGTCAAGTAGCATTAAGATTTTCTTTTTCGAAATCTCAAAAAACGTTAGAGCTTCTTTATCCATCAACCCAGCAAACTAAAATACATTATAGTCCTGTGGAATTACTGGTGTTTTCTGAATATTGCAGCACCCTTTCAGAAACCACGACGACTCCTCTCATGGTTAATGTTTTAGACATTGTGCGTTCAAATGGTGGCTTTGGCAAGTTATGACAATTCAGGCCACGAGTTGGGTCAAAAGGAATTAAGAAAATGTGAATTTTACTTGTTTCTTACAAAAAAAAGTGTAAAACCAAACCTTTTAAACTATCAGGCTGACATTTGTGTATTTTAACTGAGCAACAACATACTTTACTGTGGCTCTATTGTTTAAATCTGAGAAGTTTTTTTTCCTTGTCATTTGAAATTGTTTACTATCCAGCTAGCTGTCAATTTTCTTTATTTCTGTATTTATGTCATCCTTCCTGTATTTCTTTGGATGTTTTTTTTACAGTCGGTGTGGTCCCTTATCCGACTCCCCTGCTAATTCTGATCCCAGATGAACCTTTATCCGATTGGATCTCTCTTGCTCCCAAGGGCAGGGTCTGAAAATAGGCTTATGTTCTGATTGGATCGTTAGCCCCTCAGGGAAGGTATAAGCGAGGTCAAAAAAGAAAACTGTGCTGTCTTTTGGCTGGGCCACACAGGGGGCCTTGCATTCATACACACACAGTCACACAGACAGCAAACACATCAAATCTCTGCAAAGATGATAGTGAAGTATGATGGCACCATAGAGGGCAAAGAAGACATAAGAATGGTGTAGTCTGGATAAGAATAACCACCAGGGTTTCTGAAGCTCAATCAGCAGTTTTCTGGTGCTCAGAGTCTCTGGGTGAAGACCTGTCATGGTGAGGGCCTGGCTCCAATATAAGATGTGTATTTAAGTGTCTAAAATATTGCAGGGTCTGTCTTTAATGAAATAAGAAAGTAAAGGCAAGTGGAAATATACATCACCAGTCACAAACTAGAAAACTCTGACATAAAAGCACAAAGACAACCCATTACTTCATTGTCTTTCCACCTTACAGTCACTTTAGATGGGGCAAACACTGTGTGCCCTAACTCATGTTTCACTGATAAATCCTAATTTAAATGTAGGATTTAGAGGAGTTGGCAAGTTTACTTTGTAAAAGTGCAAAGATTTTTTTTTTTATTATCAGTCATTTATTTATACAGAAACATCTCTTGAGACTTGCTGTCTCATTTACTTGAGAACTGCTAAATCTTATCTTCATAGTTTAATTGGTGTGTTACCACAGCTACAATCTGATGCTGTGAGTTTAATTTTTGTGTTTGAGTTTGGCTTGTTCGCAAATACATCTCAGCAAATAATAACCAATTATCGCTAATTGCTTTTAAGCTTAGCCAATTAAACTTGGCTCTCTCTCCCAGATTCCGACAAATCTGTATTAAGATGCTGTGGTGGGGATGTTCTTCACAGGAAGAAGGGCTCCTACATCTTTATGGCCCCATACAACCTTGAGTCATTTAATCATAAATTAAAATAACACCTGTAATGGACAATGAGTCAGTTTGCCTAAAAAAATTATCTGGAGATCCCACACATAATTATTTGTTCACAAAAATATGTGCGCTCACATATTTTTCTGAACAGTTTTAATGCGTGCTCAACACACAAACCACTAAAAGCGCAGGTATACGTTGAATTATATTTTAAGGTCATTTTGAGCACCTGCAGACTGAGCAAGCTGTGACGCTTTTATTTTTGACATCGGCCATATTCCCTGGAAATTAGTCGTCATAGAGAGTTCATATAAAAGCCGGTACAAGCGAACATGCTCTGCAAGAACACCTTCCAAAACGTCCAGTTTGAGTGAAAGGTCTGTGCCGAAGTACATAACTTCAGAAGTCCATTACCAGACACCGCAGAACGCGAAGTCAATGCATAGAGCGTGGAAAATGAGACAAGTGCACACGTCGTGGCCAAACCCTATTCAAAATAAATAAACAAGCAACGCTTAGCCTGGCTGGGGTGCAAGTAAAACCAGGCGCCCCCCTCACCTCTGCTTCTAATACACTGGGGGAAACCCTGAATTAACTAAACGGCTATGAAAGCAAAGATAAGAGGTCGGTTCATGTCAATAGAAATACTTGTAGAATTTTACTCCTGGTTTGTCTGTTAGTCAGATGCTACTTCACCACTGTCATTTCATATTAAACATGTCTCTTATTTATTATTTCTAGAAACATGAAAGGCCTGTGATAACATACTGCCAAGTGGTTAAATTTTAATGTTGGAGGACAAATTTAAACCAGCTATGATCCTCCACATTTTTATATGAGTTTCCATTTCTATGCTCTTCTAGCAACCGTATGTGGGCATGTCTGCACAGTCAATAAAGATGTAACAGTTTGAAAGGTGATATGGAACTATGCGTTGTTATCTCAGGTTAAGCCATAATGATTAGAACTGTTATAGAAGATGGGCAAACAGAAGAAAGGTTTAAAAACCTGATGGATGAAAGCACCAGCAGGAGAGGAAGGATAACAGAGATAGTCAATAAAATGTGAAATAAAATGAAAACACTATTGCACGAGATCGGTTTATGAAATGTTCACATTTACAATAGTTATAAAATCCACCGTGACGAAGAAAAGGCATTATGTTTGAGAACAAATTTGAACAGAATTTGAAGCCGAGACCTGAAACAAAGCATATGTGACTAGGCATGACAAACCCAGGAGAAGTCTACCCAGAGGCGTTTTGAGTTATTCAGTTTCTGAAAGTGTGTATTCTAAGCTTCCTAATGATGTCAAATGACAGAGAAATAAAAAATATGGAGAAGATATGGCGATTTGAATGTTGGCACTCTGTCCTGGCGCATCACATATAATCTGACATGATATATTTAATGCCTTAAGATCTTTTTAGGGGGATCCTTTTCACCTGACCGGTAAAATATGGGTGTCGAATTGTTGAAAGCAGAGGACAGTTCATCCTGCAATAATTGGCTGCTTCACCGTCATTAAAAAGGTCCACAACAGTCAACTGCTGATGCCTCAGAGATAATTAGAGGCACTAACATTTTAGTATCCCAGCAGCTCACGGAGCACATTATGTAGAATATCAGCGCACACACACACAGGAGGAAATGATGTTTAGACTTGGTTTGATTGAGGTTATAAATTTTGTTCAGAATGGGCTATCCTGTTGTTCTAAAATGTTTCACATAATTACCTGGGAAATTCTAAAGCGAATACATCTGAAAGAGGGAACAAAATTTCATTATCTTTAAAATGTTTAGCATCAGGTTAACAAACCAATCATTTAGAATCATGTGAAAAGTTTAAACAATTAGATAAGCTGAGTAGGAATGTTTGCAGTAGCTTCTTCAAATGATGCAATTCTAAGCAACTTTACTGGCTCCACAGGGGTTCTTGCCATTTGATATTACAGTATAACTGCATGTAATATTTTAGCCTTTTAAAGGGGAATCCATTTTTTTTTAACTTTCATTACTTCATTAACAGACAGCTCCCTTTTTCATCTTTCTTGCTCAACATTATAAAACAATGTGACTTTAATGCACAAAAGATAAAAAAAATACACCTGCACAGTACTCAGTGTGGTGTGCCCTTCCCCCTGTGTCCAGCACAGGGTGTCTAATTTATATACACTCAACACTCATTTATATACACTCAACGCTAAATGTATTTATTTAGAAAAAATGTTTACCAAAACACAAATTATCTGCAAACCAAATATTCTGACCTGATCACTCAGAGGACATAACCACTCACCAGGGTCAGAGCCTGTATCTCTGATCAATGAATGAGCACTTGCCCCTCCTGTGCGGTGGAGCCAACAGTAAGAGCGCTTTGTGGTGATGCAGAAGGTCCAGGGTGTGATTCCAATATCTCAATAATACAACTGAAGAGAAAAAGAAGAGTACAAGTCTAGAAATAAAAGTAAAAACATAAGGAAAATGCTGTGTTCACTGTACATGTAAAATACACAATTATTTTTTTTTCTGAGATGCAATGAAGAAATGCACTTTAATAGTATATGGGAATGTTATAATGATGCTAAGCTAACAATAATGCGTGCTGTTATGAAATGAGCTCACACACTTGACTTGTCTTGACTGCTTTAACTTGCTTAAAGACGCTGGGATTAGTGACAAGTAATAGTGCTGCATTGTTTGCAAGTTGTGTTGTATGAAGGCAATTTGTTCTGTTTCACGTTTTAAATGTTGTGGCTCAGTTGCAACCTAATGCAAAAAGAAAGTGTCACTTTAATTACAAGCGTTGCTAGGCTTGTGTGTTAACTATAATAGAAATGTGGAGTTTGAGCTGAGAGCTGAATAAAACAAATTAGCTAGGCTACATACTGCCTAGCTTCGCGTTTGACTGGCTAGCTCACCTAGCTGCTACACTACACTCTGCTAAATAGCAACAGCTAATTCCATTACTTTACCTCTATTTCTGTCACGTTTTTCCTCTTCTTTTATTCTCTCTTTTCTTCCTTGGGCACCAGGCAACTTAGGACACTTCATGATGCTTTCTGAAGATATTTGCGCAACAAAACTCGCCCAATCATCTGGGCAACGCAAACAACGGGAAAGTGAGGAACAGAGCGGTGAGGTGAAGGCTACGAATGCAGTGTAGCAACCAGGGCGGGTCGGAACAAACCAACAAGTGGAGGAGTGGGCGGAGCTAAGCAAATTTAGTATGTAATACTAGATGTAGTATTTAATATTTTTTATGTGCAATTAATTCAATGCAATTTTTCATATTAGAAAATTATATTATCACCTACAAGTTAAAAAAAAAATGGTGAAAGTCTTTTTTTTCCCTCTTGCCTCTTTTTATGGCACCCATAGAGTCCTGGTAGCCTTAGCTACACTGTAGCCACTACACTGACAAAACAAATTGCATGCACTAGAAAATAACTTTTGATGCTTTCCTTTTTACACTTCTACTAAAACTGCAAGAGAATGCAGATTAGAAAACATGATTCCTCTAATTTTAACAGAGTTTCTTCTTATTTAGGGAGGCTGCAAATCTTGTCCCAGCAACCAAACAAGCAACTTTTCAAACTGATTCGCCCAGTCAGTTTGTTTACTTCGGGACTCTGTGTTCGCCTTAAAATGTGTGCAGTGGATGTGTCAAGTTGCCCTCAGGCTGGCTGCCAGCTTACCTGCAGAAACTGTCTTCTTTTGCACAGAAATAAAAATAAATAACCACGCTGTCCACAGGAATGTATTGCTTTGCTGTGATGGATATCTCCCTTGGTATGCTCAGGTGACCTTCCTACTTAACCTTCGTTTTTGCTACTGTTTAGCATCCCGGTAAGAGAACTGCCCCATGCTTAGCCATGCATACCAGCAATATTAATAACATGCAGGGAAAGGGGAAAAAGACATGTGCACACACTGGCATGCGAAAGCAGACACAAACAAGTGAAGTCATGCATAACAAATGTGTGATGGCAGGTCGGATTTACTCTCTAGGATTTGAGGAACTGAAAAAAGTGGCAAACAGTGAAGTGCACTAAAAAGGTGATGCCGCCTCCTGTAACAACTTTACAGTTCGAAAGACAAAATAAAGAACCACTGTGACTAAATATTTCACAGAGAGGAGTGTAAAAGTCCAAGAAAATTGAGATAAGACGGAAGAGATTGACATTTAAAATCCTGTATTTGAGAAATAAGTCAGACAAGCAGAACTCAACAAAATGAAACAGAGTGAGACAGGTGAGGAGGGAGAGCATGCTATTTGCTAACTCAGAGAAACAAAAGTCCACTTTTCATCCTGATGACAGGTAATCGATGAAGAGAACAGGAGAAAATATGATAACATGACAGAACACAAAGAGAGCACATGCTGAGGTTGGACACGGAGGTAATAACGCACAAACATACTCAATCTACAGCACACACAAAGATTTTAAAGGTCATCACTAAGTCTGCCTATACCCTCAAGACTGCTGGCAATCAATAGCTGAAAGAAGACAACAGAACAATAAGTAAGGAGGTTGTTTTTGTTGTTTTAGATATATTATTATTATTATATTATTACTTTGTTTGCTTAAAGACACGAAAACTTGATTGTTGTTGTAGCTGACCTTAAAATACCATTAGTGATCCAAACAACTTTGGAGAACTTCTTAATACGCTTCTTCTCTGTGCAGCTGAGTGGAATGTCAAATGGATATTTTGACAGCCTGTACTCTGTCTGATGATGCAGAATCTTCGCAATTTTAAATAGGTTACATTGTGTGCAATCTGAGATTTTACCTCTTGTCAAGATGCTCCTGGTGTAAACAGTGCGTGTAAATCTATTGCCATCTTAAGGCTTCTTCAATACACTTAAATCCTATTTTATATTACTGCATCTTCTAGAATGACCAATTTTTGGGTGGATCCTGGAATGAGATAGGTCCAGGTGGTGTTAGTTTCATAAAACAGGAAATGAAAACTGAAACTAGGTTTATCACATTGCTATTTAGAGTGGCTTTGGCTTACACATTCACAAAAATAAGCATATTAGTGCAGTATATTTAAATTTTTTCTTTATTTTTCAGGTACTAGTTATTTAATCAGAAAGGAAGAGGACAGAGAGAAGGGGAAAAGACATATGGTAAAGGGAACAAGGATGGGAGTCAAACTCAGGAGGGTCACATCAAAGTCTATAGCCTCTGTGTACAGAGTGTCCACTCTAACCACAGCCCCATGCAACGCCCACAAACTTATTTTAAATTTCAGATGAAACTAACCTGAATAATTTCAAAAGAAGCATAATTTCTTTAGCAAAGTAAAAAGCCAGACATTCCATTCTAGTTCTGTATAAAAAGGTTGGTTCAGTCTAAATCTAATTGATTTTGAAGCCAAGTGTCACCTTTGGCTGCAAAATCTGCCATCAAGTGTGGCAATGACTCTTTTACACCGTGGGTGAATTTTTACCATTCTTCTTTGCATAATTATTTTAATTTAACTTTGTTGACAGATTAATTGCAAGTATGAATAGCCTGTTTAAAGTGTAACTAACCTCCCTCTGAAAGCTAAATCCCACCCCTGGCAAATTTGAAAAAATTCCAGAAAAGTGAGAAGAGCTAAGAGATGTGGTCATTTGTGGGGATGAGCAGAGGGGGTAATGTTTTGAAAGGGGTGATCCAAAGCCATTGGCAATACAGTATGTTACTATTTTACCTCTGGCAGGTAAGAATCTATAGTGACACTAAAATAACACATCACAGTACATAACACTGTTACAACTGATGTGACACAAGAACATCTTTAAAAGTGGAAATACTTTCATTCTGTTTGAGGCAGTGGTGTCCAAACTCTGTGCCAAAGGGGCCACATTTTTCAGGTGTAAATAAGTTGTGGACCAAAGTTATTTAAATCCATGGAAACTTTAGTGTAATATCTTCATTTGAACCTGCGTAGCACTAAACTAAATACACATAAGTAATAAAAACTTACCGTGTACACTGTGTTGTAGTTAACATTTTCTGTTTAAGACTTAGTTTGTTTTTAGTTATTATTTGTATTTAATTTTTGATCAAACCAATGAAAATTCAACCATAAAAGTTTTTAAATCTTTTCTTACCACTTACTTTGGCCAAATTTGTGTCATTCCTGAATTGTGGTTGCAAATGCTGCCTGGGCCACGCTTTGGAAAACTAGTTTAGTGCTTGCTGTGTGCAAATCTTTATTTGACGTTCCATATGACATTGTCATTGTCATGCACATCTCTACGGTACAAAAACAAATGACCTCTGGCAGAAGTGCGAAGTAGGAGCAATGTGTGAAATAGAGCTCACCCTCTGTCTGTCTTGTCGCTGGTGTCAGGATGAGAGATATCCAAGTGTCTATGCACCTGTTGATGTGAGGTTCTATGCTGAAGAGGCACTCAAATCAAGTCTGGCAGGACCCAATAAAATGAGAGCTCTCATTTATTTTGAGTGACGCTTAATGAAAGTAAAATGGCTTTACACAAGTGCATGTTTCCTTAAGAGAGCACATCTGCAGGGGATTGTGTGCACCTAAGGAGGATTCACAGTTTGTTGCTCAAATGCAAACATTAATTTTTCTGTTGAATTAATGAGATTTTGAGTTTGCTGCGTTTTTTTTTTTTTTTCAATGTGCTAATTTTTCAGGACTGAATAATCCCTTTCCATGATGCAAAACGGGCAAGCGGTATCGCGGGAAGCTTTGCAAGGACACTCCTCAAGTAAGCAGAAGAGAAATAATATTAGTATTTTGCTTGTATGTGCAGCAAAGATAGTAAAGGTATCTCTGAGGAATTAAAGTCAGGCAAAGTCTTTCCTACCTTGGGGCATGTAGAAGAAGCTTGAACAGGTGCTCTTAAAACCTTGTGTGTTTAGGGAATGAATGCGAAGAGTGAGTGCAAGCATTGTCTAAACTAATTATATTCCTACACACACACGCACACCCCCTCACGCACACACAGATGGCAATAAATGACTGTGTTTAACCCCTGTGTTTCCACAAACACACCCTCACCATCTTTGCCGAGCATAGGTGACACAAACCGTGGTGGCTCCAGTCATCAAGCAGACAGTCACACAGTTGCTGTGTTATATCAGGAGCACAAAGCAACACACACAGAAAGCAGGCTTCGTGAGGGACAGTCACGTCTCTGCGCTTGATAATCTATCTCCATTAGCCACAAGTGATAGCTTCTGATTAATAGGGGCAAAGCCAGTAAACACTCCCAAGTACACAAACAAACGAAAATACTGATATTAGCATGACACCACTATCAGCGATCATTATGATGTATCACTGCTGTGCCGACTGCCAACTAAAATACAGTTTGTGCAAATGAAATGGTAGTTACTCTTATTTATTTACTGTTGGTGAGTGAAAATGAGAAAAAAAAATTAACAGTGCTTTCTTAAAGGGAGGAAGGATTGATTTCTTTTTTTTTTTAGCTTCTTATCGTTTTAGTTTTTTATTCCCTCATCAAAAACAAGTAGGAGTCCTGCTTTGGTTCTTTCATTCATGTTTGCAGAATCCTTAAACCTTCTGTGGCAGGCATTCGAGGGAATCTAAACGTTTGCTCTGACAAACTGTTGCATAGTTCCACAAAGCTTCTCCTGGGACCTGAAGTCTCCAGCCAAACTTCTGCCTAACAGAACACCCTCATCACCCTCATCTTCCCCACTCATCTCCATATGAGCTACTTCTCAGTCCAACGCTTCTTAGAATGGTTGTAAATGGCATCATGGGAAAACACTGTTTTGAAGACACGCTGAAAGTGGAACGTCGGAATAGCAGGAGCTTCTTAAAGAGACAGAGGCCAATTTCGAAGCGTCAGATAACTTTTGACATTGCACACAGAAATTTACACACTTCATTCCAGTATGTGCAAGATCTGTAATGGTGCAACATCTTAAATAATACATCAGGTTTAGATGTGTTACAAAATGCATGTTTGATGTTTGGACCCTCATAAAAAGGGCTTTAAGATACTCTAATGATCTGGAAATATTTTGATAGCTTATCTATCTATCTATCTATCTATCTATCTATCTATCTATCTATCTATCTATCTGTCTGTCTGTCTATCTATCTATCTATCTATCTATCTATCTATCTATCTATCTATCTGATTTTGCCAGCAGATCCTGCTCAATTCTTCTCATTTTGCTTTCTATTATATAACCAGAAATGTATTTGAGTCAAGAGGTTGTTGAATTTTTTTTTCTTTTGCTCTGAGAGCCAAGAGCACACATCGTCTCAACTCTCCCTGACACAGCCTCAAGACATGGCAATTTCATTTCTGCTTGTGTCCAGTTCAATTGAATCCAATCCATATTTGATCTCCCAGATGGCAAGCAAGCACAGTCATGTGTACAGCATGTGTGAAGACCGGTACGTAGGAAACTGGATGACAGACACTCAAGCACACCTAAGCGAGACAACAGAGTATTATTTCCCCGGTGATTTTGAATGGCAGGGTTGAGTGGGAACATTGAACCAGATGCTCTTTAATCCTGTAATGAGAAAACCAGCCAACCACACATGCAGAATGCACACACACTCACACTGAAGCAATAATCTGGTAGACACAATGCTGCTCTTTTAATCCTGATCCCTCTCTCACTCATAATGATGACACTAAGACTCCCTCTCCTCTGTTACAACTAATCATTTATCTGTTTATCTGACTACGCATAGTGAGAAACACAGATTGGCTTTGTGTAACCGTCTGTTCCAATTTAATAGCATGGGAAGAGGCTGGTGAACAGAGAGAAAGACAGATGTGCTGAGAAACTGTTGTACACTGATTTCAGTTCCTTCATTTCCTTTGTGTTAAACAGACTGGCTTAAGTTTTGCAGCATACTTTTGGCAGCGAAAAACTATTTGCCCCTTATAGATTTCTGTTTTGTGGGGATTTTCAGTCATACTTAAAATGCTGGTTTAGTTATCCAAACCCACATAGCCCAATGTGAGAAAGCTATTACCCCTCAAAACAAAACTGGACCAAACTTGGTGGCAATGATCAATCCAAATTATGTCACTAATCAATTTGGCTCACTATTTTTTACACAATTCTTAAACAATTCAAAAGCAGACTTGTTGGTGTTCCTCGGATCCTTGTCCTGCTGCATGATTCAAGTGCATTCAAGCTTAGGGTTGCAAACAGATGGTCAGACATTCTGCTAGAAAGCAGGATTCATGGTTCCATCACAGGATGTTATCACAGTCCTGAAGCAATATTGTCATATCATTTCACTTTCATCAACATCGTTGATGTTCTTTTTCTTAAATGTAGTGTTTGTTTTATGCCAGATTATGTTTTGTGACAGAGGCCTTTTGTATTTTACGATGTTCTGGGTTACTTTGTGACCTCCTGGTTTAGTCATTAATGTTCTCCAGAAGGTTTCATGGTGAGCTGGTCACTGCTCTGTTCCATGGTTTCACATTTGATTTTCTGAATAATGGTATTTCTTGCGGTTCACTGAAGTCACAAAGCCTTGAAAATTTCTTCTTCTGTAATTTTATTGGGCACTTTTAAGATCCGTTAGCCTCGTTCAGATGTATTCAATTAGAACTTTTCATTATGTTTCGACAGCAAGTAGGTCTGGTTGTAGCTAGTGATCTGCTTTTCAACAAAAGTTACTAATCAGATTTAGAATTTATTAAGGGTGGTATCAATATGTTTTCCCTTAGCAAATAAAATTATTATTTAAAACCTGTTGTTTGTATTTATTCTGGTTATCTTTACCAAATATTAGAATTTGAAGAGCTGAAAAAAAAGCAACAACAAAAGAAACCTACTAGGAGCCAAATATCTTTTCATAGCACTGCATATATAAATGTCTCTGCAATATCAGATGCAAAAACTGCAACCTACCAAACAGATTCTGGTAACCAAGCAACTGATTCGCTCCAAAATCTTTTAAAACCTTACATACTGCTGTCATTGTTTCAGAAAGTGTATGCACAACAACACGAATGCAAAGACACACATATGCAGACCCACAAATCCCTGTGTGGAAAGTGTGGTATACTTAGAATATAAACACTTCATTTCTAAGCTGCAGAAACTTTGAAACATATTCTCTCCCAGACATGCTGGCATCCAGAAATAGACGACAGCAAGAGCACATCATACGCTTTGTTTAGACCCAACGATTGAGATTGTACGGATGGAGAGAGCTGCTCATATGCTAAGTGAAGAGAGGTAACAGAAGAGAGGGACATGGGGAAAGGGAGGTAATCACAGTTCCACCCAAACAGATCTCTCTCGCTGTGGCACAGCTAGGCTAAAAATCAATAACGCTTCTCTTTTTCCGTCACCAGCACTGCTAAGAACAAACTTTAACACACACATACACACAAGAAGACAAATGCAGACAAGCATAGACATCAGACAAAGCACAAATCACTTAAACACGCTCATACACCGATTCCTGCCTTGGAGGCCTCCAAGTGCCACCACATAGATTCGATCAATACAAGTAATATCAGCGTTTATGCCATTTGATCGCATTTGATGTGTGCTATTTCAACCATTTTTTCTTGGCAAAGGGAAAATGTACACCCACACTGATAAAAAAAAAGAAGCTGACACATACATACTGGTTAGCATGTGAACGGCTCTTGCACAGATGCCCACACAGATGCAGAGCAGTCAGAGGAGTGAACAGGAGTGAGTTGGAATCTGCTCATGCAAATCAACTTTATTTTACAAGCATGCTCCATTTTTAATAATTTTGAAAGTGTGAACCCAAACATGCAAGCAGAGGGTCTACAAGTAGGACAGATGAAGGAATTTAGTTTTTAAAAAGACTCAGAGAAATCGGATTGCCCAACTCTGACTGATGACTGTGCCAGCAGAAAGTTTAAAGTTTTTTCCTTCTAATCAATGAATTCACCATGCCACTTGCTTGAAAAATGCTCATATTTCATCCACACCAGTAGTGCTCATCATCTGTCATCAGAGGAGATGACGGCATTGGCATCAGTGGCAATCCTCTTAAACTTTGGAGTGGCTATATGCAGCATTTTTGGAAAATTTCAGAAGGTGATTTTACATAAGGACTATGGATTCAACACTTTAGAATGGCGAACTAAACTTTTGATGAACTGTGCGATGCTGAGAGACCTCTTGTGGACCTAGCTACACATAGTCTAAGGAAATCAATGTCTACAAATAAGCATGTTGCTGCTGTATACAAACTGGCATGACTTGTGTGATTCCAAGAAGTATTTTCATTGCAGTTTTGTAATGAAAACACTTCATTGCAAGTTTCAATATGGCTGAAAAGCCACCTCATCCTAAAGTAAAAGCGTTTCATGCAAAAAATGTAAGTTTCTTTGTAATTGTAGTGTTTCCAACTAAGCAAATTTATTTTCACAATTCCAATTTCGCAATTTTATGGTCAATAGAGAAGCAGTTTATGATGATATATAGGAATTAGCATTCCTTAACCAACTTTAAACTGTTTTTGGTGCAGAGTATTGGATTCAGGCTTGAATAAAAGAAATGCTATAGTAACAGAATGATGAACTGACACACATGCACACATCTTATTACAACAATTAACAACAATCTCACCTTGTGCAAAACATGCATTTAGACTTACCCTAAAATAAATACCAAGTGTAACTCTTGTGTGTGAGTGTGTGTAAGGATAATGGCTTGTTTGTTTGCCGTTTGACACCGGTCCGCCCTCTCCTATTGATTAAAGCTCCTGCCTCCCTCTGTAGATCTCCTCCCAGTTGGCTGGTTATGAAAACACTATTGTTGGAGAGACAACTACTTCACCTGAAAGCTCCAAATGCTCAGTGCTGTGACTTCACAGGTTGCCATAAGGCACTCCCATCATCTGAAGTCAGAATTGGATGCTAAACACCAACTGTGCTTCAGGAGGGTTTTATTTTTTGATTGTTTTTTTTTTAAACACATTCCCATGTAAGTTCTGACAGTCTTCCTGAGAGTTTTCATGTAAAGTTTGAGGAATGTAGCCTGGTTGAGCAGGTGATGTATTACAACCTGTCTCATGAGGCTAAAACTAAGTACCCCCAGTGCTTCCAATAAATCTATGGGAACCATTAGCAGGTGGCTTGGGATTCAACCTCATCACTTAGAAACACATATACTTTACAGCATTGCACAAGGTTACAAATGCTGCACCCTTCCACTGGGATCTAAGCTACTTAAAACCCTGACTTTCAGCAATATATCGTGAGCTTACATTATATTAAATAGGAGTAAGACAAACTCTTACAGTTAAGACTCAGTTTTATATTGCTCAAGCACAAGTGCAGGGCATATCAGTGAAGTAGGTAATAAAAAAGTAATTCAAATCAAAACCAGAAGCTTAGATTTGTTTCACATGGAGCGATACTAATTAAAATTTTCCCTTTTGTAATTTTGATGATTATGGTGTGCAGCTGACTAAACACAAAAGTTCAACTTCTTGGAAAATTTTAATATTGTGTAAAGTGAATTAAAAATCTGATTTCTAATATAGAAATGTTATGTCACGGTCATGTCATGACCTAAATCATCATGGGAACCAATACAGGCTTGATAGCTTGATACCATGCTTCTTTAGCATGCACAATAAGTGCATGCTATATGGCTGAAATAAGTGCTATATGGCACAATAAGTGCATGCTAAAGAAGCTGGTTGTTCACAGAGTGCTGCATCCAGGTATTGTAGCAAAATATATGGAAAGATTATGCAAAGCATTTGTGCTTGGGGCATCCAAATGGCTAGTACATGGTCTAAGTGTGTGGTAATTGTCCACATAAGAAAAACTACTGATAACTCCATTAAAGGGACTTTATGGAACTTTATTATTATAACATTCCCTCTTCAAAAACATACCTGGAGTGTTGCTTTGATTCTTTCAGGCATGTTTAAGAAAGAAAGAGTCAGGCTTTCATGACAGCCATTGCCTTGACTTGAAATATGACAGTCTGTGTGAAATGAATCTGTTTCTCTTTTAAATTGAAATACAATGTTTTCAATGATAATCCTGAGATATGACTAGCTCATATCTCTACCTCCTAAAGTTTCTTATCTCTCTATTCTTTGCTTCTCTACATTCCCTTGGAGAAAGATCAAATGTCCATCCATGATCTACTAAAAGGACAAGTCAGCAAACTTTTTTGCAGGTCTAAATATTGGAGAATATTCATATTTTTTGTTCTTTGTCCTTCACTGAAGTGCACATTCACCTGCCATTTCTCTTGTCACCCAAACCTTTTTGTTCACCTCCAGGGTCTCATTTTTGTGAGTCATTAACATGTATTACTGTCTCATTTGCTTCCATCTTCGTGCCAAACTCCTCTCTTTAACTTCTCTGTCGATCTATCACATCTCCAACACATCATCAAATACAAATCCAGCGAGAGAACATGGTGAGATAAGATTGGAAGGTGAAAAATCAGTGCATTAATAAGCTTATTGTAAATATAGAAATGGGATAGGGTGAGGAATTTAGAAGGGACAATAACATCCTGAATTAGAAGCTGAAGTGAACTGAACTAAGGTCACTGATAATTGGATCCTGATGATATATTGATACCAAGTTTTTGCTCTTCCCTGATGTAAGTGAGAGGAACGCTTATCCAGGTCAACATTATGGCCACTGACAGGGGAAGACAGTAGCACAGCAAATGCCACCTGTTAGTAGTTGGGATGTATGAGACAGCAAGTTTGTGTGTCAAAAGCAGAAAAATTTGCAAGCTTAAGGACATAATAAAGTTTGTCATACTGTGTGATGGCTAGATGTTTGGATCAGGGCATCTATAAAACTTCAGCTGCTGTTGCCAGTCTTAGGTAATATTATGTGGTCTCTGACGTATACCACAGAAACAGCACTTCTCTTTCCATCTGAGAATTAAACAGATTTTTTAAATAACTCTTTAGATTTGCTTTATTTTGTAGAAGCTATGGTTCAGTTTTCATTCACAGTGAACAAGTAGAGTGTCATTTACAGTTAGCTGTTTAATGAGGTCTGTTTAATCTTCTTTAGCTTAGCCCATTAAGTTATTGCAGATTAATATCAGATGTAATAGACTACAACTGGTAGTTTCACTTTGCCAGAATGACAATGATTTACTGTCTGGAAAGTCATATTGGGAAAGAAATTACCAATCTTAACAACTCTTTTGAAATCATTTCAACAAATGCAGATTGACAGATCATGCAGTTTAGTACAGAATATCTGGATATATCGTCATTTTGCTGGAATCTGGAAAAAGATGCAAACTCTCACCTTCATTTAAATGGAAATTGGTTCATCTGGCGATGTAAATCTTGCTCAACCTATGATCTTGCAGGGTCCCAATCAAGAAGAAAGCCACAACTCCACAATCAACATGTTCAAGCTTGAACTTGCTGATTTCAGCAAATTTTACTGAAATTTACTGCTGCCAACATAAACAAGACAAATGTCTTTTTGAGAGGTTCTGCGGTCAGATGAGACAAATGTAAAGGTTTTCAGCTGCACAGACAAGAAGTATGTTAGCAGGAGACAAAGTGAATTTTTGCAACTTAAGAACACCATTCCTTATAATTAAAGCCCAGAATTCAACTTTATACTTATTCCCATGATAAGTGGTAATATTCTGACCACAACTGTTACTGAAAAATATTTAATTGGAAAACACAAAAATTTAGGAGAATTTCCAAAGAATTTACATTATTAAAAATTATCAGGGCTTTTTATTTAAGTCAAGTGAAAAGACTTTAATTTGCTAAAAAAATTATCTTAGGGGAGCTGATGCTAAAGTAAATTTTTTTTGCCTTTTCAAAATATATTTCCAGTTTCATTTTTTCTCAGTCAGTCTGATTTTCAGAACCAAATGATAATATCCATGTTGTTTTGGAAAGAGATTGCTACATATAGTGCTCAGATTGTGATTCAGTGACTTCTGTCTAACAATATACCTGGATTATAGTTCAAAGGTAAAGACATCAAAAGAATGAATGAGAAGAGTAAAACCTGCTCCCATTCAAAGATGCATTTCTCAACAGACTATTTCTGTGTGTTGGATCAGACACATTCCTGCACACTGAGACACTTTTACTTACACACAAAGAAAGTAAAATATATATGAAATCTGAAGCAAACACAAACATCGACACCATCCGTAGAACACAGCTGCTGGACCAATCCCTTCACCTCTGACAATAGCAGGTCAACTGCATCTTTATTTCAGAAATCAGCCCCATTAATAATTCATAATATTCCATCAATATTTCAGTGATAAGCAGTCTTTATTTCTGTCCTGCCAGTAAGACTAAATCATTAATGACCTATGGAACTCCAAAAAAACAACACAGCAGAGAGTTAGTGTGGGAGTGTGTGTTAACGTTTCTTCGTCCGGGCATGCGAGCTGCCGACACTGGGCATGCAGGTCCCTCCTCCTCATCATCATCAGTCCTGCTTGACGCGTGTGCAGCTATCCTCAAATCATTTCTGCAACAGTGATCTAACACCCTGGGCAGCATGGTCCAGTCCACTGATTAAAAGGAAATTAGTCTTTATTTTTAAACTGGATTATCAGTTGAGACTTGTCTGCACTCCCACAGTGGGAGGTGTCTAATTTTCGCAGTGAAACGATTGTTACTGGGAGCAATTTACTGGAGATGCAAAGGTTTTCAAACTGTTGAAGCCCATGAATTATGTCATCTCTCATACATAGAAATTCAGAAATTAGTACCCACTGAACTTTTTCACATTTTGATACATTGCAACCGTAAATTGTGATTCTCAGGAATATATTGAGTTTAAGTACTTTGTTGTCATCTTTTCTCATAGACCCCAACAAATTAATGTGAAGTAGAACAAAAAATTGCACATGATTTTCAAAATATTTTCCCAATAAAAATGTTCTCTGTGCTGTGCATTTATTTTAAGGGCGCCTCCTTTGTAGACACCCCTGAGTAGAATATAGGTGTGGAAGAGCATTATTGAGATTAGTACCCAGGAAGGACAATGGCAACTCTGAATGACCTCTAGATATGAACAGCTCTTCAGGTTAGGGTTATGGTTACATTGACACTGAGTGGCTCAATCTGACTTTTTTCCCATAAGCAACCAATATTTGACAACACAAATACGCAGATGTTATAAATGCAAAATAAACAAATAAAATCAGACCTAGGCATCTTTCATAT
This sequence comes from Phalloptychus januarius, assembly GCA_902982915.1. NCBI lineage: Eukaryota > Metazoa > Chordata > Actinopteri > Cyprinodontiformes > Poeciliidae > Phalloptychus > Phalloptychus januarius. The sequence continues at coordinate 922,311 of CADWAE010000297.1, forward strand.
GTAATCCTCAATCACACGTTGCCCTATTTGACGATTTTCCAAGCGACCTCAGTCTGAACAGTCATGTTCTATTTATTCCAACTTTTACATCATTGGTTATGACAAGTTTGCACTGGAGGAGGCGGGGAGCTGTGAGATCAAATGTAAACAGTGGGGGGAAACAAGCATGTTTAATATTTGATAACTGCATGCTCTCACCAACTGAGCTGCAAGTTTCAGCTAACTCTTTAATCACACTCAGCATCACTTACATGTAAGTGATGTTGATTAACAAGGAACTCACTATGTTGGTCTTAAAAAGAAAAAAAAAAACTTGCCACAGCCATATTTACAAATTTTACTGCCAAGATCCCTGGTGGAATTGGTCACAATTTTTCTTGGCATAAATTGTTCAACAATTTTATGATGTTAATATCAGTATTTATTTCCATAAATAAAGCATGCTAAATGTGATGCCACATCTCCTTCTACACCTGCAGGTGACGCAACACACGAAAGTTGAAAAATCAACTTTTGGTGCTATCGCGTCATGTCAAGTGGCAGAAAACCTTCACCTTTCTTTATCACTCTTTGCTTTGCTTGTATCGAGACCATTGTGGTAGGGTATCTGAAGCAAAGATAAATATACTAGAACTACTCCTTTTTTGGATGGTTTGACTTCTTAACTCTTTATCACATCTAATTTGCTTTATTTACACCTTTATTACCTTACATTTTTGTTTACCCTGTAAAGAGTTGACACCAAAACTTCTCATAAGTAGCTACAAACAAAGTGTAGCCCAAGTGTCACCAGTGTTAAATGCACCATGATTTGAGAATCATGTCAAGATGAAAGCTTTGCCTATTAACTATACTGTGTTATGGTCACCATTGTCTCATAACACAGCATTCTAGTTCCACTAAGTAATATTGTATGTCTAGTGGTTGATAAAAGGTTCACAGTGACAGAAAAATAAATAGAGAAAAACTGAAACACCTCAAGGAAGGATGGTTTTATTTCTTATGAGAGGTTTTGAACTGTGAGCATGACACAGTGAGGCTTTTAAATGGATTAATCCCATATGAAATTCACAACAAAAAGTGGTCCCAAGTTGCTCTTGCAGTTGATTTTTTTAACGGTTTTCTTGATGTTTGTGATATTTTTGCTGTTGTCTACAAACATAGGTGAAAAAAAATCTAAAACAGATATGTATTCTTGTCAGGGTGTTTTATTTTAAGCTAACATGTGTTTATCTAACTGGGAACAAGACATTTAGATGACTTTAGATAAATCTATGTATATTTGTCTGTTTCATTGCAGATGTAGTGGAGTTTAAAAGCACATTGAGTCAATGTGTTTTGCCAATGTCATTGACAACATGTGATGGCTAAAGCTCAGGCAGCGCTGAAAAATTTGTCAAGGAATCTCATTTCTTCACCATCAGATACAAGGACCAAAGTTCTGGGTACGCTTTCCAGTGTCTCTCACATGTCTATCTTTTATATGACAATGTCCTTTTGATCAGAGCTGGATTTTAATCTCAAGACAAATGTATCATACACTTTATCTGATTCCATAGCCAGTGCTGTCGTGCCACATTGTAGCTCATAGATGTTCTGCATTCACAGAAAGGGAAAATCAAGTGACTTCTGATTGCAATTGGTCGCACTATAGTTTAACTAAGAGGTATCAGAGTAAAGAGGATTGAATGCAAAGGCACATCCCTTTTCCATTTTATTTTAATTTTACAAGTATAACATAAAAATAAAATGGAAATGCAAATTTCACGTTGGATCATGAAATTTGATTGAAATCACCTCATCAAAGTGTGTGCTTGTAAAGTGACAAAACACAATAAAGTTGAAGCGAAATGAAAACTTCAAGGCTCTGCTGGTGACTGTGGAGCAGTAAAACGAACAAGAACAAATTTATCACCACTATCCAAACTGCTACCAAATTTAGACGCCAAAGAATTGTTCAGTTTCCACATTCTTACTGACACAATTAACTCACTACAAAACAAGACGTTGGGGAGGGGGAGATGATATTCTGCATATAAATTAAAGAAAATGTAAATGGAAGTAAATGGGGCAGTGATTGCGGAGGCCACACCAGCGTCACTAACACGAGAGCTAGCAAAATTTCTTCACAGCTCCATGATTTCATTGTCATTAATATTCACTGACCAGAATGGATGAGCGTAATAGCTGGTAAAATGGCCCGACTGTCAGAGAGCAAATTACTTTCATTTCAACGCAGTGCCACCAAGCAGCGAAAGGCAATGACATGTAAATAGCAGACAGAAAAAAGAGAAAAGAAGAAAGAAAGGCACTTACACAGAAGTCATTGACATGTAAATACCAACAGAGAGGAGATGGAAGATGAAAGAGGGAGGGAGAGTCAGAGCACCAGAAGCCTTTTTAGTTTAGGAGTGCTGTAATTGTCTTCGCTCTCATTCATTTTTTAAACATTTAGGTGGAGAACTTTGATTGATCGAATCACGCATGAGGCATTATGTTTCGAACACGACCTACAAAGAATGAAAATGACACTCTTCTTCCTCCTACTATCTCCACCCAAGTGCTACTGCCACCCATATGAAACAGAGTTGTACACGAGTCACATAATATCCTCTCTTCGCACTGAAATGGCTTCCTCAGCGCGTCAAACGCCGTGCTCTACTGGCTGCAGCCGTCGCCTTCCCGTGCCTGTGTGCTGTATGAGTGATGACGGGGAGCAACTGACTTCCATTGGGATCTAATCAAATGTGAGGGTCCATGCGGCCTGATAGAGAGGCGCTTTAACAGAGCTGCTCAGGGGAGACTCATCCATCAACCTGCAACCAACCAAAGAGCACCGGGGCTACTGCTGGCAATGATGGAGAGCCAGCTGACTGACTGGATGGAGGCACGACAGTATGTATGGACGTATGTCTGCATATGCGCCGCAGACGCATCAATGTGTGGGAGCAACAGATTATGATATAAGAGAAGATAACCACGTTATCCCATGCTTTACCCCCGAACAGTAAAATGAGTTATGTTTGAAAGCCTTGCATTGGACAGGTTTAGTAACACAGATATCAGTCTGGGCCTCCTTGAAGACGCCAGTATGACAGAACAGAGCGTTACACCTCTCATATGCATAGATGTCCACTGCTATCCTTGTTTCTCAAAAGTTTACCATTAAGGAACTGAATCACCAAGACTCCACTGCAACTATTAGGTACGCTCTACATGCCAATTAGTTGTTTTGGAAGACATGCCAGAAAAATAGCCTTTTTCTATCTCAAACTCTGTCATGAAAATGTTGCTAAAATCCTCCTGAGACAAAGTTTGAGCTTTTAAGCAATAAATTGGTGGGTGGGTTTGTTGGGTAACACAAGATGTGTATGTGGAAAGGAAACTCACTGTTATGAATGGTAGAGGATCTATGATGCTATGGACTTTTTTGCTTTGAGATATAAGCCTTTGGAAGGAGAAGACTGCAGGGCACAAGATTTCAGAAAAATCTACTAGCATCTGTCCATAAAGAGACATGCTGGACAATGTGCCCTTAGCACTATTGCTTGCAATCCGTGTACTATATTCTAAATTAATCTACTTTAATGAGCACGTCTGTTCCTATACATAAACCCAGTACAAAAGCTATAGGGGGAACTGAAGAGATGAGAGCATAAGACATTCAGAGCAGTGGTTCTCCAACTTTTATTATACAGTAACTACCATCCCAGGAATTATGAATCAGTATCACTATTGTTACCACTTTTGTGGTTAGGTTGGGCATTTATCTTTTTTTTTGCAATGCTGATTACCGATGTGGAACATCTGAGAACCCGGTAAGGTTTTTGGTTATCCCGGACTAACCCCCAATTCTTATTATCTGGATCAAAGGCCACGACAACTAAGGAAACACCGTATTTATAAAAGTTTCTTAAATGTGAATTTATTTAAGGTTAAAATTAAAGTTTCTAATAGGAGGTAAGGTCAGCAAAATTGGGGGATCATTTTATCCATGAGTGGAAGATGTAATTAAAGTGTTTTAATGTGCAATCAAAATAATCTACAAAGCAAAAGGCAACAGCATTCTTTTAAGGTTTCTTACACAGCAGGCGGTAAATGTGAGTGCCACTGTGTGATAAAACAAAACAGATAGAAAACCAAGGAAAAAATGAAAGAAAATGAAACTGATAAGGATCAAACATAATACAAAATGTAAATGGTCTGAAGGCGTGTGGGTGATTTTCTAGGTGAGTGTGTTTATCAGTGCAGATCTGCCTATGAGGGCTGTACCTAATCACAGTGGAGGTTAGATTTTTATCTGAGCCCTGTCTTATCTCCAGAGTCCCCTCTCTTTCTTTATCTTTTTGTCTGACTGTGGGCCTCTCGGGCTGAGACCTGCTACCGGGGAAAGAATTCAGATAATATTAGAGAAACGATTGTTTACACACACGAACACACACCGTGCAGAATAACATGTTTCTTTTTCTTGGCTTAAGTAAGGAAGTATGGAAAGTTCTGCAAAAGCAGGAATAGGTGTTACGATTTTCTTCAAGCATGCTAAGGAAAACTGTGTTTATTCTCTTTTTTCTTATTTATTGTTTATTCTTTCACATTACCTCTGTGCCTTGTCCCTGCAGCGACACAGCTATAATTCACTCCCCTAATTAAATATCTGGCTGCAAACTCAAAAGCCTGATTTTCTCCAATTGAATTTCCAATTCTTCACAGATACGTTGCATCAGCTTACGGATTCAGCCAGGCTCCGAGTTTGGAAGGATGCTTGGAGATGGAGGCTGGAGAGTCTGGAGATAGAAAGTGGGAAGATGTCGTGGGTGTATATAAAAAAAAAAAACAACAAAACAAAAAGGAAAAGATATTCAGAGGAACAGAAAGTAAATCAGAGAGCTGAATCACAGAGAAGCCTGAAAGATGTATCCAGGGCAACATTTGGCTGAGCGTCTCCTGCTGGGCGTTGTCCAGGCACTTAGAGATGGGTGACACATGCTGGCATCTGTTTGCTGTGTGCTTGCGTGCGCATGCACGTGGGGGTGTGCGTGTGCGTGCGTAGGGCCGTGTGGTCACTGGAGTTTAGAGATTACAGCAAGAGGTGAGGCCAAACTGACAACAGCTGCTGACTTACAAACCACATGACATTGATTTATTTTTGATTCCAGCCTAATACCCTTCCCTAACCCCTTAGCGCTCAGACACACTTGTCCACACGCGTACAGTTATAAGTCAGCATGATTGATATAAAAGCTGTCATTCTCTCTGCCAGCCTGTCGGGCTTCTCTTATCTCCATGGAGACACAGTGACAGGGCTTCATCCATCCCAAACACCCCCGACACAAACACATACATACAAATGTGCACACACACACGCGTGCTAGTGCATAAAAAGTACACATTTCGCCACATACACAGATTTATTTATCTATATAGCCATATATGAGGCCCGCATGCACAAATATAGCACAAGCTAATTATATTTTTCTGGCTGCAATTATTTATTACCTTCCTTCGTCGCCTTCTGGCTCAATCTTATCTTTGAAGCAGCCGAAGAGAGCCCGTTTCTCCACAAGAATCATTTAACTTTTATTTGAAATCTTCACTTGAAGGCCCTTTGATTTTGAAGGCTTCTCTTTGCCCACCGACGGACACATCTGTCATGCTGAGAGTGGGTCCAAAGAGTGCTACAGGAGGAGGGGAGCTTTAATTGGAGTTACAGCTGTTGACGCGCAGGAGCAGAATGGCAGTAACAGGCTTCACATGTTGTGCCACACTTTTTCACATGACAGCTACTGTAAGATCTTTGCAGTTTTAGCATCTGAGTTGGAAGTTTAGTCAACAGGCTCTTCAGATATTTAGTCAAACCTGGGAAGCAGTTATTAGAGAAGTCAAAAAATGAATCAAATAAATAAATAAAAACTAAATGCTACAACTCAGTATTTTGTATGACATGCTACTGCCCTCTAGTGGACAGAAAAGCAGCCTGCAGGATTTTGTCTTGATTCTATTTTAAAATGTTGTACATGCACCAGAAGTCGTGTTTTCATTATCAGTACATGCCTCATCTTATTCAGAGTAATGGGTGAGTGTAAGGGGGGTGACATGTACTCAATGCTTGCTTACACATAATCCCTAATCAGCTCAAAGTCACCACTTAACCTAACATCGACAGAAAGGGTGTTCTAGTTAATGACAGTGAGTCTCATAACTGCATGATGATGTAACGTTGTAAATTAATATCTGCAAAATTCTACTGGAACGGAACAAAGTATCACACACTATATATCTAACGCACTGCCACACCTCTGTCCAGGGCTGTTAGTGCAAGAAAACAAGAACTGTAATGCAAAAAATATTTCTAATGATTATCCTGTATTCAGATCCATATTTATTTTAACAACTGAGACCAATAATACAAAAGGACCATATAGCATGATGCCTAACCACCTTATTCATAGTACATATGCAGCGTTAAGTGATGTACAGTCGTAAGTTTTCTACAACATAAAGATTTTTGTAATGGGGCCTGATGGGGCTCATAATCCTCAATCCTGTTTTCATCTGACCAGAGAACCTTCTTCCACGAGTTTTCTGCACCTCCAATGGTTTGTAACAGAACCCAAATGGATGGTCTTTTGAATTTCTTTCAACAGTGGCTTTTTTTCTTTTGCCACGCAAACCAAATCCTGTCTTGCTTGTTTCGACAGTTTCTCCCACCTGAGCTTTGGCTCTCTGCGACTCCTCCAAAGTGACTTGTATCTCTTACCTCCTTCTCCATGCGCAAGGAGTGACTGTTCTTCTCAGCTAACAAGAGCAGTCAAGTTTTAAAACTTAAAACTTTATTATGTAGATTAAAATTAAGAAACAATCTTTCAAATTAGTTTTGACAATAAATAGGCAAAAAGGAAAATGTTTCATCATACATCTAGAAATATTAAAAGGACTTTTATAATATCAAAAGCTCTAATTTTATTTGAAAAATCATCCTAAAATATTTTCCTGTCTTTTTTTTCTCTTTTTTTTGCCATCATGCATTGTCAAGGTCAGTTCGGTGCTGAGACAGCCTTTCTGTCCCGTCAAACCCGTTTGAAGAAATATTACGCTCTTCTGGCCGGATCTATAAGTAGAGCTCTTGGAATATACTGCGACAGAGACAGATAACCACTGAAGGAAAGCCATCACTCATTTAGGGCCATTTAGGTTAAGTCAACAATTTCAAATCTGGCCCACACCACCAAGGCATTATAAAACACACAGACACACACAAAAGCTTAAAGCAGGACTGCAGCACGCCCTGTTGTCAAACTATTGGTAAATCCACAACTCAGATCTTTTGCTAGGAGTCGGGACTTTACTCGCCCCGTACGACGTTCGCCCACTTAGCTCCGCACAAAGTGCTTAATTGCTTTGGTCTGAGGAGGAAAAACAGATAATAGGCATTTAGAAGACGTGCGGAGGGAAGTGTGGCTAAGAATGAATGAAGGATGTCATGAATGATGCCATCTGTGCTTTCTGTGATATCACATTCCTCTTTAACAGTCCAGACCTTTAATCCCCTCCCCCGCCCCTTCCTATCTCAGTTAACAGGAGTGTCTGAATTGGCCACCAGCAGCAACAAAAGAAAACAACTTCAAAAACGTAAATTAAACATACTGCAGATGCTTTTGACTTGCTGTGTGTGTGTGTGTGTGCATGAGGTCTACAGGGCCCTCCAGGCAGGGTGAATAATTAACAGGGCCACTGAGTGAAGAAGGGTACCAGGCAGGGTGTTTTGTTACCCATGCCTCACTCAGCACGAGCAAACAGCATTAGATAAGCCTATCTCTATCCGCCTGGCTTGTGTGGATGCGTGTGCGCAGTTGGGCCACTTTAGATGATTCAACCATTTGATACCTTCAAAAGCCTCCTGCAGCTCGGTAACAGTTCCCGACAGAAAGCCTAGACATCCCCTGTCAAACGGAGATGGGCTCCAGCAGCTGCAGCCACTGAACATCTTTCCACGTCTCACAAAGTTAAATATTTTTGTTCCATCAATATATCAAAGAAAACCAGCTTTTAGTCCAGAGAAGAAATGTGTAGTTTCACATCCCTTGAATATTTCTAGATTTTTCATGTTAAAATCACAATCTTTAAAGTATTTTATTGAGATTGTAGCTGACAGAGCAACACAAAGTGGTGCATCACTGTGAATCAGAGCAGTACAGAAACCAGAGGAACCAATTGTCTGTAACAGTCCATCTGTGGCTCTTTGAAGACCTGGAGGTTTGTTAGAAAACATTAGTGAACAAGCAACATCATGAAAACCAAGGAATGCAGTGGACAGGCGAGGGACAGTTGAGGAGAAATTCAAAACAGTTTTAGGTTTTAAAACTGTGTGGACACTTTCTTCCAGCTTTGGACAAGTGACAAGAAAGGTGGTGAGACCTGATGGGAAGATGGATGGAGCTAAAATATAAGGCCTCAGGAGGAGGTTTAATTTGTTTGGAGGACAGCGAACATATTCAGACATCTAGAGGTAAACATTTTTGAAAAGGAAGGTTTACTGCATCCTAATTATCTGCTGCTCTGTTAGTTTATCAGGTAAAACAATCTATCTAAAATCCAAATCAATCTAATACATTTTGAGTTTTGAGGTTGCCATGTAAAAGAGTTTAGAGGATATCAATGCTTTTGCAAGACACTGTTTTATCTTAAATTCAGAGTGAAATAAGCTTCTCTTTCATTTTAGAGAAAATACGATGAAAACCTCTTTTTTTCCACAATCTAAGGACTGCATTTTGTTTGCAAAGCTAAGTGTTGCATGCTGTCAGGCTGCATGCTGAGACCTAGCTGTTGCGAAAATAAAATGACTTCTCAATTTAGCCTTTGTTGAACTGTCAGGTTGCCACCCTCAACTGTTGTTAGGCAGAGATAAAGTCTGCGAAGAAAAAAAACAACTGAGAAAGTCTACCCTGTTAAATGCTCAGTTTTAGCTTTCATTGTCAGTGAAGTTGCATTAGATTAAAATATTCTGTCACATTCAGTTGTTTTCATTGAGCAAACATTTTTAGCCCCACTTTTCTTTCTTTAAGCCACGTGTATTTTACTTGCAATGAAGCAATATTTGTGAATAATTTCTGCAGGTTGACTGTAGGTGAAGATAAGGCCACATTCCGACATTCCACAGCCAAAGTTTGCGAGATAGGAAAGAAGATTTCCATCAGGTCCGCAAACAAAATATTTGACTTTTATTCAGCGTTAGTATTTTGTTTACATTCTATTTACAACATAAGACATGCATGGAACGGGGGGGGAGGAGCGGAAAGGAAAGATATAATTCCATAAAGAGAGTAAAACTAAATCTAAACAGCGTGAGAGACAAAGGACAACTTTTACATGTGCGGTCTAAGAAGAAACCAATGGAGACAGTATTCAAGCTGATGACAAACGTGACATGAACCTAGACGTTAAAGAAAAATATCAACAACTTTTTTTACAGGTTGGGGCTACAATATTAATACTGCAAACATGACAAGAAAGAAATATCAAACATTTTCTAAACTTCAGACCCTGTTCATAGCCTGTGTAGCACTTGCAACACCACCTACTACCAGAGCCTGACTGCTGATATCGTGACAGATGATTATTGAGAAAGTTGATTCAAGTATAGGAGTCTTGTTGTTTTCAGCAGGGCTTGGTTGTGTGGTGCAAGTGTAAATGTAGCTCACAGAGAAAGAGAGACAGAGAGAGATCAAGTTCCCCCCCCCTTTTTGTTGGTTATTTTATGTTGTTCAAATGAATATTTTCTTTTAATACTTACAGCACCCTCCAAATCTATTGCCACCCCAGGTCAATTTGTGTAAGACAGTTAGTACAACTTATGAACATTTGCTGGATCTATGATTTTGTCAAGTATCCCGACACCCCAGGTCCCCATCTGAATAAATGCTCTAAATTTAAAGGATGATTTTCTGAAATTGTTCAGAGTGACATTATCCTACTAAAATGAAAGAGTAATTTATTTAAGGGATCTTTTACAAAATGCGTGGAGGGCATCTCAGATCCCAACTTTTACCTGTGACTGAGACTTATATGAGTCTAGGCAGAAAGCATAGACTATACCAGATGCCAAAATGTTACAATGAGCAGAGGTTGCTGTTGCCTAAATATTCTCAGCTCTTTGTATGCTTTTTGCTTGTGTCACATTACAAGAAACTATGAAATAATCATTATTTTTTTACACTATGGCTTCTTTTGTTCTTATTTCACCCATCTGTTCCTAAGGAAGGCCAAGAAACAAGATAAAGAAAAAAAAAAAAGAGTAACTGAAGGCAACTTAAAAACACACATTTGTTTGCATATTCTAATTTCATAGGACAAAAATGTCAATGAATCTCATAGGGCTAAACATAGAGCCAGCTCATTCCCATAATAAGATTAACGATGTGTGATGAAGCACTCAGAAACAGTGCACTCGATTGGCACCTCTGATAAAGAGGTTTTTAAAAAAGTTAGAAAATAATTGATCTTTTACTGTAAGTAGCATAACCAGACACATGAAAAGTGTACTGCTGACTAATGTTGAGCAATGCAGATTTATTTTACTGCTCTTACCAATGTTTTCCACTACAGGTTGGGAAGATAAGTTTGGGTTAAAGGTGGTGCAACAAAAGCCCATTTTCTGACATAGAAATAGTTTCAAATCCCTTGTTATTTTTGTTTCCTTTCCCATTTGGGAGAGGGACCAAGAGAAATTGGTTCCCACTTTATGTAGTCTCTCAGAAAACATGAAATCATTCAGTATTGTCAAGTTTCCAGACCAGTGTCTGGGAACTTGACAATACTGAATTATGGTTGACTTTGATCGGGATGAGAGGCATGATATGTGCTGCTTAATGCTTTCTTTCCCCCTAAGTAACTTTGTTTGTCACAGTTCAAGTTTTTTCTAAAACTTTTAATACTGTCTCTGCTGATATTTTTAAGCTTGAATGAGTAACAGTTTTCTTCTACTTATTTTCTTACTCGCATAGATCAAAACACATTGGTGTTAATCAAACATGTTTTTTTTTTTCCATTTGGAAGAGTGGCTAAAAAAAATGGCATCTTGCTGATAGAGTTGCTATTCCAGGGAAACAGAAAGTTTTGGGTTACCTGTGAATAGTTCTTAGACATGCAGATTAAATGTAAAATAAACAAAAACACCATCAGATATTGAAATGGGCCTCTGTGATTTCATACACAAACTCCAAAGGGAAACAGGCCAATGATTACTAAATAATCACACAAAAATTTTGAGGAATGGCTAAACACATAGTGTGAAATCATTATGGTAAAATGTAAGAATAATTTGTTCAACAGCTGCTTAAAGATATCTAGTTGAGGTGCCAATAATGTGGAGAGCCCTGCAGATTTTACCTAAGGCCTTGAGAAGGCATTTCATTCAAGCGTTGAAATTATTATAAGTTCTATAAACTCTGCTGGTTTGCACATGGATGGCAACAGCAACCAGGCTTAAAGTAAAACTGTGCGAAAAGTAATTAAAGGCTAGAAATCGTGACAAGTTGAAATTAATACACAGAATTTAAGTAACAACTAAATAACGGAGAAATGATGTACAAAGTCAAGTGTAGCACTGAAAAGGGCAACAGGGTAAGAAATCTTTACTGCAATAAATAGATTACGGAAGCAGAATGAAGAAACGGGACTACAGTAGCAGCAATCACAAATGAGTAATGCTCTGACTCATCCTTGACTGCATGGGACTGACTAGCTCCGCTCACTTATACACAATCACCTAATAGAATTAATAATAAAAAAAACTGGTAAAATCACCTTTTCACACAGTGAGGTCAAGCAGAGTTTGGTAGACACTGAGCTCCTTTCACTCACAAGCTGGCACTACCATGTGAAAAGGGAAAATCGTGTATGTTGGCAAGGATGAGTCAGAAGTGTGCATTGAACAATGCAACTGCATTACAAACCCAGAGCACATTTATGATTGCTGCTGTCAATGTTGCTCGTTTCACCAATACGAAAAGAGATGCGATCTCAGAATAAGGAGTGTACGTCCACCGTCATGCTGTCTCATCTCTGACAGACAAAACAATAAGACAAGGTTAAAAAGGTCCGTCATTAAAATGCATTTGAGCAGCAATAAATAGACTTTTCTTCTATTTACAGTTATCACCAGACACTTTAAAACAAAGATCAATCCAAAGCTGTTTGATTTGTTGCTTTTGTTCCTAGGATGAAGGCATGGTGGTCCTCCCTCTGCTGAGGAAGCCAGCAGACAACATGGAGTAGATGAGATGCTCGTGTAGATGTGTCCTTCCTTTATTTCATCCATGAAAACAACTTGCAGTGTCTCGCTGTAGCTGCTGTTATAGTTTTTTTTTCTGTTAATTCTGCCTCATAGCACAAACATTCATCTAAACACACACATACACACAGATTTGGAGCACCCGATGCCCTGCTGTCCCCACACAACGCAGTGTATCCTCCTACAGCCTTGTGCTTGCTCTGAGTAGCAGTTGCCTCGTTGACACAGACCTAAGAACAGCTTTTGCTCCACGCTTTTATCAAAGCAATGAACCAAACCTAGAACTGAGTCCTTAGGGCAACTTCTGCCTCATGTCGCCATTCAGAAACACTAATTTATCTTCTTCTCGGTTTTCAAGGAACCGTTGCGTTTGTGCTTCCCGTTGGCAATGCTCTCAGAGTGACAGTGTCCATTGGTCATGCTGCTGTCTACTCTTCTGCTGTGGTCACTGGCCTTGCCCCTGAGGAGACTTACCAACCTACGCAGTAAAAACACTATGAGAGCGCCGGCAGCTGCAACAGTAAAAAATACGTCCACAAGGAAGTACTGGTAGGGGGACACTTCATACACAGCCGAGCGCAGGTGGTTAGCGCCATTGTGACGGAGGATGTAGCCGATCCAGTACACAGCCCTGGTGACTGGGTGGCCTGGCTGATCTTTGTGAATGTTGGACAGGAGACGAGCCTGCTGGCGGTACCTGGGAACAGGAGGACAGCAGAGTTGGAGGTTGAAAAAAAACATGGGTTCATGAGCATGACATTCAGAGCAGGACGTGGGGATAAAAAAAAGAAATGCAGAGAACACATTCCACGCTACAAACTACACAACTGCAAGCTCCTTTGGTTTTCTTTAAACATTGTAGTTTGTTCTTCAAAGAACAGGGTCTAAGTCTAAGGTGAAAATGGCATACACCAAAATAAATCTTGATTTATGGAACCATGAGCACACACACCAGAAATCAATTTCACCTTTATAAATAACAGCTGCAACTCTTTGCTATAAGGTTCCGCCTCAGTTTCTGCCCTCTACACTCCCAACCAGGTGAATGCAAACTACTTCATGAATGATGGTGCTTTTAAATGAGTCAGTTAATCAATGTTATTTCATGGTCAACAATGGAAACCACAAAGAAACGAGTAAAGAAACACAATTTCACAAGGCAGAACTTGATGCAAGTGAGGTGGAGAGTTGAAAAGCTATCATTTTTGGTAGCCACAGTCATGGCGTGACAAATACAAGTTACACACTGCCACCAGCATTTTAGGAAGCAGAAGGTTCGTGCCACAGTGGAGCGCTTATGGGTGTTAAAACGCACCTTCTCTGTGCTTTGGGCAGTGACTGCACACTCAGTGTGAGTGTATCAGCACTTCAGGACTGAAATGTTGCAGGCCTTGGTTGTTGAATACGCCATATTTATAAATGAAACAATAGATTTTTGGAGAACAAAGCCAATAGTTGTCTAAGATTTTCATTTGTATAATAGGTTTTCCTTTCCTTCACAATTATTTTCTACTTTGTGTTGGTCTATAGCATAAAATCAAAATAAAAAAAAGTTTAAGTAGTACATTTCAAAGCATTGCATGAGCTCATGAAAAAATGTGCAAAAAAGGATAACGCATAACAGAGAAGACCTAAATGAGTCCAACCTGGGGTCATTGATGACACTGCTGAGGGAAGTATAGAGATCTTCCTCCGTCATGTATTTCCAGTGCAGCATGATTCCCATCCCTTTGGCTGCCACACGAGTCATGGTGTCATAGTGGTCTCCGAAGAGAGGCACGCCCACCACCGGCACTCCATGATACATTGCCTCGTAGATGCTGTTTAAGCCCCCGTGGCTCAGAAAGGCCTTAGTGTGAGGATGGCCTGGATGGTAGGAAACATGGATGTTGAAATCACTGTAACTATTAGCATGCTGTGTTTCCTGCACTCATGTTTTAATATAAATATCTACAGTTCTCATTGGCAGAGGCATGCAACAGAGACTCATCATTTTAACTGGAACATTCCCTTTTAAAAAGACATTATTTCAAAAGTTTCTCCATAAATCATGATTTTGAATACCTAAACACTGCTTTATAATAACAAAGCAAACCTAAACATGTATTTTCTTTGTGCCAACAGAATTACTTTGACATTTGAAAAAGTCAGACATGCAAATGTGTAAATATTTGCCTCTGTCACACATCTTTAGAACAGAACACAGATAGCATTCACATTTAGCCCAATGTGGCAAAATGAGTCTGAAACATCCATCAGGTTCAACTGGCTAAGTCCAGGCACCCGATGCCTTGCTGTCCCCACACAAGGCCTTGTGCTTGCTCAGAGCCACCTATCTATCTATACATCTATGGGCTGGGCAATAACTCTATTTTAACTATTACTTGATTTTTTTTTTTTTTAAACCATTGCACTGCTGGGGTTTTCCCTAGTTCATAGAGATGTCAGCATGGCCAAGGCTGCCAATCTCATTTGACAAGCGTGCTTTACAGCGTCTGTTTATTTGGACTTTGAATTCAGGTCAATTCTATGAGGAAATGTTCTTTTACCAGGCTAAATATAAATGGTATGCACTCACCCAAAAGGTCATTCTGTGGCATCCAATCAACAAGCTTGGTGTTGTTGCCAAGGTTACTGGGTGAAACTCCAGAGAATCTAAAAGGAAAGAAAGAAAATCATAGTGAAAGAACCCGACATTGATACAAGTTATTCAGAAGAGACATACTGGGACTTGGTTCATTTTCACTCTGCAATATTTTTCAAATGTAGCACGTCTGTGGCACATACAACACAATGCGAGCGACTGAAATTATTTGCATAATGACAATTTTTTTCAGCCAAGTGATGCTAAGAGATAGACAAATCCAAAGTCCAAACAGCACAATCTAAAAATTAATTTCCTTCTGTTTTTTATAAATAGCTCTGCTTCAGGATTGAAGCAGAGCTTCAATAAAAAAACGTATAAAAAACATGTATAAAAAACATCTAGAAGGTAAATATTGTTGAAAGTACACAGAGATCTAGACATGCTTTTTTAAGGTTTCCTTGTTCAGCCAAACAAGAAAGCTTTAAATTAATCCCCTTATTTTGCACAATATAATTAAGCTGACTTATGTTCTGCCAGCTCTAACAAAACTTCTTAACGAGGTAAATTGTAATTCAATGAGGTTCACAGTTTATTTTAACATCCTTTTATACATTAACACAGAGGCTCAATATGCAAAGGGAGGAAAATATTAATACATTACTCACATCAGACGCAAGATCTAAAGTAATAACTCATGATGTCATATTGTTTGCATAACCACACGCCTCATGGACCAACCACTAACAAGCCTGTCAGCTCAGTCGCATATGCATCAGTTAATAGATGTTATGCAAGTACAATAAAACAATGCCAGAAGGATCTGTGGATATTGTCAGCGTCTCCTTATCTTATTTAATGAGTGAGTAAAGGACTCGGGTTAGACTTTTTGTTTTATATCAAATCAAGTCAAATGTATTTGTATGGCACATCTTCAGCAACAATGCAGTTTAAAGTGTTTTGCATCATAAAAACATACAATAATCAATGATGAAACAAGCAATCAATGTCACATTTTGTCAAATGTTTTCATGTATATTTT
Organism: Phalloptychus januarius; assembly: GCA_902982915.1. Lineage (NCBI taxonomy): Eukaryota > Metazoa > Chordata > Actinopteri > Cyprinodontiformes > Poeciliidae > Phalloptychus > Phalloptychus januarius. The sequence continues at coordinate 938,226 of CADWAE010000297.1, forward strand.
CTGGGTGGATTTTGATATCAATGTTAAACATTTTGCAGCTACTTTTTTTTTCTCCACCAAAAGCCACCAGGTGGTGCTTGTGAGCAAACAATGGCGTAATCCTATCCGATTAAATTAACAGTGTAAGCTTTTAAATTATTAATGAATGAATTTTATTATATTTTCAGATGTTCCTTCCTCCCTAAGAAATATCTCTATAGTTTTCCATGTGGAAAATTTATACATTTTGCATGCAGTCTTCACCACCATTTATTTTCTTTAGATAACGATAGGATAAGAAAAAAAAATTTGTGCCTATCCAAATACATTTTTCATAAAATAGTGTTTCACAATGACTTAGTTAAAGAATTGGATGACTCCCAAGTTATGAAGGAACTCTGAATGGAATGCATCTCTTAAGTATTGGGGTTTAATATTAACTAGCAATGTAAATAGCAGCAGTCTTTTCAGCAATTTCAAAACTGTGTTTGACTATTACTTATATCTAAAGCTAAAATATAAGATTGTTGTTTCATATTTAGCTTATTTGAACAGATAAAGAGTAATATGTATATTACATGTATAGTTTTTCCTTCTGAAAGCTACAAGTGAAGAATAGTGGGTGCTGATGTAGCATGACATCGACTGATGATTCCGCTATTCAAACTAAACATTCCTGGTATACAACAAATTGGCCAAACATCATAGTATGAAAATCACCATGACACCATGATCCCCGAGCCACAAAGCTTTACAGTATTTGAAGGTTGTCTGACAAATTCCTTAGAGAATAAAAGAAAGATCTTAGTCTGATGAGTCCATAAAATGTTGAGTCTTTTTTTTTGGGCCAGTCAATGTATTTTGGGGAAAATTAAAGCCTCTCCATATCAATTATTTTCATCAATACAACTTTACTGGACCTTGTTGCAATACACACAGTCAGTTATCATTAGTTATCATTGCTCCTGTTGTGCAATGGTAACAGTCCCCACAAGTATCAGCAGATCTTCTTTGATCACATTGGAGCTGATCCTGTACTAATGAATAGAAGGATTTGGAATACAACAAAAAAATGTGATCATTTTAACTGAGCACTTTTTATTATGTTTGCCACTATAAAATAAAATGTTTAATCAAAGTATGCTGCTCTTATGAAAAATACCTGGAATGGACCCAATGTTTAAATAGTAAAAAAAGACGAATTTTATTAACGGGTGAATCTGAGAAAACAAAAGGTTACAGAAGGTTGAACTGACAAAGACTGACTGAACTGCATGACCCAGACTCTTAACACTTGTCATTGTGTGAAAGCAAGCAAAGTGCGAGATCGGTGGATGTGTAAGAGTGTGCGTGTAAATCATTTCCGTTAATGATGCATATGCATGCTACAAAACAGCCTCCATCTGTCCATCTCAGTCTGCTTCCCTCCGTGACTCAAAGTCTTTTATCCAGAGTCAACAAAGCTTTGCCTCATTGTCGTGCCAATCAAAGCCGGCATTCATGGAGGCATTTATCAATGAAACAATTCATTTGGTTTGATCCCCCTTTCGAACACATTGGTCCTGCATCCTTTCGGTTTTAATAAACACTGAAAGCCTTTAAACAAAATCTTCTTTTTGTCTTCATTTATGCATCAGTTCCTGGAATTAATTTTGATTGTATGTAAAATTAAAAGAAAATCTAACATGACGCAGTTACACAAAAACTACCCTGCGGTTGAATAAAGCATACATGACCACTATGTGGATGTGAGGCTTGGCTGTGTAAATATGCTGATCATGGGAACATTTAGTAAATGAGAGCAATAAAAGGTGTCATGTTTCATGTGAATGGGTTATTTCTCTCTTGTGTCACCATAAAAAAAACAGTCTTATCAGTCATGTTCATAACAAATGGTCAACTTCCTTGGGTGCTACATAACTGACATCAACTTCTCGTTACTTTATCACTGCAATCCAGTTTCCAAAATAACTCTAGTTTAGTTCATTAAAATATATTAATGGAGAGAAACAACACACCAATTTTTAACTCATTCAAACCTGATATTTACATTAAAAATAGAGAAAGACAGCATTAATTATGAGAACTACTGAGCTTGCTGTACATATTAACGAACAAAAAGAATGTGTAGCACATCTCAAGATTATTGATATCTGCTTCTGACATCACAAGCCAAACAACAACCAAACGTGTAACATATATTGTTTCTCTTATCTCCTGCACAGAAAAGGCATTCTCTTTCCTGTCATCCTTCCTATCTTTGCAAAGTTAGAAATGCAGTTTGTCAACTTTAAACTTTATTCCTTTCACTGCTTCTTGTGTGTTTATTCATGATGTGCAAAGTCTAAACAAAGATTCATTCTAAAAAAAGAAGACTAAGCAATGTGAGTGAAGGGGAAATGTGGGATTACTTTTTCTAATCATAAATACTTAGTTATTGTATGTTATAAATGTTAACCAAAAAACAAATGTAGTATCAACAAAACGTATGATAAGCAATGCAGTGAATTGCATTGCTTAAAATGCAATTCATTATTCAATATTAAAGCAAAGGTGAAATAAAACATAATGATTGATAGAAGTTGTCCCTAAAATTGGAACAATAATGTTCATGCTCACAAATATTCCTAAATAACGATCAGCAGAACATTTCTGTTGGGAAGGTCATGAAGAGTGATGTGCATTACTGTTGGGTTTCCAGGGAGAAGACATTACAGGGAGAAGGGAGAAGGCTGACCTCCTACTGAAGGTCAGTCAGGATTGGGATGAATTTCCCTATCCTGTGTGGGATCAGAACAACTCTGAAATCTGGGTCACTGAACTCAATGACTAACAACCTTTTAAATATACAAAGATAAGAGTTAAGCATTAACATGTTCTGAGGCTATGTTTAAAAAAAGCTTTTATTTCTTCTCTTATATTGTACTTACACTAATGGTCAGTGTAGGTCTCATGCTTTTATCCCAACAGTTTACCTAAAGTATACCTTACTTTGCGTATGTAAGTTATACCTACCAAAGCACATTGGCAATTCCTGTAGTTACCCGCCTTCATGTGTATTACAGTACATCAGCAAAGAGAAAGTTTAGAAAATAAACTAATCCAGCTTTTTATACTCTTGTGACCTGATGCAGTAATTAAAATGAAGTAGCTCCTTTGTTAAAAATTGAAGTCATTAAGTTTTGCAGAGGCAAGTCTTGTGATGTAAACGGGATCATTACGCATGAGATGGCTCCACCCACAGGCACATGTGGTTGGATCCGGAATCTGACTATTTAGCAAATAGCCAGCACTGAGGAACACAGCATTGCCTCTCTCTTACGGTGCTTCCGACAAGCTATATAGCTAATTATGGGCTCCACGTCATGTGACATCAAGAATGATGAGTACAAAAAAAAATCCTGTTCAAACATTATTCTGTGACAGATGAACGGGTGCATGTGAGCATTACCTCCAGATGACACGCTGTGGCAGACGGGCCAGAGCTCCTGCCAGTTTGTGAGCAATGTCCTGGGAGAGGTACTTGACTCCAGCGCCAAACGACACCACCACAAAGCCATGCTCTGCTGTGTCGTTCACCAGGGCCTCAAAATACTGAAGGGACAGAGACAGAATAGCCACAATAAGCTACAAATCCAGAACAACATGCTAATCTATAACCAGAACTTTGTTTCTTGATCTCTTCACAATCATCCAAAGAACCAAAGCTGTAAAAATGTTACAATTTACTGTCTTCATTTTAATTGATTTACTATTGATGACATTAAGGAAAAATGTTTCAAGCTACCATGAGGTAAATTTCCCTACAGAGACAATACAATGTGATAGTAAAAAAGAGAAGAGTATTTATTTGTCAGTCATTCTTTTCTGGATTTACAATTTGATAAACGTTATCTTATGAGTACCTTTATTAAAGAGAATATGGGGTGATGGAATGTGAGTGTTTAGTCTCCAGCTGGTGCCAACAAGAGTAATATTTCTTTCTGGAATAAATGTAATATTTAAATTTTAGCTCAAATCTCTTACTCTGATCATCTATGTAATAAATTAAACACATTTTCTGATTCATCGTCTGGTTGTTTGTGAGCGTTACGTAAGTTTAGATTTTAAAAAGGACTGCATAAAAGAACTGCACAATATATCAAATCTCAGAGCAATGAATGAAAAAAACCTAAATTTTTCTATAAATATAGTTTTACTAGAGCTGTGTCTAGAACAGCAAAACATCCACAGGAAAAAATTACAAGCTGTATTTTTTTTTGTCAAAACACACAAACAAATGTGTGTAATCTTTCTTTTTCTTTCATAAAATGCTCTTTTGCTCAACTGACACCACTTAACAAGCAAAAGGAAGTTTTCTTTTTTTTAGTACTGTAAACATTTTTGTAGATATTTTCAAAACTACTTTTTAGCACATTTGTGATGTCAGTTTGATATTAAAAAAGTTAAAGAAATTTTTGTTCTAGCTACATTTATAAAACTTAACTTGCCAAGTCTGCCATAATGTTCCACTATACCATAACTATATATAAAATATAGTTAGAAATAAAACCAAAGTACAAAGCTTGTGGGATTTTATATTTGCTACTGAATTTTAATTGAACTAGATTTCTTTGAGCTGTAAGCCTCATTTGGACATTTAAAGCAGGAAGCTACTGCTGTCCAGGTTGGATTCCTGGAAGTCAAAGACTGGTTCCTCGATCTCGTCGGGGGACTTATTCCCATTTCACGCACACCCGCTACTTGGAATCACGGTTGTCACGTTACAGGATCTTGTTACACAATGTGAATTCTTTCTGAATATATATGAGCTCAAAGAAAACTGCAGATGTTTTCCATTTTGACTAAGCAGAAAAGATATTTATCTGAATTAATTTTTTAGAACATTGTTTAGAAATTTTCTCAAGTAAAATATACATTGCAAGTCGCATTAATTAAAAACCTTTAAAAAATGTAATAATCATTGTATTGCAGTAGTATAATCTCTTCATGACAAATCCAACCTTAAATTTGAGACAGTTTATTCAGTGTTAAGAAATAGTTATTTTCAGTAAATTCCCTGGTTCCGGTAACGTAAAGGACCTCAGAAATACATAAGAACATGTCAGAAAGGTGGATGTGCATTGATGGGGAAATGTCTATTGGTCTAAATCTGTCTACAGAGTCAGAGATATGCTTTGAAGTCTTAAAACTGCCAAAACAAAGACAACCAAGACTGAAGAACAACTTTAGTTTTCCTTCTCACCTCACCTAGTGAGCATAATGTCAAGAGAGGTAGATACAAATATCTCTAGAGATTGCTTAAAGAAAGCTACAGCGAAAAAAGATGAATTTATTTTTAAGTTTTCCTTGCCCCCTCTTGGTTGGGGATGCCACCACAGGTAAATTGTTATGGGAGTATGTATTGATGAACAGTGGTTACAGACTAATTAAGGATGTTGAAGTCACAGGAGAAGATGACAATTAGAGGAAAGCGACTGTTGGTCCAGCTGCAGCAGCTCAGGTCGGCCCTGGCACGGAGCAACCTCATGGGCACACTGGGCCCAGTGTCCCTGTGGCACAGCCCTACCATCCCTACAACGCAGCCTTAGTGATCTCTTAAAAAGAGTCCCAGTGTCCCCCGAGTTCTCCTCAGAACAATGAGCGCGTTCTCTCTCCACTTCCATTATAACTCCCTCCACACAGTACGGCACAATGCTCCCTATTCGCCTAGAGTGGCATTTCTAAAACCCCCAGCAGCAGATACCGACGGCCCGCGCTCTCAATGCCCAAACGTTGAACTGACTCCCGTCACCGCCCGCCTCTGCTCCCCATAGCTCCCATTATCATCTGTTTAAAATTTACCATATGCATTCAGCTCCAGCCCGTCCTAACCCCCACCTCGGCCATGAAGGCTCACCCTGTTGCAGGATGTGATAAGGTAGACATAGTGATAAAAAAACAATGAGAAGAAATATGCCAACGTTTTGAAAGGAAAACTGAAGGGACTAAAAACATGAACAGGGAGAAGTTACTAACGGTGTGCAAATTGAGTGCTTTAAAACAAAAACTTTAAAATATCGTACTTGAATGTTAAACAACTTTAGGAACATAAGCAAACAAATTAGCTTGTTTTGTGAAACTACAAGAACAGGTTCTTACCTCTACCCTTACTGTAAATATATTTTGTAACCTAAAACCAGCAGGGACTGATGATGCTGAAGAAATGACAGTTAGAAAAAAAAGATCAATGTGGGAAGGAAAAAAGTATTTTCCAAAGTGCAACTTCAAAAATGTGAACCTCTCCTTAGTCATCGACGGAGCAAGAAACACATTTTGCACGTGAGGCAACACATTTTCATAATAGCGTAGTTATGCCCAAGTCTTCATGCTGCATTGTATTTCAGTGTCATGGTTACAAGCACTTAGCTCTGGATATTCATGGCACTGCCTGTAAGAAACGTAAATCTCTACAACTTCTTTTGCAGTATGTAGTTCCACTATAGTATGAGATTCTTGCAGGATAATATTCTTGTAACGAAATACCACAGTATTACTGTATTTAGATCAATATTAAAACTAAATGTGTACACTGATCTATTTGCTTTTATGTAAAAGCCAAAAAGCCACAGTTATTCCTTCTGCAGATAGTTTCAGACCTCAGCACTGAGATAATAATTAGAAGGTTTTTTTCCTGAGTCAGAGAGATCCAACCTGGTCTGGGAGAGGTGAAAAAAGCCCACTCTGCAGAGGAAGCAGCTGTGCTGTTACTTAAGCAACAGCAAAGTTGCTTCCTTTGCAGAGTCAAGTTGGATGGGTTTATCAAGCTTAACTCATTAAGTTGATCCAAATTATTTCTGTGGGTATTTATAAGAACAAGAATTTCTTCTGTTACAGAGCAAATTAATAAACCCCAACAAGATGAAATGTGGAAATCCTAAAAAGTCCAAATGTGTACTTTTTAAAACTTCTGGAATTACTTTTTTTTTATCTCCCTCTGACAAGCATAACTTTCTTGAGGCCAAAGAAAAACTAAGGTTTTTCACTGGATTTGAATAAATTTATACCAAAACGATGACAGTATTTTGGTCAGTGTGTGCTTCAAAACGAAATGAGGAACATGGAAAGTAAACACTTATCACTGGAGCTAAACAGGAACTTTACATAAACTGATCATATTTATGACGCAGAATGAGTTTCTGAGCAATCTGTCAGAAGATGGATAATCAGTTTCCAAGTATTATTTTTTATAACTATGACAAAATGTTGAAATTATTTATTTTAGCAAATTAGCTCACTTTTCTTAGTCATCACCCAGGCTGCTAACAATAAAAATAGCTAAAAAAATTATAAATATTTGTTTAACATACAAAAATCCAGCTGAGGACAGGTAGCAGTATGATCCATACCATAATACTGTTTTTGTAAAGGTACCCATTTCTGAGCTTAGCTAAGCCCCCAATTTGACAGGATTATAAAAATTCTTCTGCTTTATATTAATATTAGGTGGCATATAATCAGGGTTCAGTTAAATTGACTGCACTCTGGTTAAAACAGACATACTACAGATATTAATTTTGCCAACTTTACTTTCAAAAGACATTAATAACAGTTATTTGTGTTGCCCTTTAGCTTGCAGCCCATAACTTTCCTGGCAGCCGGCTGTCTTCAATGTAATCAGAAAGGGGTGGTGGTGCTCTGAAACAAGTAGAGTGGTACAATTGTGAAGCAACTTTGCTCCAAACGTCACTCACTGCAGAACTTTCTCTGGCATTTAATGAAGAAACTTTGAACTGTAAGAATGGCATGATGAAAAATTTTAATGGTTTAGAAACTGCAACCTTTTCAAATCAGTAACTTTCTATTTACTGCTGCAAAAGGTATTTGACGCTTTACAGATTAAGATCAAACACAATTTAATATTAGATTAATGTTAAAATTAGAAAATACATAAAGTTGTTTTCAAATGATAATTTCATCTCGTAAGAGAAAAGAGCAATCAACACCAATCTGGCTGTTTGTGATAATATAACTGCTCTGCTTATTAAACCATTAATTAATGATTCTTTTTTTCTGGACAGCTAAGCTTAATTCCTGATTATTTCCTGACTTGTAGTACTACAAAAAGTGTTTAATAGAATGTGAGTGAGGCTAAACGTTTTCAAAACTATAATGTCATGACCTAAAGAAACTCAATTAATGATTAGAAACAAATTCATTGCCATCTATTATTCTGAAAATGATTTGAAGGAGTTGAAGGCATTTCTTGTGCTTTTGGACTCCAGCAAAACACACTGAGGGCAATCATCCTCAAATCAAGAAATCATAAAACACTGATGAACCTTCCCAAAAGTGGCCAGTCTGCCAAACTTAATCCAAGACCTCATCAACAACTCATCCAGAATTACACAAAAGAACCCAGAATGACATTTATAGTTATGGGTGTCCCTTGCCTCAGCTAAGAGAAGTGTTAATGATTCAACGGTAATCAAGAATAAGAAAGCTCTGCAAAGAACAGTGGGACAAATTTCCCCCATAAAAAGGCATGATGGCACCAAGTATGGCAAAACCAGTTTCCAGATTAAGGAGGTAATTACATTTTCACGCAGGACCAGTTTGGTTTGAATGGCCTTTTTCCTTAATAATCATCATCATCATCTTAAAGCTACTTTTTGGAAATTTTGTTTGATATTATTTGTTTAATCATCTGTAAAATGTGTGTCGAAAAAGCAAAATTGAGGAAATCTACATGTGGCAAACAAGTTTTCCACATCATAAACATGCATCTTTGTACTGACCTGTGGTAGTGGATTGGGGGGTTTTGTGAGGATGCCTCCGATGTAGACGACATGAGGGAGGGTGGGCCTTGGGAACTCCAGAGCCATATCAGTGCACAGCATCCACAGCCTACTCCCCTGCACTAAGTCAGCCATGGCCGCGTAAGGCTTTACTCCGTGCTTCTTCATAATCCGGTCATATTTGGGCAACACAATGTAATGGACTCCAAACCGCTGTGCCAGGTAGACGCCTGTGTTGGCAATTCTCTGCATCAAGGACATGCGGTCTGTAAGCAGCGAGTTGAATTCTGGCACGTACGACAATGGCGCCGGGGCTCCGACCTCTGCAGGGTACCACAAACCTGTGCTGAAAACAGCATATCGCACGCCCAAGATATGAGCAATAACGAAACCGCACATTTCATTGGGGTCCACTAGCAGCAGGTCGAACTTGGTCTCCTTCAAGCGGTTCATTACTTCACCATTGCCAACAACAGCATCACAGTTCTGAGAGTAGTGGTCAAGGATGTCAAACAGTTCGAGAAATGTCAAGCGGCCTGAGAAGATGTTGCTGACTTTGGACTGGAGGAAGTTGTCAGCTGTTGTGCTGTTAAAGATCCCTGGATAGCGCTGCAAATGGTAGTGAGGAGAGGGTGGGACCTCACGGCCCTCTGAAACTAGAAAATGTGTCTCGTGGTCCTCTTGGTGTAGCGCCGTCGCCAGCGTTTTGAAGATGTAGAGGTGCGATTCAAACATAATGGGTGGGACCACGATGATTTTACCGGCCCGTGTTGCACTGGGACTCCAGGTGAGGAAGCCGAGAATGAGCAGTAGAGACGATGGCAGCAACATGGCTGTAAAAATGATGGAAAAATAGATTATATGTTAGCAATGTTGGACATAAACATGGCAGAAAAATAAATCCTTAAAAATAATGTGGCACGTAAAATGTCTAGGCTTTTTAAATGGAGAAAAGAACAGAAATTATGTACTACACTATGCAATTTATATTACATTGTGGTGTAGTATCTCAGAAGATTTCATACAAAACTTAAATTTAGAAAAGATGCAGTAATTACAAACTATAGAACCATGCTTATCAAATGTAAACAACATTTGTATTTGTTTGAGAAATCTGAATAATATCTACATCATTTAAAAAGTTATCCATGTTGGTAAAGTCAAACTGGGTTTTCATGACGAATGAGAATACCTGGCAAACTCTGATAAAGAACATCAACAGTCTCTGAGCAGGAATTATTTATTTATCTCAGGATTTATGTATCCATTTCATTGTTTATTTATTCATTTCATAATGGTGTTTTATTTGGAATAGTTGAGCCTTTTTTTCCTCCAGTGTCAACAAAATAGAAAGAGAAAAAGGCAGGAAGAAACGAGAAGCTGATAAGTTAAAATGATAACTTTCATTTATCGTGCGATTAACTGATTTATTGTTTATCGCGGCAGGCCTAGATGGCAGTAGACGATTTTCTATTTGGACCGGGTTCGGAACTTGTCCAAGTGAATTCATATCTGTTTTGAACAACTACGCCCTCCAACCTTAAAGGGCAGTCATAGCGCAGTGATCCCCGGTTTGTCCATCGCCATATCATGAATTAGCTGGGTTACTGTAACCAGTAATAAAAATTTCTTTACAGGTAACATGTCAATGGCAACATGACAACCTGAAGCTGATATGCTGGTTTGCTAATGAAACTGATCTGATTTTTATTTGCTTCTGCCTCATCACTATGCCAAGTGTCATGTGGACATGACAGGCCTTGCTTTCCCTTTGAAGCTGGGGAATTAGGCCATGTCCATGTGCTCTTATCAGTCCCTTCAGATTGTCAAGAGCTTGTAAATAATCAGAGACAAGTTCCTATGCTTCAAAGATATTCCGCCTCTTACAGTACGTCAGCTTTATAACTTGAACAGTCTACCTGAGGACAAGCTACACCCTCATGAAGATGCTGAAGTTCCCTTCAGTCTGACCAAACCCATCCTCACAGAAGGGAATATACAAAAAAAATGTAATAAAAAGAAGCAGAAATTAAAATGGAGTTAAAAAAATAAGTTCATGAAATACATAAAGTTGCTTTACAAAATAAGTGCCACAAAATAAACACCAGTATGATTTCATTTTGACTGAAACAACTCTCCATATTTTCTACAAAATACAAACGTAAGTGTGTGGAGTTTGCTAAACACAACAGGTATTTTAGGTCAAACTGTAAACATGTTGTCATTTGACATATCTGCAGGAGCATGATCCAAAACCTGCTCAAATCACCACAGGAGTGACTACAAAATCAGCCTCAATGGTCATCAACTAAACCCTACAGAAGAACTTTGCGATGAGCAGAGAGGACTGTGGAAGAATCTGGAAATGTTTTGTCTGCTAAATAAATGTTCTATAACGAATAAAGAAAAACAGCAGGAATATATTTTCATCAGGCCGTAAATGCATAAAAACTGATAAAGGAATGAACTAAGTAAAAAAAAGCCTGACATAAAGCCTTGTCTGCAGATATATATTATGTCGGTACACTGACATGAAAGAACAGTCTCTGATGAACGCAGCTAAACCAGCAACACAAACTAAAGAGCACCATAACAGTGCTCTTTACTTTGCACTGTCATAAATCATAAATCCACCATTACACTGTTACATCATAACAGTGTAAACACAATGTGTCTAACTAGGTGATGTTGATTATGGGATGCAAATGATTGTGGATCCAAATAAATAATGCTAAGTTTACTGGTAGACCACCAAGGGTGAGAAAAAACATCCTTTATCATCATCTAATCATTTAAAGGCTGAGGTTAAAAGCTGCCAATGTAAATTATGCATTTCTGTTTCTTCCATAAACAGCAGGTGTGTCATCATTCATCTACCAATAATTGTTTTTCCTTTAGACAGATTTAATTTACTTAACCTCCCTCAATAATCAACAAATCCATTGGCCGATTTGACAAAAACCAACTGTTGAATCAAATATAGTTTTTGGAAAATAAAAATGTCATAGCTGTTTCTAAACAGACTCAACATTTAGATTTGTGCAGCTTTTATGTCTCAGAACCTTTAAACTTCTCTTTTGGTTTGACGTCATTGGATTGAACCCTTTCAGTGTGTGCAGGGCCATCGCTGACATGGTGTGGGTTGTACCAACGTCACTCCAGTTAAACCTCCGGCCGCTCTATTCACAAACACAACCACAAAGAGCCTTTATCATGTCACTGCTCCATTAGGCCCACTTTCATTCTTTGTGGCTCTCATTTGTATTAATGATTAACCGCCTTATTAAGAGTTTCAGTCACGTTGGTTATTTTAACGCTCCTGTATGCTCTCTTTTTGTAGGTTGCTTCACCTTAGAAAACATGCTGACATTTTAGCATAAAAGTGAAAAAAAATGAAAAGAAAAAACACCACATCAGGAGGAAATGTTCACAGTTTCCTGCAGTTACCTCTTAGGATTTTGTCATGTTGAAACAAGGCACTTCAATTTATTTTATTGGGCTTTAATGTGAAATCCCCCTTCTCTCATCAAAAGCCATTTGATGAGAGAAATGAAAACAAAACATGTGACACGAATATGAATTCAGCCCCCTGTACTCTGATACACCCAAAACAAAATCCAAAGTGACAATTTGCCTTCAGAAGTTGCTTAAACATTAGATAGCATGTAGCATCAGACATCATCATTTAATATCATAAATCCAGTTCTTATAAGAAGGCATCATAGGTTTGTTACAAAACATTAGAGAAGAAGAAGCATTATGGAAACCAAGGAACACAGCATACAGGTCAGGGATGAAGTCAAGGACACAATAAAATCAGTTAGATTTAAAAAACAACGTAACAATCTTTGAACAGCTCACTAAGCTGTTCAATCTGTGAATTGAAACAGATTGAACCAGCTGTTCAAGCCATAATTTGAAAATCCAAAGAGTATGCTACAACATACCTACATATGGCCTTATAAGGAGAGCATTAACCAGAGAGATGCCCATGAAAAGCTTTAGAGAGTCACAGTTCAGGTAGAAAAACAGCTGAGGGGAAAAATGTTAATTATAGACTTCACAAAAAGGGACTCAGGGAACAGTAGAAAATCAGTAGTAGAAAATCAGTGATGAAAGAAAATCTTAGTATTCTTAGTCTATGAAATCCAACCTTTATTTAACAGAGGTATTTGCAGTTGTGACAAATGCAGCTCAAAACGTATGAATAATACTGAAAGGCACCAAAATCTTGACAATTGAATGACATAAACAGTGATAAAAGAACCATAATTCTTATAAAAACAATAATTCAGTCTGTGTTTTATATGTACATTGCCTTACAGGGCTCTTTGCATACTGTTTAAAGCATTTATTGAGAGACTGATGATGTGTCAGCAATACTAAGACCCAAAGTAAAAGTTTCATGATGAGTTCTTTGCATCAGTCCCATAACATATCAAGTCTTTCGTATTTTATTAGTAGAAGTATAAGAGCTATCACTGGCATGAGCATTTATCTGTATCTACATGAAATGACAGAATTCTCCCTTCTGCAATCCAAATATCTATGTTGTAATATGTAAACTGTGAAGTGAATAAGTCGTCTATTTGTGCATGGCACGCGCCTCGTCTCTGCAAACAAGAGGTGCAAGTTGGCCACCATTTTGTTTGGCACTGTCCAGAGGATATCGCAACAAGCACTCCAAAGTCCAGACTGTTGACAGTAACTATAGGAACCAGTCGCCATCTACGCAGGACTCTGATGCGTCATTACTTAAATTACTAACAATCGGGTCTAGTTACCCTGAGGGAGCTTCATCTGGATGAAGGGGATCGTTTGATGAGAAATTTTGGGGAATTTTCTAACAGTGTGGAAGAAATGTTTAGTGGGTTAGAGATGTATCAATGTGATACATTATTCCTTTAATGGAAGTATGTTAAACTTATGGATTTAAACAATTAGGATCAATGTATGTAAAAAAAAATAATAATAAAATTACCAACAAGAACATTAGCAACATACAATCTTGCTTAAAATTACTGCAGAAGTTCTCCCTCTGAAAGAAGTATTCACTGAAGGAGAAAGAGCAGAAAAATCTCACAGTAATTGGCAGTTTTTGTGTAACTAATGACCAGTTTGGCTTTAGCAAACAAAATATACCCTACAAGCACCCTGCAGTCAGAAAATGCATTTTGTCCAAGGAAAAAAAGCCACAGGATACTTAATAGCGTTGTTTTTCTGCCTTAGCTCCATTATATACAATGTGTAAGCTGCGTGACACGCATACAATATGCATGAAAATGTTAAAAACCTCTTCTATTTAAGCCATTTAAATACTTGGCTTCTATTGAAACTTCCTGTTTTGTCTCAATGAAAGCAAATCTATTACAAAACCAAAAGAAATACATGTATAAAATAATCTATTATACTATAACTAAACCTCATAAAAATTATGTTTTCTGGATCTAGAGCAGAACTGCTTCCAGCAAAAGGCAAATTTAATTGTGTGTTCTTGTGTGAAAAGGTCAGATCTGACATCAAACGTGACAAGCTCCTATCTTTTCAGTACTGTAAAAAAATTCAACAAGACTTATCAAAGGTGTGGTGTGTAGAAACACGTACACACACACACAAACAAAGTGAGTTATAAGAATGAAATCATGTCAGTTTTGCAATCAAAGTATGACTGTGTAATGCAATTTTTTTTTTAAATGATCTAACTTGCCAGTGTAGAGTTATTTCAAGGGTACGTTTGTAAAACATAGGCAGCATATAAGTCAGCAATATGACAGTGTGCCCAATTGCTTGTACTACAAAACACTCAACAGCAAGATGAGCAGAGCAGTTACCATCTTAAATAGTTTTGAAAACAGAATGGAAATGGAAAGAAAAATCACTTGACTTTCCCATGCAATGGCACATGAGATGCTGTTTATAATGGCAACATGATCTCTCAGCATGCCCTTATCTTTCAGCATTTGACAGAGAGACAACTACAGGCCAACCTATGTCTAAGGTTAAATAACCCCTGTAAATATTAAAGTCGTCCAAAGATCAGCAACAGCACTAGAAAGAAGCTACAAGACTTTTAGCTGCAGGAGTCCACTCCTGTAAATCTCCTGTCTTGCTGAATATATTTTTTGCCGATTTATAACTACCAGCTGTCAAAATACAAGAACTAGTTCAACAGGTATTGTTGAAGATGCATCACTTGTAACATCAATAACCCCAAAGGTGGCTTTATGATAAAGGTTAAAAGTTAAATAGTTTAACAAAATATTGGGTCACAAATTGTTTAGTAGCCATATAGCTATATCCAGATTGCATATAGCTATATTTAATGTAATTTTGTTTTGTTAAATTAACACATATCTGAATCAGTCAATGTGTGACCCAGGTCAGAATTAGCAAAATAACCCAAATTATTTAAGAATATAATCAAGCTGGCATTAGGTACACAGGAAGAAGGTGCACATTAATAATTTCCCTGATCTCTTCCATCACAAAACCAATCTTTCTAAAACTTGTCCTCATCTGCAGCAGTTGCATCAGTCACGGTTGGGTGTGGATCAGTACCAAGATACACAGGTTTTTAAGAAGGTCTGGTTTCCAAAATACCAAAATTGTCCAACATGCTAAATCCTCCAGTTCAAAGTCCTTTCAGGGAGGTGACAGTGAATGTCCCAGAGAGACCAATTTATTTATTTATTTTCCACTTGTTGCTGTAAACTGCAGATTAGCAGGATGATGGCAGCTGTGTTTCTCACAAGAGAAACACAGCTGCTTGAGGTTATAGCGTGGAAACACCTGTTATTTTTATTAGGTTGCAAAACTACAAGCTAAAAGCCGACTGACAAGTTGTTGGAAAAAGCAAGGCAATTAGATTGAGTTACGCAACTTCCTTAATAAGCCATCTATCATTACTGCGATTCTGTGCTATTTTTACTCCAGATCATACCAAAAATATCTTATATATCTTAGCCAATGTGCTTTAAAGATGGATTTAACTCATAGCATCAAAAATAATTATTGGCTTGTGAGGACTCTGTGATAGACATTTTTTAATGTTGAAGTAATGCCACAAAGAATAACAAAAGGATAAGCAGGTGGGTTACACATTTTACTCTAGCATGAATAGTAATACTCCAATAGAATACTCCAATTCCTGCTCGTCTTGGGCATTTCAAGCCAGCAAGACTGAAAGTAACACTTTTTAGATGATTACAGCCAAAACTTTTGAAATACCTCAGTCACTAGAGGCAGTCAAGACATATACACCAACTATACATTGGCTACTTCCAAAGACATAAGCTGAAATGTTGCATCTTGTCCACCAAGAGAAAGCTAGTAGGTATTTAGAGCATCAGCAGCAGACAATTTTTCTCAAGTTGAGTGACGATTACTAGCTCAATCATTCCCACAAAAACAATGTTTTATCTGCGACTGTGGGTTGCACTTTCAGGAATTTATCATGACAACATCTACTCAGAATTTAAGTGACCTTTTTTAAATCAAGTTAATAAAAGCTGGGGCTTATTTTTCAGATTTTGATTTGGTAGAATCATTTTTGACTTACATGAAAGATTGTTTTTAATCAACCAATCAATCAACTAGTTTGTTAATCTTGTTTTCATGTACTTCTGCACTAAAATCCAATAAATTTGATACGTGAGGACATGCTTAATTAGCATGTGCAAAGACTGGTTTCCATCAGAAATAGTAAATAATGTACATCTTACTGTTGGGATTTAACTATAATGTTTCCCTTGAAAAATAATATAGGCAGTGTGCATTGTTCTTCGTCACAGATTTTAATGGTGAAAACTTCATACTCTATAGTAATGAATGTGACCTTTGGGCTGAATAAAAAAGTATATATCAGTTCGGTGGCATTTATTCCAAACATTAAAACAGGTTAATTATTCATTAGAGATTACTTGTTGAGTGAAATAATTTGGAAGGAATTTGTGTCCTAATCTCAGAATCTAGCTGTAACATTTTACCTAAAAAAAGAATTCAAGCTGAAATGCCTTACTTTAAAAAAATATGTATATATATTCCTATATACTATGTTTTAAGAGGCATAATTTTTGTGATGTTCACATTTTCGCTGGTTATAATATAAATCAAATTAGACGAAATTTTTTTAAATCAGTTTCTTAACCCTAATCTTAGTATCGTTTGAAATTACTTCTAGTGTCAGTTTCATTCCTTTGTCATGCGACTCTCGTTGTGTTAGAAAATGTTGTTCACGCACCCATAAGCCAGCAAGACGGAAAGCAACAGTTTGTTTGTACCATCAGGTGATCACTATCGTAGTTTTGAAAGTATTACGGATGACTGTAAGACGTCAAAAATGCTGCGTTTACTATCAGTTTGTTAGGTACGAACATCTACATTAAATGAATTCAAGCAGTGGCAAAACTAACAATCTAGACATTTAAAGCTGCTAGAAAACATCTCATGTATCAGTCATAAAAAAATTCACACAATTTAAATTATTCCTGATTAAGATACCTTTATGTAAAGTAAAGGCACTTAATTTGACATAAACTACTTTTTACGTCAGGTTAAAGGATTTTTTACACACAAAGAAAAATGACCAACTCCAAATCAATGTTTAAGACTGTGAACCTTAAAACATAAAACACTATGGGTAAATTTGGGGCAAAAAAATAACAAAATAAAAGCTCTACATAATCGCAGATAGGTACATTTCGGGAACCGGTGATTCGCAAAGTTCCTGAACGCAACACTAGATCCTGACTCCAGCTGATTGTCTGTAACAAGGATTTGGCTGTAACGCAATTTAAATAAATAAAATAAACAAACTGACAAACACGCCTTAGGAACAAAGTAAAGTTTCCCTCACTCCTGACAAAATAATTACTTAAATTAAACGTAGCAGATAAGAGGAAGAATGAGGGCGAACAGTTTGGCTGTGTTACCTATAGGCAAACTGCGCTGAACACCTGTTGCAAAGCGCATTTTCTATCGTCTTACCTTTATGACTTTCGGGTCAGGAGGAAGAAAGGAGAGGTAAAACTGCAGTCCCGAATTTTAGTGTGCGGATTTTCAAGTTTTAAAACCACAGAATAGGCTTTGGGTGGGGGAAAAAAAACTATTAGCTGAAGTTTAAATGGGTCCCCGAGAATCGAACATGGCAGAGGAAAGCGTGAAACTCGCCGTCTTCTTTCAGGGGTGTGGTGAAAGGCGGGACTTAGCAGTGTTGCAAGATGGAAACAAAGGGAGCGGCAGAAGGAAAAAAACATTCACCGACTGAGTGGTTGGGTGACTCAGGTATAAGTGCTGGGTGTAAGAGCCCGCACAGGTAGGCTTTTCTGTAAGTCACTCCATGGCTGCTGATATTGGAAGTTGTGATAAGTTTAAAGGTCACAAGTTCCTTTAAAAGAAAAGGAGGTCCAAAGTGCTACATTTCTACCTGAGCTACATGACTGGGATCAAACAGGTTGTTCAAGAAACACGCAAGTCCTATGCAAAAGTACTTAGTGTCTTATGATTTCTCTTTTTTTATTCACATATTGTTCTGTCTCAAAAATGGTCATTTTCAGATCAAACCACTTATCGCCAACAGAACTGGCCTTTGTGTGCTTCTCAATATTAATAATAAAATAAAAATGTTACTTTTTTATTATTTCAATTCAAAAAGTGAAACTCATATATTATGTAAATTATGGTTAAAAGCTGTTTGCCACATGAGAAAAAAAATTATAAACCTGGAAGTACAGATGTGCAATCAAAATGTGTTGGTTTATTATTGTTATTATTATTATTATTATTATTATTATTATGATTATTTGCCTGCTCAGCAATAAAATACATTTTAATAAATCAAAAAAGTAGTCAGATTTTTGCAGAAATTGTATCTGCAAATCATCAAAGTATATTTGACCAAAACCAAAGTGTATTAATGTATGCAAGCACATTAATGAAACATTAGGTGGAAGGAAAAATGTGGTAAAAAAAATGTGCAAAACTAACAATGACAGCAGCGCATCTGAGAAGATTGTTAAAAAAACTTCATTGAAGAGTCACACTGAGATTCTCAAGGTTTGGACTTTGGCTGAAATTATTGCTTCAAGAGCCTGCGAACAGACATAACTTGAATATGGGGTACAACTATGGTTTTTCTTGTATGCCATGATACCTCCTGAAGTTGGCTCACTGTGTTTTCTCAAGTTTGCAGTTGGTACAGATGGCATCCAGGAAATTATAGAGCCTTTCACCTGTCCCTCTGACAGGTTCTTCAGAGATACTGATTTAATTTTCCAGCTGGACCACTAAAAGCACTAATATTTGGTTTAATGGTCACTGTATTTGAATGGGCCTCTGGCGACCAAGCTTGCTTGGCCCAAAGGATCTATGAAGGATCTATGAAGTATTATTAAGAGTAAGATGATGATACCCCACCCAACAATAAAGATGGGCTGGAGACCAGTAAAGGGGCTTAGTCTTCTCCAACACTCAGCATTGTCACAGGCTGATTGCCTCCATGCAGCTGCACATTAAGGCAGTAATTCACACTAGAGAAGCCCCAAATATTTGAGCGATTTTATTTCTGTCATGTGTCAGGACTTTGCAGAAATTCTTTTACAATTTATTCAAAAATACTTTCAAAACTGTTCATCTGTAGGCATTATTCAGAAGCATTGTACTTCCTCTTTATTAAACTGATTTTGCACTTGTCATTTGTTTAAGAAGAAAACTCAGTCTGTTACAGGTACTTGATAAAATATGCCATAATTTATATGTAATTGTGGACAGAGTAGAAAGTAGAAAGGATTGGTATAACTCTCCACCTGGAAAAAGTCAAGAAAAGGAAAGGTGCTTATCAGGCAGAAAGGAGGTGAAGATGACAAATTTAAAGGCTGAGTTCTTTGTCATAGTGCTGACACTAAAATTTAACTGTCACTGTTTACATGATAAATACTTGTAGGCTAGCAGCAGTACAACAAAGGGGACAGCAGAGCATTTTTGGGGGAGTGTTGAGGGGGGGAGTTGGATGCCTTTGAGACTAGGACCGTGGTGTGTGTAGTTAAGGCACAAATACAGGTCTCTTCTCCAACAGTAATCCATTTGTTATCTGCCACACACACAAACACACGCACGCAGACACAGCCGCAGGCCGCTCATCCCCTACGATGTATTTGCTGTCCTCTCTATCCCAGTTTCACAGCAATGCCATGAGTCATCACATAATGCTGCTTCGCTATTGGTCAACGTGTCTCAACGTTCACTTGGTACTCCAGTGAAAAAAGGGCCTGTATGGGAACTCTGAACAGATGTGACGCCATGATGTGTTTCACACATTTTCTCCCCCTCTTACTGTTTTATTTCTCCTACAATGCTATTGTCTTTCCCCTTGCCTTCTACCCCTCCTTCACCCCAACACCCCCCTCAGATATCAGGTGCGTTACCTGAGCTTCGTATCAATAGTTTATCACCCTGGGACATCTAATCTACGGAGCACAGCGGAACTCTCCCATGGAGAGTCGTGGTGGTCACGTCTGTGTCTGTGTGTGGAACAAGAACAAGAGAAAGGTAGAAGAAATGGTCAAAAAAAAAAGATGGAGTAGATGTACTTGGATTGCATTGGGTTGGGATGAAAAACTGGCACTAAAGCCCAAAGGTTTAATGTAGGGCAAGACATAACCTATACAGGCAGAAAACTTTCCTTGAAAGTTCAAATGTTAACATTTTTGTGTGGAACAACACCAAACTAGATAAAGAGTGCAGCACCACAGTAGATGTTTCCTTATTTCAAGTGAAATTTAAAAAAATTAATTAATGGAAACATTTCTTCAAGTCCTGCACTGACATCTAGAGGACAAGTTAGAGAATTGCTTTGATATGGATAATCACTATGCATGTGAAAACCAATGGATCTAATTTCAAAGTCAAACAAGGAAGATATTTTACCTTTAACATGTATTAACAAATGTTGAGTATTACTACGGTTTCTGTGAGATGTTTAAACATTACTACAACCTATTGAACAGTTTACATACACTCATTTGGAACAAAAATAGTACACAGTGGAATGATCATACCAATTAATAAATTTAAAAACAATAATGAAGTGCACAAATTTACTTCATAAACTTCACAAACATATAGTTAATATTACAGCTTTGCAATGAAATACCCAATAACATTTTTTTTTCATTTTCATCTTTGTTTCAGCTAATCGAAAAAGTAATATCAAAAATGACCTGAGTTAAACAAAACAAAAATCCATTTTCAAATTATGAGTTCAAAATCCTAATAACTGGATGTACCACCAATAGTGGTAACAACTACCAAAAATTGGGAAGATAAGAGTTTGGTGCACAAATTCAGATTTATTTTGGACTTTTCTTAAATCTGGATCTCAAACCAGTGCATGCATTTAAAAGTTTAAAGGAACTCCAAGTTTTTTGAAGTGGCATTCAATTACATGGCTAAAGCCAAAGAAGAGAAGGTAATCCTACCTTCTCTTCTTGAAAGAGAACGTAGGATTAAATAAGACTTAAATGATGTTAAAACGTCACGAAATTCAAAAATGCCTCACAAGTTTATAGAAACAAACACCATGAGCGTTTAAGCTTTTGTAATTTTTGCACTGGGTAGTTAAATAAAGCGAACCTGGTGATTGTTTATACAGGAAATAAAGGCTGGCGGTTTTCCATTGCAAAGTGAATAAACATTTTACTCAATCAAACAAACTTTATTTATAGAGCATTTTTTACAATTTGGTTTAAGACAAAGTGCTTTGCAGATGTTGACAACAGAAAAGACAACATTTAACCTCTCGAGACACACAATTAAATGATCAAAACAAGTAGACAGACAGATAAAACAAGTAATTACTGTTCACCATAAAATGTGTTTCTTTAATTCAGTGTATGTAAAGCTTAATGATTGCCAGAAATCTGACTATTACAATAAGTTATTATAAAAGCTAAAAAAGAATGAACTAAATTCTCTACATTATACTGGAAGAGAAATGTTTGTACTATGGGAATATTCTCCAAGTGATAAATCTTTTTTTTTACATGGTTTGCTACAGTTTAAATAATTTATTGTTTAACCCTGTATGACCAATATGTTATGTTTTTTGGTTTTATTGTTTTATTTTTTTTTTCTATTACATCCTGTATTTCTCATGCCAACTTTCCTTTGAATGTTATAAAATCATCTCCCAGTTCTTTCTTTTTCCCATTTACTGATTTAATGTCTCTATCATTGAATGATTCCATGACTGTAGCACCCCAAAGGATTTTGGTACAATGTAGAATTATATAACAGGGTTTTTTCTGGTGTTGACAACCCGTGAGAACTGCTCACAAATGAGAACAACAAAATACCAAATCAGGACAAATTCTTATACTTTACGTTAACAATTAATCACAGAAAACAAGCCTAAACTAAACAGACCTCCTGAGCTGACATTGTGAGCAAATTTTCTGGTAACCAAAGGCCATGAAGTAAATATCGGATTTTTACTTTTGCAAAATTTACCAATGATAATTTTTTTATGTCTAAGCAGATAATCAGTATTTCAAAGGAACCTATCTGTTATAAATGATATTACTTGTTATTAATTTGGTGTTAAGAAATGACCGTTTTTTTTTTTCTGAAAACGAACTGCCACGAAGCATAAATCAGATTTTTACTTTTGTGATAAATGTTTGTTTTATAATATATTTACCACCTTTGACAAGTAGTATTTCGAAAGAGCAGAGGAAATCGTACGTTTTTTTGAACAATAACAACATTTGTTATTAATCTGTTGCTAAGAGATGAGTACGTTTTCTGGTAACAAAGGACCTCAATGTAAACATCTGAGTTTTACTTTTGCAAAAGTAAAAATCAGTATATATAACATTAATGTTGTCGCCTTTTTTCACCATGCACTCTATCATCCATGCTTCTTATTTAATAAATTACAGAGTCACTTGTCTTGTGGAGGAATGAGGATTTGATAAGTGCTGCCGCAAGACATCAAATCTTACTCATTTAACTGTTTTTCCTGCCTGCTTGATAGCATCAGTGAAGGTTTAATGGATAATTTGTTCTTATCAAAATTAACTGGGGACATTGGTTGTGTCCTGTTTGCAGGAAATGCAGTACAATGTTAAAGAATTATGGGTGTGATGTCTCATAGTGTCCACTGGGTGGAGAACAAACCCAGTAAAGTAAAATTAAGAACAATGTTCACAAGAGTAAAATGAAGAAGGAAATTCAAACTAATCTTTTCCAAATCACAAACAAATGCGTGTTTCAGAGGTTGACTTATCAACAGCATTTGATTCTCTCAGTCTCCGATGCCCATCATGTTGTGTTCTAAGCTTAAAAAAGGACTTAAAAGAGAGCAAAATATACAATTTCTGATTTTCTCAGATTTTTAAACTAATCTATCCTTCAAGTTTGACTAAAAATACCAAATCTGTTTTCCAAAAATAGGTAAAAGTAAATAATTTAAAAAATCATCACTGTTGGAGTTTGCACTACCTTTAGAACCATCCTTTTGTTTAACTGCAACTTCTTAGTTTTTAGTTAGTTTGTTTTTTACAATACTGTCATTTCACTAGATTTGAGTAAGCTGGAATAAAGTTCAGCTGCCCTTAATGGATTTTACTGATATTTTCTCATTCACATTATTTAGCCTAAGCTAAAGTTTACAAAGAGGCTACAAAGGAACAACATTAGCTTATTGCACAAAAGTATATGTTCAGGGAAGGGTACAAAAACAGAAAAAAACAGTGACATCACTAAATCTGGAGATTAAGTACAAAACATAAAAAAAAGGTCAAGTAGACAAGACAGTATGCCTTAGACTTGTGAAAGTTTTGCTGTAATAGCTATAGTTTCAAAAATGTATTTTCTTGAAACATAAAAACATTATAAACATGTCTTTCTAGAAATAATGTTAATAAGATAATAAGAAATCTCTAGCAGGGAAACCCGGACCATTGGTATTTTGACATGTTACATGAATTAACATGCTGGAATATTTAAAAACTGTATGCTCTCTTCCATTATGGGATTATTAGAAGTTACAATCAATGTCACTAATTTAAAATTCTATGTTGCAAGCATATATAATCGACGTTTCACCCAAATGAATGTGTTTTGTGCAGTGCTTTGTGTTTACTAGTGTGCACACGGACAAGAGACGGACTAGACAGGGTTAAGAGGACTGCTGTCCTCCATAGCAGCCATTTTGAGGATATTTGTGACTATAAGGTCAGTGTTTTAGCCTAAGGATGAAAAGCTAACAGCAGAGTAATGACAGAGGAGGAAACTGGAAACAGGAGATAAAACCAAATGGGCATGGCTGAAAAGGTTGATTACAGAGCCAGTTTGCCATAAAGCAAAGGAAGGAAAAGAAAGAGAGAATAAAGAGGTTGAGGGAGAAAAAGAGAAGTCAAACAAGCAAATATATCGCTCAGAGAAGAAAGGAACTAAATATTTACACACAATGAACTATACCTTTGCTGTTTTATGTCAGTTTGAATTTAAAAAATACATTTCTGTTTCCTATTCCACAAGAATAAAACTATATTTGCTATGCACTTGCACAATTTAGGAAACATGGCACTGCAAACTTCTTCATATCATTTAAGAGAAATGGTTCTCCATCTTTGGATGAATTTTAAAGAAATATAACAAATGTTGCTTTAAAATGTGTCTTTATGTGACATCATTAAAAAAAATCAAAACCAGGCAAGATAATGAAGAAGAATATTCATCTTTCCAAGTTTGGTTTATCTTTGCAATAATCAGTGAAGCAGTAGAGGCCCCAGGAAACTCAGGAGGAGTGGCAGATCTGCAACTGAGGTGGAAGAATATGTTGATGCGACAACAATTACACCCTGAGCAAATTGTGATGGAGCAGACTCAAGCACAAAGCTTCTTTCCACCTAAAGAAGCAAAGTGAAACTGTTACTACAAAAGAAAGATAGAAACTTGTTCACATGAAGAAGTTTGTAATTGGATGTGGTTGGGGATGGTAACATGGGCTAAACAAGTCAATCCAATGTCTTTAGGTTCAATTTGCATGGAACAGCAATCAGCTGAACGCGCAAAAACCTCTTACGTAACAGAAATAAAGACCTGAAACAGTCTGTTTCATGGTTTAATTTTTAGTGAATTGTGTTGCCAAAATAAATTTCAGTGATGTTGTAATTTCAGGATCATTTCAGTTCTTCAATCATTTCATTGTTTTTAGAGATTTGGCTTATTTTCACTTTCTCCTTACCTCATCACCCATTTTTATCTTATTTTCTCCCTCTCTCCATCCCGGTGAGCAGGTGCACAGTGACAGAGTCACTGAGCCATGAAATCTCTCCTTCTCAAGACACGTTTCTTGCCTCCCCTACTCTAACACACACATACACACACGCTTACCCACCCAAACATCTATTTTTTTCTCCCATTTTTCCATTTTCTTCTCTCATTTACCTTATCCTTCACTGCTGGCCTGATCAAAGATTCAGAAAACAATGTGCAGTCTTGATTGTTTTACTGAGAGGATTACAGAAATTCTAATGCCAGTGGGGTGGAAAATGTTTCCAGAGTTTCATTAGCAACAACAGAAATCTTTGTATGCACGCGCATGCATGTGTACGTGTGTGCAGCCTCTGCTGCATATGTCTCTGACCACATCTACATCTTTAATGTCTCAGACTGAATAATGTATGAACCCTGTGGGCTGGAAGACGCACATACACATTTTCCACCGTCAAAGAGAGCACAACTAAACACTGAGCCGCAAAAAAGTTCAAACTAAATGTTTTGTTTTAAGATAAAATCATCTTTTGTGGATCAAAGAGAGCAAAGCCGAGTTCAGAACAGACCAACACTTCCTGTTCTTTTAACCATAGTGGCTTTTCTACTACCAGCTTCCTGTTTACATGCTGCAAATTTCCTCTCAGCATGAATTCAGGCTTCACTTAAAATGTCTTCCTTTTCTGCCTGCACCTGTACTTTCATGTGCTTCTACAGCTGACCGTTCAGCTTGTCACTTGTCTTGCATTCTTCTCTGTTGTTTCCAGGCTTCGGCCGCGCACAACTTAAAACTTCTAATTTGACTTTCAAATGTCTGCACTCTGTCATTTTTTGCAGCATATCCACACACACTTGGCTTTTCCCCGGCCTCTTATGAAGATGAAGATGTGAAGCTGAGGTCAAGGTTGGTTTCCACGGAAACGATGCATAATGATGGCATGACCCACCTGACCAGCAAGCCTCTCTCCTCTGCTGCTTTGTATGAAGACTCCTGGAATTAACGAGCTTCTGCTAAGCTGCAAGTGACTCCTTTTAAAAATTGCCACTTTACTCTTTATTTACCAACAACATTATGTATATAATGGTTTATCAAGTTTTTAAGAATATGGATTTTATACATAATGTTTTATTTCCAGTTAACCTGGTTTTGGAGTTTGTATTTTTGACTTGCTTCAACCACAATAAAAGGTACAAACTCCCAGATAAAATCTATTATATATTAAAGAGTTGATATTAAGTTGGTTTTGAGCTTGGTTGGAATCATTTTGATGGGGGGGGAGGAGGAATCCCTTAAAACAATCCTGAAACAAATAGATTCTATGGGAACTATCTAAAACCTTGAGAGCTTTATGTTCCTATAAAACCTGGAATACAACAGAAAAAAAATGGCTACTGAAAATCCATCCAAACAGCAGGAGATGGCGCCCTCAATTATTCTTTCATACGTGAGACAATGGTTCACTGGATAGTTTAATGAGAAGGAAAATAAGTGACTCACTTTGAGTTGTGATGCATATTTATTAGGCAGGGACCCAACTATTCAAATCAGTTTTTAGGACACAAGCAGAGTGCATATTTTAGATAAACCTGCTTCATAACTCTCCAGGGTCCCTGGGCATTTCTGTTTTTTTTGTGTTTTATTTATTATCACTGTGTTTGCATATATTTGCTCATGCAAAAGTTAAAAACTAGCCTGCTTTTATATTGTGGGGAGGATTAAATTTTTTACGAATGTTTTTATTCAAGTCTTTCATAAGAGAGCAATCTGTGTCCCTTTCTGGATTTTGCCATTTGTTTTGTAGGTTTGCCGTTGCAGAACACTTCCTTGATTTTTAGATATTGGTGTTAAAATGTCTTCAGGATTCAATATTTTATTATTTTCCACGGAATGAAGATGTTGGGTTTGTTTTTTAAATCTACTGTAAATCAGCAATTTTAAGGGACTTATTTTCAGAAATTGGAAATTATCAGGATAAGATTTCAGGAGATTTAGACATTTGTTATTTATTTTGAGAATTAAAGCTAATGCATTTCTTAAATTGGATATTCTGGTTATTCTTGTTGTATTTTGTCATGCGAATTGCTTTTGTGTGTGCTGAAAGACTAGAAAGTCATCAGCCTATAAGTAGAGACTAGCTGCGTTTTGAACTTTGCATGTCCCAGAGCCACTAACCCGCAGCGGGCGGCTCCGCCTACAATCACAAATCAATCAGGATGGGCTATTAGGAGCGTGGAAACCGTGCTATCTTGTGGCGTCACGTTAGACGGGCTGCGGCTGATCTCTGCTGGGAATGTGAGTCACTTCTGGCGCAAACAAAGCCCACCCAATCCCTGCTGGGTTTTGGAGCAAAACACAGCAAAGCAGAACAATAAAAAAGGAAATCCAAACTTTTACTGAGTGAATGGTAGCTGTTTATTTTATTTTATTTTATTTTAATTCAAAATGTTTCCAACTTTCTCTGTCTGTTAGTTTTAAATCCTATTTTCAATTAAACTCGTTTGGCGTGTTTACTGAGGAATAGGCTTTCAATAGGCTTTGAATCAGTGTAGCGATAGCCTGATAGTAGTAAACCTCCGCACTGAAGAGACTGAGCGCCGGGCACGCGTACGGTGCCTTGCGCGCTCCCGCTCGCTGCTGCGCACAGACAGCGGGTGCGGAGACAGAGAAAGAGAGCGAGAGAGAAAGAGGGAGAGAGAGAGAGCTGCTATTAGTTGTGACACAAAGCGGCGTCAAGCACATAGGTCTGAGGAGCAGCTGCTGCGACAAGGTGGGTTTAAGGAGATATACTTTATTATGCTCGCACCTAGAATCATTTGGCTTTGTCGCATATTTGGAGCGCTTCTGTTTTCAGCGCGGTTGCCATGTCCTCCAGCTTGATCCAACGTCCTCCTCTCCGCGCTTGTTGTTGTGTATCCGCAGATGCTGAGCGTCGCCGTGCTGTATGTGTGCGCCGTCGCCTTTTGGCACGTCTCCGCTCGCTCGGACAGCGGCAATTTTCTGGACGATAAGTGGCTCACCGGAAGATGGGATAAATTCAGAGATGTAAGTGACGTTTCGGGGTTTTATTAGCAGATAATAATCCCCCTCCACCACCACCATCACCCAACCCCCATCCTCTCAAGTCCCCCCTTGTTTCCCCTCCTCACAGTCTCACGCATTGGGTTGAGATCATGCGCTCCTCGTTTTCATCTCGTTGTCTCAGCGACGCGTCACGGGTTCCTCTGCTATGTTTGTCACAGGTTCATCAGCCTCTTCACTCAGGCTGTGAACTTACCAGCAACCATTCAGGGAGGATCCTTGCTTGTGTGTGTGTGTTTTGGGGGCTGTGTGCTTAACAGAGGTAGCCAAGGCCTCAGAGACACGGAGCTGTCTGTGAGTGACCGAAAAGGGCCCAAATAGGTGGAGACAGGGCCTGAACCGAGGTTGACTGGGACCCGGAGGAGAATCGGATCTGGAAGGCCAATTTTAGTTGACTCTTGGTTAAGCATCGCGAAGTGCAGCTTACTGTGGTTAATAAAAGTTACAGATATAAAATGATTACAATTTATCACCATAGTGTTCTAAAGAAAACTTTTCAGTCGTTATAGGTTTTTCCATAGAGTAAGCGCCACCTCCTCTCCCCCACCTGCAGCTGCACTGTGCTAGTCCATCTTTTGTAAGATGACTTCTATAGTCAAGAAGAAGAAGAAGATGAAAAAATAGGCATTCGGCATTAATTGTGAAAAACGCTGTGAGTCATAGAGTGGAAACTAATGGAGGCAATTAGGTTTCAAACTGCAATGTGCAAAATGTCTGTTTAGGGTTTATTTGCACGTTGGCCAATTTGGTACCTTACTTATTTGGATACTTCATTTTGAAATTTCCAGGTGAACTTCTTATGTGTACTTCAATAAATGAGGATTTATAATCATTTTCTATATCAAGGGGTCATATTTTGTAAGAGTGAATTGCCCCAAACATGAATCAGAACCTGTATAATTAGAAATAGAGGGTAAAACAAGATTTTCTTAAAATTTTATAAAATAATAAAAATGTACTTGATGTTTGAATTGCTGCCTTTCTGCTTTACTTTGCATGTTCTTCCGATGAACATCTGTTCTCTCAAAATACTCTGGCTTCCTCCCATCATCCAAAAACATGCATGCTTTGATAACTGGGCTCTCTAAGTTGCTGTTAGGTGCAGTGAATGTGTGTACCAGCTTTTGCCATGTGTGTTTCTTTGTTACCCTGAGGTGGAGAGGCGGCGTACCACCACCCTTTCATTTACCACTCAAGATAAACAGGGAAGAAGAAAACACGATTTGTCCATTTGTGTATTTCACTTCACAATTAATCAAAAATATTGGACACCCAAGCCAACTACATTGATAGTTTAGAAACTAAATGTGGGATGAGACAAAAAAGAAGCATGTGGGTACTGAATGGGGGAGGGGGACGTTACTAATTGGCAAAGGGGGGAAATGACCTGTAGCCGTCCTTTAAGCAACCAGCTGTGGGCTGGCTAGCCTCACAGATAGCATGGCTAGTTAACTAGCAAATATATACATGTTACAGTTGTAGAAAAGAGAAATACCAGAAAATAAATAACAACAAGCATTCAGATCATGTTATACACTTGTGTTTTGAATATTTGTGTTGGAAGCTGTGATGTTTTTGCTCAAGGTTATCATCCTATGAGAATCATACAGATTTCCTTTCCTATTTTAAACTCTGGTGTTGCTAAACACATCTATCAAGTTATTCATTTAATATGTTTAATATTAATTAAATTTATATTTAGATTCATTTTAGATTCTAAAAAAATTATTTCATATGTATTATCTGGATTTTTAAAAATGTGAGTGAATTTAAAAGTTGACATATTTTTTTGAAAACTAGACCACAAACAAGCTATGAAATGTATTTTTTGTGAGAATCTCGGGGCTCTTGGCAATCTCTTGCTGGCAGGGGCTTATACTGTGTTTTATTTGCACTAGTCGTTCAGTACAGCAATGTAAGTCTTATTGGTTAGCCTTTGTGTTCCCTACGTCAGATGTTCTTATATCTGACGTTTATCTGAACAAATATATTCAGTTTAGTTCTAATCAGAATGTTCAGGTTGTTTTTTTATTGAAACAAAATGTCTGCAAGTCAATTTCCTTAATTAAAATGTATTGATTGTTATTGCCTAATACTTATTACTTAAAAAAAATCTTTTTTACATTTTGGCTACAAAGACGGTCCTTAGAACTTCAGCCTGCGAATAAATATAAGCCAAGACAGGGATGTTTTGAGTATATTTTTATTATTTCTCTATATTTGGTTTTGTATAACTGATATAAAAAATTCTCAAGAATTTATTAAAATACTGCAAAGTAGAGCATGTCCTCTTGGAGATGGCATTCTTGTGGGATCATTAAATGAATATTACAGGCTGTCTGTTTGATGAGGCCTACCTGTAGCCTACATATGTTTCCCCAGTGATTTGCCTCTTCTCTCAGCATAACAGTGATTTACTGTGAAGTGATCTGGCTGATTATGCTGCTGCTGAAAGCCCTCAGCAGCAGACTATATGTCAGCCACCATTAACCTGGCATGCTAAGGCCACTTAGGGCATTAATGTTCCTGCAGACTCTGGCGGATAATACCTCTGATCATGTGGTCCTATTGCTCAGTTTGCTGCAATTAATCACCCTCCTCTGCACTAATTCCTGTATCGATTAAACAACCATTTAGTAAGAAAATGCTGCGTTTTTTTAGGAGTGTTGTTATCCTTGTTTCGTGCACTGGGGGACTTGAATGCTGCTTCTTAAGATGTTTTCAGCAAGTAGCCGCTGCTGTTGAAAACTATTGAAATTACTGCTCTGTGCTTCACATGGCCTGTCTTCTGCTAAAAAAAGATATCATGCCTCTAGCCACGCATTTAATGGCTCCACAAGCGCAACAGAGTGCATGCTTCAACTTGTACTCACACACACTATAACAAATATTAGCTTTATGCGCAGCAAAAGGATCGGCATGCACATCAAGCATAGAAAACATCTTTTTGGGAAAAAATTGTTGTTGAATTGAGTCAGAAAAACAAGGTAAAGAACTGTAGTGAAATAAAATACACTCCAACCTCAATAGAAGGTCATTTCCTGTGTGCTACAGATGTAGGATTTATAGCTCTAGAGCCAGAGAGAGATACAGAAGTGGTGTTTTTCATCGTCTTTAGTTTCGGGACAGACATTTTCTCTGCTAGCCACGGCAAAGCCCTTAAGCACAGGTGGACCCATGTGATACGCCTCAGGTCCTAAATTGGATTATGCAAATACGCATCCAGGAACAAAAGGTTGGAGAGTAAATTTTACTGGCCATGTGTCTGTTCTATTTATGGTTACCTCTTTTCCTGAATTAAGGAGACAGACAGAAAAACAGACATAGTCCCTTGCACAACTATTCATAAGTATTTTTCACATTTTGTCATGTCACAGCCACAAGTTCCAATAAATATGACTGTTATTTTATATTATAGACCAACATAAAGCATAGTGTAAATGTGAACTTGAAGGAAAAGAATGGTTCAATAAAAAAGGTGAAGTTGAATAGTGTGGGTTGTGCATATAATCAGTAGAGCTGGGCAATAAAATTAGAGCAATATTGATTTTTCCTTGGTAGATATGTGAGAAAAGGTAGATATAGTCCCTCAATATATAGAAAAGATGAATAGCTAGTGATAATAAGATCTTCTCCATTTTGGAACAATCACCTGGCTAAAATAGAGAGACTCAAAGTTAGGTTGACACATGCAGCACAGTAGCAGTCAGACAATCTAACCTCTAATGTTTGTGCAGCTGCAGCCTCTTAGTTCGGGCAAAGGGTACAGCATGACTGGAGAAAAAAGGAAAAGAAATGAGAGTCTTGAAGGAAGAAAATACAGAAGACACAGTGAATAACATATTTAACAGGAATAGTTTAGTCATTTGAAAGTATTTTGGCTATTTAAAGTCAGACAGAAAATAAAGTAGCATGCTCTGCAAATTATGTTGAGCGCATGTTCTGATGAAGTCAGTGAAAACCACCAATCTGTACTCCCCTAATTAGAATTTTGTGTCTGTTTATTTTTAGCATTAATTTTTTTTGTCTTTGAAAATGGCTAAAGTTTACCATGAGGACATGAAGATTGTAATTTATTTTCTTTCAGAGCATAAACAGTGTATTTTATTGTTTTGATTGTTTTTCTTGAAAGCTGCTAAAATTTAAATTGAAGATATAAATTTGTGTCTTTTTCTTTTGCCTGTTTATATTTCTTTTTCTTTACTTATTACTAAAATAAAGCAATATTTCAAATTACATAAACAAGAGGAGAAATTTTAAGAATTTATATTTAAATTCCTATTTTATTTATTTGACATCCACAAAAAGTGTTTTTGTGTTTATCCTTTAATATTTTAATTTAAATAGGCCTGTAAATACAACATAGACAAATATTTGAGGTTGAAAAAGACTTGACACTATGGCAGAGGTTCACTTTCCAACAAACCTCTAAGCAAACAGCCAGAACTACAGTGGAATGGTTTAGATGAAAGCATATTTGTGTTTTATATTTGTGCCTTAGCATAATCCAAAGTTTATAGCTAAACTGAAAATTTGAAATGAAAGACATAAAAATTGACATGCACTAAAAATCTAAGTGAGATTCAGTTATTTTGAAAAGAAAGACTGCTATTTGTTAAATGATAACAAGTAACTTTACCTATGTGGCATAAATTGTGAGTACTCTCGGAAGACATTATGTAGATATGATAATTTGTTCATTTTCTTTCTTTCACCTTGAGGCTTGAGTCCTAGCAATAGAAGTGGAGCTCTTGAATTTGGTGTCTTTCATTTCCTGTTTCAAGTGCTGTCTTTGGTTGAGTGTTTTTTTTTTCTTCTTCCACCCAGTAGCACATCAGTACATTGTGGAAGGTATTTGTGTAAATGCCAGCACTTTTTATTTTGCAAGCTTTGCAGACACTTGGACTCGCATCTCTGCACAGCTGCCGAGGCTGAAATATAAAACTATCGAGATAAGTGCTTTAGCATTTTGTTGTGCAGTTATATTGCTAAAGCAAATACTAATGTTGATTTTCTGGCCAGATGCATGCGTGGTAGACAAAACTTGGAAGTGATGCCAGTCTGATTTATGCCGCCATGCATAATGGAACAAATGCATCCTCTCCTGTCACAACACTGCCAAGTTGTACATTGCACGCTCTGTAGAGGTTGCACCTCAAGGCACAGTCAGCCTTGAGGTACAAGGCTGACTGTGATTGCAGTGACACAAGCTTTAAACACAAACACAATGTAAACTGTAGTTCTGTGACATACTGACCACTTAGAATTTTATTTTCAGGGGCTTAATAAAGTGGCAGAGGCTTTTTATTTGTTTCTACTGTCAAATGACGAGACATTGTGTCAAATAAACTACCCCACTGATGTTAGATGGAACAGTGGACAAGAAAGTACTATAAAATCAAAAGAAGAGAATGTGGTAGTCACACCTCAGTTCATTTGTTTGTTTATTTGACACAGAAAAACTCTGCAATGAGTTTCCAATCTAGGAGGTAAAGCACCCAGCAGACGAATCCCAGATATTCCACTTATATAACTTCTGACTTCAGTTTTGTCCTATAGTGAGTTTATTTGCCATGTCTTTACTTTCCATGAAGCTTTCACTTCCAATCAGTGCTGCTGAAGCTGATCCAATAACCAACGTATATGGTCCTCACAATCACAAATTTGTCAATTACTCATAGGTAGTCATCCAGTGTAGAAACTATGCCTGTAGTGCAATTTGAAGTTTATGCAGCAAGCATGTAGTGCAATGTTGCTTTCATTTTGCTCTAAAATCCATCACTGGATCTCACACTAAGTGCACAAGATAGAAGCCTGGCTGCTGACTTACTGTAAGCCCTGTTAGGATGGCTGCCGAGACCTGGGGCATGAGATAAACTCAGGAGAAATATTATTGTAGCAATGAAGGCAAAAAAGTGATGAATGATTTGTGATGACAGAGACTTGATTACATGGTTTACCGTGAGAACAAAATAATGTCCTGGTTAGGCCAGTCTCATTAGAAGAGATTATACTTTTTTGATCTTTTTCCCATTCTTTATGTATTTTTTAGTGTCTGTGTGTCTTGTGCTGTTTGTGTTGTGGAGTGTGAATGATGTTGGGAAGGTACAGTGCTTGAGGCCTTTTCCACTTCAGAGCACCTTGGTATGTATTTTGTGCGAGCATGCATGCCACAAGCTTTTGCAAGAAAAACAGCCAGTAGAATTTAAAATGCAGGTTTCCTGTTGGACATTGGTAAAAAAAATAAAATAAAAAAAGCAGCAGATTAGACATAAAAAGGAGAAATTAGGGTATATTTAGGACAGGACCAGCGAAGTTCAGAAACAGCTGGATGTTTTTTTGTGGGTACACACCCAATGAGCCCAATGTTGTGCTTCACTTTATTTTCACATCCCTTTCCACATTTGGCAATGTTAGGACAACAAATGTCAACTAGTGGAATGAAATACACTGTTTCATTTCCACGTTGAATATTTCTGTTCCTGATTTTCATGCTCTTAATCAGAAGAAAGTCTTTGTTTCTTTGTTCTGTATGTGTATATCTGGAAATATAGGATAGATAGCAGACCAAGACATGGCCGTCCACCTAAACTAAGAGCCAATTGCGAGAAGGAAGCCATTAATCCCTTTCAAGTACACTTATGTATTTCAGTTATTTGTTAGAAATATTTGAAATGGCTCTCAAACTGAACTATTAGTATCTGCCTTAAACTGTAAGGATGTAATATGTGATTGCAGAACGAGTGTAAGGCAGCACAAAGCAAAGACAGCTGCAGCAGCACGTGTGCTGGTCTGCTTATAGCAGATTCATCATAAACATCATAAACTGGTAGAAAGTGATGATGACATGCTTAAGTTGATGCACAACAACTTTGTGTGTGTATAAAGCGCTGAATGCATCTGGACTCACCCCAAGGGAACTCCTCAATCAGAAATCCACCATAGATGAAGGCTGCAGGTTGTAAACTGCACCCCCTTTGCGATTCCAGCTACATTATGTAAATGGTCATATGGCCTGCAAACCTTGTTTGATGTGTAGGTTGGTGTTAATTTTGGATGTGTGATGTGAAAGGGGCTACTGAAAGCCACAGAAAGTCCCATTTAAAATTGGCCACATGAACAATCACATGGAAGGAAGTCTGATGAGATCATATTTGAATTCAGCCACTCTAAATATACAACCAGAGCTAAAGTGGAATTATTTGGATCAAACCATTTTTATCTTTCCAAATGACAAAGTAAAAGTTCAGATGTTGTATCCAATCTGTGGTAAAAATAGAAGTTCACAAACAATTTTCTTCCAGCCAAATTCGCAAAGAACAATAGACAAACAAATGAGTCTCTAGATGTGTGAAGCCAAAAGACTTAATAAAAGGTTAAAGGTGATTCAACAGAGTGTTAGCTAAGAGGGAGCTGAATATAAGTGCTCACATTTTCCAGATTTGTATGTTGAAAATATCCATGTACCCATTTCATCCAACTTCAGTATTATGTTTTACTTTGAGCCAGTTTTGTCACATCAGATCCCAATAGTGCACACACAAATGTTAAAAAATGCTCAGTGTTATGAATACTTGTGCTCAGAGCCGTATTTAGTGTTTTGAATCTACAGTTGAGTTAGTGCTCCTCCAATTACTTAATGTGTTTAATGCTGTCAGATTCCAGCACTCACATTGAGTGTTTTGTGGTTTGTTAATGGGACCATATTTGGGTGCAGGAAGTGCCTTCGTGTTTATTTGTTTGTTTGGATGTTCTTCTGTGTTTGCGTTGTTCTGTTCCGATGTGTCCGTTGAAGCCATTAAGGAATCAGACCGCAAGCACTTCCGTTGTCTTTCTGCTGTGTTCGCTTCTCTGGAGGGCCCGGCCTCTGTAATGTAATGTTCTCATTATTCTGTCTCAGCCTGCAGAGCTAGAAAGGAACCGACAGACATTTTCTTTGCATTTTAGTATTACGTAGGTGGACAGTAAACAGGGAAAGAAGAATGGGATGGGTGCAGAGGAGCCCCTGCTGAAAAGGTAGAGGGTTAGGTAGATCAACAGTGCAGGGCAGAAAGGAGAAATTAATTTGAGCTGTGGAAGAACAAGAGTCAACCCTGTGTTCCTTATAGGAAGAAAGGAAGTGACACCCACTGTTTTCTTCTCTGCTTATATCTTTATAAGCAGAGAGAGAAACAGTGAGTTCATTCAAAGCCGAAACTAAGGGCATGTTCATAACTCCACAAACTCTGCTGCAGGAGATTGTTTTGGACAGTTTTGACCTACCAACACTGATTTTAATTTCAGTCG
Source organism: Phalloptychus januarius (assembly GCA_902982915.1). Taxonomy (NCBI): domain Eukaryota; kingdom Metazoa; phylum Chordata; class Actinopteri; order Cyprinodontiformes; family Poeciliidae; genus Phalloptychus; species Phalloptychus januarius. The sequence continues at coordinate 974,622 of CADWAE010000297.1, forward strand.
TAAACTTTTAAAGTAAATTTCTACTTCTACTGCTGTAAGGAGCCACTAATTATTTGTATCCGGCGCAGAGAGTCCAAATAAAATTAGCTGGGATAGTTTGGAGGAAAAATCCTTGTATAAAGATTAATAGGCAGAAATAATTGTGCCAACCTAACTTTACATAAAAAAAACACCATCTAATATTATCAAGTAGGTTCATGCATGACAGGATTATTTGAAGCAGTGAAGAAATGTGATGATTTTAAACCTTACTCACCCAAGTCCCAACTTAAAAGCTTTACTTCCATTTCCTTAGAGGCCATTGTTTTACATTTTCAAAGCCCTGTGAGCTGCATAGTGCAGCAGTTTCACTTGGCTGCCTTTAGGTGTTATCTTAAGGTTTTTTTTAGAAACTATTCAAAGCATATGAAGCTTTTCAGGTTTAAATAATATCATGGCTTTTTCACACTTCAAATGCTTCCAGTCAAATTCTTTGCAGCTGCCACAAACTTACATTACATTGTGTTAGTCTGATAATTGTCTGAATGTAATTGTCTCAGTACTTCATTATACACACTCAGGTGCATATGTATGTACTGTGGTACACTGCTGTTTTGACACAACTTTTTTTCAGTTCTTGTACCACTGTTGACCTAAAATTAAAAATGATTAAACCCCAAAGTTTAAAATCACCAGTAATGAGAAGCTGCACTGATAGCAGCCTGGATGTCCTTCTTTAAGAGTTAAAGGAATTTAAAGGGTCGAATATTTTATTTATTTATTTATTAAACTTTTAGCAGTGACTAGGGTTAATGGTGGAGTAGCATCATCTGTAAGTATTGAGCATGTTGTAGTCGGAGAATAGTGGGACTCAGAACTTCCGAAGGCAAACTGCGTGCAAGCAGTTTGCCTTCAGAGTGACTGAATGCGAATGATAAACACAGAAACAATGGAGACCTGTGAGGAAACAAGAAAAGCCTATCACTGTGGTAGCGAACACAGTGGAGGCACCCAAAGATAGACAAAACGTCTTTGGAGTGAGACGTCTGAACTCACACTAGGCTAAACAACTGAGTGCTCACTATTTCATAATCCCCTTTTACATTTGAATCAGAAGCCAGCACCTGCTGGGATTCTCTGTGGCTCGTCCCTCTATTAAAAGCCAGCAAATCTCTCACCTTGACGCAGATTTAGACTGCAGGGCTGCAGTCACAGGGCACTGAACTGAGTCACTACCTCAGGGAAGATTTATGTGAAGTATCTAGTTACACAAATGTTTCACCTGAAAAAGCTCTATTTCACAGCTACGCTGAAGAGGTTTAAAAAATTTGAGGATTCTTAAGGAATGCTCTTCTTAAAGGTTTTCTTTCATCCATGTCGGATGATGAGTGTTACATTAACTCTCGAAATACATGCACACCCTGGCATATATACATAAAATGGCTTGGAATTTATTCTACACTTCTCATGACTGGTACTATTGTGCAACTGCAATTTTGTCCTTTGCATCCCTTCGGCAATCTTGCCTAACTTTTTTTTATTTTTCTGCTTTCACTTGAATTAATATTAGGTTTGAAGCAAAGAAGAATGTTGAAATTCGATCAAAAGTGTGCTCACTCAAGCAACAAGGATTTGAAGCTTTCTTCTATAATTCATCCCTAACAGATTTGTGTTATTGAATTCTCAGGATGGAATTTTTTTCCATTGATTTTTCAAGATCTAATTTTTTCAGATGACAAAAGCCTAGTAGTTGGACAGCAATGTGCGCACTTTAGAAACCCATTGGGTGTGTTTATGTGTGTGTTGAAGAGCAGAGCTGAGAACCTCAGAATGTTACCGTATAGCAGTGGGATCTCAGGTCAAGGCCTCTCCGTCTTGTTAAAGTCAGAGCAGTGCTGACTCTGTTCTTATCCTTCTCTTTATTTGAAGTCCTTTTAGCCACAGAGAGCAGTTTCTAAGGAGGCCAAAAAAAAAGTTGCCTCCAGCAGATCACAATCTGCTCTCCAGCTTTTATATTGCAACCCTTTTACAAAACTCAACATGTGGTTATTATCTTCAGTGGGAAAGGGTACAACCAACATTCAGGCCCATACGAGATGACTCTGGCTGGAGGAGACTCACGGCTTTATTTGCTGCTTCTCAGCCTGCTGCTGTGTGAGTAAGAAGTCCTCAGACACAAGCTTAAAAACAAGTTTATCAACTGAAGCATCTGGCACAGGAACTCTGAAACCCACAAGAGCACCAGGCTGCAAATAAAAAGAGGTACAATCAATCTTGTGTACCTGTCAGGAGGGCGGCTTGCACCACATTTTCAGTTCTGCTGCATATGGACCTGAATTTAGCTTTCTGTTCAGAAGCTCTGCACACTTTCTCTCAGAAAGTCAGGAGTTGTATATAATAGTTTGTAAGACTGTGTTTGATTGCTGTCTGTGTGTTTATGGCAAAAGGAAGCAAGTTACTTGGTCTTTGTGATTATAAAGTGTCCAAAGTGCAGTTATTTACTGAATACCTTGATTGTATTGTAAATGAGAAAAAAAGGCTATAATTTTAGAAAGGCCACGATAGTATATTGTCTCAGAGATGAATATTTGGACCCGATTATTATTTTGTCGTATAGGATTCGTTTCCCTCCATTTCATGCAGCAATTCAGCTCTGTATCTTATCAAATTTTTGCTGATGATAAACTGATTTCCATATCCCTCCAAATCCTGATAATGTTACAGAGCTCACTGCCCTAAACTGATGCTTTGCAGAGATTAGAAACTAAAAACAATATTCTCTAGTGAAATGACAACGAAACAGATGCCGTCATTTTTTCCCACAAAAGACATTCCCAAAAATATCCAATAATACTGTCCAGTCCTTCAGAATTCTAGGGATTATTATCAAATCCTCTAGTAAAATTAATATCTAGATGTCCTCTTAGATTTTATTTGACAAATTTAACAAATTAATTATTGGAAAGTTTTTACTAGAAACATCAATTCATGCTTTTGCTTAGTAACATGTAGACCACCAGAGATATCTTTATTCCTGCTCAGTTTCAGGCTAACAGATGCTTCAACATTTAACTGAAAGGTTGCTGCATGAGCTCCTTTCCCAGCTCATATTACTCTCTCGTGTGCCTTCACTAGCTGCCAGTTGTTTTATCGATTATATACAGACAACTTATTGGATCATTATAAGAACTTTGTGGCTGATTTCTAATTTCTGGTTTTGTAAAGCTCTGCCCTGACCTTGTCATCTTGTTTTTGACATGATTCTGATTTCTCTGCAAGAGTTATAACATTAAATATATTTTTCCTCACTTTCCTGTATAAGTGATGATTAATTATTTATTCTCTGGTGCAAAGTAATGCATTGCATAATAACGAGTTGTTGCTATAAAATATGGTTTTAGTAACTGCAAACAGCAATGTCTGTGTCTACCAAAGAGAATGTAGGTCCATCTCTTAAATGTGAGATATTCAGCGTTTCCAAATCCACTATGTTTCATTACTGAATATTCGGGAGCAACTTCCACATCAAGAGATTTTTTTTGTTAGTGCGACCTGATCATCGCTTTTATTTACTCTTATTCCGTTAACTCATATTACCGTCAATGTTCCATGCACAACTATAAAGTTCGGAAGTATATCTTTCAAATTAAAATGTTTTATTTTTGTTAATCAAAGGTTAGTTAACCAAATTCCTTTTTTTTAAATAAATCACACAAAGTCAAAGGACACGTGTCCAAAATAACCAGAGTAATTGCTCATATTTTAAAACCTAAAATATGTTTGTCATTTTACTTGTTTATCCTAGAGTGAAAATCTTGCAATTGCATTGGCTAATTTCTTGCAAACAATAATCCAAATTCTTGCCAAAGATTTAAAAGTTAACACATATATTCATATCATAAGTGAGGATGATGAGCAGCTAGTTTCAAACCAGCTCTTTATAATACTGCAAACACGTAATGCTACAACAATATATAATGCAATAGCATATGTGGTTTTGTTTCTTAGATAGCCACATGCCTATTTTATAAGGCAATATCTATGTCTTAAAATTAATTCCTGGTTCTCTGTCTTTGTAATGCTTTCTCCCAAAGGAAGTTGAGGTTTGTATGATGATTATTTTTGGTATTCTGCATTGAAAGACCTATATTGTTGTGTTTGTAGTGAACAGTAATACCTTCTCAGAGTATATTCTTTTAAAAAAAAATTTCTGATTATGTTTATTGACTAACTGTGTTTCAGGAGCCTGGAACATGGACTCCATCCAAGCCCTTCGATCAAGGTGGGTGAGAATGAGAGAGCAAAGCCCAGGGTGCTTTAGTTGTGTAATGAAATAAAAAAAAGGAAAATACACCAAGAGCAGCTCACTGACTTCTAATTGTTCTGAGGTTTCACTAACATTCATTTGAGTTGCAGGTGTTATTAAATTCCCAGAATTTGAAAACAAATGCCAATTTTATGATACAAGCTGGTACTGTAGATAATAACAAAAAGTTGTTTGGGCCCATAAATATAATTTTTTACTGCAAGCATATAATTCCAAATTAGAAACAGTTTTTGATGATCATCCAAATATGTTGCATATATTCCTGGCTGACAGGTTAAAGATATATTTTACAACTATCATATATTATTTCTATGCTGTCTATGGATGTATCATAAATTTACTTGAACTCCAAACTTGATATGTCTTGGTTATAAAAATTACTACTATAAGTGGAGTCAGAACATTTCAGCAAAAAAAACAAAAACAAAAAAAAACTGGAAAAAAAAACTCAACTTATTTTGTGGGTGTGGTGGGTAAGGCTAAAATATAATGCTTATCTGAAATAAAAACAAAAAACCTATGTTATTGTTGCCAGAAAACAAGCCTTTTGTCCAAACAGGTGTTTCTTCAGGACAACTTTAATGTGCTCTTTAAACGAGGATTAACCAGATTAAGCTGTGTCACAACACTTACCCAAGACATGCAGATCTTTAGCATTTGTTTCTTAACAAGTTAACTTGCTCCCCCTAATAAAGACGGTAACAGTTTGCCCTAGTGATAGCGTTTGCATGTTTTCCCTCTGTTTTGGCATGACTCTTTGATGATTTGGCTCATAACATATTTCAGTGGACTTTTCCAGTTGTTTATGGAGCTTAGCAATTAACCTTGACAAATGCATAGACTAGTGTTTCAGCTGCTGTCTGATCACAATGGAAGTCACATGACTCTGACAGACAGGGAGTTACAGCCGGAACAGTCATTTTTCTGTAAATGTTGGTACAAATGCTTAAATCCTTGGAAATACCCAGGTCAATTAAATCAACAAAATGACGTGCATAGGCTTTTAATACAGTTTTACAAACCTGCACAAAAAAATATAATGTTTTTTGTGTTTATTTTTAAATTAGCTGCTCAGGTTGTGGATGCAGATTAAATCAGAGTCAGTGTAACAACATCAGGTCCTTTGGGACTGGAAAGGAGGCGTTCTGTTGGGCATCTTGACTCGATAGTGGGCATGGGATGGAGAAGTTCCTCCAAAAAGAGTTTTTCTCTTTTCGTTTAATGACACCACGCAGCTAAAACCAGGAGGATTTTCTATTCTTTGATCATCTCATTGCTATTTGTATTACAGACAGTGGTAATCTCCTGCGCTCATCCAGGCACACCAGGACATGAACATATCCTCTCACTTATCAGTGTATCGTCAAACACACACACATACACGCGCTCGCAAACACACACAGCCAGGGAAACAATAGCATTAAATAGTGCGTTGGAGGATGGAGGCAGGATAATCTGCCAAAGCTGCTCTGAGATTACAGTAAGGTTCTTTCGAGTAGAGGTCATTCGCAAACTGTCCTGACTGCAGCCAATGGCTTTGGATCTTGCTCTTAGGTGTGTTGCTTAAAGTTGACATTGGATCAAAAACTGTATCTACCAAGATCAAACCATCTCCCAGAGAACCAGAAGTAAAATCAGCTTATATATAACATACTTGCTCAAATTTACACAGGATCAGTCAAAAACATGAACAACTCTCCTATGTTCAGGCTGCTGTAAGATCAAAAGTAACCTCTAAAACCAGGACCATCTGTTTTTAGCTCTAAGGATATTTAACAGTGTTACGGTGTTCTGTCCAGGGCAGCAGAGACCGCTAGTAACATGCAAAGAAAGAATGAACTCAAACAGATCTCACATATATTCATGTTGCTTAGATCTTAAAAGTAAAAAAAAGAAAAATACACAGCTTAACCCGAAAGCTTTGATGCTGCGTTAAAAGAACAAAAGGGAATGTGGATCCGAGGAGGATTTTTCCTTTTTCCTTTGTTTACCCTCGCAGGCTTTTGCCGGTTGCTGTCTAGGAAACTCTGAGGTTTCAATTTGTTGCAGTGTGCACACATAAATGCACTTTACAGAGTTCTCATCATATGCGACTTTGTTCTGTGTTTGTAGCTCTTGATCCGGCCAAAGACCCCTGCCTGAAGATCAAATGCAGTCATCACAAGGTGTGTGTAGCTGAGGATTACAAGACTGCCGCATGTGTCAGCCAGAGGAGAGATAGGTAAACACACACACATTACATCTTTCTATCTTCACAAGGGCTTTGCTTTGATTTCCATTAATTTTTCATTAATTTCTATAGCTTAACTCTGACCTCTGACCTCAAACTTAAAAATTAGCAGTACATGCCAAGCCCTAAATCCAACCTAAACTAAATTCCCAACTCAGTACTAAATCTAGCCCCTTTTTATTACTTTTTTTTGTCACGCTTATGTTTGAGGTCATGAATCAAATGTTAATATCAAACAAAGATGAATTGAGTAGATAAAAAAGCAGTATGACATTTTTCAAATGATGATTTCCTTCATCTAAATGTGCGTATTATGTATTTTGAAGACAGATAATGCCATTTTATGTCTCAATCAAGTAGCTATGTTACCTTCAGTTGTCATGAAAATAGTTTTTTTCCCCCTCTGAATGGATTAAATAATTATTTGAAAACTGTTTTTTGTTATCACACAGTTTATCTTTGTCTGGAAGTAAGAGGGAAAAACATTTTTTGTACATTCTCTACTTTATTTCAAATGCAACATTATCTTCCAAAAATATGAACCTCTAAAATGCAAATTTGAAAAAATAAATAGGAGTAAATATATTATATATAATAAAGTATTAGCATTAGTTGAATTTCTGTCGAATTCTTCATCACATTTCATCTCAATTGTACAGCATGACCAAAGCAACTGTTTTCTTTAGTTTTTCCAGCTGGTCTCCTTGTTGCCCGGCTCTCTTGTGACTGTTGTGTGACAATACAGCTTGGTCCAGTTACCCAGGCGCTGGCACTAACTTTCAGCGGACATAAAGTGCTGCCAAGTGATATGAATGGTCTTTGTTTGTGTGTGTTTGAGTCTGGGATGCCTCAGACTGGACAGAGGACAGTAACACCACACTGACCTCATTTCCCACTCTTCGTAGCAACACAATTCCCAGGACATTGGGAGAGCAAATCAATCAAAAATAATAAATAAAAAAATAGTAATCAGACACAAATCCCAAATCCTTGTTCCAAGTCTAAAACCAGCGTGAAGGACATGACATTAAGTTGGAGATAGAAAATGCTGACCGTGTAGCAATAGATTGGTGAAATGATCTTTTTATGTTTTTGGTTGTCACCTCCAGTTTTAAAAATGCCAATTTGCACCCGAGTGCTGGGTCGAAGTGCAAGCCGTGTCCTGTGGTTCACCCCTCGCCTGTTTGTGGAAGTGATGGCCACACCTACTCCACTAAGGTACCCTTATATCTCAGCTTTCTCTTGTTTTTTTCTGTTTTGTTCACAAGGGCAACAATTTTTATTTTATATTTGTTGGAGTTGAACCACATCTGAACCAGCTTAGTATCTCTAATCCCTCTCACGACAACACTCTGCAATTCCTTTGGGGTATTTCTCTTTAATATTCATAAAGAAAAAGACTAAGATATTTGTTCTTTCATCTTTATAAAGTTGCTGAAGCATGTCGACAGGATGGTGAGGATCTGTAAATCTAAGTTTTTATGTCATACCACAGGTTCTCGGTTTAGGCCAGAATGTTGACTGTAGCATTCTAGCAGATGAATATTCATTAATGTCCAGTATCCTGGCTGTATGTTAAGTCAGGATACTGGCTTAACGTACAGCCAGTATCCTGTATGTTGCCTTGTATTTAGTTCCATCCATCTAAACAACAAACAAAGCAGATACACAAAAAGAAGCAGATGAGCTAATGTAGGGTTATCTTCTATGTTCATAAAAAGTAACAAGTTAATTGCAGGAGAGTGAGAATGATTAGTTGATGGCAGCAGTATCTCCATCCTCCAGGAAGGCAACACAAGCGAAGTTTGTCTTGCAGTAATCTGAGCTTATAGCAGCATAACTAGAGATAGTTGAGGATAGTTGAGGTGTGAGACAAGCAGGGAGTAGTGACTTTCTGGACTATATCTCCCTGCCAGATTGAGCCGTACTTTCTCTTCTCTCCCTCTCCTCCACTTGGGCAAATATCACTGTTTTATCTATAAGCTGTATCAAAAAGGAACATTTTAAGCTTAGTCTTAAAATTAGACTGGGTTTCTGCCTCACACTGGAAGCGGGTTCCACTGGAGGATGAATGCCATCTGTTGATTTGTTTGACTATGGATGCCACCCATTTTTCATTTACAATCACTGTACATTAGATGTAAACTGCAATGATGTACATAGTGCAAATGCCATTATGCCACTGCATTATGTTGCCTGCTGCCAGGGCCCCTTTCCACTCGAGGCACATCTCATACGTGCATCGTTTCTCTCAAATCTCACTCTATAATGCTCATCATTTGATAATTTCCTCTTCTCAATTCTGGTGCTGCTTCTGTCTCTGTTTCCCTTTAATCAGTGCAAGCTAGACTACCAGGCATGCATCACCGGAAAGAAGATTTCCGTAAAGTGTCCTGGCATGTGTCCTTGTCCCCCTCAACCTGAGCAGGGCTCTGCAGAGAAGAAAGGTACACTGTTCAGCTGGAAAGGTCCTTTGTATGGGCTAAGAAACTTACATAAAGTTTCAGCCAAAGCATTTTTATTGTTAATATTAATGAATTTTAACAATGAGTCATAGAATGAAACTAAAGTTTAAATCAATAACACTTCACAGTGTGCAGTGAATCAGATCTGAAGGAGGTGGTGAGTCGCCTGAGAGATTGGTTCAGAGTGCTGCACGAGAACGGAAACCACCAGAGAGTCAAGATCCTGAAACCAGAGAAGAACAGTGAGTCACGACACACTTTCTCTGAGTCAGGACATTCATGCTCACGTAGATGGCCCATACCGCATCTTTAAACTTCCTCACAGAGTTCGACGTTGGGACGTCACCAATCTGTAAGGACCCTCTGGGTTGGATGTTCTCCCGACTGGACACAAACTTTGACCTCCAGCTTGACCAGTCAGAGATCAAGAGCCTGTATCTGGACAGGAACGAGCCGTGCTCTGACGCGTTCTTCAAATCATGTGATACGCATCCCGACAAAGTCATAACCAGCTCTGAGTGGTGCACGGGCTTCCAGAGGCATACAGGTGGGTCACCTTCACTTTGTTCAGGGTTGAATAATAAACATTTCTCAGATGTGAGTCCTGAGATCTTTGTGTGAAGAATTTAACCCGAGTCATGAATGTTTAGAAAACAATACTCCTCTAATTAAGCCTTAGTCCGGTAACCATTTTCTTAATAACTTTTTGTAATCTTCAATTCTCCAAACACATTATGTTTCAATAAACCTACAGAGACTAAAATGTCTCAGGTCTTGTGCAGCTTCTAAATATATGATTGCTTGATATTTTGAAGTTCTTTCAACCAGTTAAAAAACAAATCTTGATCAGCTGTGTTTAGTTAAGATAAAGGAGACAAACCAAAAAAACAAGACCTCATCCGAAAAACTTAGAACGTCCGCAAAAATAACCCCTTTTGTTAAGTGTTTTCAAAAAAATAGATTTTTTTTTCATTCAGAAAAAAAATCTATTTTTAATTAAAATCATTTGGAAAATGTACAATTAAAAATTATTTTTCAAACTGAAGTTTGAAGACATTGCGTCAAACAGATTTGCTTGACTACGGATGAGAATCTCTTTATATTTTGTAACAAAAGAACAACAATGGGATGCAGCATGGTGAGGAAAATTGTTATCGAAACAAAAGGTACGCAGCTCTGTAGCTTGTTACCAATGTCCCCGTCTCTCCCTTTCAGATTCCCCATGTAAAGCAGAGCTTTCCAGCATCAGCAAAAAACAAACTGGGAAGAAGTTACTTGGTAAGCCACCGTCAGGTGAACAAATTCAACCAAAACGTTGCTTCTCCTGCTTACTGCGTGCTTCTGCTAAAATCTGCAGGTCAGTATCTGCCTTCCTGTGACGAAGACGGTTACTACAGGCCACACCAATGTCACAGCAGCAGTGGCCAGTGCTGGTGTGTGGATCGCTTTGGCAACGAAGTGGCAAGCTCACGCACTCACGGTCCTGCAGACTGTGGTATGCAAAACGCTGGAAAACACAGTGTCAGGTTTCTGAGCTGGTGGAAGAAATGAAAGCATGTTGTCCAATTAATGTGTCTATATTTATATTCAGGGAGCCTGAGGACATGAGTTTGTTCTCTATAATATGAAAACATAATGAAGAAATGTAGAAGGAATATTATATATAAAATTTTAAAAAATCTATCTCTTTTTTTGTCTATAATCTGAAAAATTATTTATACACAATGTCAATTGCTATCATTTTAGGCACTGGAACAATTAGGGAATATTTTCACAAATCAGTGCTGCATTGCGTTTGAAACCATCTTGAATGCGATGCAATCCGTCAAAAGAGCAAAGATTTACTGGGATTACAGTATTATTGTATATTCACAGGGCAGGTGTATTGGATTGTTCATAAGAACCTTCTGACTTCACAAAGTGTCCTTGTCACATTTTCCAGTTTGGAAATATTCCAGCTCCAAGATACAAAAGCACCAAGGCACCAGTCTATCTGATGCTAGATAAGCAATCTTTTATCTAAATGATTGTTTTTTTCTTTTTCGATTTGTTTTTTGTTTTAGGTGTAATTCTGGAGTCTTCGGGGGATCTTGGCAGCGGCGACTCTCTCTTCACCGATGACGATGAAGATTCATTTGTCCTTAACGACCAGGCAGGTATGGACGACGAGGATGATGAAGATGAGGACGATGACGATGATGAAAACGACGAATATTTGTCATAATTATATATATTATATAAAATGACAGAAAAAAAGAAAATGAATTAACTGTTTGTTTGGTCAAATTGCACGTTTCTAGGTGAATCCTCCCCCCCAGGCAGATAATTCATCATACTAACAGCCTACAGATTATTCTCTGTGTATTGTTTCTCTATCGGTTGAAAGAAAGAAAAAAAAATCTATATTTTAGGAAACGGTTTCAAGATTTTTCCCTCCTGTTTAACTAGAAGACATACGTGTACACTTGTATTTCAACCAAGCAGAGAATATAACGATTTGACAAACCGGTCCATTCGTTTGGATTTGGTCACTTGTGCAAAGACCTTTCCTTTCAGTGGACAGTCCATGTCTTTCAGTGTCTCGTGTCCTTGTGGAACACTCCGATGCCTGAGTGTGTTGATGCCTGAAGGCACATTGTTAAAGAGATTTCCTTTTTCCCCCATTCCTCCATCTTCTTCACTTCATCCGTCCGCTCTTTTTATCCTTATCAAATGTTCCCGTGTATAGGTGGGGCGTTGATGATGTAGATAAGAGAATATTGCACTTGTTAGGTTTCTTTTGATCTCGATTTTTTAAACTGTGACGATAACTTTGTGGTAAAAAACAAGATAAGGGTTAGACATGCTGCAGCAGATGAATTAAGGCATACAACAATAAAACCAACAATCAGAAATATGAGCTGCTGTCAGACGCAGATCTAGTCAAATCATCACAGGCTCAGAAAGGATTAAAAAAAATTTACTGTTTGGCCTCATGGTTTTTTTGGGGGGTTTTTTTGCTGCAGAGGGGTATTATTGTTATCTATTTGTCTAATCCGTCGTGGGCCGAATACTGGAGATGAAACAGATTTGTCTCAGCATGTCTAATACTGCGTAATGTTGTTTCCGTCTGTAGAGGCAGAGGCCAAACCTTTGAGGAACTCAAAATGAAAAAGAACTAGAAAAAAAAAGAAAAGAGCTTGCAGTTGTAATAAAAAAGGTCTTAAGTGTGTACAGATGAAAGCTCCTTAGAGTTCAGAAACTATGATGTTGATGTTTTTATATTTGCAGATGCGTGATTTTAGCACACAGCATAGCAGATTAAATTTCTTGCACATTAAAGAAAGAAAGTAACAGAGCCATGCACATTTGTTGGAAAATAAATGGTGGATATAAAAAGTGTACACATCTCTGTTTGAATGCCAGTTTTAGTGATTGAAAAAAACGGACTACGATAAATAATTTCCTAGCTTTTTCTGACTTTTATATGTTATGACCATTTGATATAATTCAACTAATAAACAACAAAATCTGTTTGGAAGAAAATGTGGTAAAAAAAACAAACAAAACAGCTGTATTAATCTGCACAATCTGGAACTAAAATTTTTTGATAAGAACTTTTAATGCAGCTACAGTGCTCAGCCTTTTTTGACAGGATTCCTTCAACAAGCCACAGCTTGACAATATTTGCCCAGAGTTTTCTTCTGGACAACTCAAAGAACTTCCTCCATTCTCAATTGTGGACTCCTGCTAGGCTATTACATTTTTGTTTTAATTGGATGTGTATTTGAACTCTAAACATGCTGGAAAAAAAGCTCTTTTTCATCTTTGGCTTCTAGTATTTTGGCTCTTTATCATGATGCTGCCATCACTGGGTTTCATTGGGGGTGTTGTTTTTATGCTAAAATTAACTTTTGAAATTGTGGCCAAAATGTATGTTTTATTTCATCAGACCAAACATTGTTCCACAAGGATTTGGTCAAATTAGTCAGTTTATAACTTTTTTTATGGGAGGAAAAGGCTTCTATCGTGTAACTTCTATCATGTGCCTTCTATGAAAAGGCTTCTATCATGTAACGTCTATCATGTGCCTTCTATCAAAAGGCTTCTATCATGTAACTGCAGTACTACTGATTTCAATAGACAGAGAATCTTTTCACATGCAGAATGCAACCTGTTCTTGTCAGTAACTCGTGCAGCTGCTCCAGGATTGCTGTCAGGCCGTTTAGAGTCTCTCTGACCCGGTTTAGCTTGTCTTTTCATCAGAACTGGAGAAAATCCTCCCAGAACAGCTAAACTTTGTTACAGACAAATCTGACTCACTATAATCGATGGCAAGAGCAACCTTGAGAAGACTGGAAATCAAAAGGTGCTTTAACAAAGTTAAATTAACACTGTGCAATCCTATGCAATTGAGTTAATGCAGCCCTTTTTAATTCTTACATTTTTCCATCTAACAGATTTGCTTGTTTTTCAGTTGAAATGCCCAGGAGTGCCACATTAGAGGTGGAAAATTTTTTTTAAAGATTTTGTGTGGTCCGGTTTTTCCACATTGGAGACAACTGGCATTTTACCAGCAGTTTGTTGACTTTTGAGATCCACCATGGGCTGTGGGGGTTTAGCTGTAAGGTGTGCCTTTTTGCTGGTAAGGACATGTGATGGGTGGGCAGGAGGGACTGGCGGCTTTACTCTAAAGCCTGTATATTATAATACGTTGACTTAGATCTGCCATGTGTTTGGGGTTCTCATTTAAGATGGTGTTACTATGGCTTCCATCTCTTTTAATTTGTCACATAGTTAGAATGCAGAGATACCTACCAGTTAGGGCATATAAACACTGCTGGATATGAAATGTTTTATATAGATTATACACTGGCTAAAGGAAGCTTTGGTTTAGACAGCTTTATACAAGAAGATAATCAGCATTTGCTTTTCCATTGTTTCAGTAGCTTAATCTGATCTGCTGTATCTATCTATTTATAGGGTAACTCTTCCAGGGTAAAATAAAAATATCTCGGCTCAGATGTGTGTGTTATTAATTCACATTAATGCAGACCTGAGATCAGCTAATGCTAACTGACAGTAATTACTCTACTATTTGGCTTCATTCTTAATTTTTCTAAACTGTTAAGATCTGAAAAGTGCCATCTAAGTGTCCCTTTTTCTGTCTTTTTTTTTATTATTTTAAATTTCCTTCCAGTGTTTGTAATTCTGATTTTAAATTCACTTAGAAACTGGACATCGCAGTCTTGACGCGTTTTATGACTGTGATAACATGCAAATCTTTTTGAAGACCTCGGACACTGTAGCCACTCTTTCACCAACCCCACACTGTCATCACAGCTCCTATAGCATTAGGTTATGATACAGATGCATTTTTTACAGTGTATGTATAATTTGCTGAAATAAAAGCTATATTGACCAACGTCTCTGTTGTCACAGACAGTATTTAGACATGAGCAAATGAGACGGGCCGTCCTCATTTCCTTGTGACAGCGTCTCGGTTCCGCGTTGAACATTTCTGTTCCTTATTTTTCGTCTCATTTAAAAAAAGGAGAAGTTGCTGAGGTTTGTGGGGTATAAATGTAAAGAGCTATTTTAGATTGTCACAAGTTTGTAGGAAATGGGTAAAGGCCTAAAGTCATTTTACACAGCATTATGATGCAACATGTAAAAGGATGAAATAAACATTTTCAAGTCAATATATATGTCAGTAAGAATAAATTGCACACAAGTGGAGTTTTTAAATTTATTTTGCAACGAATCACTCCAATCCGATCATGGACCACTTTGTGTTGTTGTATCACATAGAATCTAAATAAACTACTCCCAATGTTCCAGTTAAAGTCTAAAACTGAAATAAGAAAACCTTTGTAAGAAAAAAAAAAACAAGAAAGCTGACTGTAGGAGTGTGTGACAAACTCTGCATCTTTGCATGCCCAAACATTAATGCATTATGTACGAGAAGAAACAAGGTGAATTTTTTATGATGCCCACATTATCCAGGCATGCATTCACTGAGCTCATTCAGGTGTATGCTAACAGATGTAGATCAAAATAACTATATAAACAAAATGGAGAGAAAATACATTCATTTTCTTTCTCTAACCATAAGAAACGTCAAAATGAGCTTTACTTAACAGCCTGTCATAACTGCGGTGCTGGAACTCACACAATAGACCAACACATGTGAGAAGGTGTTGGCAGCAGAAGCTGTCAGTTTGAGCTGCAGATAAGGAACTTACTGAGTAAATATAAAACATTCATTTTCACACATCTTTTCCCTGGCCTTTTATTTTTGTGCTGACCATAGAAATGAAGGGAGATACCATCTCTGCAGCTCATTTCCAAACACTGGAGAGTCTGCTGCTGGAGACTGTTCAACAACAATAAAATGTGATCTGCCTGCAGATGGGGAGTTGGGCTGCCTGAGAGCTGATGGGAAATGCCTCAAATTGCAGGAAGCACTTTCTGTGTTCGGAAATCAGGTTTCTTTGGATAAGCAACTTTATGGCACAGGCTCTTTTATCACTTTTTCACTGATAAAAGTGGCTAGTTGCAACAAGAGATTTAGCCAACTATAGAGTTGTCATATTTTCTTAAATTGACTGAAACTTTTGACTTAGAAAAAAAAAAAACAAGCTCTGATTAATATTAGGTTTAGTCTTGACATTTCACCCATTAATTATTGTGTTTTCTGTGGTTCCCCACAATACTTTTTAGTCAATTTATAGCTGACTAATGTTTCTATAAAATTGTAATTCCCTTATTTAATTATTATAACAGCTGCATGTCAACAAAAACACTTTAAATAGCCTCCCTTACATACCAAAACATAAAAACAAAACGCATTTGCTATGTAAAACGAAAAGTGATTGAAGATTTAGCCTTTCCTGGAATCACTGAACTTTCATTTATTTTTATTTAACTAGTATTTCTGAGAACTGCCCAACATCTGCGCTGCATAGACTCAACGCACTTCTGCCACGTGTGAAGAGATATTTTAGATCAGGAAATCTGGACTGTGCTCCCTATTTCCTTTGCTTTTTTTTTTAGATTTTGCCTCACAAACATTATGTTCCAGTCAACACATTGGTCTCCAGTCATTCTTTGGCAAATTCAGCACATTCTTGTTTATCAGAAATGGGATTCTGGTGGCTTCTTGCTGGCAGCTCAGCTTCATAGAGTTAAACTGTCGGCCTACTTTGATCCTCCTGGAGCTGATCATATCTTAAGTCTTTTCCATTTTTGGCAATTCTTCCGTTTATTCAGATGAATGTTTCGCTTTCTGCCATGTCTTCCAGGTTTTAGTTTAAATTCCAATGTTTTGGAGATAATTTTCTGCGCTACTTCATATGTTTTCCTCTCTGGTTGCTTCTCCAACCATGAAGGACTGAACTGAACATGACAAAGAATTTGAGGCATTTTAAATGAACTGTCTATAATGCACCATTTCAACACTGTGCCAGTTTTGCATAAGACGTTTGTTTGTATGAAGGAATGATCATGCTGTTGAGCCATTATAAAATGTGCTGCATTTTGCAATTACTCATGCTCAGTAAAATACTCTTTTATACTCTAAAAGGCTGCATGAATAGAACTTTCAACATAAAAGTTGTGTGATAAAATGTTCTTTTATCAATCAAATCAAAGCCGTTTTTAATTCGTATCTATATACTGCTAAGTTACATTATTGCAAAAAGATGTTAAATATTATTTAATTTGAAGATGTACTCATCGAATTTAGAGACAGCTGTTTATTTAAATTTTCACCATTTATTAATGGGTAGTTTCATCAATACATTCTGTCACAAGCAACCCTTTGAGGACATTCATGACCTTGATATGGCCCAAAATGAAAATGAGTTTGAAATCCCTAGTGCAATGTAATAATGTAAATAGCTTCAGTGAAGGGATGCCGCTGAAAGTCACACTTTCATAAATATAAAGTGTCAAAATTTTATTAAAAGGAAAATTGAAAAAGTCACTGCAAGCTGATGCTACTCGTGTTTAAAATACTGACAGACAAACTCCATCAAGAATGAAACACTGAAGCGCTCGGACAGAAAAAAGGCTCACATCTGAAACTAATTAAGATAGGCCGGTAAAAGTTTGGAGAAAGAATAAATGTATTTATTTATAATGTAATCTACAGATGTTATAATGTGTGTGAAGTAAAATAATCTTACAATATTAATTTCACACTTCCTCAAAACTCCCACCTGGTAGTTGCTCAGTCAGTGACAGACTCCACAATGAGAGTGAGGCTCAATAAGTAATTCCTAAAGAAGCTGGCTGTTAGCTGACTGCTGAATCCAAGCTCACTGATGCAGAAATGACAGAAGGGAAAACATGTGGAGGAAAACAATCATACAAGATAAAAAACAAAGTATAATCACAATAGGGGCAATTAAATTGCTGAAGTAAGTCACTTCACTTCACCTGCCTTTGTCCATTGATGGTCAGAGGATCTGGTCAAAGCAACTCCCCAGTCTGTCCCGGGGGAATTGTGTCTTCAGTGTAGCTTACCATCACCACTGTGTGCATGAATGATAAACTACTACATTTACTGTAATATGCTTTGGAGTCCTCTGACTTGATAAAGACTGTCATAAGATACTGTATGTGTTGTGTGTGTTGGGGCAGAACAAACAAAAGCTCTATAAAGCTGACCAGGCAATTTACCATTTACTTTACACTTAATTTAAATTTTCTGTGAAAGAATATCCTTTTATACTGTACAAACTCGGGTGAAAGGATGAAAACACAGCATGTTGTGATACATAATAATTAGGATAGAAACAAGGGCAAAATACCAATTCCTCTTCTGCAAACTAAACATATAACATTTATGATATTTCTGGAAATTATGAATTATTTAATTTTCATGTTTTGGCTATGTGAGTTTCACTTCCTGTTCATCCATAAGAGAAGGAAGTTCTATGAATGGTCATTGTGCTGTTTTATAGAAATCAGCCCAGGGTGAGTCACGAGCTGGGCATCGAGCGGTTTTCCTCTTGATTCCTGTATTTTAAGGAGGACAGCAGTGTGCAGAGTCAGCTGTCCCATTAATAACCACTAACTGCTCAGTGGTTTGGTCCATGGTTGTTCAACAAACTGAAAAGAATGAGGCGAGAGCCTATAGATCAATACAGTGAGGAGAAACTGACGTAGATCAGACCGAATCGACCTTCTGCTTCCAGTAACTTGTCTAAACTATACACAAAAATTAAGTTTGTCATGAGTTTAAAATCTTTAACATATACAAAAGTATTTGAAATGATGAAAAAAAAACAAAAAAACAATCCCTAATTTTAAGATTTTCAGCTCAAAATTGTCAGTAAAATATCAATAACTTTTATAAGGATTTGCTGCCCTCTAGTGGTGAAACACATCCATGATATGTTGATTTTATTTTATTTTTTATAAATGCAATTCAACAAAGCCTCAAATTTAGTCATGAAGTTATTAATAGGTTGCCCCCATGGTCACTTAAGGACATAAAACAGTTTTTGTATTAAAAAGATTTATTTAGGCAACCCTTTTAAAAAACAAACCAGGCATTATTGGACACCAGTGTTAATACATCTGTTGACTTTAGCATATAAAAAAAGAACAAACAAACAAATGACTAAAAACAAAGATAAAAACATATTTTTCCCTGTTAGTTTCCAATTTTTATGAAAATCCCTCTGTTTAAATCTGTACAACACAGTAAAATCTATAAGGCACAACTGTTTAGAGCTTCAAAATGCATTGTAAATTCTGCTGAAACCTCTGAATTTGATGCTGGTTACTGGTAAGCCAGGTTTCATTCTTATCATACTGTGTGCATTTCAGCAGCTTTTTTTAAGCAGCTTTTATGACACAGTGGTTAGATAATTGGTCAAGCTGAACTCTCTCCACCTCTCTGCAAGAAAAAACAACATATTTCGTACTTATTTACTTAGTAGATAGAAAGAAGTAAAACAACCACATCACATGAAGGTTTTTCTACTCACCATGGGCTTCATTTCCCGTCCCTCTGCCTCTGGTGACTTGTATTTACCCATTTTACTGCTCTTCTCAATATGCTCCTGGAATTTTAACAAACAAAATAAAAAATATTCCGTTAAACTCAATTTATGAGAATCACAATCAGGGTCAACACCAGTTTTCCAATTCAAACTTCTACACATATCCAGACTGAATGTTTAAGTTTTTATCATTTTGTTGTTTTAGCAAATAATGAAGCCTCAACAATAAAGTGCTGAAGTTCTAATTCATCTGTAAGGTAAATTGCTATTTCACTTGTACCTATCAAACCAATAGTTGGACATGATTTAGCTTCAGCTCCCAATGAGACATGACATTTGATGAAAATTCACCACTGAATATCAGGCCTTCAATGGAGAAATAAAATTATCTCTAGAGTCTAAAATTTATCTGTGAATTTTCATAAAATTTCCCCATGGGCTATCATGACTCATTTTGAGTTGAAGCTAAAGCATGTTTAGCTACTGACCCATGGAATTATAATGACAATAACTTGCAGGCACTCAACAAGCCGCCTCACCATCAATTCCTTGTCCATGTAGTACGGTCTCCCGGAGCTGCCGTCATTGAATTTTCTGTCCACAGCATAGCAGAGAAAGAGGACGTCGACCACGTTCTCAAACAGAGAGAGGAAGCAGTTGGCCACGAGGTAGGCAAACAGACAGGAGATGAGGAGAGGCAGCACCCAGACAGTGTAGTCCTGTTGGTAATTCAGAGCCAGGATGCCCACAAAAGCTGTACAGGAGACTATTAGAACCTGACAAACAAGTTCTGATTAGAGGTTTCTCAAGGGACAGAACAAATATACATTTTGTCCACTAGATGGAAGCACAAGCTGTCAGTTCACATCATGTTTGAATACAAAGTTAAACATCATTATAGTGTCATGTTATAATGGCCATTATCTTCCTATGCAATTCAGTTTGATTAAAATCCAAGACAATCCAAGATTTCTCCCATTGTCTCTGATTCCTCTGGCAGAATGTGGACCGGGCCAAACAGAGAACAGATGGAGAAGTTGTGAACGATGACCGATTTTATTCAAGTCAACAATGCTCCTTTTTCATTTCAAAATCTATTTTCAATCTACGGTTAGAATTGTAAATTATTGAAGACGGTTGCATTTTTTGCATTAACAAATGTGCACTGACAATATAAGCCCAGCTGGGTAACAGAGTGTTTTTCCACCAAAGAATAAGCTCACTGAAGAAAAACAAAAGGAAAATAACTATAATATAATTTAGTAAATGTATTAAAAAGAAATCTGTCAAATTGCTGTTTGTTTTGTCACAAGAGGCATGCGAGTGTGGGAGCTTCTTTAACCAGAATTTAGGTTTTACTTTGGTTAAATAAATCTTAGGGAGAGGAGAATTGAAACTGACCATGGGATATTGTCAAACTGTGCCCAGAATGTGTGACTAACAAAATTTGCCACAAAAAGAAAAAAACAAATGTGTGATGCATCTTACCTTCCCCATAAAGAGGACAAAGTCCCCTACTGTGTTAATGACTGCCACTTGGGCCGCGTTCTCAAGCAAGAGTTTAAAAGCGTCACAAACTGAAGAGCAGAAGTTGGTGCTGTTGATGGCCGTTGCAGTATAGGCATTCTGAAACACATTTGCTTTGTTAAATTGTACAAAAACAAAATGGCTTTTGTGAATTCTTCAATATTCTGTCCTCATATTCTCGCTGCTACTTACTTGATTTAGGAATACCAAACACTTTTCAAGACAATACAGGCAACAGACGCAGGCTTTCACCATGCAACGAGCGCAAGCATTTTCCTGGAAAGTAAAAAAAAAAAATTAAAAATAAATAAATATATATATGTATATATAAAATAAAATCCTAGCTTGCAGGTATGTATTGAAATGCATGTAATGTCAACCTGCACAATCTGGTTATAAAATTTATGGCTCACTTTTCCTTTGAGCTGGGTGTGAATGTACGTCAGGATGATACGAGGAATCTTAACCAGCGTGATGATGAAGGATCCCTTTGCCACAGTGCCCATGTGGTAGCGCAAGGTGTTAATTGAAGAGTCAAGTACAGTAAATTGTGGCAAGTCATTCTTGTCCCTAAATCCAGTCACACATAAAAAGACAAAGTAATTGGAATCATGTAGAATACAGTTGTTCCAAAAATCATTCCAGAGTAGGTTCATGGGCAAAATCTGAAGCTACTTCAGTGTTTACAATAAACAAATAACACAAGAATGGTTTAAAGAGTAAAAAAGAAAAAAATTTGCAAGATTTTATAAATTTAATGCTAAGGTCAAATTTTAATATCAATTACAGTCTCAAAAAGAATTCAAACCTCCAGAATAGAGCACACATTTACAAATCAGCTTTGCTTTAAAGTAGACCTGCTGCAAGCGATCATGAGCTTCATTACTGCATCAAGTGTCCTTGAGACATGACGCCTCAGAAACCTACACAGGTGATGGCAACATTTCATCTCATGTTAGAGAAATGGCCAAATCTAGAACAGCATCCAAAAAGGTCAGAAAAAGATTTTGCCTTTCAAAAACAAGAATAAGGCTATATAAAAAAATATAGCAACTACTCTGAATATTCCTAAACCTAAAGTTGGGAGCATAGGCTGCAGAGCATGAGGACCTGGCAGAAGCAGAAGTTACTGAACCTGAGGAGGCAGGTGGCCAAAAACCATCGACTGACTGACAAAGACCTGCAGCAGCAGCCAAAGAGGTCCCATTTTTAGAAAGGCAAATATTACCCATTAAAAGGCCTCTCTGGCTGGTGTATGTACTCAAAGACATACACCACTTCCAACCAAAAACAAGAAACAGGCAGCTTCCTTTGGTTCATAACTTGCAAGGCTTCTAGATCAGCAGTTTGTCTATAGGAGGAATGAAGCATCTGCTGAAAAGAACATAAAGTCTACAGGAAAGCAAGGTGGTGACTGTGTGATCCTCTGGGGCTTTGACTTTCCTTCCCCTGCTAGCAGAGACCTGCAGTACGCTGAAGACAAATTACGACATATTTCTTCTACAGAAATGTTATGATGTGACCTTTCAACCAAAAATGGACATTTATAATGTTAGAGGTTTTTAGCCATTAAAGTAATTCTTGTTGGATGTGTTTATTGTAAACAACTTCTAGCTTGTATGTTTTGCCAATGAATCTACTTTACCCTGAGAGGTTGAATATTTTTAGGTACAGTTAAAATGAATTGGAAACAGATATTTTCCAACTGTTATAGCACCTTGTGAAAAAATATTTGCTGACAGCTCCAGCGATGGTCATTTGCTGGAAAGCAAGGATGAACTCACTGATCCAGATGAGACCGACAAGGTGATACCACACCATGTACTGAAGAGGCCCCTGCATCTCATACTCAACCACACCTGTGGAGTTGTTCGTTACAGGAGATCCTGGAGGACAAAACAAGTATTACAGTCGACAAGAACCAACCAGTTTGCCTATTGGTAGATTTTCTTTGCCCTCAAGACACAAACAGTGCTGGAAAGTTTTTCCCATCTAACGATAATTTCCTATTATCCGTCTTTAATTGTCGTCTTATCTTTGTCAGTCACTTGAAACTGCGGGACAGGTTTTCTTTTTTTACGCTAGTCAGAGTACCAAAGAATATGAGATTAGCAGCTTGAGACTTTCTGCTTCTTTGAGTAATAAATCGAATGTAGCATACCACATATTCAAAACAGGAAAGACGAGGTAAAATGCATATTTTGCTTATTAGTTGAGTATAGAATGTACAGCATTCTGGCGGCAAAGTGCCGCAGAGTCAGGCTGTCTCTGCGGCAGCTGGTTTTTGCAAGTAGCGCTTTGTAGCAACCTACTTTGTAGTACCTCAACAGGGTTGCAACCTTGTTGAGGTACAACAGGGTTGCAACACCAACCGCGATTAGGGAAATAACCACTGGGGTCAGAAGAGGCGAGAACAGCAACTGGAAGATGACGTCCATGGTGCTCCCACACATCTGTGTCCAGGATGTGTGGGGTCTGCAGAGATAGCAGCTGCTCTTTTCCTCTTTAAACCAATTGGAACAGTAACAAACATGGAGAAGGCCCTGAGAAGTTTACTGAAGCCATAAATGACCTCTCAGGGGAATCGAGATTCCATCACTAATAGTTGTTATAAACGTCATATTAAGTGATACTAGGCATTTAAACTATTAGAACATTCCATTAAAGGATAGAAACTGGCAAAAAATAATGATAAAGTTTAGTTTTAAAATTCAACAGGACAGACAATAAATATTTAAGCATTTCTTTTAACAAAATGAAAAGAATTCAGTTGGTTGTGTGAAACTGATTAATGATTTTTGTCCTTCCAGCCAAAACAATAACAAGTGGAGTTTCTAAGTGCAAGAATGATCAGAACTAAAACAGTTTGCTTTAGGTGTAAGATTTTAATTATTTTTACACCTTTAGTGTTGTTTGCTTTGGTCCAAAGAAGGATCTGTAATTCTTTGGGCCTGATTCTGTTCCACAGGTTCTGGGAACCTTGTTAGACTGCATGGTATCATGAAGTCTTAAGGCACCAGGAGAACTTAAATAGAAACATTTGGCAGTCTCAGCAAGAAAACTAAAATCTGGTGGATTATTATCCACCTGGATACTGAGTCATTCTTCACATGGATTATTATCCAGCTGGATATCCAGCTGGATAATAGCCACAAAACCGACCTTTTATGCTTCTCTCAGTCCCAACATCTAAATCCTGAAGGCTACTTTGTAAAACTCTTCTCTAAAAAAGAGAAGAAGCCAGAAAAAAATATGTGTGTTCTTAAGTTGATATTTAAGGGAGAGTTTTCCCACTTTAAGCGAATCGAAACCATGAGAAATCGACCCAAAACCGAACCGACCTGCTTCTGCCTCTTCAACATGCAAGCAAATGCAAATCTCTTCCGCTTCTCTGAGATTTTTCTGCTCCAATTAAAGGTGAACTTTTTTTTCCACACCTTAACTGGGAGTGTCTAGCAGAATAAAAACAATCTTGTACAAATATGCAATTATGAATGCAAAGAAAAGTATGCCCCACAAATTCTCATTTATTGCAGTGATTTTGTTTTTTTTCCTACTGCTAAACAAACTTTTCTCCACTCGATAAAGTAAATCTACGTTTACTGGAGCTAACATTCATACTTCGAGGTATTAATATAACACAAATGGTGGTCAATAATGAATGAAATAAAACAAAAAATGCCCCAAAACAGAAATAAGGCATAAATTTGATCCATCAACTTTTCTGTGTTTGTCTTTTGTTTTCATTCTGACTCTTTCCCAGCAGAAAGGAGAAGTGGGAGATGAATTGAGAAAGCCCTTTGACCTTGTTCTCCACATCATGAGACTGCCACAAGATTCCAAATGTGGGAGTTCAGTCATGACACAAAAGTCCAACTAAATGCCTCACACTTAATAGTCTGATTGTTTGGGAATGGTATCAAAGACCATGAGAATTTTAAGAAATGACTTACAGAGGAATATTGATAAATGTAAATATGTTAAGTGGAAATAATGTATTTTAGCTGACCTGATGTCCCGAGGAAGAGAAGCACAGCTACCCAGTAAACCCAGAACATCATGAGGCCGAGGAAAGTCCACAAAGGATGCAGGAACAGCAGCGGGAGGCTGGTGAACACATTACCGGTCACATGGAACAGGCTGACGGTGAAAGACACATGCTTCCTCAAGAAGAACATCAGCAGCAGCAGCACTACCTGCAAGATTAAACAGAGGATTTTCCTTATACTTTTCTAACATGGGTCAGGTGGCTAACAATATGCATAACATGAAAGTTTTCACAATATTATTACAAAAATCACTACATTTTGGTATTTAGTGTGACCCTGATTATGATCACGTATTTTTTCTACCAAAAAAAAAAAAAAAAAAGCCTAGCAATTGTAGAAATACATACTGTGAAAATAGTAGCACCAATAGCATAAACAAGCAAAGCTTTGTCGTTGTCTCCAGCCACTTCTTTCCATAATGCACTTGTGCTGTTATTGCTTAGGGCATAATTTTGGTCCGCATACAACCACCAGAGGATACCCGTCCCACCTGAAAAAGATCAAATACATGCAAAGTTTGAGCTGGAAAATAAACATCATGACCAGAAGGTAAAACAAAATGTACTGCAGCATTTTGTGAGTAATTTCAATTGAGAGTAGTAGAATAAAACAAATTACCTATGGAGCCGATGATTACCAGAACTGTGAGAATCACAACCAGCACTTTAGAGATGTAACGAATAACAACCGTCATGATCAGGGACAAGACTGGATAAAGGAGAGAAAACGCAGAACACAACATGAAAGAGTATTTTCTTTGTGGTAGATAAAACATTGCTGCAATGTTATAGTTCATATATTTAAATAGGTTGATCATTTGCACTTTTAAACCATCTTTTAGCGTGGAACCATAGGACTAAGAAAAATACAAATTGCTGCTGGCCACATGCAAAACCCCAATGTCCTTTGGAGAAAAGCTTAAATGTCTGAAACGGGCCTGACATCAACTACGTCGACAATTTCTGGAATCAACAAAAATCAACAAATTCTGGCTCTTCCAATCTTCTCTGTAATAAATGCTAATTTGTTCACACAAAATAAAATTTTAAAATCTATCTATTGTGTATACTTTTCAAAAACCAAAGTTACAAAACTGTTACAAGCGCATGATGAATGCGTCTATCGTCGGACAAATAACCTGAATTACCTTGAAAACAGAGCCGCGGTCTCAAACTCATTTTCATTATGTGCCATATCAAGATAACAAATGTCCCCAAAGGGCTAGTTGTGTCCCCGTAGAGTGTAGAGGGCCACATAAAAAGTTATGCGGGTCGAATTTGGCCCCTGGACCTTGAGTTTAACATATACTTTAGAGTCAATGAGAAACGTCCCCCTAAACCAAGAAACAAAATGTGACAATTTCTCTCTTGAGAAACAAACCAGACAAATCAAATAAAAAAAATAAAAACTGACAAAGATTTGCCCATCGTCCCTGCTGTATCAGCAGAAGAACTCAAAGCAGATATTAAATGATTGCCTACAGAATTAACCGGAGAGAATCCAATGTCTGTAACCACTCAGACACTTCCTGTTTATCCTTTATGCACCAACAATAGTTTCCTTCCTGCTAAAATCCCAACAAGCACCTAGAGCTGAGCAGTGGGACAGCAACAAACCAAACCTCACAAGCATGTTTTCTTTCATAACACTTCAATAACCAATTAAACGTCCCACTACATATGATGCATGTTACATATAAAAAAGTTTTATACCAAAAGCCAGAACACAAAGACCCATGATGATTTCTTTGCTGGTGACCACTCCTGCAATGACACGCCGTAGCACGGCGTTGTCACCAACAAACGTGATGAAAGCCTGGGCGAATTCGGCATAGCAACTGATGTCCACTGGGATACAGCGGTGGAAGATGGGGACAGCTTTACTGAGAATATGGGAGGAGAAAAATATTATTTGAAAACAAAAGTAATGGAGACAAAACTTTTACTTGTTATTTTCAATTTAACATAATTTTATTATGTCAATTTAAAACCCTAACTGGACAGCCAGAGTGATCTTGTGACAGGAAAATTAAGATTAAAATTGACATGAATCCTAGTTTCTATCTTGAAAGTCCAATATTAATATCAAAAATATTTACATCCCTTGAACAGTCCCATTATTTTTCTAACATTTCAACCCTATATTGGTATATAAATGACTCTGCAATAGTATTGATACCTTTTGATTATTTCCCTATTTCACCGTTTCAAACTCAAAATTCACAGCATTTATTTGGAGTTTAGGTAGGAGACCAACCCACTGATACGACTCAATCAGCAGAGTCACACCTAACCACTAGTAAACAAACAGCATCTTAAATATCTAAGGAACAAATTTTACAGGAATAATAACAAGCGACAGGTTATAGCAAACCACATAACACTAGTTACTCATGTTCTATGACTATGATGTCAATTAAATATACTCAAGTTTGTGGATGTAACGCAACATAAACCTAGAGTTCAATGGGTATGAATGCTTTTGTAAGCTACTGAATGTAGTGTAAAAAAGAAAAATCATTTTTAAAAACCCAAAGCATAGAAATGACTCACCTTTGTGGAACAGGAAGTTTTGGACATTTAGAGAATCTGTCACTGCTGCTCACATATCTTGTTGGAGTGAGCTCATAGGAGCAGAGATTAGACCCTAACAGAAAAAACATGTAAATGATTAGAAAGAAAGAAAAAGTGTCTTCAGGAACTTTCCAGAGATGTCCAGAAAATGTATCATTAAACAGTCTATATGACCTAAACAATCAGCTCTAGAGCTGGGCATTAAATCAAAAATGACAGACATGTGATCAATATCAATAGAAAATACATCCAATTCAATCATTCCATTGAACGCTGATCCAGAATCACAAGTGATGCTGGAGGAATGTAGGCAGAGGAAAGACCTAGTCGCTCAACCTTTCATGACCAGCTAAACAAAGTGAGCAGCATCAGCTGACCCACTCACTCATTGGTTACCTAGCAACACCCTGTTGAGTAACTTGCACAGTTGCAGTTTCAGGTTTTGCTACCTGCCTCATAAATGCTTTCCGAGTGCAACAGCTCAAGAAGAAACTGTGGATGACACAGGGAAGCTAATGTCACCAGTATTTTACATATTTAAGACAAAAAACAAATCAATAATTGATATGAACACTCTTCATGATGCATGTTTCAGCTATATTGCCCAGTCCGACTCAGTAGCCAATGTTCCCAAAATAGAAAAAGAAAAAATGACCTGTCTTTAGTAGCAATGTTGTTGATGAATACAACACCACATGCAATACCAGGACTTAGACATTTAACCTTAGATATTTAACTTGAGGTATCCACTCCTGACAAATTACTCACCATTACTGAGCGCAAAGTCTTTCAAATCATTGTATGTCTTCAGTTCGGTGGCTGGACATTTTGAGACACACAAGGAAATTGACTTGATTTTTCTGTTGAATACGTCAAATTTGCAAGGCTCTAGAAAGAAAACGTACCTAAAAAGCAAACAAAAACCAAAATCAAAAAGGTATTTTAATTTTAAAATTGCTCACAATTGCAACATCTGAGAATGTGAAACAGAAAAAGACATTTTGCCCTGATGAAAATTCATTTTGTGGTTGCTATGTTAGCAAGGGCAAAAACCTAAAGATGTTGACATTTGCTACCCCATCAGACAGACTCTGCTTTGTTGCAGAAATGCCTGTTTTTTTTTTCTCCAAAGCCTCTATGGGCAATCAGCCCATCAATAAAGCATTGCCCTTTGTTTTCCTGAAGCTAGGCCTTCAAACTGTGGGTCGGTGGTAACCTCCAGCCCCAAATATTCTGCACAGAATAGAATAGAAATTTCCTCTATTGTCCCACGGTGGAGACACTCATGCAAGAAAAACTCAGAATTAAGAAACAGCTGCCATCTTGTGCAGCTCTGGAAATCAAGAAAAAAAAAGAAAAATATTAAAAATATGACACAAATCAAGAATTTCTTGTTCTCAACTATATGAAATGACTCTGATTCTTAGATTGAGACAGAATAGCTGAGATCAAATGATTAAAATGCAGACATATTTACTTTTTCTCAGTCATGTCAGCGCCGCTGAGCGGTACTCCGTCAATCTTCTTGTTGGTGTTATTCCGGCCACAAGTGTTGCCGTAACTATCATATCCAGAGACGAGGCGGGAGGCACCTCCTGTGGCGATGGCAAAGCCACAAATTAAGGCCTGCAGACACAGATGTCAGAAGAGGACATGAACAGTTAATAGAATACCATTAAGGCACTAGGATACAATATCTGATCTATCTATTGAATATAAATCACTGTGAAAACCACTGCAGTTAAGCATTACTAGAGGTTTTCACTAAGAAATTTTAAGAAGGAGCAATGTTAGTAAAGTCAAGCATTTTTCTAAACGTTTAATCAACACTTTTCAGGAAAATGATCCATACATTTCATACTGAAGGTTTATCACTCATAGCACAACCAGTTCAACAACTTCTGCTAAGTTCCGTTGTAAAAGTGTGTGTAAAGGTTATTTATTTGGAACAACGTACGAATATGAGATCTAGCGTGAAACAGTTGATTAACTGGTTCTACAAGGCATAATATCAAATTCATGATAATCAAATGCAACAGGTAAGCTGTGAACAAAAGCAGCAATCATTATCATCATCATCATCCAGACGTACCATGCCAATGCAAAACAGTGAGAATATGATGAGCCATGGTATATCCGTGCATGTGTGGTTCTTCGTCGGTTTCCACTCTCGTTCACCCTGCCAAGGCATGAGAGACAGACAGGAGCGGTTATTCTTTTGGAGTCTGTTTTTGTTGTGAGCGCCTCTCTGTGTGCAGCTCCCTTCAGCAGGCAAACAACCAAATACTGAGGAGTTGAAGACAAAGAGTTGCCACAGTTGCTGCTGCACATTACAAAGCCCTCGAAAGGCTGGGAAGAGAATCAGCCATTACCTCTGAACTGCAACTCACCTCTGTGCTACTACAACATCCCATTGTGTTACAGTAAGAATAAAACTTTGCGTCTCTCCGTCACAACTTTTCGATTCTTGTTTTTCTTTCGTTTTCATAAGTTATCCGGAAAAAGACAAAACACACACAAACATACACACAATCGTTGTTAGCTCGTTTGTTTCATCGAAAGCCTCCCGTTAGAGACACTCCCTGCAGCTTCAGGTAAACACGGAAGAAGACCAATTATATACCCCTCCACACTACCAGTGAAAATATGCGTGCGTGTTTCAAGGACTGTAGGAAATAGCAGACTATAGAGCGGCTGTAAAAACATATAATCTCTTTCTCTCTCTCTCTCTCTCTCTCTCTTTTTTTTTATTTATTTTTTTTTTGTAAATAATACTATTTTATGTGTTTTAAACTGCCATGGCTATGCGCAGTTATTATTTTTTTATTTCTGTTGCTGAGCCACGAATTTCTGCTTTTAATGTGGCACTCTATGCGTTCCCCTTTTTAGAGTTGTTTTGTTTTTACATGTTTAATAATAATAATAATAATAATAATAATAGCAGCCGATATATGCTTTTGTGACTTCCAAGGATGACTTGGTAAATTACGCGCTTCTTTAAATGCATCACGACCAAGGGCACGCACAGCGTCCGTGTGGACTTTGGCGCCACTTGCTGGAGAAAAGACGTCATTGCTCAATGTGACCACGCCAAGGAAGGGGAGAGGCTTAGGACTTACTTCGGTCACGCAGCCATTGGGCGAGAGTTTTCCGGGACTGGTTGTCAGTGCTTGAGATATCTAACTAGACAATCTTTGACGAATCAAATTGACTAAAATGATGTTGTGTTGTACCTCCTGTGTACATACGGCACCGAGTTTCTGGAGGATTTTATGAATGAGTTCAGAGTAGGACAAGAAAGTAGATTTATCAAACTTCCTGCCACTGCTGAGGGATGACCAGATTTATGCACTTGAAAAAGCACTTCTTCCTCTGAATGGTATATACTACTTTTATATTGCAATATTTTTTGCAAAAGTATTTATTGTCCTTGAACATTTTCACTTTGTGAGTGACAATCAAAAACTTACCTGTATTTTAATTGGATTTCATGTGAGCATTTAACACTAATGAGCATTGGCATGCATTTCACACCATTGAATTTGCACAGAAAGTAAAAAAGTAAATGAGGCTGAATACAAATACATAGACAATGTTGTATTTCTTTTCTTACGTTTCATTCTTAAGCAGTACATTTGTACTCCAGGTAAGTACCGTATTTTCCACACTATAAGGCGCACCTAAAAACCTTCAATTTTCTAAAAAGCCGACAGCGCGCCTTATAATACGGTGCGCCTTATGTATGGGCCAATTTTGAGCCACAACAGGTCTCGCAACTACTGTAAGCAGCCGTCGACTTCATTTTCCCCCGTAGAAGAAGAAGCGCGCCGTGCATGCTGGGAAATATGACTGCGCGAAGTGTGCCGTTTAATTTTTTCCATCTGTGTTTGTGTAAAGACCCCAGAATGGATCCTATGAAGAGACAGGCTTACGACGCAGAGTTTAACTCAAGGCGATTTTGGGAGT
Source organism: Phalloptychus januarius (assembly GCA_902982915.1). Lineage (NCBI taxonomy): Eukaryota > Metazoa > Chordata > Actinopteri > Cyprinodontiformes > Poeciliidae > Phalloptychus > Phalloptychus januarius. Next base: position 1,005,733 of record CADWAE010000297.1, read on the forward strand.
GAACGGAGTTGTCAGAACGCTGGTTTGTAATCTATTAATAACGTTTGACTGACCTGTCTGACTGTTTTGTTGACATTCTGTTTAGCTCCTTCTAATGGATGCATACTGTAACCCCAGCCTCTAATGTAGTGTCTATTTCGTGTCTTATAATGCGGTGCGCCATATATATGAAAAACGTTTTAAAATAGGCCATTCATTGAAGGTACGCCTTATAATGTGGTGCGCCTTGTAGTGCGGAAAATACTTTACATTGAAGTTTGTTATTGTAACGTGATTACATGTGCAAAAGCTTAAGTGACATGATTGCCTTTAAAAGCCACTGTAAATGCAAAATTAGCTTTCTTTTGGACTTTTTAAGCAGAGACAAATCTCTTGGATCTGGAATGCAAAGTAGCTGTCCAGATAATGTGTCACTTCCATGCTTATCAACTCTAAATTGAAACTTATGGTAATATATTTTTTAAACAGATGTACCTTTGACAGTATGAATGAGCAACTATGCAGATATCCTGTTAAGTCAATTTGTTACTGAAGTGCAACCAAACATGTTCTCATACAACTGCCAAGAGATCCATCTCCCTCATCATATGATGAAGCAGCTCATTGCATCTCATATCCTGAATACCGCCTGTAAGTACTTCCTGCCGATGCTGCTTTGGCAACTGTATCTAAGGACAACAGGGCGTTCTGGAGGAATCGTTGCCAGTGCAGCATATGTTCAGCAGCATTCTTGGTGAAGAGGTGTAGTGCGTCAGTGTCTTGGCCTGCCCGGGGTCTGGGCCGAGTCGTTCGTCATATCAAGCGTAGCACAAGGATAAATATTATCTTTGCCTTTCCTCGGATACCTTAGCGACTCATGATGTAAGCGGTGTGCAAGCCTGGCGGATGTGATGAATTCCACCCTGGCAGTCTCATACACCAAACAAGATTAAATGCTAAATATTTAAAACTAAAATGTGTAACTCGTTCATATTTAAACCAGAAAATAAGAGCAATAACAGCAGGAAACAATTAGTCCTGTTGTAAATGTAACATTGATCGCTGCAATTTCAATGATGTTATCATAAACATCTATTTATTGTCATTTAAAATGTTAACATAAGCTGTAGAAAAACAGATAAGCTACAAACATCAGTACTGCTTATTGTAGTATTTGTCTTACAGACAGGACTGTATCTGAAACTTGTCACTTGCAGACTATTTCTGATTTAAAATTTTCTTAGAAATTATCTTTAAATCATATTTAAAGATATTAAAATCTTTAAATATTTATACCTGAGTCATAAACTGCTACAATCTTCTTTCTTAAGGGCTCCCATGACATTTCACAATGATGTCCATTCTCACCCCAATGTCAGGAGCCTACAAAACTGTGGTTTAACAAGGCAAACCTTTAAAAATCTTAGCAACCATGTTCTAATCCTGTGCACCTTATTTATTATGCCTGTGAAAATTAACTTCATAAAGTATTTTTTTTTCTCCAGTTGATATTTTTTCCTCTTCTTTTCCAAGCCTGCTTATCAGCTTAAGGCACCTTTTTCAGTCTATCAAACGTCTTAACATTCATGTCTGAATGACCCTCACCACTCTTATTATTTTAGCTTCAGCCTTAGCAGTGACCAAAAAAGACATACCGTAATTGAACTTTCAGCGCTCAAAACAACAGGTTCCAGTTTTCAGCTCCATATTTGGATGCTCAGTAGACTCCAGTTTGCTTTTGAATATAAATTCCTTATTTAAGCTAACCTGAGTTGTGATTTCTTCTGGTAAAGTTGTGCTGTTTTTTGTGAGTTATTTTCTGGCAGTTTTGTGTTTTCGGTCATATTGATATAATATGCTAAAAATGAACATGTTTCTAATTAGGGATGAGCTTGTTTCCGATGTCAAGAAAAACAAAGATTTTTGAAAGCTACAATTTTAAAACTGACACAGTTTTCCAACATCAGTCTGTTAAGCAACTGCAGGCTAGCAAGCAGACTAATAGGCTGATAGACCAGATAATTACTATCTGATTGTTGGCATTAGGAAAAACAATTATATTTTCCATTTCCTGGTTCAAAATCAGAAAAGTCTTCAGTTATAATATAGATTTAAACATCTTGTTATGACATGGCAGATAAAGTACTATAATTCTGCTCTAGTGGGCATTTTGTGCTTATCTGTTTTTCTACAGCTTATGTAAAACTTTTAAATGACAATAAATAGATGTTTATGATAACATCATTGAAACTGCAGTGATCAATGTTATATTTACAACAGGACTAATTGTTCCCTGCTGTTATTTCTCTTATTTTCTGTTTTAAATGAGAGCAAGTTACACATTTTAGTATTAAATATTTTGCATTTAAATCTTTACTAAAAGTTATCATTGAAGTTAAATTGTGAATTAAATTATATTATACTGACCCATTTGGTCATGAGTTTTTTCATTAGAAGAGCATACACAAGCTGCAATTGTTGCATGAATCCCCATAGACGAATACAAGACAGACATTATAAACATACACATCACTCAAAAATTTCAGTGTCTGCTGTTGCTGCTCCTTTCTCTAAAATGATTATATTATGAAGCCTGCTACAGTCTTAAAAACATATACTTCCTGTTCCCACAGTAACTGATTAAGTAGGACCCATGATCAGTCCAAAGCCCACTCTCTGTCTCCCACGATGACTACTTGTGGTTAGACTCACACAAGGAAAACGCAGTTAAATCCCCAGATGATTGAAGACATTTTTAATCTTTTATTTAAGACTTCTTTCTCCATGTTCCAAACTTGCATCATCCACACTTGGATGTTACATCTAACATTATATTGCAGCTGTTTGAGTTCCCACCCAGACCTCAAAGATAGTTATTAACCAATGTGACTCTGGGCTTCTTGAAAAGAGCCTGGTAACCACAGGGCAAAGCGAGTGACAGGAAAGGAATCTTGGTGTGGTTTGTTGATGTTATTTTTGGAGCCTCAAAATGAGAATCTAGCGTTTTGTTTTGTTTTCTTTGCAGTCCAACTGACCCAGAAGATTTTCTTTTTTCTTTTTATTTTTTTGGGTGCATATTTTCAGAGCTGCTTTTCATATACATTTAAAAAAAAAAAAGCTTTTTTTTTTAACTCGTTAGGGAAGGCTTAAAAAAAGCTGCTATGAAATTGACTCAAAGCAGTCTTTGTATTTTCAAGGACTTAAAATGACTCAGTCATGAGAGGAAAAATATTTTTTCTGTTTTTTCTGTGCAAGTGTCACTAACATTTTCCTACATGGGCAAACACACAGTGTTCTAAATGCCAACGATCTATGCTGCCTTATTTTTTCTAATAATAAACTATACCAGCGAGGAATGTGGAGTCGTTTCCTCTGGCGTAGCACTGCTCACCCCTCCTCAGAATTAAACAGTGGGGAACGTTGAAGTGATTCTTGAATGGATCTTTCTTGTGTTACTGCTGTAGACTTGTGACGTATTCAACTTTACATGGCTAGTAGAACGGTCAGGCTTATACTGACACATGGTCCTTACCAAGAACTCTTAAGTTAATAGATGTTTGTATAACAGGACTTGTGGTTGAACTTAGATTTTTCAATGCTTAGCATCAGCATCACAATCTTTTCCAGACACAATTAAAACAGTTAGCTCATTTGCACATTAAAAAGAGAAATTTTTCTGGATGGGTATATTTTATTTCTTTTGTCTTTTTGTATCTCTTTGTAATCATAATAAAAGTGTGATTTAAAGAGAACACCAAAAAATACAGAAAAAGTTTAATTGCATTTTGCTAGACTACTTTGACTGTTATTTTTTGAGAAAATAAAAATCAAGTAAGTGTATGTGTGCGCAATAACCAAAGTTGAGGAAAAATGGACTGATAAATTTGTTTTTCCCATGAACACATGAGATATAGCAACATAGTTTTATGCGGTTAATTCAGGTATATGCAGTTAATTTTGGTTCTACTTGAAACCCATTCTCAATGTGTCTTGTATATAATACTGTTTGGACTTAATCGGATATTAAAGAACAAGTGAACAAGGCCAGAGTTACTTCTTCTATGATAAAAACTTAACCCTACATTTTTGTAAGATTTAGCATCTCAGCCAATATAAATATTCAGGGTAGGCTTTAAATATTACTGACATTGTGAATTTACATATCTAAAACTTCCAACATAATGTAAGCTGTTCTTTGCCATTGTAATATTGTTAGATTGAATGTTGCAATCCAAAATCTTGCCCAGCTCTAAACTGCAGTCACGCTAGAGCAAGTAAAAGTAATTGTCTTTCTTTTGTTACTGTCTACTTTTCTTTGAGTTTAACTAATTCAGGAGGTGTTTGCAGTGTAACACAGACCAGCTGCACTGCGACTAAACCAGATGGTTGTTGACAAAAAAAGAGGCCCGTCATCCTAAATTATTATATCTGAAGAAATTGCTAAATTTTTGTCCTGTGTCATATTGGTCCCAGCGCCTTAATCACATGCTTTATCCACATAGAAGCTGCTTTCATCCCCCCCAAAAAATGTGTGTTTCATTACATTACACTACACAACATGTGACATACGGAGTAGTGTTGTTGAACTTGGGCGCTTCCTCTTCACTACCAGTAGGGCCCATCTGTGTCTCTGGAGAGCCAACATTTCTGGCAGTGCACGGTTTTCCCAGAGATGAGTCTAAGAAAAGGCTGACCCAGAGCTTCCTCTCACATCTGGATGACCCGGAGGTTAGAGGCCAAGAATTGTTGGAACACTCAGAGGGGGCATCATTCCACTTTTCTCTTTTTTGAATTGTCCCTCCTGGTTTTGCACATTGGTCATTTCTTGCAGCTGTGCTGTGATAATAACTGTATTTTGGTGGAAAACAAAAGAACTGGAAAAACTCAAAGAAACTTCTAAATCTGAAAACATCATTGGTTGCTACTGCTTACATTGCTAAATAACTATCTTTTAATCAACTATTGTCTGTTTTTTAAAAACACATTTAAAACACATACGCAAATTATCATTAGACATGAACACACATATTCACTTGCAATGCAATTAAGTATACTCAGCCATGGCTCTAACTGTAGCCATCTAGTTATGGTTGAAACATGCTTGCTTAAGTTTTAAAGAGTTAAAGAGTTTTAAAGAGTTAAAGTTAAGGAAAGAAACAGGTTTTGGGTGACTTTGAATGTGCCATGATTGTCGGTACCAGGTGTGATTGAGCAGACTTTTGATAAAAAACAGTTGATAAAAAAAGCAACATTACCTCAAATAATCACTACAATCAAGGTATGAAAATACAGTTCTGAACAAAAGGTCAACACTAATAAACTACAGTAGAAGATTGCACATGGTGCTAATCATCTCAGTGAAAACAGGAAATGGATGCTAGAATTCTCAAAGGTCCAATAAAATTAATCTGTAACAATTTGATTAGATTTTCTGGTCCTTTGGGCTTTTATTTCAATTGATACACTCGGCATAAACATCCACAAAAGTGTGAATCTTGCCTTGTGTCAGTGGTTCAACTTGGTTTCGGTAGCGAAAAGGTGTGGTAGATATTTCGTTGATCACTTTAGTACCAAGGAAGCGACCTTCCTCAGCCAAAGCGGACCTGAGTAGTGTTGGTGAACATGTCCATCCCTTTATGTTAGTGTATCTGACGTGGCCTACCGCCAGCAGGACAATGCACCATGTTCCAAAACTCAAATCTTTTAAAGCTGTTTACTGAAAAAAACTATGATTTCACCATAATCCAAAGGCCTCCACAGTCAACGTATTTCAATCAAACAGACAGACTCTGGAATGCAGTGAAACGTGAGATTTTCATCATGGTTGTGCAGCCATCAAATCTGCAGGAACTGCATGATGCTAACATGTCCATATGGATCAAAATATCTCAGTAGTGTGAGTGACAGCTTGTTGAATAGTTGCCAAAAAGAATTAAGGCAGTTCTGAATAAAAAAGGCAACCTGGTCCTAGCAAATTGTATCTAATAAAGTAGCTAGTGTATTTTGCCATTGTTTTTTATTAAGAGCATTTGTCAGATTACAAGATGACAAATTGAAAAATGTAAAGCATACTCTGGCTTTACATTTACATTAACTGACAAAACATTAGAGCGATCTTTTGGCGCAATGCCAGGAGGCTTACAAGCAAGTCAGTCTGTTACTAATCAGAACCAACTGGTGGGAGTCTTGTCCAGTGAACGGAGCTGAAGCAGAGCGAAGAGAAAAACGCTAAAAGAACAGTTAAAAAAAAAGGAGAAAAAATATTATTTAAAATTAAAGTGAGTAGGGAGGGTACACCGGAGGAAAGTTTGTGTTTAAAAATGTTTAGGATTTTTACAAACGAGGGGGATGTAATTCATATTCCCTGTCAAAAAGCAGGAGGGAGGAGACCTGATCAGAAGACAGGAAGAACAGAGGAGCGAAGGGGTGGAGTGGGGAGAAGAAAAGCCGTCCCCTCTTACACCACCTCAGCTCTTCGGCACTCAGTGTCAGCAGAAAACCTCTAATGTGATCAAGATGGAAGCGATCCATGGACGTCTCGCTGCTTCCCGGCTTTCTTTCTGCTTTTGGGGGTGCCAGGACTTGTACAGCAATCCAAGAGCGAAAGTACTGAGTGGAGCCTTGAAAGTGGCCTGCACTGCTTCTGATTAAGGACTGGACTGGATTCTGAATGCGCTTACAAATATCAAGTCATTTGGAGAGTCATGTTTCCCAGAATATGGAGGAATTGCTTCTGGTAAATGAATGAGAAGACAACCTGTGGATCTTTCTGGATCAGTCATAACATACCTGATTTGTGGGAATATACATTCTGCCAGATCGGAAAATAATCCATATACTTGATTTTATTGTAAGATGCTGTGTCATGTTTAGAAAATGTACAAAAACTAAATATTACTATTCAACTCCAATGTATGTTGAAGTTTGGATGTCATTTGGCTCCTAAAATGTGTAATTGTTTTATTTTTAACTAAATCTATTTGTACTTCTGATAGCAATTACAGTTAGTTTAATGCCAAGTATGCTAGATGAAGCTGATCATGCCCTGGTTCCTTACTTAACAAGAAACTTTTTGAAAAAGCATAATTTCTTATAATAATTTTTTTTAACATTTACAACTTTTTAAGTCAGTTTTTCAGACATAGTTGCATGCTGTACATACTTTGCTGCTAGATTGGTCGACAAATATAATGAAGCAGATGTTGATCTTACGCAGAATATTGTGATATTCAGAATAAACGTCCTCAGCTGCTATTTTAGTTCCCTTTTTTATGTCATTCCCTTTGTTGTGGGTTTGTGATTTGACAACTGTGGTGTTAAGACCTTAAAAGTGAATAAGGGAGATCAGCTTCAGATTTTTTTTTGTCAGGTTTATCCTCTTAAAAATCTGAAAGCATAAACATCTGTTCTGGTTCAGGGCGTCTGATTGTAGTTGACCTGCTTTAAAGTAAAATTCAGAATGACATTGTTTAGAAATATATTGGTTTTCCTTGTTAGATCAACATAATGAGGCGTCTTAATGTATTATAGTGGTCCAGTTTATAAGTTCCCATGGCACTGGGTATGCAGAATTGTTGCAATCCTTGAACTTTCACCCACTGCTTCCTGTTACACTGAGAAGCAGGGTTTGATTTGCCATACTGTCATCTGGACATTCAGTTACTGTAAACTTATAACTAGTGAACACTTGATATTTGTTATTCCCATTTCTTCTCTCGACTTCAGCAGATCTGGAAGTCCAATTTAGACAGCACCCCTATGGGATAATACTTGGCTGTCCATCATGACTGTTGCTATACGGAAAAGAAGTTGGGAAGAACATGTGACTCACCCATCAGGACTACAGTATAGCTTTGATGATCTGGATCTTGTGTGCTGTCATGGAGTAGACAGAGAGGGTTTTTGGGTGGGCTCTGGGGCTTTAAAACAGGGCCGGCGGACGAGGTGTGCCTCCATGCCAGAGGGCTGCCAGGTGCCTTCAGATGACCTGGGTCAGACGACTTTGGCTGAAGCTTTTGCTGTTGACAATGTCGATGAATTGGGACACTTGAGGCAAACTGAAAACAATGGAAAGCCTCTGGATTTCCAGGAGACAGTTCACGAGTTGGTGGGTGCTGGCCTTCCACAGAGGAATTCCAAATCAGCACATCTCCCAGCCACAAACGCTGAGATTTCTGGAGGCCTGTGTTGTTACTCAAACAGTAACATCTCCAGTGTTAACAGTTCTTTTGCAGCTGATAATCAGAGTGTAAAAACTCTTTACAGTAAAGTGGCAGTTGGCACAGAACGTAGCCAGGGTTATATCTTCAAGGATGATGTTGTCTTTACAGGCCTTAAAGAACAACAATACATCTCTATCTCTTCAAACAAGGGGCCTTCATTGTCTGAATCTGCTGGTGAGCAGATTGGCAAACTTCCAACCCATCAGCAGACAAAGGACAGCCACATAGAGGGTTACAGCAGATCTCCTGAAATCTCTGAGGTCACACTGAACTGTTGCGCTGGCGCTGAACAGGAAACTCAAACCAACTGCCCAGATGTTGAAGAAATTATTTCCACCTCCGACCAAGCTGGTACAAGTGGACTTCTTTTTGCATTGCAAAATTCTACTGATGCAGTGGAAGATGGTTGTGCACTGTCCTTGCCTAACAAGGATCCATTTTTGTCTTCGACAGTAGATGAAGAGTGTGACGAAGGACTTACTGGCAGCCAGAGCACAGTTTTTGTTCATCAGCTGGGTGGACTGAATGAGTTGGAAACAAAAAATGAAAATGCAGGACTCAATCATTTAAGAAAAGTTCAAGATGAGCACAACTATTCTAACTGTGCTGTGGTTCTAGATCAAGCCAGTGATTGTGAAATTTCCAAGGGCACCCTGAACCTTCCTGCTGCCGAACAGGAACTTCAAGCCAACTGCCCAGAGATTAAAGGGATTTCCATCTCTGACCAGGAAAGTGCAGGACGACCTGTTTTTGTCCAACAAAATTTGCCTGATAGAATGGACAGTGACAATATATTGTCAGTACAACCTGTTGTAGCCTTTTCACTGGATGAACAATGCCAGAATCTCGTTTTTGCTCACAGGCTGGATGGATCAGATGACTCAGAAACTTTAAATGAAAATGCAGGACATACTCATCACTCCATGAACGTTCACTTCGAGGAGGATTCTTACAGCTGTGCAATGGCTTTAGATGAGAGTAATGATTGTGAAATGCTTAACCAGACAGTAGTTGAGAAACACAATGTTGCAAAAACAGAAAGGAACTGGCCTGATATGCAGGAAAGTGCAGAACAAGGAGAGTTGTTTGACACATTTCAGTCTAACGTTAAAAATCAGTGTTTGGCAGTGATTGAATCTGTATCAGCTGAACACCAGACAGTTGGAAATTCAGAAAGAGAATCCACACAGACAAGCACTATGTGTTGTGCAGATCAGCTTGTGAAAACGTCTTTAATTCAGTCATTGGATAACATGGTTGATAGCTCATTACCCAAAGAGTTGACTGAATGCAAGAATGCAGACATACCTTTGCCTATTGAAAATAACTATTCTAAACTTGTGACTATTCCAGAGATCCGCCTGATTGAGGCAGATGATGATACCTTGGTAAAAGCTAGGACGAAAATAGAGGCTAATATTACTGAAAACCAAGTCCATAACACCCTTCTGGATAATAAATACCACGCTACTGAGCAACACATGAAACTTCCCATCCTCTCTAAAGAGGTCAATGAGGGACTCCATGGCAACCAAACCTCTGGCTTGAGTGAGTCACCTTGCCCTGAGGTGGCAGATGGTTGCAGGGAAAACCACAGCTTAGGAGGAAGAGTTTCTGCGATGGGGGAATTGGATGATGCCATATTCTCAGCTGTTTCCAGCGAGACGCCGCCATCCTGTTCAGATGACAAAGAGACACATGAGCCTGGAGATCAGAAAGAGGATGGTGTGATCAAGGTGCGGATGAGAAAGGTAAGTGCCATAAGAAACCTTGCGATAAATTTTTTTCTGTTGTTGCGCTGTAATTGTGATTCCAAGAACATATCTGTCAAAACGAGCAGTTTCCTTAATGGGAATAAATTTCTGCCAAATATTGTCCCACACTCTGGCAATGTGGTTTGGAAAACAATGACTTCACTCTCACATGCTTTCAAATCTGGGAGTAGGGGGGGCTCTGTGAAATGTTTTACTATTCCTCAACCGCTCATTGCAAAACAAGGTCCTATAAGGGCATGGAGGCTGTAATAGCAGAGGGAGTTGGGAGCTTAAGTAATCTACAGGGTGATATGCTCAAACTGTTATTCTTGAAGCAAACACTTATTGTTATTCTTTTTATGCACTTTGTTGTTGCACTCTCCTACAATACAATCATTTAAAAAACACTGGATTTTGAATCATTGGAGAAAAGGAATGACCATAGAACTTCACAATAATTAATGTTACATTATAGAAAGAGCAGCTGGAGATCGGCACCAGCAACCCTCCCGACCCCAGTAAGGGACAAGGGTGTAGGAAAATGGATGGATGGATATAGAAAGAGCAAGCCCTTCTAAGCATGTCATTGAACTAGCTCTAAATTGTAATATAACTGCATATAATTTTGCATGTTCATCTGCTGCAGTTCAGCAGCCTCTGGGAAACGACATATCCATCGAGAAAACCTTTTAAATGGAATACAACCCTGTCACTCAGAGTGCCTTGCAAGTCTCTTCCTCCTGTCACATCATAACCAAACTTCAGTGTCATTGGGAGTTAACTTTGAGTTGTGAAAGACCAACACAAATTAGCACGTAATAGGGAATTGAAAGGAAATTGATACACTGAGTTGTACATTTCTTTCAAACCCTTTTAAGTAAATATTTTGTATAACCATCTTTTTGCTAAAAGTTTGTTGTGGTATGGCTCTAACAGCCTTGCAAATCCAGAATGATGGACTAACCAGTGCTCTGTGATTTTCAAAGCTTGCTAGTTTTTTTTTTTTTTTTTTGCAATCCAATTCTGCTTTACACTTTACCACAGTTTTAACTGTCATGTCTGTCATGTCGGGATATTGCAGAAAGGCAAAATATAAAAAGGCTCATCGTTTTATGAACCCTTTTACAAGGCAAGATAGTAATCCTAGAAGTAGCCTATAAGTTATATGATCATGCTTTATACTTTCTTGAGGGTAGAGGTTCTTAGAATCTTTTAATGTCATCTTTGGCGACATTTTTTATTCTTAATGTATTTAAAGAAATGATACAGCATGTTTACTCATTTTATATATTCCTTTTAGGCAAGCAAGAGCTTAAAAGTTCAGGGTTGCATAGATTTGACACAATTATATACCATAAAATACATTCACCAGCTTGTAATAACTTTTCTATTCATGGTTAACAAATTTGCTTGCATATTTCCTGCCTATTTACTCACAAAAATGATCTGAAGGTACAATAACAAGAGGAAATTTATAAAATAAAATGTTTTGCCAAGAGCAGGTGAAAGTCAGTGATTAATTTGCTAAAAACATACGACAAAAATCTTGAATCCCATAAAACAAATGCTGTTTTCTGCAAACAATATTTCTTAGTGGTAGCAGGAAGCTGGAAAAATCTCCTGTGCTTACTAATGATGAAGTCCCTAGCTGAGCACATGACTGTTGCAGGTTCAGCCTGTAAAACGAAGCCATCTGGTTTGCAGTATGGCTTGAGATTAAACTGATATTGGCTTTTGGTTCTGTGTTTATTTGTTTTAGCAACAAGGCCTGATCCTAACCCCTGAGGGCCAAAATGGCTCAACTGTCATTTATCTCTGACCAGATGACTTGGAAAACATCCCTCTAAGTGCTCTCTCTTACTTAGGCTTTCTGTTTGCATTTAAAAATCTTTTTTGAAAAAAAAAAAAAAAGAGAGATGACAGAACAGGTAAACATCACTGAATGTGATGCAGCTGCTTTTGTTATGTTTGGTGTTTCTTAGTGCTACAGTTTGGTGGTTGTTATTGCCATCCTGAGACAGATGCTTTTGTTCATTCACACAAGCCTTGTAAAGATGTCATTGTTTTACTACGGTACAATGTTTCATTGTGATACTTTGCCAAGGACACAGTGTAGTAATGTGCGGCGCCTCGAGCTAGGAATGCTGCTCAATGCATCAGTGAGGTGCCCTTTTGTGACCTGGTTATTTGCTCCCTCTGCAAATCCAATAAAAACAGATTTTTAATTTGTCACTGAGAGAAAAATGAATGCACAAGTCCTGATATGTTTACAAATGGTAGAGGGATCGAGCACAGCTATAGCCAGGAACACATTAACATCACCCGCATGTCTTTGCCAATAAATGCTGTCATGCATACACACCCAGAAATATGTAGTTGATCTCAGAAGAGGGAGCCACAGTTACCAATTCAGGATATGTTTTAAATTAAATTAATAAAGTTTTACTGTGTCCCAAATAGCCCAATGAGATTTGCCCTCAATGCCAGGAGATAGGCACAACATGACAAGGAGCCCTGCAGCCGCAGGTATAAATGCACATGCCATCATAAGCTGAGTGTGTGTGTCATAAGCTGTGTCTTGTTAAATATTTATTGGTGGACCGCCAGGCTTTTAATAAGGTTTGTTCAGAACTATTAGGCCAGCCAATAAATTTCTCGGGGTAGTTTTTTTAAGATAACCTCAGACTCAGTTCCACACCCAGTAATATGATAAAAGATAAACAGAAGGAAAGCAAGATATGTTGCTTCAAACACTCAAAAAGGGTTTCCTCATGTGATGCTAGCCTGTGGGGAAGTGGGTGGTAGCGCTGAACTATCTAGTTCAGCTTGTCTTACTGAAGTCAAGCCACCTGAGGTCAGTGTGACACTTGTTTTAAAACCTTTTATTGAGAAAGGAGTATGAAAGAAATGCATTAAGGACTGAAACTTAAATAATGTTGTAGACTGTTAAAAGGCTTTTATCTATTTAAAGTGCCCTGAATCATCCTAACAGGCTGGTTTTTTTATTCAGCAAGAACATGCCCGTTTGGACTCGATGGTGCTGCTGTTGATGAAGTTGGACCAGCTGGACCAGGAAATTGAAAACGCACTCAGCGCCACCTCCTCTATGGACAACACCCCTACTCTTCACCGCCGTCATCACCTGGTGTGTCTCCATGCTAAATGTTCTTTATTTAACCTTTTTAATCTCAAAAGTTTAAAACATTTAAGTTTTAAACTGTTGAGTTATTAGTGATAACACAAATATGTGAGTTTGTAAAATACAAATGACTTCTTAACATTGGATTTTTATCCTCTTCCATTCCATTTGTGCAGAATACCGATCATGAACCGACACCAGCAACTTCACTAACCCTCCCACCTCTACATGCAACTGGCACTTTCTCATCAGGATCTGCAAAATCTCATGGAACCAAGCCTAAAAGTGAGGTAAGTCATGGCGGAGACACTTTTTTCCATTCTTTGTTAATATCATAGCAACATAAACAAGTGTTAGGTAAAGGCAACCATAATTTCTTTGCTTTAGACATTTTTCATTGGCCATACTCAGCAAAGAGACCTGGCTTTTCCCTCTATCTCTGCAAGATAATTAGAACAATGTTTGCATAAGTCTAATAATACCTTAATGACTTTAGTCATATGCGGAAATGAAGGTTAGAGTTAGGGTTAGTTTAATCATCTGACCACAGTACATTCTTCCACATGTTTGTTGAGCCATATAAAACCAATTTGGCAAACTAATGACAATATGTACTGCAAGTCATTTTAATATTTCAATTTAAGATTTCTGATGCAACTTAGATTAAAACTCCATCTGGATATTTTCATGATTTTAGAAAATTCTACTTTGCCCTACTTAAAAGCTACTACTTTATTTTATTCTTTCAAAGTTAGACATCATAACATTTTGTGTGCTGCACTCACTTGTTAAAAACGTAATGTTTAGACCTCTTTCTTTCTTCACTGGACCTTGAAGCAGATGAGCTACAGCTACAGCTCTGTGTCTCACTCCTATTGACTAAGAACAGGGAATTGAGGCTACAGAATAGATTGAAAAATGCTTCATAGGTGACTGAAACTCAAGTTTGCCAAGTATAACATCTAGACAGCGGTCAGAATTTTGCATATTTTACATAATTACCAAGTATTAATTGTGTGCTACATTACAGCTTTTGTGTACTGGGGTGGAGAATATTTTATTAGATCACTTAGTTGCTTAATCCTGAGCACCGTTTAAACACTACAGCCTCCCTGAGATTTTTATCCACAACACTCAGTGACCACAGTGCACCCATCATATGGGGGCTACTTCCACCAGGGCAATAAACAATTTCACAAAACTCTAATAATCTCAAACAAGTTTCTTGATCATGACAAAGAGTTCACTATACAGCAGTGACCTCCACAGTCACCAGATCTCAATCAAACAAAGCACCTCTGGAATGTTGCGGAGTTGAAGATATCCATCATGGAAGGGCAGGCGACAAAACTGCAGGAACTATCATATCAATGTGGTCCAGGGTCTCTGAGGAATGTTCCTGCACATTGTTGAATGGAAACAGTTCTGAAGGCAACAGGGGGTCTAACCCCTAAAATGAGTTTCTCAGTTGTAGGGATCACTCTTTGCTCTTAGGAGTTAGCCAAGCAGACGCTAAGACTCCATAATTAGCTGGTTGCAAAGATCTATCCCTTTTCACCCCAACAACAGGGTCAGAAGGGGAGTCTGAAAGGTGAAAAGCCAGAGCGGGGGGACACGCTTCAAGTGAGACACGTCTTTATGCTCCCTGTTTGCTCACTTTACGATTTATCAACATTCTGTTCATGAAGGTCTGCGGACATGGACTTTAACTAGTCTGTACTTTTATCTCAACATAAGATAACTGCTCCACTCCGGCAGTGGAGTAGAATGTATCTGTGCTAAAAGCAGGGATTTGTTTACCAGAATTCCTTAGCTTAAATGACCTTCCTGAATTATCTGTTGGATTATCACAGTGACACTGATTTTTCTTATTGCATGTCTTTACTTTTCATATGAACAATGGATGACGCACAGTGCATTGCTCTGCAACCAGCTCCTGCAGCTGTATTCATTTGGCCTGGAACCTTAGGAAACTTGCTGAGCTTGGGTAAACAGTGCTTTCACTGTACCTAATGGGAAGCCTTTTACAGCACTGGCCCCTTGGGGGGAATGATTAAAGCCAAAATGTTGAAGACTTTCTGAAGGATATTCGCAGTAGTTAATACTTTCAGAATGATGCTGAGTACCAAAAACCAGTGATGCATACTTAAACCTTTAAGCTAGACAATACAAATCTTCTAAATGATGTAAACATGAGACACATGTGGGTCAAGAAGAATCACAGTTGAGGTTAAAATCTCATTTCAGCTGGTTGAATGTTAAGTTTTACAAGATTATACACCGACATTAAAAAGACATCATCTATAATTAGCACAAATATTCAGAAGCAGAAGCATCCCGAGGAGGAAAAACACTACTTTGTTCTGAATAGAAGGCAAAGCATATACCCCGCAATTTGAATGTCACATTTTCCTCAAGGTTTACTAGAGGTGACTAACTTCTGTTTTCTTTTGACATGGGTTTAACATTATGTTTCAAAGCTAAATAAACTATTCTAAAGAGCATAAATTGAGTGACTTAATTGTTGACAATCTGCTTCAAGAGTAGTGAGTATCTATGGATCCAAGTGCTTGAAATCCTAATCTGAACTGATTGTTGAACTTTTTTTAATAAAATAGCGAGGCAAAAAAAAAATCATATAGAAACATTTAACAATGTTGTTCTTAACTGTTTTCAGCGAAACCTTTTTCTAAAACTAAAAATCTTTGCACATAACTTTATCCAAAAAACATATATCCTAAATAACTATATACCATCGGCGCTTAAATTAATTTAAACTGCATCAAATATCAACATTTATTAGAGTGCAAAAAAGCAACAGGCACTTGTTTACCATAATGAGTGAATAAGAACTTCCCTCATGGAAGGATTACTACTTTGTCAGTAGTAATTTATCAACTTGCAATTTAAACCTTGATCCTTTGCTTACCTTGAGAAGGATGATTACATGGCTACAGTGGTTTTATGATCCTATAGAGGTGAAGCTATAGTGAAAACAATTCAACTGCACTTGGGTTTCAGATACTTTCAGATATCAACATTTTTATTTCTTTGTTAGTTATTTACTGTTTCCTTGAGGATGTTTTTATTTTTTTTGGTTTGGGTTTTTAATTTTAACTGATTTTACATGTTTTATTTTATTTGTATTATTGTTCTCTTACATAAGAGGAAAACACCATGATGAAATATTCTGAATCAATACATAAAATAAGAATGGAAGGCTTGACTATAAAGGTATAAAAGGATTATACAATGATAAATTTTTCAAGCAATGAGTAGGTAAAGGTCGAAGACCTACAAATGAATGAGATATGAAAACAGAAAGAAGGTCCTAGAAGTACTTGAAAGTAACAATATTTTGTGCATATAGTTTAATACAAAGAGCCTTGTGAGAACTCTGAAATGAAAATAATCTATTGGAAGGACTCCTATTCAGGGTGAATTGAGAAGGAAAACATCTCAGATATCCACTGTTTACTCCATACTTCCTGCTGTGGAAATCCACAGAGTCAAATCAAAAGTGAATATTCTCTGAGGCAAGTTTCTGTGGTTGAAAGACAGCTTTGTACTAATTGTAGAAAGCAGACATTTTTCACTCTGACAATTCAAAGCAATTACTTTACATGCAAAACTATCTTTTTTTTAAATGCCTTTTTTTAAAGTTATTGAGTCAAGGATATATATGGTCTATTATGTTTGGTACTAATATGTCTAAAGGTTACGCAAGGTAATTGACACAATTACAAAAATGGATATTTATGTAGACTGTATTACGTTGGTGCACCTCATAAAATAGATGGCATGATAAAAGAATGATATGTGGAAATATTTACTCAACATTGAAAGATTTTAAACGAATAAATTTTCCAAATAGACAATTTTCTGTGCCAGTTCTGCTGGAGGTTCTCCTATTAAAGGGGAGTTTTCCTTTTTAGCTGTTGCTACTTGTTTGCTCTCTATCAGGGAGTTCTGTTAAGATTGCAGCACCATGCAATCAAGTGTCTGCTGTTGATCCAAGTGTAGTGAATTCTGCAAATAAAAGGCTTGATGCAAACTGCTGGATATTCTTAGAAAATATTCTATCAATTTGAGTTGTACATTGAACATTGCTTAATAACTAGGATCAATTTGGAAGCTGTCTGTATGATTGCCTTGAGATGACATTTGTTAACAATTGATTCTGTATAAGCTGAATTGAAAGTAATTACTTAATAAAAGGACTTGCAAAAGCAAAATTAGACGTACAATAAAGTATGAATTCATTAGTTTTTTTTTTCCTGCAGAAGAGTTGAGTGTGTCTTTGTTTGTACTTGATATTTATGTTCACGTAGGCTGTGTCTGGTGAAATGTTTAGCATTCCTATCATCTTCTGTTGGGTTGTGCAAGCAGTGGTTGGTATTTGTGGTCCAGTGACACTCTCCTAACACATAGTGGAACATTGTGGTGTGATTGTACAAAGCATTGTCTTCTAGTCCTTTGCAAAGGTGAAGTGGTGGCATATTTGATGAGTGGCCATTTAAATAGCGATAACATTATCTGTAAGTTATTGCTATGAAGAAGTCACTGAGAGTATAGCACTGCACTAATGGCTTCCAGCTACACTAGCTGCAGGCCATTGTTAGCCTCCAGCAGGTGGTTATTAATATTGTGTGTGACGCCGGGCTAAAGTCTAGCGGATGTTGTGCCACAGCAGGTGTTTTTTTTCCTCTTTAACTGGAACAACAATTTTTTGCCCATGCTGTTTTTCTTGGCAGCATTTTGTGTAGCAGATGTGTTTTAACTCTTGTTTTTCTAGCATTTTGTTGCTTAGTTTTAATTTAAAATGCATTTCATTTTTGACAACACTTAGAGCTTAATTCAATTTAGATAATCTACTATTATTTTTCCAAAATTGTAAATTAAAGATCTGAATGTTTTGGAAGCATTTGTTGCCCTCCTCTATTTTTAGTGTTCTGCTCAGGATATGTCAAGCCGCAGAGGTGGGTGGAGATTGCCGACCCCTGACCATGTTCCTCTGAATGTTACAGTCGGAAACAACACATCAGTCACCGTTAGCACCAGTCATTCCCACCAGCAAAGCTTACGAGCCAGAATCCTCCAAAGAACCCAAGGAGCTGCTGAACAAAGCACATAGCTGCGTGTTAAATTTAGCACGGGGGGTGTTTTTACGTGTCACGCATGTGTTGACGGGGAAGGTGCTGCTCTGTACCAGCCTTCATCCCCTCAATCTTCTGTAAACATGCTGTAACAGGGCAACCTTTGACCCTTTGTTTTGAGCTGTATTTCTCCTCTAGTGGGAATAGGGATTATAAAACAGGTTATAGATATATGTATGTAGAAATTAATCACATTCCATGAACATTTTCGCATTTTGTCACCTTTTGCCGCAAGCATCGATGGGCAATATTGATATTTTGGGTTAACCCATCTAATTTGTGCTCAGATGTTATGGAAGGAAAACACTTTATTTTATTTATTTTTTTTAAAAACTTTGATATTTATATGCATCTTTCTCTTTACTCTGATGCTCCTGAACAACATTTACTGCAACAACTTGCCTTCAGAAGTCACCTAATTAGTAAACAGAGTCAAGATGTGTATAATGTAGTCTTGGTATAAGTTCAGCTGTTCTGGGAAAGCCTCATAAAATTGTTGGATAAGCCTAAGAGGGAACATTAGAGACCAAGAAACCCAGCGGACAGGACACGGATAAAGTTGTAAAAAGTTAAAAACAGCCCTATGTTATAAAACAATATCTTTGTACCCCTCATACTGCCTATCTGGAAATGCAAAGTGTGTGGAACAACTGGACCTCATACCAAAAAGTATGAGATACAGAAACATCTGAACTAAGACAGAGCCAAAAGAAGCGTTGGCGGACCAAATCAATTGTCCTTTCAATGCCCATATGCCCCATATCATGGTGCAAACTCTTCAAAACAGTTGGTCGTAAACTGGGCGGTAAGACTAGCTGATAGGTGAGCCTATCTCCATCTTGCCTTTTCCGATACAGGATTCCATCCACCAACACCAAAGTGTCAACACGTGCCAACTGTGCATGAGTATGAGTGATCACCTTTTGTTTGGTGGACCCCAAATGCTGTCTCATCCTGGAAGTTTTAGCTGCTTCTCGGTCCTCTTCGGTACGCAACAGTAGAAGCAGTTCAGAGAAACTAGATGGGACCAATTTCTTTTGTTTTAATTGGAGTTCAGCAATTAAAGTATTGTCCCAACACCCCCGACAGAACTGGCTTATGAGGTGCCGGTTTACATCTTTTGCTGAGACACCGCCTCTTTTCAGGGCCAAGTTCAAGGCCACCTGGAGATAGGAGGATGTCTTCTCCCCTGCATCTTGGAAAGTGTCCATGAATTTTGCAAAGAGCTCTTCTCCATCTTGAACTGTGCCATAGGCTGAGTCCAATATGTTCAGATACACATTAAGTGCAGTATCTGAACTTAAATGCTTCAACATATCAGCTGCTGGGGATAGCAAACCCTCCACGATCCTCCTGGAGCACTGAAGATCTGAAACTGATGGGTCTTTTAATAGCAGGTCCACTCCTGAATGCCAGGTCTCATAGTCTCCTTCATGGGCGGGTCTAGGCATCCGTCCAGAAAACACTCTGAGTTTTTGTAGATGGTACGCACTTTCCTCAGTCTTCATAATATGTTCCACCACGTAGCACTGGACTTCAGGTGGTTGGATGTCCTCTTTATCGAGAGACGACTTCAATCGGGAGGTGGGTTGCAGCTCACTTCTCTGTCTAGCAACTGTGGGATCAGTGGCAGTGGATGGCGCTGGTTCTTGCTTCATTGCTGGCTCTGAAGATGCTGCCAAAACATCAGGTTCTCCTTTTTGGCAGCTGAGTGAAGTTCAGCAACCGACTGTCCAATCTGAGTCATCGTGGATTTTAACACTTCTGCAAAATCCCTGCCAGAAAGCTTTGCAATTTGCTGTAACTCAAATAAATAAGAATGAGTTTTACTCTGCACCACATGTTCTGTATATACAACAGCTAATTCAGAGATGAAAAAATGTGTCTGATTTCTCAGATGAACGTAATGCATACGGTAGAATAGAACGTAGCTCAGCTACCGCTGCACCACTGCCAAATTCAACCACAAGCTGCCCCTCAAACTCAGAATCAGCTTCAGAAATGGTTTCGCACCTGGTAATTTTACCATATTGTTTCAAGAAGTCAATTACTTCCTCTTTACTGTCTTCATCTGACATGTCTTCAACTAAAACAGAATTTGGAATTTTTATGGCAAGTTTTTGAAATTCATCCATATTGATGACAGAAAAAGGAAAAAATAAATAAATAAATAAACAAAATGGATTCAAAGTTGTGTTATACAAAAGGCCAACAACCTCCTGGCTAGCTCGCCACTTTTATGTAACCTATACTACGTGGGTAAAGGGTCAACTTAAATCAGAAAAAGAAATGGGCTAGGTTCGGCTATTGGAGGGTGTGGCCATTTGCAATAACACTGCCAAACACAACTTGGTGCAAAAGGTGATTATATTGATATGTACAAAATATACATTCTTTACAATAGTTCATGAACGGTAAACAACATAACTTTTTCCTCCCACACCAGGGGGGAAAACCGGCGGTTCCTTGCCGGAAGTGGAACCACAGGAGGCAACAACGAGGCTAGCTAATTCAGTCCAGTTAGTGTGCGTGGCTCCTGGGGTTCCCTGGGCCAATGTAGCTCGCCAGTCTGATGGTCCACAGACAATCTTTTATTTCGGCCAGATCCAATGGGGGATCTGGTGTAGCTGGGCAGAACCTGGCCTGGGTAAAACAGGCCCGATTAATCAACAATAGTCGCACATGTACATGTTTTTTCTATGATCACATTACAAAACATTTTCCAAATGTTTTGGGTCCTATCGTTCAATTGAAACATAGTTTGATCAGCACTCTGATCGCAACGCCAAACAACACTCACCGGTCCCTCTTGCCCAAACCTTGTGATTTTATCCCTGGGACCGCTTTACTCACAAAGGTCACATCTACAAAAGAAAAATCGAAGGCATTGGAGTGGGTGACCGTGAGTGGTCGGCTAGAAGTTGAAAATCAGCTGGAGCCTACCTGCCGCAGCGCCCGTCAGCGTCTCCTACCAGCCAAGTGAACAGCCGTCAATATAAACAGCTGCTGTCTGATTGAGACGCTGACGCGCAGCAGATCACGTGACCCCTTCTGGTTTTAAAACCACGCGAGAACAGGAATTAAAGAAAGAGGGTTCTAAGTTTTAAATAACTAAACAAAAATAAATCATTGTGAAACAACAAAAAAAATAGGGAAAAATAATTTGGGTTACACAAGCATGCAAAGACTTCACCTAAAGACAATTAGGTGTAAAATAGCGGCTCTACATGGTACTGACTTCAGATTTGTGAGCACAGTTGTGCACAAATTCATGCTTCCTCATAAAATCCCAATAAAATGTAATAAAATTTGTGGTTGTAACATGACAATATAAAGAGGCTTAAAAAGTAGAAATACTTGCAAGCCACTGCATCAGCTTTTTTCTTTCAGAGGATACTTACTTCAGATATATTTTTATTACACAGTGAGAAACAAATTAAATTCCCTGTCAGAAGGTTATATATGAAATTAGTTCTTTATCTGTCTGCTCATGGCGGACAATAGTTTTGCTGTGGTTTGCGTGCTAAGGTCACTCGCAGACCTCTGCTCTGTCCTTCCTCCATGTTCCGCTCTGGCAGCCTTGCAGTCCCCAAACATCCTTCATCCAAACCACACCTTCCCACTGTGCTAGTCAGATAAAAGCCCTGGGATTTTGCTACTTTCGCTGCCCTTTATTTATCTTCTCATTTGCTTCTGCATTCCTGCTCTTAGTCAATAGTCAACACAGACTGCAACAGGCATAATCATGTTTGCCTACATTCCACCCACACGTTTGGCTTAAAGGCCGCCAGAATGAGTCAGTGAGCTATGAACCCAACCACCATTCAGTCCAGCAAAGTCTGGCGGTAGGTGTTCTGGCCATGGCCACGCTTCTAGCTGCATTGTGTTGTGTCATTGTCCCCAAGGTCACATTGTTGCTGAGTGCAGCTGTAGTAAGGAGACAAACACAGGCCTGTTGTGGTTTACAGTAAGAGGATCAGGAACAAAAAAAGAAAGGCTCATGTTTGGAACAGGATGTTGATAATGAACTTCTTCTCAACTCCCACAAGGAAATTGTGTTTTTCCTATCAATTTAGCTGGAGAACAAGACATGAAAGAAACTTCTTTATTTCACCACTGATGATTATCAAGCACTACATCTAGAAGAAAGCACCTCCCATAGTCAAAACATGCCCACACCATCGACCTGTGTGAGCCTGACCCAGTTTGCATGTGCACCTTTTTGTCTAAACAGATTTGTATTTCGATGCCCTTAATTCCTTTTTGACTGAATAAACTTTTAGTTATTGCACCTTTTCACGAAAGTCAAATAGCTCATAATTTACTGGATGTTCACCTTGCTCTCATCATCTTTCTTAATTAAATTTTTCTTTGGCAAAGGGTCAAAATCAAATCAGCATAACCTCAAGTGCAATTTAATATTTCTCTATGGATTTTATTACTTTTTTTTAAATTAAAACAGCATTTCTCAGCACTCACGGTGTCAGAAGCTAGTACATTTGCCTTGTAAAAAGGCGCATCTGCTGCATGATAAAGACAAACAGTACAGCAATAGTTGCTGGATGACGGTACATGTTGACTGTAAATCTTAAGGATGACTAGAAGATTCAAGCATCTGGAAACACCCCCGCAGCATGCTGATAATGAAGTGTCATAAATCAGAGAACAACAAACTGAATTCACTCATAGACACAAGTTCACAGGAATGCACAATAAACCACCATGCAATTAAAAGGGGCGCTTATTTGGCCGTGTGGTTCAAGGTTCTGAGTGAGATTCTTAGCTGGAGTGTGTTTTCAAGTGATTTCATTGATGTTTTCCTTCAACTTACATTACCTCACTAATGATTCATGTCAGTGAAGATTATTCTTTTCCCTTGATTCTTTCTAGTTTGGAGGAGTATCGTAAATTTGTTCAGGCTATTGAATCATGTAAAGTAGTAAGCATTCAAACCCCTGCTAACCTAATTGACACTGCATCTAAAGTGCAAAGCTTATTCAGTGTTTTAAAAGTCTGACCAAGGATGTCTCTGACTGGTCCCTCTGGTCCCAAGGAAGTTGTGATAGCCTAATCTCTCTTATTAACCCGCTCTGTTCTTTCCCCAAAATGTCAGCAGCAAATCCACAAGCCAGTTGATGCAGTTGGGAATTTGCACTTATTCTCATTAACTTAGTCCCGTAAGCCCAAAAAACTTTTACGAGTTGAAGAGAAACTGCTGATGTATTTTTTGGTTCTTGATTAGTTTCTTGACACAATGTATATATTATGCATAACACAATGTGAAAAAGTACAGCCGGTGCTTCACTTTTTAAATTACAAACTAATTGTAAAATACTATCTTCCGATGAGAACTAATATCAGTTTTTGTTGGCCATGTCTTGTGTCTTCAGGTCACAGTTCTTGTCTGATCCAGTAATGGATTTTTAAGACCAGTCAAGAGTCCGTTTATGTTAACGAAGACCAGGTCTAAGCCTCTCAAGATCCTGCCTGAAACAAGACGCCCCATCAATTAGCTTACTTGTGTAAACGTCTGTGAAAATGGGTGTCCATGTTTGAATTTTAACCTGTCCCACTTTCATTCAGCTGAGATGGAGGCCATAACTCTACTCAGGAGTTTGAGTTACATGTGTCCAGTTGACAGTAGGACTGAGGGTCCACTGTGTGGTCAATATAAATAATAACAACAACTAAAAAGCCTTTACAATGCCTGGCAAAGCTACTCATCCACCTTGAACTCCTTTTAAATTGCTTTTGCACAACAACCAAACACAGTTTTTTATATATTATTTTACAAACTACACCAATGCTGTGTACAACTGTGAATTGGAAAGGGCTTGCAAATTATTGCACTTTGAAGAATGAACGGAGGAAACCAAAGCCTCCAGAGATGCACAAAGTATTTGTAAAACATTTATTAGTTTGTTTCCACTTTAGAAGAACACTATACTTTCTGTTTTTCAATCACATAAGATCCCAGTAAATTAACTTATGTTTGTAATTTGTATGAGACAAAATGTGAAAAAAGTTTATAGAAAAATAAATGCTATTGCAAAGTACTTGTGCTTTTGATCTCGGAATGCCTTTTTAAATGTTTTTCGCTGTTTTGGTTTGTACTTTATGTTAAATCTAAGATCCAGGCACTAATTTGCTTTTACTGCAGGAAGCTTTCTAGTATGTCATTACACCAACTCATTGTGTCATTCACTCATTTCCCCTAGACATAAAATAAGTGTGGCATATGAAACCTATTTAATTGTGGAATGTCATCGAAAAGCATTTGGGGTCAAACTTTCAAGAAAAAAGCTAACATGGCACTTTCTCACAATTTCTTACTTTTTGAGATCCTAATCTGACAGAGTTTAGAGAAAAATTTAATTTCTTTGAAGATGCACTGCAACACATTCACATTGTTGATAATAAATCTGAAAATTCCAGATAGCGTCTCCAAGGGTTTTTGTGACAGTGCACATTCAATCCTTCCCTGATCACAAACAGTTACCTTAAGATGCTGACTGACTGTTAGCCATATGGACCAATTTAGCTATTTGCCTTAAGTGGTGAAGAAAAGGTTTGGGTTAGCTTAAGACTCATAATCCCCAGCTAGCACAGACCATGGGTGGCCACACACACACGTGTGCACGCACACACACATGCACAACCAAGCTCCAGCAGTGGGACAGGCGATAAGAGGCTCACGGAGGCAAAGAAACTGGCTTGTTCGATTGCCTGGGTTTGTGTATGAGCCACATGCCAGTGATTACTTAACTTATGACTTGTCACATTTATAGAGGCACAAACAAAATATGCTCACTGTTGGGGCAAATCAAAATTACATCTGTCTGCAAGGCAAGGTGTTAAGTATCGAGGCATATTTTTTTTTGTCAAAACAAAGAAAAACTATTATAAAATTCTGCCATGTTAGTGTTTAACAGATCTTTAAAGATATGCTGTAAATCATTTCCATCACAGGAGATTTTTAGGTTTTTAAAGAAACACATTAAGGATTTTATGTTTGAACCTGGAGAAAATGCTTTCAGGTGTAGATGCAAAGATACAATTTCTGAAGTACATGTACCATAACAAAACAATTTGTGGGAAAATCTGTTTCACTAAACTTCAGACTGCGGTCAGGAAACAATAACCATATGGCATATAACTGTGCCGGCCCACAGACCTTTCTAGACACATGTGTAAAGGAAACAAATACCATACCCCCAAACCAGGTCACTTCCATGAAATTAGAGGCAGTAATTGAGAGAGCTGAAGTGACTCTGCCGCCCACATGTCCCCAGTGAACATTTGACACTTGCCTGGACAATCCCACATAGGGAGAACCTGCTCCATGTCATGCCAGGAGCAGAGGGCAGCACACATTGAGCAAAAAAAAACGCATGCTTGTAAAAAAGAAACCATGTTATTACTCTAATTTAAAAAAATCATTGCATTAAACTGTGTCCTTGTTTTCATTTGTCCTGATTAAGGAGTGGATGGGGGATTTACAACCACCCAAGTTTGTTGCACTTCAGACTATCTAATAGATTTGGGATGTTATAACACAGTGCATTTTCATGCAAAAATAAATAAATAATAATAATAATAATGAATTATGTTTTCGAATCTAAGTTAAGAACTTGGGATATGCTACAGATTTGAAAGCACAAAACCAATCATGCATTTTCGTCATGATCCCAGTGTTTTTGTCAATTTAACCACATGGCTGCTAGTAATAGATTTATGTTTACTCTCAAAAAGTATGTGAATGGTATCAATTAGTTTCTTTGGAAGTAAAAGTGCTTAGCAGAAAAATTTAATGTTTTAATTCTGTGCAGTTTAACCACTCCTTCATTCATGATGGTAATACTTTATATTTACTAAAAATATATTGCACTTGTACATTAAATTGAATCCCTATTATTTCAGTAGCAATGTGAAATATTACTAGAATAACAACAGCTGGGATGCAGTTTTTGGTAGTATTTAATATTTCAAGTGCTCTGTATTTAAATTCTGCATGCCAATAATACATCATCATTCAAACTATAAACAGTGATAATAACATCACAATTACATGTTGCTCATATAGACAGAAGCCCTAATTTATATAATTTTGTGTCATTTTGATTTATCATACACTGTCTTACCATTAAACAGAATTTTAGATAACACTTTTTAAATGCTAATTTTATTGTTTCAAATGAATGGCTACCGGCAATGGACTGTAGTTTGAATTATGAGTGATAGTCCTCCATTAGTTTACAAACCATGACTGTCTGTGTTTTTTTAGTTTTGAACATTCCCAGACAGCTCAATTTGTTCTTTTTGTAAGCTAGAGAAAAATGTAGCAGCTTTCTATCAGCCTCTTGAACAGCAGTGTGTCGCAATACGTTGGGGAGGGCCAGCACTGGTACTATGCGCTCCATATACCTTGAATGTAGGGGAGTGTTTCCTACATTTTGAACATGGATGGAAATGTGGACATTGTCAGTGTATTACAGAAATTCTCTTTAATAGCTCCAATCTCTCATAGAGGAGTGTAGATTAAAACATGTCAGGGTGCGGAGCTCAGCCGAAGCCCCTGAGGTCAAATGTCATGGGCAAGAAAGACCTTTGCATTCCATGTGACTGCTGCCCTCCACACACACTCAAACGCACTGGCACGCACACACTTGCACCCTCAAACACTTATCCTGCGCTGTTAACGCAGTAGTAATTCCTAAAATCCACAACAACTCCAAAGAAGGACATATTAAGTTCACTACATGATGAAAATCTACTATGCAGTGATTTTTATCTATAATGTTTCCCCTCTGTGAGAATTGAAACAACACTGACTCATGAAAAAAGTGTTCATATTGCTCAGACTATTAATGATGTGATATTTGTTCAGAGGTCTCTAGTGAGTTTATTATCTGCTTTGTCCATTTATTAAACATGTACACATCAGAAAACTATGCAGACTTATTTCTGGAACTGTAGAGACTCTGGGGTTCCTCTGAGTGTAATCCCTGTGTACCCGTTCAGCACTGTGACTTTCTATTAAAACTCTATATTTAGGTAAGTGTGTGGTAAATGTCTAAACTCAGTTTATCAGTCACTTTATCACAGTTTATCTCTCTGATGAAGAACATGCGATTTGTATGAACATTAAAGCATTACAAAAATTCTAGAAACCAAATCTTAACTATGTTCTTGTTTCTGATCTTTTTCCCCAGGGCCTCTCTGTTGCTTCTGGGAAGAAAAAAGCAGGTAAGTCATTTCTAATCTTAAAATGTGAAGTTTGTTTATAATCTGTGGTTTGCTACCTGAGAATCTGAAATCTTCTGATTTGATCAGCACCTTTTTCCTCTAACCTGCTTGTTGTTTCTATGAAGCTCAAGAAAAAACTTTGCAGCTTATCACTTGTGGTCATGTGAGAAGGTTTTAAAGAATTTTCTAATAGATAACCTTCTCTGTGTTCAAAACTTGAGGGCAAAGAGGACTAAGACCACAAGGAGACAACGTTTAGCTGCAGAGACTGGATGCAAGATTTAGATAAAGTCCCCAACTCGTCTCCTTAACCATCTTTTGCTTTTTACTAGATGTCGAGACTGATGCACTGTTGAACCATTCTCTCGTTCACCTTTTGTCCTCATTTTTCAGTTCACCTTCACCAGTTTTTTTAAAAAGTATTCCCCCAACTGGAAATAGAGATATAAATAAATACCACATAACTTTGCAAAGATATACAAAGTACTGGAATGTGTTTGATATTAATTTAAGTGTTAGACCAACACAAAGTAGTGAATTGTTATGAAGTGAAAGGGACAGAATTTAAGAACTTGGATATTCAGTTTCATTTAGTTCCCAAAAGTCAACATTGTAGAACCACAATGTGCAGCAATGCAGATGTGTTTCTGACCATTCTTTGGCAAAAAAAAAAGAAGAAAAGAATATCAAACTCAGTCAAACTGGCTGGACTCTGTATTTGAACAGCAATTTTCAAGTATTCCTCAAATTCACAACTGGACATAGGTCTGGACTTTGTACCCTCCCAATCATGATCATGTTTTTTATCTAAACCATTGTGACTCTAGCTGCATGTTGAGGGTCAATGTCCTGAGGGACAACTGTTTTATAGTCTCAAGTGTTTTGCTGCCTCTAAAAGTCTTTCCTCCCTGATTTACCTGAATTTCATAACAACTATTGTTCCAATATCCTCAAACAGCTTCTCAATCTCTAGCACTCTTCCATAGTGGACAAATTTGTAGAACACATGAATTAATAAACTAATTTAAAAAATCCCCACTTGAGCTACAGCTCCTTCAGAGTTATCTTGGCTGTGTTGGTTGCTTTTTTTGATTAATGCTCTACTTAGCTTGTCTGTCTATTCATTTAAGCCATTTATGCAGTTACAGTCCTTGTGATAAAGAGGCTTACTTTCAGGACATATCTACTTCATGTTGACTTAATGGTGGATTGAGCTAGACAATAAACTCAGGATCCTGCTTAGAATGCCTGGTCATTAGCAAATATGGTCAAAGAGATTTACTTCCTGGCAACTTTCATTATCTTCCTCATTTCCTCTCATCCCCTGTGTCATCAGACCTCTACTAAACAATACTTGGAGACGTGACGTAGGCTCAAGCTTTCTCATTGTCCTCTGCTAATTCCAGGCTGGATGGGAGCTCTCTGTCTCTTTCTCTCTTTGTGTCTCTCTCTCTCTTTCTCACTCTTCATCTTGTGTGTGGTTGCATGTCTTATGCGTCTAATTGAGTTCTACCTTTTGGCAAATGACCCAATGCGAGAAAAAGCTTCCTAAAAATGCATAATACCAACTTCAAAAGGGTCACACATTCTTGGTAGTTTTTCTTCATTTAAATCAATCGGACTCCCTGGAAGCAAGTTATGTAACCCCCATCGCTGTGTCTTTGTGTCAAAACCCACTTCTCTGTAGGGGGAGACGGGGATAGGTTGGGATTTTTGGCAGGGGGAGCACAGAGCCTTGTGTTCATTGTGACACTTCAAAGCCCTCTCTGTACCCCCTCCATTAAAGCCCCTGGGAATGGCAAATTTGTGACAGTGTTACATCACACGACAAGCCCTGAAGGCTCCTTTTGCATCGCCATGAAAGATGGTTCATTCATGGTTAATTTTACCACTATGGGTACAAATAGAAGCTCAAATGTAGCTAATAAGATGTTTCCATGGTTGTCACTTTGCATTGAAGCAGCTTGAGACCTCTCTGCCGTGTTGGACATACCTTAGTGAGCGGTCAGTGTCTTTCCTGAACACAATGAGGCCATTGCTGCCAAGTCCAATCACAAGCTGAGATTCATGAGGACTGCATAATATTATAGCAGGAAGAAATGACACAAGTTATGTAATCTAAATATGATAAAGGAGAGTTGGACATTTCATGACTCCACTTTTTGCTGATGTGGAATGATTTGGATAGTTTACAAAAATGGTTTCTTGTGACATTTCAGCTTTGCTACTGCAAAACGTACAAATTAAGCAAAAAAGAAGAAACATGTTAGATGACAATATTGAAGTACATTGTACATTTACAAGTACATTTTTGAAACTGGCTTCAACAAAGCACATATTTCTTACAAGTCTATTGCCAAGAATAAACCAAGCAATGTACATCCAGACTTAAATCAGACAAATCAGACTGCAAACCTTTTGGTACAGAAAAATTCAAGTCCACAGACACTCTTTGTATGACCTGACTGAGCTTGAGCAATTTTAAAACAATAAATGACAAAACATTCTGCAGTTGTACAAAACTGGTTCAGACATACTTCAAAAGCACACCTCACTTTTCAGAGATATATTAGTCAAAACCATGTATCACTTTTCTTACACAATAACGTACTAGTACTGTGGGTTGATCTATCACATCAATTACCAATAGAATACACTTAAGCTTTTGGCTTCCTGCAAGACTTCAAGGGATATGAATACTTGTGCAAGGAACATGAACATCAAACACAACAACTGTGAATGAATGAAGAATGGCTCTCAAATCAAAATCTGGTGGATTTTGCCCCCCTGTGATGTGATGCCCTATAGATTCAATATTTTTTTATCTCTACAGTCCCTTCTGTGGGCACTGATTGGTGAGCATTGTGTGCTTATCTAGAAAAACACCTTGTTTAGTTCTGTGACCTCATATCCTACTAACCCTAACACTGACAGCTTGAGTTTGTGTAAGTGAAAGCACAAAGAAGGAAAGATTATGTTGCAAGAGAGCAAAGAGAAGTTCAAAGTTCGCATTATTTCCAAACGTGCTCATTTGAACTCTGTCCAAAAAGGTTTCCTTCTGCACGTGGCAATCAAACTAACCTATGTGATGGTTGTATTTAAGGACTTTACTGTCTAGTGTTGCAATATTTCACATACACATTCACTACACATTTCTTTCTTATGTTGGGTTCAAACAGTTAATTGCTTGTCACAAAGATTATAATAACTTCTAGTTTACAGGAAGGATCATTACTAACTACATGTGAACATATTTGAATCAACTATTGTGTCTATAATTTGTTTCCTTGTGTGTGTTATGAATTAATTTTACCAATCTCTTCTCAGGAGTTAAAAACATAGTGCCTCAATAAGACGACTTACATTGTGAGAGGTAATCATCTCATTTCTAATCAGAAACATATTTCTTGGATCAAAGAAAATTATTTTGCCATAGATAAGAATAATTTTGGGCGATACTGTATTTGGACTTGTGGCAATATTGTGTCAGAACTACTGACAAAAACTGCAGCAAACTCTATGACAAGAAAAGAAAGCAAACCTTTTTGTCATTTCAATCTACAAATGATTTAAAGTACAAAATATTACTGGGATTTATGATTTGTTAAAAGGTTGCCTTTACATTTGTAGCTTCTGGATTTATAGTAGTTTTTTTGGCTTTGGCTTTGGTCACTGCTCCTTATTGACCTAGAATTTACTCAAAGTATGACCGGGTCATTTGTTTGAGTTTTTCATTGATGTTGACCCTTGCAAAGATGTCAACATGGCAAACTTGGTCATGCCACATTTTACAGATTTTGTCTCATCTTTATGCACAACAGCTCAGTTGGTGCCTGACTTTTCAAAATGTTTAAAAGTCTTTGAACCATAGACTAAATGACACTGGTGACAAAGACTGGCTCATCAGTTTTAATAATTGTGCAACACACAAACACCGGGAACAGAGTGTTATAACATCTGTGTTGCACTTTTTCATGCTGGCATTGGAGCTTGTAAACACAACACTCATCAAATTCCTCTATGGCCTTTTTTCCGTGTTCGTCTCGTTTGTAGTTGAGGTTCAAGGCAGCCTGCTTTATTTTGTCAATCTAAATATAAACCAGTAAGAGTAAAGAACACAATGATGGGCACCGGACCAAGATCAGGATTAAAGTTTGAACTTTTACCTGCACTTCAAGCCTCAGTAGGCTGGAGGAGAAAGAGAGAACCAAGCTCCATAGACTCTCAATGGGCTCCCATAGGGTTGGAATGTTGATGGTAGGGATTTGGTAGTTCCTGTAAAAAATGTTAATATTTTAAATGTTTATTTCTCTGAGTTTCTGTGTAAAATTAATTTTTTGGGTCTAAAAGTGAAAGCATGAATAGGATTTTATGGAACATTATAAGCTGTCATGTCTTAAGTAAGCTTGTCATTTTTTCTGTTCTCCGGTTTTCAATAGTGCACGCCATTGGGATCAAGGGATTGGAAATAATAATATCAAACTATATAAAGGTGTGTACTACTTTTGTGAAAAAAAAAATATTTAACCCCTTACAAAAATTTTTTACAATCATATTCAAAAATACTTGTCTTTTTGCTGAATTTAGTAAAGATTGTTAATTTAATATGCACATGCAATAAAAAATATTTAGGTATACAGTTTGCATTTCAGTTAAATTAAGCCTTATTTGGCATGACAACTTCAATATTCTGAGTTCCTCAAAGTAGTCATCAGTTTAATCAGTTTAGTCAAAAAGTGAGTAACTCTCATTTTAGCTCTCAGTTCCCATCATCCAGCATTGCCAAGGGGAGCAGACAGCACAGTGTAGCATAGCACTGTTGAGACATTGTTGATGCATTGCAGTGATGTTTGTTTCAAAGTTGTGTCACTTCTGCAGCAGTAGTTTTTTTATGATATGGTATACATGGTTTGTGCAGCTGCATCATCAGAAAAGAATGCATGTGGTTTATCTGGTGATCAAATTGTGTACTCTTGTGTGTTAAATAAGTTTTAAGGCCATGTTTGGGTGTTAGATTCCCACAGCATAAATTCTTCTTATGCCACTCAAACAAATGAGAGATGTGTAATAGTGTGACAGGATTTAAGAACCTCTCTCTGATTTTCCTTTGACTAATGTTATCCTCTTTAACAAAAATCAACACATATGAAGCGTCAAAGTAAATAGAGCTATGTCAAACTTTTCTTCATCTGTAACTATGATTACCTTGTCACCCGTCTTGTGGACAAATGCGTTTTACACAGATGGTTGCCTAGAAACCCCAGCTCCACCCTCAGATCTTACGTCTGTCCTTGTGGCTTCAACAGACCACATCTTCATCTCTTCAACTGGTCACATTTTCACACCACTTTTCTCTTAATTCCGAGGAAACCACAGTGGAAAACACTGAATGACTTACTTCTCTTACTTGTGAGCTTGTTCCTGTCACTGCATGCCCTTTGAGGACATTATCCTTTGCTGAAACGAGTCCTTTAATGGGTATATTGGAGCTGTGTTGCTTGAGCACAGACAACAATACCTCCTCATTTTTCATTTTATTTTTTTGTCCCCGTTCTTGTGTTTGAATCTGCCTTTGCCCACTTTTTCTGCGTCATCAAATATCCAGTAAAAGAGCAAGTGTGTGTACATGTTTCTTTTTTTTTTTAATTCCTTGTCTCTCATGTCCACCTGCACCAGACTCAATACCTTCCGGGCCAAGGCAGCTTCTCCTTGATGTATCAGGACTTACCCCTCAATCCTTTTTTATTTGGGATGTATTGCTTTCCTTACTGCCCCTGAACAATGCCACAGAGACGATTCAGAGACAGAAGGAGCAATTACAGGCCTTTGGGTTTTTGCATTTCATTACATTACAGTCAAACAAAACTTAATGAAACAAATACTTTTTAGTAGGGTATCAAATAAATGCCAAAGGTAATGTTTTTCCACAAACACATTTTGCTTGTCTTCCTAACAAGGACACAATTACATAACTAATTCAGACTCTTTCATTTCCCTCTGGTCACCCCACTCATTGTCACTGCAGGGTGTTCTGGCCTTTTCTAAAAGTTTCAATCAGTTCTTTCACTTTAAGAATCACAAATGTCTCTGTGATGATGGTATGAAATGTTCATGCTGTCTCCACTCTAACGAATCAGTGGCTCAACAGGCCTAGTCACTCGCTGGCTACTTTATTCACTATGTTTGGTTGTTACATAAAGTTATTGAGGGTATGAAGTGCAGGTTGTAAGAATAAACCCCATATTTTGTTTTTTATGTCTCAGAATGATTTATCTCCAGGTGAGGATTATTTTCACACTAAGCTTTAAGTGGTGCAAATACAATCCAGTATTTGCAAACAAAATAACTGAAACTCACAACAATACGACAAAGAAATAAATGAATGATGGAGAAACAGTCCTTATATGAGAAGGTAAACTAGTCCAGTGGATTGGAGGCCCTTATATCTTCATGTTTCAGTTTGGATCATGGAAAATGGAAAACAAGCTCGTTGCTTGAGAGCTCTCAGTGGAGGGTGAACGTTGAAATCACACAAGCATGATGTGGCCAGACCATTTAAGATGTTAATAGTCCAGAACTAAACACAATTAAGAATTTGTGGAATGATGTGAAAACTGATGTTAAGAAACCCATTCCGTCCAGTCTGACTGAATTAGAGCCGCCAATAAGAATATGCAAAGAACACCTCAAAAGACTTGAAGCTATATTTGCAATGAGATTCTTTTATAATTAACTCAGTGAAACTTTTTACAATTCTATTTTTTTTAAAAAGTCTGAAACCATGCATGATTCCCCTTTTTTGTCACAAGCATGTTCTACTTTTTATTGATTTGTAACATAAAACATAAAACAACAGAAAAGATCTTGTAGTTTGAGTTCTTTAGTCTATGTTTTGCTGACTAAAATCACTCCAGACTCAACCTAATTTTGGGCCCCACTTAATATTTATCACTATTAAGCAATCAGAGTTTAATCTACAATGTTGTGTTTAAATAAATTGACTAAATTAATCATATGACCTGCAGCAAGTTTGTGATCAGTCTGCAGAAAAGGTAAATGGAAGATTGTAGGGGTGTGTTTGTCTTGCCGCATTTGCTTAGTGCCAGCATCCTATTAGTTAAATGTCTTTGCAGTTGTGGACAATCTGCCTGCTCAACAGTGAAAAACCGGTTCAAGAGTCGGGGTCATTAGTGTGTTCTCAAAAATCCCTGAAAACACTCATGAAAGAGACAGGAGGAGGGGAGTCAAGTGTTTTACTCCACTTGACTTCACTAATCGGCTGCAAAGAAAATAGCTCCGAGGACAGACAATGGGGGGACCCAGCAGTGTAATCCTTGCATTATGACCGGCGCATGTCACATTTTCACTGGACCTTACGAATTGGTATCACTGTTATGAAAATGTGCATCTAGGTGCGGACTATTACATTTTAGTTTTCTTTTTTTGAACTGAGTTATACCAAAGATTCCCATATTTATTCCAGAAACTGACTTCAGCTTTTATGCCTCGATGATTTCTGAGATGACTTCAGTCAATAATATTAGTCAATCAACTGTGAATGTTCCTGCATTTGGATTTGTTCGGAAATATTCAACAAATTTCAATTGTTATGTCAATAGGGACCAAAATCTCTGAGGAGTGTTTCAAAACTTAGTTGAATCTACATTCAACTGATGACAAAAGTTACTGCCGTTTTGAAGGAAAAATAAGATCTAAATTTCCACTAAAAAGTGGTCTTTCATAAGTGGGCTGCAAGAGTAAATCTAGTTTTTTATATCACTGTGACCAGGTATTATGATTTATTTTACTTTCAATTAGCATCAATTTTAATTATTTCCAAATCACTTCGCTTGCGTTCGTCTCTGAACTCTTGTTTACACAGTGTCATAAATATTTGGGAAGTTATGTTACAGTTTGGCAAGGTGCAGGAATGTCATCTGCAGATAGATCTGAGGGAAATAGAGAGTTCCTGGCTGAGAGCAGAACAAAACCTCTAGCAGATCTTCACATCAAAGGGTTACACCATAATCAGGCACACCCAGACATACATATTGCAGCTGACACATTGTTGGCGTTGCTGTAAAAGACTGCGAGTTGCATTGTTTTCACTGATGTTTTGATCATATAGGCGCTCACGTACTATGTATGTGCGCTGTTTGAAGTCCACCCAGCTCCGCCTCTCCTGCCTCCATTTGTGGGTCAGTATGTTGTCAGGTTGTCCTCTGTCTCCCTGATGAGACAGATGTAGATACATGCTGCTGGAATCCCTTACACAGAGGAAGCATTCGGCATAATTAAAAACTCTTCTCCTTCATGTGTCCATCCCTCTTACTCCACCTTTTAGGACTTCAGGCTAAAAAAATGCTAGATAAACTGATGTGCTGTTGGAATATTGCTACTATCACAAGCTTACATTGGAAAGTTTCAGAATATAATCTTGATTTAGTCATTTTATGACTTCAACACAATGCAATGAAGGATTTGAAGGCCTGCTTTTAATAGACTGGTTATCTTTGTCATTGTCTTATCCACTTTTACAATTCTGTTACAGAGGTCAGTCCGCTGCCACAGAGACGGCCAGAAAGGAAAAACACAGGAATCCAGGCTTATCGCTCTCTGCAAACCTTGGAGACAGTACAGTCAATTGTCCATGATGAACACAGTGCTATCAGCAAACTGAAATAAGCCTTCTGCTGGGTACATTACCTTCTCTTGCTAAGGCAATCGACATGATTGACTCATTTTCTCAAGCGTGAAGCTTATTGTGGAACTTAACGGCCTGATCAGTACATTCTGCTCAAAATGGCAAACCACAATAAGTGATAAGTTGCATAAATGGAACTAAAACATATGGGCTTGATGGACTTTAAAAAGGAGATCATAACTTTTATTATTAAGTGGACT
The DNA here is from genome assembly GCA_902982915.1 of Phalloptychus januarius. Taxonomy (NCBI): domain Eukaryota; kingdom Metazoa; phylum Chordata; class Actinopteri; order Cyprinodontiformes; family Poeciliidae; genus Phalloptychus; species Phalloptychus januarius. Next base: position 1,042,133 of record CADWAE010000297.1, read on the forward strand.
TTGGGGAATGTATTTTAAATCAGCTTTATTGGATGTCATTTTAATTCTAAGAGTATGTGTGGGCAGCAGCACAAACTATGTAATAAACCCAAATCTATAGTCCTTATGTTTTAATCATATCGAGCAATTTAGTTTTTACAGGAGGCATTACTTTTAGGTGCAGTTGGCATTGACACAACATAATGAATTGCTATTCATCTCCCTTGAAGTGCTCTTACTGTTTGCAAATACTTTAGAGAAGTTAATGAGAATTGTTCTGTTTGAAAACAGAATCATTTAGTCAGATTTTGTTGTTCATGACTGAGAGGGAAAGTTTTTTATTTTTTTCATGCAGTGTATGTAAATATTTGATTTCAACTGCAAGCAGTTTGCAATATGTTCACTGGGAGAGAGGAACTGTTTTGGCTGCAGTATTGTCCGGGAGTTTCTGTGTCATGGGACCTGCTCTGCATAATAAATACATTTTGGTAGCCAAATAATCAACAGTCATCTAAACAGCACGTAAACATGCTAGCGCTAATTTCATCCTTGAGTAAACTGCTCCTCATAAAGTCATGCCAACAGGAGCAAGACCAGAGTGTATTGACGGCAGTAGCCGTGTTGAGTCAGCTATATCGTTAAGAACAAAAAGTTAAGCTTTGTGCACTTTAGTTGACTGTTTCCAGAAAACTATATGAGATTTTCAACCAATGTTGAGGCAGCACGTTGAGGCTGACTTGCAAAAACTGCTGTTGGGATAAAATCTCAAGAAGCTGCATTATTGAGACATCATCATAAAAATGATGAGTAAAAATGTAGTTAGTTGAGGTGATGTGAGATTTCTTTGTTTTTGTTGATTCATTTAATGGCTAAGGCTTTCTCATAGACCCCAGAGAACCTGGCCTCCCTAATAGAGGCTAAATCAGCCTTATCCGATCAACTCCGCAGCACTAATGGATTCCATTGTGTCGATTTTTTCCGTCTTAGAAGCTTAAATGTTTTTGTTACATAATGGTTACAGTGCAGTTGAGTTTCACAAGAACTATCACCACATGAGCTTGTGTTTATGACCTAGTGGGTGAGCAGAGCATGTTTCAGTCAGAATTAAAGTACATGGCATAAGTTGAAACATAGTGTAGATTAAAACCCTTGAGTTTTACGGTTGTTGAAACTATATTTAGCTTTTTTTTTAGGCCTTTACAATTTATAGTTTTGAAAGGATCCTTCTTTGTTGTCTTGTCCTTGATCGGTCTGACTTGTCTTTTGGAGCAAATGGACCTGGACAGGTGGAGCTTCTCAGCAAGCAGACTGCTATGGAATTTGCTTATATAACTGACTTTGATGTACCTGCCTGTGCTGGAAAAGGAAAGGCTGATATGTGAAGATGAATGTGACGAAGAACAGAGTCAAAAAAGAAGAGAGCGAAAGTCGAGATAAAATGCTAGTCGTGACTGTGAACTGCTCAGATATTCGCAGAGAGCACTGGAGCTTGTATTCAAAAAAGCACTTACACTCACGCACTCTCCTACACACACATGCTGGCTGAATAGAATATGAGAACGTTGCAGCACTGGCTGGATGTGTCCCAGCAGTTACTGCACATCAGACGGGGTGGAGAAGGACACTGAAATAAGCTTGCTACAGAACCAGACAGGTGGAGATCATACAAAAAGGCAAATGACAACATATGTATATTATTGATAGAAAAGTGTAGCAGCGGAGCAAGGTGGATCTGTTGTGGAAAATCGATCTCATCAGGAACAGGTGTGGGAAGGAGTGTGGCGTGTGAGGTAAGGTTAGGGCGGATGCTCATTGATATGTCTCGATCTATGAGGCTGCTGCTGCTGCAGAGATCCTTCAGTGACCACATCAGGTCCTCCACCAGCAAAGCTCTAGATATGCTCAGCAAGCCCGCCCGAGAAAGTCGACTTGCAGGTAAGAATTTGGGCTCAGATGGCAGGTGTTATTGTTTTAGCATGTGCATGCAGTGTTAAAATAGCTGTATGGAAAAAAAACTGCTTTGTCATTGTCAGAAATGAAAAGAAACCTTTTAAGTTGTTTTGTCAAATAAACTGACAAAAACATCAATAGATCAGCAGATTTGTATCTTTTAATAGATGGGGTTTGGAATCTGAAGATGTGTTCATTCCTATTTTGGTAACTTTGTAATTCATTTCTAGAGTTTATTTTCCCTTGTCATTGCCTGCAGATGAGCAGTATTGACTTTTTTTTGCCTGTGACCAGCCTTTCTGCAAATGCTTTAGGTGTGGTTTGGACCATGTTTAAGTTATGAACCAGATAGACATCCATTACACCAGAGTACCCAGCTCTCTGGTTAGCTTACCTCTTAATAATATATATCACTAAGAGCAGCAGCTGGAGGACAGAGTTAGCTGCAGAAATGCTTTTTATGTCGGTTCCAGATGGCTGAGATCAAAAACATCAGGCACTTTTGAGAAGAGACCACCAGCCATCCGTTGGGGTGACAGATTGCAGAAGTTTGATTATGAAATTCCATCATCCTCAACACAACTTTAAGTGCTTATAGATTTGCATTCAATGAAGTGTACAAAAGTTTTCCAGTGAATCCTGGAATTAAATGCTCTCAGCAATACTGGTGGCCATTTAGTAGAAGCAGGTAATAAATACCTATAGAAATACTTTGAAGTTTCAGTGCGATGTTGCTTCTCTCACTTTAATGTGATAAAAAAATGAAGAACTGCAATCCCAAGATCAAATGCTTCCTTTTCAGTGTGTGGATGTAAGTCATGCACTCCTCGTCACGTATTTGTAAATTTATTGGTCTGTTGACTTGTTTTCATGACGACTTTACAAAGATATAGAAAACAGTTTATCTTTTAAGATGTAGGATTAGAGAGAAGATGCTGGGGATCAGAATGTTTACATTTCTGCAGGAGTCAGAGCTTATGCAAGCCCAGCTCAGGACAGCCTGAAGCTGTGAATCCTATATTTACTCTTACAATTAAACAAAAGTGGGATAGACTTGTTGATCCAATTATCATGACACCATTCAGCATTCCAACAATTGGTATCTGCATTTCATATCTACATGTTGCCTTCCTCCCCCCCATTTCTTAGCTGTAAACAAGACATTTTTTCTTATGTATTTATAACATTGCATGCCAGTTATCAGTTCTTATTTGGCATTGAAGCATTCGCATACTCTGAAAAAAATGGTGACCAAAATGCTCAAATTTGATGTACTATGTAGGTTATTTGTTTTCCTTAAGAATTTGTTTTACACCCTACTTCCATTTGTGGTAAATATGAAGTTAAAGAACATAAAAAGACATAAAAACTACTTTAGTTGTCAAAACTGGTAAGAAAAATCCTTTGCCAGGTACAAATAGGCCCGTGATTTGTACAAAATGTCCTGCTGCAGATTTCTTAATTTTTTAACTCCAAAAAATCAAATATGGTACAAAGGATACACAATTGTGACAATTATTCTCCATCTTTTCAGCACATGCTTTAGGTTTATTGGAAGCTATATAAAAAGAAATCTTAGAAATAATTTTAACTTTGCTATTATTGTTGTCCTATCCTGGAGTAATTTACACAACATACATGAACACAGAGACGCATAGGCCTTTGAATTTGATTTGTGATTTAGTCAGAAACATGAGCATTTGCTTTCAAGGACTTCATGTTAGTCCTGTGCAGTTTGACTCATCTTGAAACCCAATAACCATGTTTCCTTTCCTTGGTCTTCTCATCCCTCTGATTCCATCACAATCTGAATCATGTTTACAGCCAAAGGGAGAAATATGCTCTGAAGAACTCTGAGTATGTGCACTAACAAGTCCCAGTTTCCACACCGGTCTTTGTGCACTTAAACGTGTCAGAGAGATGACTTATTCACCAAACTATTGTTCTAATTCATCGTCTTTTTTTAGCCTCTTTAGGCAGCGGAAATCCATAAATACATTTTGTAAGATACCACAACTTCCTCTGCATATGCTTTACAGACAACTTTCCTAAAGGGTTAGGGTGTGTCCTTCCAGAGAGATACTAATGAGTACCTACATTACAGTGCAAAGTGATGTTTACATCCACATCTTTTGTTCAAATCGGTTTATTTTTTGCTCACCATACAGCAGCACATTCAGAATATTGTTGGTTTATCATGCATGGCAATAGCCTATATGTCTAAATTTAACAAAGAACTAGGGCTGATCCACGCTGATCAACCAGAGTGTTTTAAAATTAGTTTTGGAGGTGTGAATGATTTGAGTGCCGGGAAGGAATAGATAGATGGATGCTTTTGATTTTTCACACAATGCAACACTCAGTACAGGATGTTCAGAAACTGCTTACTGAATTATGTCAGCAACACTCAGCTTGAATGCCCTCCTTGCACTTGTGCTGACAGGCTTCCCGCCCCCTACTTGTCACTCAGCATGCACTAAAACCACAGCTGTGACCTGAACATTGTGTATATCTCTGCTGAAGCTGGTAATTAGAGAAAAGAAATTAGATGTTTTGGTAATCAAATTAAAAAGTGCAAATAATTTCTGCCTTCTGTATATATATTCTATTTTATCTCAATGTCTTCAAGTTAACATTGTTACAACAACAATGAATATTTTATCCTTTCATAAACACTTGCCAGTGTTAACTGATTGTACATATAAAAAACAACTCAGGCTGAAACATAAGTGTTTTTGGGCATCAGGGTTTAAAGACATACCAAGCACCAGAGTGGCGAAGAAAGGTGACTTTGAATGACGGACTGCTCTGATTTTTTCAGAAAGTGCTGACCTACTGGGATTTTCAAACACAACTATCTCTCAGGTATACAGAGAATGGTCCTGTCAAGAGGTGAAATGTGCAGTGAGTGGCGGTTGTGTGAAGGAGAGCATCTTGTTAAATTTATGCCACAGAGTTCTAAAACAAAAAAGGGGGTAGAATCTGGTACTAATGAAGTAGCCAGTGAGTTTAAGTCAGAAATATTCATTGAAAATAAATGGTTTGTTCTTGTCCAATGGATATTGCTGAAGTTGAGTCTTCCTTGAGAAGAGAAAAGCAACATCTAAAAAGTGTCTTGATGAGCAAGAAGCAGGAGACTTTCATAAAAATGTAGGGTAATCCCTTTGTCAGCAGCATCTATTCATTAGTCACTATTCGGTCTCTATACTAAGTATGGAGACTAATACTGTGACCCAACTGGCAGTATGGTTGGTTGTAGTCTCCAGTACTTTTGCAATAGAGCAGATAACATGTGTTAGCCTTGCTTGCACTACTTTTGAAATCATCCAAAACAAAAACTCTGTCTCACCCTTGTGGGTGGACATGTTGAATGTGTATTTCCTGCTATAAATAATCCATCCTGTTATTCAATGTACAGACTTCAGCAGCAGAAAGTCATGTCTTAGTTAATGCATGTAGGACAATATCTCTACTGCCTATCTCTGCTTCTAAGCATACCATATTCTGTGTGTCCTCACTCTGCCACCTCAACCTGCTGGGCTGCCATTTAGGTAGTTGGCAAGGCAGTCACTACTTCACAAAAAGCTGTTTTCCGTTGTCCATGTGTCACATAACGCCATCCTTATCTCCATCTGCCAATGATTTCCTGAAGACCCCATGTGCATTAAGTCGTCCTTGAAGATGCCATTAATTGTCAATTCAGAGTAGTTATATTATCATTTTTTGTAGATAATAAACATTTTTTTATCTAAACACTCTCTTTTTATCTGGCCATAGTCGGATAATTGGAAAATGTTTTCAGCATGTTTTCAGGAACAAGTAGTTCCTTTTAACTCTATAACAAGTCAATACCAGTCACGACTTGTCTTCACTCAAACAACATCCTGTAGATTACACTGGCAGTGTGTTGACATCTTGCAGTCTGATGCATCTCAGAACTGAATGATTTAGCAGCAGACCCTCTAAAAACGAAGGCAATCTTCAATTCATTTTGAAGAATCATTGTGGAGATGAATCTGCAGCAGAAGAAACTTCAGTATGACAATTGGTATATTGCTTAAACATATTTAAGAACCAAAGACAAGTTGTGCATGAAAAGGTGATTATTAAGTAGCAACCCAGCTATTGTGTGTTGGTCAGAGGGAGGCCCGTGAACATGTTCCGGTTTGCTCACACCCTTTTGTTAAACCACACAGTTGTTATGGGTCTGTTGGGCCCTGCAGGACTATGCAGCAAACCAGCAGGATCATTTCATGGTAGAAGGCGGCCAAAAGAGGAAGTCAGGAGGGGCACACCAGTGTTACATCAGCAGAGGTCTCAGAGAAAGAAAAACACAGCAAGCAACTATGTGACAAATAAGCCGAAAGAATATGATTTCACAGGAAGAATTTAGAGTTTGATCACTCCTTCAGTTTGTCAAGAGAAGAATCCCTATTATGAAATTTATTCTGCTGGTCCTATAAAATCTGGAAACACAAAACGAGGATTAGTGAATTGCTTTGATTTCTCTATTAAGGGGGGAGAAAAATATTAGTTTTGTATTCAACTGGACTGAAAGGTGGAAGGTTTTGTGTACTGTTGTATCTGGTGGTTTTATTAGAGAAAAATAACATCTTAAAGCGATACATTTTTTAAATTGAATTCTGTAAGATTGTTTTGCATTGCTACCTCAAACTTCAGTGTTCTGACTTGTGGTCATTTTTCTTGTTCCTCTGAACGATTTACGTTATTCACTCTTCAGAAAAGCTTGTGATGTTTCTCCAAGGCACCAGCTCCTCTCTTGGAGAGTCACATTTCAAGATGCTTTGACATTTAGGTCGAGTTTGTCTAAAAATAGTACACCTCTTTATTATTTTACCAAATGCTCCATCGTGTCTTCCACAGCGACTTCATCACATCCCAGTCATGAGGTTTTGAACAAGTAGGCCAAGAGCATCTTTTGCTTATCTGTCGACTCAGTTTGTGCCAGAGATTTTATTAAAACACTCGTGCATCTCAGCAGGGAAATGTGTTGAAAAGAGACTTTAAAGCACCATGTCTTTGTGAGTGTACAGACTTATAATAATTTGAAGGAAATCAAAAAGCATACATGTTACGTTGGCATGAATACACCTATTAGACAACATTATGCAATTTAATTATAATCATAGCTATTTTAGCCATAATAATGGGCCAATTAGTTGTCTTCAGAATAACTCAGCTGTAATGTTTGAGATCAAATATTGCATCAAATAGCAATTCTGAAAGTTGGACTGGAGCAGAAAAATCTAATTATTCTTTAAAAGCCACAGAACAGATCTGACAAAGAGATAATCAACATGACTGGTGCGTTGGCAGTGTTTTATGTTACCTGTTAAGACTTGACATCCTCATAAAATTTTGACCTTTTATCACCTGGTTCACAGCATGCTAAACTCTCAATGTCATTAGTGGCATGTTATCTCTCATTACTTATCACATCAATGTGGTTCACCTTTTAACCAAAATTTGCAGTTTAACTGGCAGTCGTTTAACTTGACATGCAGGTAAAACTCTTGAGATATTTATGACAGAGTTAGAGTCCTTCAGCTCTGCTCCTGTTGGGTGATTTAAAGCCCTCTTGTGTCTGTCTCAGAAGGCCACTTGTTTAAAAGATTCAGGAATGTTTTGCTAAACTCAGTGACTCCAACAAGCTTGAGCCAAACTTGTTTGCTTTGCTTGCTGCAAAGCGCTCCCTCTCCTTCCGTCTTTCTGCACTTTCTCTCGTTGGAGCACTGGGTTGCTTTCTGACTCATGACCAAAAAGATCCATCTGTTTTTTATTGATAGGTGTCTCATTTCTTTCCCATTTCATTTAATGAAAACGAAAATCACAGGAGACATTTTTGAGTTGAAAGAATGAAAGCCATATGAACCAAATCTTGTACTTTTTGGAATAACACAACTCGCAATTAAGAATATGTTTTGGTTAACAATATATTTTTGCCAAATCCATGAAAATTTAGTGTTTAGCTGGACTTCTAGCCTGCTTTTTATTAACAAAACCGTTAAGAGCCCTTCTCTGCAATTTCTTTTTGAAACATAGAAGGATGTCAGCCACTTTTCAGCAGGATTGCCCAGTAGCCCTCTTGACTTCCTCTTGTTCCCTTCACAGTGCATGCTTCACTTCTTCAGTCCCCCTCACTTGACTTACTCAGTGACCCAAACAGCAGAATAAAAACCCAACTAGAACAAGGAATGTCTTTATTGCAAAAGTCTGCTAACATTATGTGCTGTTGGAGAGTAGATTCTTGCAGTGCAAACATTCACAGAACTCCAGATTTAGCAATCCAAAAATGCTGTTCCAAATATTTAGGCAAATTATTGATTTTTCTGCAGTCTCAATACTCATTTCATGCTGCAGTTTTTCAGAGTGGTTCACTCATAAACTGTTGCTTCATTCGTCAGCAGAAATGTATGAGAGCTGTGTGGAGCAGTGCTGTTTTGTAGACAGAGCTGTCTTTATTAGTTTGAATCACTGTGGAGAGGCTCCGTCTCCAGCTTTAATCAATACTGCAAGGATGCTTTTATTAGAGGAAAGTCATGCGTTGTCGACTAAGAGACCCAGGAGGGACAAGGCACATGAGTGGGGAATGTAGAGCAAACATTTAAAAAGAAAAGCAATAACATCTTGTGCTGAATGTCTGAAAACAAAGTAAAACTGTGTGAAAAGAATACAAAGCTTGATTGGGATTAATATTTTCTGGAAAATGTGACTAGTTTGTGTCTTAGTGATTACTGGGGATTGTGTTTTTTCGGGATAAAAAACACAAACATAGGAATAGAGGCCATTTCTGGGAAAAATAAAAAAAAATAGTTGAGTTTTCAGAAGCCCTTATTTACCATTCTTATGGCAAATGTATATGATCATACCGATAAAATGTGTTTTTGATTAAAATGCAGAATGAAAATCAAAAGTGTGAAATATGAGAGCACATTTGCACACTTGCACACATTTAAGCTGTTTTCAGACTTTTGATTGGATTTAAGTCTGGACTTTGACCAGTCCGTTTGAACACATGAATATCTTTGAATATGTTTTTGGAGTCTATTGAATTAAATTCTAATAAAATACCTTGCAGTGAGGTTTAATGTGTGATAAAATGTGATAAAAAATTCAAGGTGTGTGAATCTTTTTTTTTTTTTTTGGATTAAAAGGTCAAAGCCAGTGTTTGTGTTGATAAAAGCATAGTCTACAATGATGAGGCGTCGGTAAAGTGACTCGTCACTCATCATTAGCTGTTAAACAAGCGCATTTTGACACAATCTATTCCAGATGGGTACTTAAGCCAAGTTTTACAGCCCCATTAAAACATCCTCATCTCTGGTGACTTAACTGCCTCTCCGGTTCCCGATCTCATGGTCTGTTGTTTGTTTACTCTCCGGTGGGCCTTCATTTCCTGGATGTCTGCTCATTTTAGCATGGCGAAGCAGTCTCAGTGGGTCAGCCATTTTTAATTTACTGAGTTAGTCCACTGGAGAGGACAGTCTAATCCTTAGGGCGATGTTTTTGATCACACAAATATATTAGTGCAAAGTAGCATGTAAACAACGATGGCGTCTGTCGGATATGGGACATAAAGCTCAATAAAAGCCACACTATTGTTGATTATATGTCCAGAACAGCATGTTAGTAAAATTAAGAAGCCTGCTGCCGTTGGCTGGAGACAGTCAGATAGCAGCTACAGTCTGTCAGATGTAACAGAAACATCAACACATTTTCTAACCCCACTGTTACTCCTGGTATTCCACAAACTGATTTAAAACACATCACCTTCACGCTCTGTCTCAATTTATTTCATACATTCACTATATTCTCAAAAACTACACATTTCCTTCCCATAGAAGTTGTCAGAAAAGCTGAACTTAAGCATTTGTTTGAACGTAAAGAAACAGTCAAATGTGACGACAGGATATTAATTTTGGTTCTTTGTGATAAATCAGCCAATGCTGCTTACAGTGCTTACAGTTCTTTAAAACTCAACTCAAGCTGCTCACTAAAGACACTGATGCTGAATGGCAGTCTGATGAATGTCATGACATGCTAAGAGCTCAACTTCCTGGCAACTGAGGCAATATTGTACAGTAACAACACTTGGATAACACCACTCGGTTAGAAAGGCATGTCTGTATAAATAGGCCTTTGCTCCTGCAAATACTAGCTCCAGTATTTGCAGGAGCAAGGAACCACAGCCACCTGTGAATCGCTGAAATACACAAATACTTAGTACCCACTCAAAAAACCTTATAACTCCTTACTATAATAGTTCAAACACAAAATATACCTCAGCTCGACAGAGCAATGATCATACGTTCATTCTTTAGTGGACTTGTTTACCCAGTCATTATGAGACTTTAACTGCAGTAGAAACACCAACATGCACCAAAGATTACCTGCTACATCCTTTATAATGCAGCCAAGATGTTTCCCAGCATCCCTTTCGCTTTCTGGCTTATTGGGTTCTCTTCACTGCAGACCCCACACTACAGATTGAACATAATCATTCTGATTCGTCGATAATTGTTCATATGTCCTCCAGAATAGAAGAGGTGTTGGGAGTGATCCTTCACCTTGCAGTCACTCTGGGATGGTAACCCCTTCGGCGCTCTGAATGGGTACAAGGCCACTGGCTGAGTGTTGTCACACTCTGTGTCCCAGTCAGCCTCTAATTTAGCTCTTTACAGGGAGAATAAAGGAAGTGCTGGGGCACTTAGCACTAGCTTGTAGGCAAAGTGACACTTTGACAACTTAATGTGTTTTTAGCATGTGTGGGTGAGGTCAGGGTCAGCGAACTTTGTACAGGTCCAGCATTAATTAGTCTAACTGCCCTGACAGTTTGCACATTTTCCTTTTGCTACCTGAAACATCGTATTGTATGACAAACTTATAATAGATCAAAATGTACTTCAAAAAGCCTTTAGACAGTTTATGACATCTTTCCTTTTGAATAACATCCATTTAAACCCTAATGATGAGTAAACATGTGGGGTCTTCACTCTCTTTGTCTTTCTGTCTGAAGGGTCAACATAGCTGCCAAGTGTAACACTTAAGTGGCTCTTTTAATATAAACACAGTGAGACATGACCTAGAAAATCCTGGCACTCTCAGGCTTCACACCTAACATCATTTTTTAAGAGTAATTTCAGGACCTAAAGAATCTCACATTCCTACTGTGTGCTTATAACTAAATTAAAGATTTTGCTTGAAAGTTATAACGTAATTCTCAGCTGGTACTGGAACTACTTTATCCATTAATATTTAGTACTATAAGATTATTCTTTGTAGCTAAATGTATTTCCCACTGTTTGTTGTTCATTGCTAAAATCCTGCAATATTTAGTGGCTGTCCTTTGAAAGGACCTGACAGACCTTTGCAGACTGGGACAAATAACAAATTTACACCTCGAGTTTAAACAAAAATCCAGACCATGAGTTATGCCAGAGCTGATAGTTTGTCTGTTGAAACAAATGTTTGAATCAGCAACAATTACTATCTCTCCATTAGACCTGAGAAAACCTTTAACACTTTTCATCACATTTAAAGTACATAGCATTTCATTCTCAGGTATTTCTATAGATTTATTACTTTGTGTTTTCTATCCATTCATTGACATTTGCTCCTGGCAAAATAAAGGCACTGAGCAAGGGTCAATGCAATCCAAACCCGAGACAGTTGAAAATACGGTTGGTTGGTCTCTCCTGCCCAAACTCCAGCTGGAGGGGATTAGTCCTCCTCCACACAGAGATATCATTCTCCTGGGACCAATGGGAAGCAGACGGATGGGGGCAAAGCCACAGGTCTGACTGTTGCTCCTGTTCATCACCCAATGTTTCCACCCCAAGATATGTCGGTGCCATCTATTAGCTTGCAGAGAAAATAAACTAACCATGTCTTTGTGTAGAACAGAAACATAGACAAGAAAGAAATATTGGGCAAATAAAGAAACGGTAGAAAGAATGAGGCACTAATATCTTCTGGATATTATTCAAGAATACTATCTGCTAGATGCTAAAACCGAAAATTATACTAAAAAGGGTCAGTGAAGCCCCTTCATAATCAAATCAAAACCCCTCATTGTTGACTTTCTTTGAAAAATAATGTCACCTGCAAACGTTGGCTTGCTCAAAAGCAAAAAATAAATAAATGAGTCTCTGTGTTTACTGAGCACATGAGGTAATTGCCTAGGGGAAACCATGTCTATACAGAGATTAGTAGGTCAAGGTTGTCACGTGAGGAATCACACAACACTGGCTGGATGTTCTCTGCTTTCCTGTTGTGTTTTGACAGTCCTGATCTGAAGCATACTTGAAGCAAAATAGAGAAGAAGCACTTGAGGAGGAGCTGGAAATCAATTATTTAAATTGTGTCAGAGCTGGAAATTGTTGTCCTGCTTTGCAACATTTTTTTAGTACACAGAATGTGTTTTAGAACCATCCAATTGGAATTTTATGTGATAGACCAACACAAAACAGGAAAATTATGCACAGTTTTCAAAGGTTTGTCAGTCAGCCTCAACCTTCCAGCACAGGCTTCATTTAGCTCTGTCCATCTTAATCAATTTCTTTGTCTAATAAAGAGAAGTTCCTCACAGCATGACAATCCTAATATCATGATTTCCTATGGTAAAGGTGTGCTCAGAGTGATATCCAGTCTAAGCTTTTCACCACACATAGATTTCTAGTAAAATCTTGGAGTTTCTTGTGACTGTTTTATTGTGACAAAATATAAAACAGTTGCAGTTCTACTTTTTTTTTTAGGCATTTGAAGAAGTTTGGGTTTCATTAGGAAGCCATTACAATATCTGTATATTTTTTTCCCTGTCCTGTCATTTATCATGCTTTGATCAGTAGCACTCTCACTTGTCCGAAGCTCTGAAAAATGGCCCAGGAGCCTTTAGATTTTGGACGCTTGCAGAGATCAGTCTGAAACTCAAACCTGTTTGGTGCATTTTGGCTTGAAGGAACCGCAAGATCAGGGAACAATCTCTCAGGTGAACCTGGTTTGTGTTTGTCATGACAGGCTCCATGTCTGCACAGTCCGACACATGGCTCTCCAGAGGTCAGGGGTACAAAGGAGGTCATGGGTCAAAGCAGAGAAGACTAAAGCTTCAACTTCCTGCACTGTTTGCTGACAGATAATACACACAGGGAGGGAAAATGGATATCTGGCATTATGGAATTTGGGCGTCACTGGACTCAGTTATGTTTGACACAAAAGTCAAAAACAGGAAAGATAATGGAGATGTGCAAAAAAACATTTTCTCTAGAGATCCTGGAAGCAAATGTTGTGCTCCTCGGATGTGCATGGAAAGGAATATTTTGAAAATGAAATGAAATTTCAACTGAACAAAAACAAAACAAAAAAAAAACACATGGCATGTGCCCAAAGTAAGCCATTCATTTTTTCACCCTGATGTAATTTCTCTCCTTCTCCTTGGTAACGGACATTAATCCTCTCACACCTCCAGCTACTCCTAAATTTACAAAAACGTTGCCATGGGGCTCGTTCCAGACCGTTTGCAGATCACAGTTTGCACCTAAGGCTGGCTGAGTCACCGGTGCTGAAAGCCAGTTGGCACACACCAGTTTACACCAATGCCAGCTCCTTTGTTTGTCTGCCAACTGCACTTTCATTCCAAACAATTCATCACAGTGGCAGATACTATCAGCACACTCTGCATTCTTACAGATCACTGTCACTTTATTTTTGTGATGTACAAAAGAAGTGCATCCCAGCTGTATTTTCTTTATAGCTGAGGTGGCCAGATTTCTGGAACAAAAGTGCAAACTAGGGCCCGGGCACGTGCTACAAATTCTACTATAAACATGAATTTAACTGAGCTGCAGTCCTTCAGCCTTTCACCACAATTGGAAAAAACATTTAGCAACACTAATGGCAAGCAGCTCTATAAGACAGGCTGTTAAACATTTGATATATTATAGGAAACTGATGTCTGCAAGAAAATGACAGCTGAATGCAGCTCAATTTCTATATTCATCAAGTTGTCAGAATCCTTTCCACATTTTTAATAAGCATTGTAGTGGGATTGTCAGTTCTAATCACCTGATGACCTTCTATTTAAAGCAAACCGTCACCTGAGAAATCATCTGATGGGAAAAAACAGGATCCAGAAACTAGTTAAATATCTTAAAGGGGTGAAATAGTTTAAATGATCCATTTCCTTTTGTTATTGTTTTTAGTAACATAACTTTGCTACACTTTGCAACAAACTATGAATAAAATAAAGGTTGTCAAGTCGGAATGTCTTGATCAGTTTGTTTTTTATTTGTTTTAAGAGTAGGATTGCATCTATACCAAATCCTGATCTGACAGTAAATTAAACAATGCCAAATACAGTTCAGACAATAGTTAATGAAACTGGGAATTCATAAATGATCAAATATAAGTTTAATGAATGCAGTTCATATTACAACCTGGGGGTTCTAACATGAGCAAAAGCTTCTAGTGAGCACAACAGCTAACAACATGTGCTTCCCAGTTAGTGTACTTTAAACTCACACAGGTGAGGATAAACACTAACATCCATTTTGGTTTACTTTAATCTGTCCGATAAACCAGGGTATTTGGAAAATTAAGCAATGTGGAACACATGTTAATGAAAAAAGTAATTATTGTACGTCATTTGGTCTGGAACAGGAACTCTGGAAGTTTCCAGGCGTCGTGAGGCAGCTCTGAACGCTCCTCCATTCACAACCATATGGTTGGCATCATTAACCACTCCCCAAATATTCATGTTGGTTTCCCAAGGAAACCGCTACCGCTTGTAATTCTTGGAAAATGTAGGCACACACAGTAACTCTTTGGCTAATGAAAAGCTGTTCCTCCGCTCTCTGAGCCTGTAGAAATATCAAACCAGATGGTTTCCTTCTGCCAGTAACAAGATGTTGCCATTAAACATCGTCAGTCTTGGTGGAATAAAAGTTCATAATGATCTGACGTTTGTGGAATAACATTTTTAAGCAAATTTTTCCCAAGTTTTTGAAGAAATGTTTCAGATTTAGAATCTAGAGGTGCTTTGCTACTTTCAATTTGGCCAGGTTTACTTGAACGCCCAAGCAGTTTGCAACATCTTGTTTTCTAAGTTTGCCTTTAAATGTCTTCAGCCAGTTTTTCTAATTCACAACATGTGTCTGCCTTGTTCTATTAACCTCTAAAAAATCTCTTAGTTGCGTTCTTCCTTCCTCTGTCATCTAATTCTCAGCCTGAAGCAAACCCTCCCATACACTGTTTTCTCTAGGCATGAACAATGTCAGAAATATGAGCAACAATATAGAGCACTGGCCCTTTTTATTTGTTGAGATACTGATCAACTAACTTCTGATATTGTAATATTGATGCAGTTTATCTAAATGTTAAATCTGAAGCAAAGAGCCACACTGGACTATTGAGTTTAGTGAGAATTTTACCCTTTCTAACGATGAAGAGCATTTCTTGTTAGGAATTTTGCCTCACCAGACAGGAGTGTTGTATTTTTAGTGTACATATGCAATGTTCAAGGTTTAGTAGACACCTTGTACCTTCACAAGGAAATGGTGAATGAGTTATGCTAAAGGAGAGGGTTTACAGACTATCTTGTGATATAGAAAATATCTTCTTAGCAAAGACAGGACACTAATGAGGATCAATTTGAGAAAGTTTGGCTTTTCACACAAGTGACTCTCTCGTTATGATGTTCTTCAAAGTTTCATGGGAGCAATAGCCACCATGAGAATCAAAGAAATAGTGCACAAGCAAGCACCAGACCAGGCAAGTGCTGGGTAAACCCTGAGGCAAGACTTTTCTTTAAGGAGTCATTTTTTTATCTTGTGATCTATTATGAAGCACTCTCCAAAACAAAATCCTTTTCAGTTGAGTGGATAAGCTTATAAAACTTGTTTGTTCCCTGAACACACATGGTCACCAATGGATGATCTCAAAGGAAAACTCAATGGCTTTCAATCAACAAAACTGCAGTGTGAAATATATCAGTGGGGAATAATGTTAATAGTTATTACAGATTATAGATTGAAATTGAAATTGAAAACTTTTGGCCTTAAATTATGAGGTCTGTTTTTGTGCTGACAGAGCCAGACTCGATATTTGTGCTTTTTAAGAGAAAATAAAATAACACAAATGTAGCATTTCTGTCCTAATTTAAATAGGAACCATAACATGTCTATTTTATGCATTTTATTCCCACAGTTAGTTCAACCTGAGCACCAAAGTATCCCATTTTGTGTGATGACTCATCCAGACCATATAACTTGACACCTGCTATACAAACACAAGTCAAAGCAGCAGCAACTACCATTCAAATAGTTAAAATAAAAATTAAATATTGGTACAAGTTTTGACAAAATGTACAGCAACCAACATCCAGACTGGATTGATACCTTCTTGTTGCTATTTTAATGTCCTGCTTTAGAAGCATGAAAGCAAACAGAGAGGGAAAAAGAAACGTTTTTGGGGAGTTCCCCAGTTGGCTGTTTCCTGAGGGAGTCCCCAGAATTGTTTGGTCTAAAGCAGCTTTTTCACATACCATTGTCTGCAGTCTTTTTTTATATATTTGAACGTGTAAACAATATTTTCCTAAGGTGGTACAGGTTCTGCCTAATCCCTGATATTACACAAATCAGTTAAACACATATTCCACCACTCACTTGTCACTTATTATTCTGAACTGAAGGATCCACTCTGGGGCTAAATATTCCCTGCAAGCTCAGTTTGAGGTCCTGGATTAGGACTGTGGTTCAAGGAACCAAGTGGAGCCATCAGTATTGGATTTCACTAACATGGGGATTTATGTGGATCTATAGTTTATTTGAGGATTAAACGAAGATATTAAATAAAAGGGTTTCAGCAAGAGCTTCAAATTGTATTATAAAAGAACATGGCGTCCTTGAACGTGTGTGTTCATGTGTTTACTGTTTGAGAAAATCAGTGGCAGAAATGTACAAATTTTGGTTTCAATTTCATAAGCAGCTGTGGAGACAAAATCAAAGAAACTGAAAAGCTCTTGCTAAAGCAGAATGCTGCAGCCCTTGGAGCCTTTACTCCTGGGGCGTGTGAAGAAAAACTGATGATAAATGGATCCGCCTCGGAATGCTTACTTTGATAGAACCACATGAATCCATTGTTTGTGTAAAGTGTGTGTGTCAGGCTCCTGTCTCTATTGTGATCACGATCAGTCCATCAAAGCCCACAGAGGTTATTGGTGTGGCGCTTGGTCTTCTGTCTCCTTCACACTTCCTCTGTTTGTAGGCGTGTGTGTGCGTGTTTTTTTGTGAGAGTCAAACCAAGCCTCTGTCTCCTTGCACTTCCTCCTCACCATTGTGTGTTTGCAAGCATTTGCTCTCTCTCTCTCTCTGCCTCTAATCAGTGTCTTATTGGGCTGATCCCAGAGACTATTGATGGACTATTTCTGGAGATTCCTGTTATGAAAAGATTATCCACTCCCCCTCCGCCCTATCTGTTTAAGTCTCAACAGTTGCACCCATTATTTGAATCTACGTCAGTGAAAGGCTAAGGACATAAACTATGCTGTATATGGGAGCATATAACCTACTTGCTAAACATTCGATTCATTAAGATTTTAGTGGCCTTCCATAGAGGCCCCGTAACACGAAATATTGTTGTTTATGAAATATTGACATTGTTTTCTACACTAGAATGACAATAAATGTACCAGTGATAACATCCAATCTATTTTTCTTTTCAGTAGGTTGAAAAAAATATGTTTTTTTAACCCTCTATTAGTTTAACACAAATTACATGATCACATGTCACATGAAGGCTCTATGTGATTTCCTTCCAGAATAGTCTTGACTCCATCCATCTATCCATCAACTTTGACAACAGTTTTCCTCTCTCAGCTGAAGAAACGCATCCTCACAACATGATGTTGCCACCACTGTGATTTATGGTGGTGTCAGTGTGTTCAGGGTGATGTGATGCTTGATTTTCACTGTAGATTTTACATCTAGGCCAAATGGTTTTAGTCTCATCTGACCAGAGCAACTTAGTTTATGTATTTGAAAACTGCAAACTAGTATTTTTGTGGCTTGCTTCCAACAATTGTGCTTTCCTTGCCAGTCTTCCGTAAAGGCCAGGTTTGTAGAATTGTTGACTAATAGTTTGCCTATGAAGAGATTATTCCATCTTAGCTGTGGATCTCTGCAGCTCCTCCCGAGTTACAGTGGGTAACTCTTGGCTGCTTCTCTGATTATTGCTCTCCTTGCCCCGCCAGTCAGGCTAAGAGGACGGCTATGTCTCAGTAAACTTGAAGAGTTTTGTTTGTAAAAAGATCCTTTTCGCTCCACTTCATAGTTATCCAGTATTTTTGTTGGTATATCATATAAAATCTTAATCAAACACATGAAGAATGACAATATGTAAAAAAAAAAAAACTATAAGGAGATTAAATAACAGTGAAAAGCAGTATACAAAAGAATTTCAACAAAAACCAAACTATATTTCAAAGGCATATTTTTAACTCAGTGAGAGTAAAATGACTTACTGATGTTTACACACACAGACCGAACACAGCAGCATTTTTTTTAACCTCCAAAAGACCACTATAACCTTTACAAACCCATGATTTGGTTATCTCCACTGGGAGTGTTTGTTGACATGGCCTTGGGTGTGTGTGCGTGGGTTTGTGTGTGTTGGAATGAGTCCTTCGTCCGCTGACCTCCACTTGGCCCCTCTGTTTGGGGTTAGGACTGGTGAACCCCAAGGCTATAACCCAGAGGATCGCTCTTTGAAGCTGCAAGACTCTACATCTTTCTCTCGGTTTCTCTTGCTTCTGATCTCTGCTCCTCCTATTATTCTCTCTATCTTCTTTCCTAGTTCTCAATTTATCATTTCTATCTAATGCTGATTTGCCTAGATTTTCACTTCCTTTATGCCTGGGGGTCAGAGGTGACAAAGCAAGGTTTATGGCTTGCAACAGTAGCCTAACAGTTCAGTAATTGAAGGACTGGAAATCAAATGTCTGCCTAGTGTTTAACTTAGTGGTGATGGTACACACAAAGTAATCTACTAAATCAAATGTATTAAGTTAAAGTTTTTATTTGCAATTCCGTTTTGTGGGGAACATTTATATGCAGCGCTGGTTGTAATCCTTCTAACACCATTGCATCTCCTCATTTCCTTTCTATTGTCCCACACCCATATTATACTTGTATTTGATTTGTATCTGAATCATAAGCCAAGCACTCTGACGAGCTTTGATGAATGGAAACTGCAGACACTCTGAAAGAGACGCACTCATTTGCCCCGCAGCTACTGGCAGCAGCGGCACGTCTGCTCGTCTGATCTCAAACACTTTACCACACACATTCATCAACAGTTGCGGGCATTCTTTTGCAATTATCACCAGAAAACATCTCGGAGAGCTGAAGCCCCCTCGTCTCTTCGTAGGGGTTGTGGACCCACGTTGGAAGAGAGAGGTTTTAGCGTTGGTGTTTTGGGCGCAGACTCTGGGTGGTCGGGTTTTTTTTCTGCTCAGGGATTTGGCCTTGTTTGGTAATCTCTCTACATTTGTGCTTCCTCTGCTTATGCTTGCTCAGTTTCTGTCACTCACACGCCCTCGCACACAGTAATTATCTCTTTCTTCCGGCAGGTTATGAATTTTTCTATAGGTTTTCCTAAGTTAATGAGCTCTCTTTCCATAGTTTTGCTGACTGGATTGTACGTTGTTTTATGCTCGAGTGTCATAAAGCTGTTATTTCGTGTCTGATCGAACCAATACTTGGGAATAAAATTACTATTTCATTTTATTATGCACTTAGAACTACCTTGCTGTTGGAAAAGGGCTATAGAAGTAAAACTTCTTTTACTGCTTCTTCACTGAGGTGTGTTGAAGCAGAGACGCTTCTAAAAGATACAGGACAGAGGCTCACGAGGTCACCAGACTGAACACATGGTAACAAAAGTCTGAGTTGAATAATGAAAGTTTTGAAGTGACACAAGTACATGAAAATGTAGTGTCAGTCAAATCTATGCAGATAAAAAATCGAATGTAAATATTATCCAGAATTTTTGGATTTTTGAGGTTTATAGGAAATATTTTGAGTTGCCTTCTGAACCTCAGTATCCAGTTCTTATTTGGAACAAGTCAAAAGCAGATTACTTCAAAAACAGAGACAGACTGATGCTTCGTTGGATATATACTGTATGCAGCCTTTTTACATTGCTTCGCGCACACAAACACACACACATGCTCTATAATGGAGTTGGAGGGATTTATGTTTCTGGCTAAATTGCTTCTGACTGAGGCGTCAGCTGGGACAGAAATGACTGCCAACAACGAACTGAACAGTCATCCAGGATTTTCTGCATCATCCTTTCCCTCCATTTGTTTGCTGTCCAAGCTTTGGGTTACAGACATTTCCTTGCCACATGATGACTTGTCTGGCTTTCTCTTGTTCTTGCTCCACCTTAAGACTGTGAGATCATAGAAAATAATGCGGAGGTGTGAAATATATGGATGCAACAAAGCTGAAACTAAGAGCTGGAAACTAAGCTGCTGCTTAGGCCTCACAAGACCTTTAAACAGAACTCTGTTAGTTGAATCAAGAGCAAACCAGATATTACGTTTCTTCTGTTTTTGAGGTGGATGGGAAAAAAAAGAAATATCCTCCTATTGTATAATTATTAACTGGAATAAATTTGAAATGCATTTAGTATTTAAAATAACTGACATGTAAACATAATAAGAACATGTTTTTATACTTTAGCTTGAGTAAATTTAAAATCACTACTCTACATCTTGACAGGGCTCCTTTTCAATACTCCAGGTATTTTTTTACGAATATTATTGAAAAACACGTTAAATTAAGTATTCAAGACAGTACGACTATAAATTATGGAGATTCCTTAAACATGGTGATGCGTTTCAAACGCTTATTTCTGCTAATTGTGTTGATTATGGTTTACAGCTAAATTAAAACACATAATCCAATTCCTCATGAATCTTAGAATATTACACAAGACCTCAACTAAATAATAGGACTTTCAAGAGACGTGGTTCAATTCTTCTCTCACGCCATTCAGTCGGCCTGATTGTGTGGTGTACGTGCGCTGGGCGCGCCTCGCGGTGCAGGGCGGGGAGTGAATGCATTGTCATACCTGCAGCGGCCGTCCTTTCACGGCACCACTTGCGCTTTTCAGACTAATCTGGCGACACAAAGGAGAGTCTCACAGTTGTCTCCACTCGTTCCTAATGATATGCAAACTGGGTGCCAACCTACGAGTCAGATGCAGCCCATTAGGGGAGTGGTAGAAGATAAAATGAAAACAGAGGAATCACCTCATGGGGGAAGTTCATCACTTTGATGAAGTCTAAAAAAAAACAACAAAGAAAAAGAAATGACCGCGTCACTTTCTGCGCTTTGAAAATCCGTGTTGTCACAGAGCTGGAGGGTTTTTTCGCACCCCCCCCCCCAACTCTTTACATGTTAGCAACTCCACAGGTCTGCAGCTGCTCCTTATCAGGTGGGGCGCAGCAGAGGAGTGGATCTGGATGGGGTGGGGGTGGAGCCACCTCAGAGTTGCCCATTCCTAAAGCTTGAATCACACAGCTCTCCATTCACATTCCTGCTGGGATCTGCATCCTGAGCGTCGGAGGGAGCTGAAGGTGCTGAAGACCTCTGAAACGCGTCAGAATCCAACCAGAAACAAATGGATTTATTGTTTTGTAACACGATTAAGGGACATTTGCGATCAACGCTATAGTGTTTCTTTTGCCCACACTGGATTTACTATGCGGACTTTGTACTGAGCGCGCAGTGGATCTGAGCGGATACCAGCCTGGGCGCAGCGGGACTCGCGACCGTGACGTTTAACGATGATATTAACACGTAAGTCAGTGACTGGACTGTTATCCACCACAAAATGTGTAAAATGATTTCAGTGTTTTACTTTTACTGTTTTTAAGATGTAAGTATGTTTTCCCCCACTATACCATGTTTTTGTGACTGTTTCAATCTGTTATTTTAAATTTGATTTATTACATGCTCTATTTTTCTATAATTTCACCCTCATATATTAGATTCTTTCTAGTCATCCAGAAGGCGGATAACGCTTCAGGCTGTCAGATAAGAAATCTGCCCCCTTCTAGTCGCATACCTTCACGTCCCCAGTCCTGTTTACAATCCACTGAATATCCCCGGGTTTTGTTTACCAGATAACCTTTCACGACTTACACAGAGACAGAAACGCACACCATGTCAGGGATGCTTCTCGACTCTTGATAAAAAATCTTCTTCTGGTCCTCCCTCACGTTTTTTTTATATACACAGCTGCCAAAAAAAAAAAAGAAAAAGAAAAGAAAAAAGTTTCCAGCAGATGAGCGCAACGCTGAGGTCAGACGGAATGCTCATACTTACAAAATATAACCCGATGCTGTAAATTTTCATAGACAAATAAATATTGATAATAAAAATGCACATCTGGGTTGGGAATTACGCAATTCACTGCTTGATTTTACTAAATACAATTGGATCAAAATTTGATTCAAAACGTCAGGATAAGGAGGAAGGGCAAGATAAGAATGGGGAAAATACCCCAATTATATATGTATATATACTTTTTTTAAATATAAAAAAAACAAATAAGCCATGGAATTTTGTACAGTGGCAAAATCAAATGCTACATTAAAGTGAGGCAGCGGAAAGGATTTGACACTTCCTGTGGAGCCCGATATATCATCAGTTGTCACTTATTTTTTTAGATGCCCCTGTAAATGAAATTTATCTTAATAATAATTGTCTCTTTTCAGTCAGTCTGCTGCTGTGATTTATTTGTTGGTATCATACCACAAACATTAGTATGAAAGTCCTTTTGGGATGTATAAATTGAAGAAGTTTTTTAAATTTATCTTGTACAGTAGTTATAAGTGATACTGTAGAATAGGGGGATTTTGGAAGTGGTTGTTGTGTCATTGAAAGAATATTTAAAAGTTTAATCAACTGCAGTTTTCTCTGTTTCAGTGTGCCTCTGAACAGAATTAAAAACTTAAGGTTTAAATGGCTCCTTTGCTCTCTACCCCAGAATCAACTGGGGCAACCAAACCCTATGAATTGCTGGTTTGTGGGCTAACATTGAGCAGCAAAGCGTGAAATGGGATTTAGCCTTTAAGATTAGATAAACCATAGGTATATAGACCAATACCCATCCCTGAATCATCTTCCATGTCTGGACTTTGTTAAAGACTTGTGCCTCTGGCCTTGTGTTGCAGCCATATGAAATCTGGTTTTCAGTCTTACTGTTGTCCTGACTGGATGTGTTTTAGAATTTGTTTCTAGTTTTGCACTTTGTCTCAACAGTTTTGTCTGTTCCAACACACGGTCTGTTATCAGTCACTACGGTCTGGGTCAGATATGAGTACAGAGAGGTTCCATAAAACCATTGGGAACGTGCTCAGAGACACACACATGCACATATTTATTTTGATGCAACATGTAGTTAATGAAGAACACCAGGATAAAAATGGTCTCGTCCCAGAAATAAGAAGAATGGCATCTTAGTTGAATGCTTGCTTGTTTGTTTTTTTTCACTGAGAACACAAGACTAAGCTCTGAAGAGAAATTTGTTTCTGTGAGAGGATCTGAAGAAGGAAATACGCCTCATCTGCACTCTGTGAAACAGGAAGTTAGCTGTTGCCTTATCTGGTAAATGTACATCCTGCTTTGGTCCGCCTGCAAGGCAAGTGGATCCATATGTTCCCTTTAGCTTTTACTTTCCTTATGGAGAAGGGCACATCCTTGGATATCTGAATGTTTTGGGGAGGAAAGATAATCCTCATCTGGCTGTAGAAAGCTCCGCAAAGGGCTTTGCGAAAGCTAGGTCACCTGATCCAGGGACAAGGCGCTCCTGGAGAGCATAAATCTGTCATCAGGGGCACTGAGGCCTTTGGGATTAGCAAAGCGATGATCCATCTGGCCCAGCTGCGGAGTTTGCTTGTGTATGTGTCTATGGATCCACGGCTGCGTTCCGACACCAGCTGGTGGTAAATAACTTGAATGGTTGATGTGAGTAACTTCATTTTTGTTTTGTGTGTGTGTTGAAGACACTGCTTGAGGCCAACCAGATGGTGATATATCTGGCACCATATCACTTAGCTAACAGCAAGACCCTCTCTGTGAACACCAACTGCCCCAGAATGCGAATCACAAAACATGATACCAAATTGGAGAGAAAAATCTGTTGTCATACATCTTTAGGTTTCAATACTCGTCACACTAGAATAAGCTCTGGTGTCCAGTTGTTCTCTGCGTTTTGACGCTACCACTGCTTGAGAGTCAAAGTTTAGACTGTTACTCCACAATGGCTCAAAACATGACCCAATGAGCAGAAATACTGCCATTCTTGTGACTTTTCTTGCTGTTTACCACTACTCTGTCACACTCTTTGGAGGTTTATCACCCTACTTGTCTAGGTCCACTTTGCAGTTCTTTCAGAATGATCTACTCAGACCTGAAGTTGATAAGAACCCTCAGAGCTGCCCTTTGGAGTTTTTTTTTTTTTTTTTTTTTTACAGTTGCCCCTTTGGAAGCACGCCAGTGATCAGGCAATTTAAGATAAGCTACCGCAGGTCACAACAGAGGTCACCTTAAGCATTCTTCTCAATGTCCAACTTCAAAGACCTAGTCTTGAAGATAACTGTACTCTTCTGACCTCCAGTTTGAAATGGCAGAGCCTTTTAAGGTGGGGGACTGCAAGCAGCATCCTTTGTTTGCTCACCGCTGACAAACTCCCTCCGGAGCTGAGCATTCAGAGCCAGTCTAGCCAGACCCCTGTAGCCTCTCGCGATGGAGGGAAGCTGTGGCCAGCAATTGTGAGAATTTCCTGCCTCCGGAAGGGAGAGAGGAGAAGAGAAGGGGCCAGCAGAGTAGAAATAAGCAAAAGGCATCATTGGAGGCTTTGGTCAGAGGAGGTAAAAAGATAGAGCAACCACAATAGATAAAATTAGAAACTGATACAGTGGTGAGCATTAGAAGTTTTGCACTCGATAAATGATCTTTGCCCACAATTTTTGAATGATGACACTTTTGATCTTTGCTATAGGCATATTTTATAATATAAATAACTCTTATCTTATTCTCCTGCTCGTTCAAATCAACCTGAAGTAATTTGAGCTAAAATTCCAGCTGAGAGGATATTGTTGGCTCCTGCTTGGCACAATAGTGACTTTACCTTAAGGTGTGGCTAAATATTTGAAAGCTTTAAGATAAATTTTATTGCTGCTGCTGTAGTGACAGTGAGGCCAGTTCAGTTTCAGCCAACTATTCGCTGGCGTACAGGGAGACTTCAGGCATCCTGTTTGGCCCCTCAGTCAGAAATACAAGTTGTGTTGTGGTCTAAAGTTTGGAATCGGTTTCTGTGTTCACTAACTTTGTGGGAGCTGGTAATAGAGTCAGAAGAGAAGTTTGTCATGTTTCTTATGTATTTAGGAAATTGTACACTGGTTGCTAGAACATCTACAAGCTTCAAGTCATGGGTACGAAATGAACAATTCTGTTTTGGCTCCTTCTGTTGACATGTTTGAGTTTGCTCTTTCACAAAAGCAAGGCCAATGGTAGCTATAATTATCATGGTATATTGTGTTTTCTATTACCGGTGGATTTGTTGTTTGAATGGGTTGGATTGATTATCAATGACAGTTGATAAAGTATCGATGGACAAGCACTGTGATTGACCCTCATTGCTTTAGTTCCAAGTGCGTGCTTTAACACATTCGTCCGGTGTGACTTTGCGTCCGTCTGTAGCCACAAGGAGGTTTGCTTTTGTGCACACAATCACCGGACCTCGTGTTTGCCTTGGCTGCCTCTCCTCCTATTATCTGGCCTGGAACAAATGAAGGCAGGGCCCTTCCAGCCAAATGGTCGGTCAGTGGCCATAGCACTTCATAGCATTTCTCTTCCTGTGTGGGAAGAGGAAGTGAGGTAGTTTCCCTGGTTTAGGAGTTGAGGTGAACACAAGGAAGAAAGTAAAATAAAATGCAATCATGCCAGAGATTTGGTTGCAACATGGTTGGGTAAGTAAGGATGGTTATAAGTCCTTTTGTTTTTTGTGGGGGGTTATTGTAATGAATCGTATCTTTTTGTTGTTTGTTTTTGAGATACATATATTTGTGTGGAACAACTCTATTGTTAAGCTGTTTGTTTCAGATTACCCATGCCCCTGTCCACTTCCTGGACACAAACAAAAGCTGGATGCATTCTCTTTCTTCATATTTGGATAAATAATGTGGTTTATAATAAATATTATTCATCTCAGTATTTTCTCAGAACATAAAATCCAAACTATATCACTTGAAAATAGATTTAATAGACATGCTAAAGGAGTGGGCATGTCTTTGGATATGTAACAACCAAAGTAACTTGCAAGATCCCATATTTCTTATTCTGGACTTTTGAGTTAGAAAGGTATCACTCTGTTTGTATATCTAATTTGCATTTCAATAGATTTACTGTGTTTCAGTGATTTGTCCTTAAACATGTGCTTGGTTTTTGCAGACACAAAGGCTGCCTTATAGACACACAAACCTATTCACAAGCAGGCATAGACATCTTTTGCCCTCGTTTTGAGGAATGTATGTATAATTACTGCTCAGTTTCTATGTTTCTTTGGGTTTACTATGCTCTAAAAATACAAAACGAAACACACACACTAAGATACACTCTTTTTGGGACGTGTAATTTCATGTTCATGTGGGAAACAGAGAAAGGTCTTCAACTGGTCACTTTGGTGGAAGTTGGTCTGATTTTGCTCCTGAAGCAGCCTGCCCTTGTAGTGATAAGGGGGTGAACGTTTTCTGGTCGTGTCACACCTTGTTGTTAGAGTTTATCTGCCGTCTAGGCTTGTTGTTGGTATGTAAATGCTTGCATAATGTGTAGACTAGACCTTTCACAGGAGTCCTCTGGCCTCTCTGTCTGTCTGAAAGGGTTTTATGGGTACCTTTTTTTATTTTCAAGAAACTAAACTCTCATCTCTGTAGGTCACTATTTTCCGCGTGATTTTCTTTATTCTTAAAGTATTAGAAAAATTAACTAACATGGCAACAATTTTGAAAGAATAATTAATCAACCCTGGTTGAAACAGCATGACGATAATGTCTAAATGCAAACAGAGCAGTCAAACTTTCATCTGTAGGTCTGCAATTTTCTTTTCCTGCTTTTATCAATCAGAATGCTTTGAAACATTTTCTTAAGTTTTTGCCACATTTGTACTCTCTATCCCATCGTCACAGTGACAATGTTGTAAAGTCAGTATTCAAAGGCCTTGAAAGATGTTTTTTCCTTCTTTTCCAGCTGCTTGCTGATATCTAGCAGATTGGGGTGTTGAGGGCCATTTGGCATATGTCATCTAAAAGGCTTTCGCACATAATTGGGAGACTGTCCCTGCAGATCCTCTGACACGCTGAGAACCTCTGCATTCAGTCACAACACTTAGCAAAGCAAGTCCAAATGTCACACCTTGCCTTTAAAGGAACTTTTGTTGTCTGGTGGTGTTGTGAATAAGTTAGATGGTTGCAAGGGACTTAAAGATAACAGGTCTCTATCAATAAATGCGATTGTATAGGAGTTTGTCCTTTAACCACTGGGTTGCTGGTTTGAACCTCACTCTAAGTTGTCACGTCTTTCAGTAAAACATTTCACATACCTGCTAGTAGTAGCCAGAGGGCGCTGGTGCATGGTAGCCTCATTTCTGCCAGACTGCCCCAGGGCAACGTTGGCAACATAGAATGCCACCATCAGCTTGTGAATGTGTGCATGAATAGATGAATGACCAAATTTAGTATAAATAAAGCTTTTAGAATCCTCTGGACTAGATAATGTGTGATAGACAGGCCATTTACCTGTACTATTAGAGGATGGTATTTATCCTCTATACCGTCTTATCCTGGAACTGTTGTGCAGAGGCTGGTGCCTATCTCCAGTGGTCATTGGTAAAGAGACCATGTGACTTTATTCTATAAATTCCAGCCTATGAGATTCAGATTTAGACTTGGTTTGCCTATTTGATCCATATCATATTTTCAAACAGGCTTAGACATACCTCATCATCTTTATAACTTGCACTTTTTAAGCTTTTTCACATTGTTCACATAAAAGTCAATGTTGTCTTTACACAACAGGGGTTTTCTTGTTGGGATTAAGGTGTCCAGCTCCATCATTGCTTCTAAGATCATAAAATCTATGAAAACTACCTAATCTGTTACTCACTTCTCTCACATTTCACAAGTAATATTTGGAGTTATTTCATCATTTTCAGTATATTATTTTTTATTTTGAGTGATTTTTACATTGTGACATTGGTTTTCTATCGTTCCTGTGTTTGTTGTGTAGAAATCGAAGCCAAAGAGGCCTGCACCTGGCTCCGAGCTGCAGGGTTCCCACAGTACGCCCAGCTTTACGAAGGTAACAAACACCATGGGACACTTCAAACACACAGAACATCTGCAATGGATTTTTACAAGGGATAAAATTACATTTTGGAGATATTCTCATTCAGAGTACTTTTACTTCTTTCTTTGGCATCTCAATGAATCATTGTCAATGCTCTGTTGGAAAAGTTTGACCTAAAATTGCAGCAGTTTTAAAGTCACAGCTTTGGTAAGCCTTGATCTTTCTTGATTGGGATAATCAGTCAATACTTAGCTCAGTGTTTTATTTTATTTTGTACAGCACACACACACATCCTTCCGCATGTTCTTTGTTTCAAATACAAAAGGTCAGCATTCACATACGCATCTATGGGTGCACACACACTTTGCATAGTATAACATTCCTTCTCCGTGTTTCCTAGCAGCAATGAAAAGAAGGAATTCCATACATACATTAGTTTGCTCCACATTTCTAACATATTACGTACAGTTGCTGTTGAAAACCAAAACTTCTCTGGTAAACATACGCCCCAACATTGGCTCTGCTTGAGCTTTAAAATACACATTGACCAAAGCATATCTAGCAGTTCATGTAACATGCCATTTGCCTTTATGTAATTACAGAATGATGACAGAAGGGTTAAGCTATGCTTGTCAGCGGGTCGCTACAAGTTTCCACCTAACCGTGAAAGGTTTTCCAATTAGAGTTGAATGGCTATTGTGTTTCTGTGCAGCTGTTGGTATCCCTTTATGCATTAATTAACAGAAGAAAGGGGTAGATTTCAGGGTAGATTCAGCTCATATCTTTCTGTCATCTTCACTTAACAGGGAATAGCAGTGCTGATCATGCTGGTCTATAGAAGGATCTGGATTATCTTTGCTATCATGACTATTGCCCCTCTAAAGATAAACAGACTGATAGAGGATCTTCTGTCAGCTCTAGTAGGTTAAAGATTGTGGTCTTAAATGTCTGGCGTTTTCTTATTGTCGTTGCCCCAAGGGGTGTAGATCCAAGATTCTTATTTTTAAGTACGAGCAACACATTCCACCTTCAGCATCGTCAGAGTCCTTCCATCTTCAGCATTTCAGTCATGACCCAAAAAAAATCTTAGCTATTTTAGCTAACCCTTTAGCCAGATGCTGTTCAGCTGAAGAGGCAGTCCTGTTGAAGCGAGCAGAGAAGGAAGTAGCAGCGATGGAGTACCTATTGTCATTGTTCAATCAATCCCCTGTTCTTTCACCCCTGAGCTCCACATCCCCCCTGCCTGCACGGCCTGAAAGCTGCAGCTGTGTTTGTTTGGTCGGCTAAGACGGCATTTCCTTTTTTTTAGCTTTTCATCAAGGTAGAGTGGGGGTGTGGGAGTAGCTAGGTGTTTGAGCAGGTGGGTGTCTTTGGGATGGTAGCTCTCGTTTTATCTTAGCACGCTGACTGAATCAGGAGCACAAAATGCCAACACTAACCTAACCCCTGCCTCGTGTTTCTTTCAGATGCCCAGTTTCCCATTGACATATCGTCAGTCACTAGAGACCATGACTTCCTTGATCGAGATGCTATTGAGGCTCTCTGCAGGTGAGAAAACAACTCCTACCCAAACTTTACTTTTGATGGTATGTGCTCTTTTTACTTTTGAGTGGTATTTTGTTTTGACCCTTATACAAAATCTAAAGCAGAAAACTTCAAAGGAGGCTCGCTTTAGAACATTTCTGATTAGATTAAGGAAATGCGAGATAAGAATGAGATACCCAGTGTTTTCCTTTTGTATGTTCACACCATACAGATATTTCACTCCTGCTGGATATGTGGGTGTAGTAAAGAGCCTTAGAATTTGGCATTGTTCTCATTCTGTAGAATGCTAACATCATCGTGGTAGTAAAAGTTTCTCGTAGGGGTGCCCTGATCTGATTTGAGGATTTGTCTAAGGGAATTATGGAATTATCAGTCTAATGCTATTGAACTTGATGTTCCTGTTGTTGGTGTTCTGTCTGTACTGTTCTTGTTAATGCTATCCTCCGCTGAATGCAGTTCATTTTTAAGGCAACAAATATTTTCACATATTGTTTAACAATCTACAAAGTGTTTTGCACACTTTTCAATGGCATTCAGAATGGAAAATTGTTTGTATTAGTTTACACAATGTTTGCTAGGTTATACAGTGTTATCTGCTCTGCACAGATATCTCCAGCTCTCTATGGGAATCCTCCATATTTACACTTTAGATTTTCTACTTCCAGCTTTTCTACAGAAACAGAGGCTGTTGAACATGGTTTGGTTCAGATGCCAAACCCAGCATTAAAATGAGATCATCAGTAATGACTGAATTAAGATTTCAAGTATATCCATGCCATGATTTTTTTATCTGACTGGGATTCAGTTTGGGCAGTTGCATTGGTAGTCACAGTGAAAGACTGCTTTTATCTCTGCCATATTAATTAACTTATTGGAGTGGCGTAATGGTTCTTTAATAGAGTTAGCCACTTAATCAAATTTCAACTCTTGTTCATAAAATCCAGAAGGTGTCTATCTATTCATCTGGAGGCTATCATCTTAGCATCTCTTCTCTCGGAAGGCTTTCAGCCCCACCCTCTACCTCATAGCTATCCTTCAGTTGCCATCACTTCATCTCTCCGTTGTTACATGATATGCTCTAAGAGCTCACAAGAGAGAGGACCTCAACCCCACCACCCTTCTTCCCTTCTCCAGGTGGCAGCAGGGATAAGCTTTCGGTCCCCTCCCCACATTTTCTCCACCACTCTAGCAGATTTCACTGCTTATTGGGCTCTTCCCGTTGTTCTAGGGGATTATCCTTCAGCAGCTCATTAGCCAGACTGGTGGCACCCCACCTTCCTCTGTTGTCTTGCTCTTCCACTTGCTCAGTTTTTCCTCCTTTCTCCTTTCCTTCTGGTAGAGTTTTGTTTTCTAGCGAAGGTCAAGGAGCTTTAACTTTTAAAGCCTGCTTATTTTGAACATGTGTTTGTACTTGCAGGAGGTTGAACACTCTCAACAAGTGTGCTCTAATGAGACTGGAGATCTCTCCACAAAGAAAGAGGGTAAGTGCACATGCATACATATGCAGTTGCTTGTATTAAAAAGAAAAACAATGTCTTTGACAACTTCTTCAGAAACACAATTGCATTTCCCCACCTTAACTGTCAGATCGACCACTGGACATGGGGTTTAGTTATGTTTCCTATCATCATCTTTAAAAAGGCAAATATTGAGAGCATTTATACATTGAGATAGCAAAGACCGTTGGGAGAAGAAGAGGAACATCAAGGGGCTGCATTCACCTGGATCACCCCGTTGCAGATTTTTGGGAGATTTACTGATTTTTCTATATCTTCAGCATTGCAACAAGCACCAAAAAAAAGTCTGCAAACACTCAACAAATTCCTTCACCTGAGCTTTTGACCTCTGCAGCTTCTTCAGATGACCTCATTTTTGCTACTCTTGTTAATGCTACATTTGGTCTGTATAAACAACCAAGTCTCGGTAGATTTAAAAATGTGGCATCTTTTTAAAAAATACAACATATTTATATATTTAATGTGTACATTTTTAAATGATTGGTACAACAGTGCTCGGTGAGATAAATGCAATGATTTGTACTGGATTTGGTGGTAACAGAGGAAAGGATCCACAAACAAATTCACAAATTCAGACTCATATTTTAGATTTTCATTGCTAAAATATGAGTCTTGAGTCTTTTGAGAACTGCAAACTTGTGATATTGATGACAACCCACATATTTTCCACTCTAGATTTTATGGCTTATATAGTGAAAAATCTGTAAAAGGTCAGTTTTAAACAACACAATTTTCAGTTCAAACATCTTGACTGAGACAGTGACGTTTTGTGACAGTAATTACCCAGTTTCAAATCAACCATAACTCCCTAACAGCCTGAAGGGCTGCATAGTAACATCCTTGTTCAGTGGGTGGTGGTATTCATTAGGATGACCCTCCCTGTGTCACCTTTCATTTCAGGAGTCAACAGAGGTAAAAGAGTCAAAGAGGCATATAACCTCTTTGACTCCTCTACTCTTATGAGATACTGCACCCTCTATCTCCTGCCCAGAATACTTAGGAATGCATTGATCTCTTCGTGTCTTTGCATTCCCCATCCCTTCAGAATCACCATCCCGTCTCTCAGTCTTGTTCTTTGTGGTGTTTTTTTCTTGGATTGAATTATTGAGAAAATAAATAATTTTCAATTTACAACTTCAAAGTGGTTGCTGGTCCGGCAGATGCTTCAGTGGCTTGAGGGTTTGTGGATAAGATATCTGCAAAACTTTGATGAATGGCTTCAGCTCGGCAGAGTGGTCGGTGCTGTTTTCTCACATGTTTGCCAGCATAACTGGAGACTCGAGCACAATTATGTTTTTTTTTTTATTTGAAATTGTGTAAACTAACTGTTCACAGATGTATAGTTAGGGTGAATCGTACCATTTTGTATTTGGATACCTACGTTAGATGTTTCCTGACTTTGGACCAATATTAGAAGAATGATTTGGTTCCCAATTTTTGAATTAATGTTCGGTTGAATGTTGTAAACTGTTTATGTTTAACTCTTAGCTGACAACTTTCACCACAATAGTTCAAAATCAACTAATTCCAGATCCTTTTGGTTATTAAAATTTAAGTATAAAGTTAAAAAAACACTTTCACCATACATGGTCTGTGACATCACTGAATAAGTTATATACTTTGCTAAGGCAAATGAAGGTGCATAAGGTCATTTTTGATTACATCAAAGCTGAAAATAAAGCTGGGTTTGAGTTTTTAACCCAAGTAAAAGACAAAATCTGCCCATGTTATAGTCTTTTATATTTTGAATTAGTGTAGATAAGTCTGTCTCTGTCTGACGACGACTGGGTGGGGGTGGTGACCCCAGTCTGGCTGGCTGCATTGCGAGCTACAGGGGGGTCATAATGGAATTTCCTGAACGCCCTTCAGGGTCTGCGATAGATTAACCAAACTGGGGGGGTTACATTTTTTGGACTTGGTGCTTTTATATTAATTGGAGCTCAGTAAAGGCAGCTGCCTTAATAGTATAATGCAGTGGTTCCCAAACGTTTTCTCCTGTGCTCCCCCAGTGGTTTCCAAACACCTTCTGGGCCACCCCTGTGGATTCCAATGGGTAGAGTTAGACTTTGGTCTTCTGATTTAAATGATGTGTGTGCCCTGGGGGGGGGTGACTGGTATTAGAGAGACTCCCTGTTTGACGCCCCCTGCTATACTATATGGGTCCGGGTCAGAGGGGCGGGGTATACAGAGACTCTTAGACATACTAGGGGGCGCGCCCACAGTTTGGGGACCTCTGGTATAATGTATATGTCTGTCAATCAATCTGGAGACGAGAGAGAAATGAGCTTACTCTACACTTAAATTGAGGTCATTTTGTCCGAATTTGCTTCCTTATTATGTCACTGGCTTTTGATAAATCCTCTGACATTTTGTAAAGGATCCTGTGTTATGACAGAGTTTGTCAGCTATTGTACATAGTTATATGTCATGTAGGTTAAAATTAGAACAATTCTGGAAAAAGGATTCATAACTCCAAAGAGTTTCCTGGATTGCAGTGAGGAATGTTGTGAAAGAAGTGGAAAATGTTCCTAACTATTCCTCTCCTTCCCTCCCGCCCTCCCTCCCATTTTCCTGCTTCCTCACTTTCTTGTCCCCTCCTTCGCTTCCTATTCAGAGTGAGGACTCAGACGAGGATGAGCCTTGTGCCATCAGTGGCCGCTGGACATTCCAGAGGGACAGCAAGCGATGGTCCCGGATGGAAGAGCTGGAGGTTTTCTGCAATTTCCCAACAGATGCCGTCCAAACTTCTTTTCCTAAAGACCAAATACCCCAGACGGGTAAGCTGACTTTGCGTGAAGGGAACAGTTCAGAGAGCGTGCTGACTGACCTCAGTGAGCAGCCTGAAGTGAGTTCCATCCATAGCAGTGGGAGTGGAGGAAGAGGAGAGGAAAAGATCCATGGTGCTGTCTCGATAAATGAAGTGGTACCTGCTGGTGCCACACGGGCTAGCTCAGTAGCCAGCATGTGTTCATCCTCAGGCACCGGGGGATCAGCAGGTCAAAATGAGGATTCTCTGTCTGATGGGTTGCCACCATCGCCCCTGGAGACCCTCAGACACTTCACCTTCGATGTCAAGGCAGGAATGGTAGGAGGAAGTCTTGATAGAGAAGGTGGCAGTGGCAAAAGCACTCGTTCAAGAGCTAAAAGCTTCCTGAAGAGGATGGAGAGTTTGCGACTCAAGAGCAGCAGCACCTCTTCCAAGAGAAAAAAGAAAGGGAGCGCGATTGGAGGGAAAATAGAAATCAGCGGACCTGTCATCAAACAAGGCTTTGATGATGACAAAATGAGGAAGCTGAATTGTGTGGACATCTCAAGCATCAACCTCAACCACCACTGCAATCCTACTCAGACCATGACTCTCAACCGGAACCGCTCTGTATCGTACTCCACTCAGACCAGCAACGGGAGCACTGGAAGCACTGGGAGCAGTCAGTCTGAAGCCAGCAGTGGCAGCGCAGTGAGCACACCGAGTCCGGTGACTCGAGCTCGCAGCCACAGCACAGCGGCAGGTTCCGGTAAGAGAGGAGGAATGTATCTGGAGGGCTTTGATCCCTTTAGCCTTCTCCAGCAAGAGCTGAGTCGTCAGCCGCCGCAGCCCAAATCAGCACCACCCATACCTTGTCAAGCCAGTGATGGGATGTCCGTCAATGAGCAGAACTGCAGGAATAACTGCAGTGCTCAAGACAAAAGTAGACAAACAGAAGAAATAGAAGAAGATGAAGAGGAGGATGAAGAAGGGGGCATGATCTTCTTCTATTTGCCTGAAGGCCACAAGCCTGGAACTTTCCCCAAAGCCCTGCAGGATGGGAGTTTGCGCAACAACAATGGAAATGATAATGGGAACTCAGTGGTCCTCAGGGG
Source organism: Phalloptychus januarius (assembly GCA_902982915.1). Taxonomy (NCBI): domain Eukaryota; kingdom Metazoa; phylum Chordata; class Actinopteri; order Cyprinodontiformes; family Poeciliidae; genus Phalloptychus; species Phalloptychus januarius. The sequence continues at coordinate 1,077,417 of CADWAE010000297.1, forward strand.
AAGGCAAAGCAGGCGTCAGCGTCGCGCCTCTTCAGGTTCAATCGACAGTCGGCTTAGCTTTTATGATAATGTCCCCTACACCGAAAAAGAGGACGGAGACGATGAGGAGGGAGACGAACACAAACTAGAGGAGGTTCTCCAACATGTCACCGGCTTCGTCAATGCCTGGTCAGAGGCTGTGGCTGGTGAGGAGGAGGAGGAAGAGGAGGACGAAGAGCAAGAGGGAGATTCTGATTCTGCTTTGGATTCGGCATCGCCATGCCCTTCCTCACCTCTGCAGAACAGATTGGAAGAGACAGAGAATGGAAGTGACCAGGACAGCACGGGAAACCCCTTGGGCGACGTCGAGGATGGGATGAGGGAGAGAAGAGATTCAGGCGTGGGAGCATCTCTTACTCGAACCAGCAGGTCAGTAAAAACAAGCTAAACTCTCCTCCTAATCAGGCTTTAAGACTATTAAAGAACTGTTTTCTCTGCATTGATATTCATTCATGAATGCTAAGTTACCTACAAGCAAAGAATATTCTAAATGAAATTGCCAGTAAGCGATAAATAGAAGAACAGGCTGAGACTTCTCCTCTTACATGATGGTGCTAGGTTCTCAGGAATGCCTCCTTGTCTCCATGGAGACTGTTTCTACACTCTCAGGAATTTACCAGCAGAATTACTCTTGGTTTCTTTTAGGTAATCTCTTGATTGCTGTACGCATATGTCTTCGTAATCCCTACATAGATCACTCGACCACACACAGTATTTGGATACCCTGTGTTGTTTTTAGCATTCCTGTACACACGAAAGCATGACACAGGTCCCAGGGGGTTAACTGCTCTTTCTGTTAATCATTGTTGCTCCTTCTGAGTTCTCAATCTGTGCCTACCTCTTCTTTTCCAGACCACAGAAGCTCCGCTGGCCAAGCTTCCAGAACTCCCACCGCCCCAGCTTGGCCTCGGCTCAGCTCCAGATCAGCTGCCAGTCTGTGCTGCAGATGAATCTGCTGCAGAAACTCTCCCTACTGCAGCTCACTGCTCTCCTGGAGAAGCACACTCCAACAAACAAGCATGGCTTTAGTTGGTGAGTGGTTGGACTTAGAGTTTATGCCCTTTAGAGCAGTCTTAAGTTGTTTGCCCTTAGGCTGCAAATGGTCACATTTGTTCTTATAAGTTGCCCCTCCATCCCCCTCTCAAAGCCACAAAACATAATCCATTCAACCAGGCACTACCCTTCAGTTCCACCCGCCTCCCAGTGCAGTCCATCTGCAAGTTGTTGTATGGTACTGTGACGGCTGTCCACCGAGGTTGGGTTTCACATTCTTTTCCCAGGCTCATAATTGCTGGGAAGGGGTGCACATTGTCTTCTTTTTAACGGTGCAATTATGGCTGTTCACACGCAAGGTGCTGTGCTGAAGGCACGAAAGAGTTTCCCCCTTCTTAACTTATCATTTCAAAGCCAGCAGCTTGAGCCACTTTATTTAAAAAATATTCACACTCACCCATTGTCCTTAATATGTATAATAACTGGTTACAATTTTCCCCCAGGCTCCAACCTATAATGCAAATTAAAGTTTTGCTCTAGAAAGTCATAATGAACCTGAAAGATAACAGAAAATTGGAGATACACCAATTTTGTAAATGATTTGTCATCTTCAGTTCATGCAAAACTGAAACTGAGTACAGTTTCAGCCTATTCTAATTTCTCTTGAACAGCATTCAACACACTTTTCTCTTGCTCTTCTCCTACGAAAGGTCCTTATTCACATTATTAACAAGTGTCATGTCAAAAACAGAATTTTAAAACAAAATAAATGATTAGACTGAAAATTGACTTTAGATTCATACATGAGTATTATCTCATTTCAAAGCAGGATGAAAGCTCAAAATTCAATAAGTTCAAACTTTTTGCTATAAACCAACGACTTGCTCTCTCTCATCACCTGACAGCCTGAAAGTGTCACATGGCAACGCATAACACTTTGAAAGTATTGGTTTTCCTTTAAATAGCTTCTTACATCTCTGTTCTTATTTAACTTTATTTTTTTCAGCTCAATGATAATGAAGAAAGCTAAATTCTAGTCTCGTCCAACAACAACATCCACACTGAAGAGTGTGCTATATTTATTCACAGGCGTATTTGTCACTGTTGAATCTGAAAATCAAGTAGCTCCAGTAAGTTCTATGGGAACCTTGCAATGTGCCCAAATGGACTGGTGGTAGTTTTCAAGTTTTCTGATCTACTAATAGCAAATAGAATATTTTTTCTTATGTTTTTCTCTCGCTCAGCGCCTTTCTTGCTCTGAAAACAGAAGGCATCTTGACAGTCATATGACGGATCATGGTCTTTCTGAAAGACAGAGTCTGATTGTTGGTCCCTTGTACATATTCAGAATTCCATCCATGATCATAAAATGCTTCTTTTTCTTCATTTTCCCAAACTGGGGTTCTCAGAAGTACTCCAGAGTCTTGTGAGCTGGTCTTACAAAGACGCATTTGTCCCAAGTCATGCACAGAGGCACTCTGCTAAACACACTCACACCCATACAGAAAAAAATCTATAAATCTGTGGGCACGTTTGTGTGAAACGGGATGGTGGTGACAGCAGCTTTTGTGGTTTTTGTCCTGCAGGCCAACAGTGGCCATGTCGGTGAACATCCAAAGAAATTAACAAGTGCTAAAGATTGTCCACAGTAAATTTGTGTTATCTCCCTTCAAATCTCATTTTTTCTATTTGGTTTGTCCTCGCCTCGTTTTCCTGGCGATGAACATCTGCAGTCATCCATGTTGAACAGGCATACTTCTTAGTTTATTTCCGTAGAAATGGGATTAATTTTCTGATTTTGATATTTTGGTGGGGGTCTTTTACCTTAACTCTCAAGCAAAAATATGACCTGCTTGAAAATTACAGCTACATTCTTTTCTTTTGTGCATTTGTGTTGCAGGGCTGTGCCAAAGTTTATGAAGCGAATCAAAGTGCGGGACTACAAAGACCGGAACGTGTTCGGTGTGCCTCTCCAAGTCATCGTCCAGCGAACCGGCCAGCCACTTCCTCAGGGGATTCAGCAGGCCATGCGCTATTTACGCAATCAATGTCTTGACCAGGTAATTTTAATTGCCCAAATGTACACATGTAAACAGATTAGCACAAGTTGTATTGCATCTTTGTTCCTACTCATCTGGTCAATCAAACCTCCTTTCAGTTCCATTCTTACATCCCAAACATACGGTGTCTTGAAAAGGTATCCATAATCTTGTGTAATATTACAATATGTGAACAAGTTCAAGGGGTATGATAACTTTAGCAAGGCTCTGTGAACGCTGTTTCGTTTCCTTTAGTAAAGTGTGTCTGTGCATTCACATGTACAGAATGGGCGTATGTGGAGAAAATAGCTGGTAAAGCAGCACAAAAATAGAGAGAAGAAGGATTGCTTTCTTCTCAAATAGGACAAGGCGCCTCTGTTCAGAGATGGTGAACGCTGGTGGAAAGTATTCTGCCTGGACGTTTAGTCCCCATTTTCTCCCCAAGTGCCTCTTCATATAGCCCAAAAAGGCCTCTTATGAGATCCTACACAGTGTGTTGTACAAGTATGCACACTGGCTGTCATGGGAGCTACTTTCAAATACAGTCAACAATCTCTGTTATGATGTAACTCCAATTAACTGTAAGCCCTTAATGCGTGGATGAGTCAAGAATGTTCTTTTTTCTTTGCAAAAACAAATTATTGATTCAACAGATGTGAGGCATGAATCATTGAGAAAACATTTAATCTTACCACAAAGGGTAAGGAATTTGGACTTCAGTGTTTCTTTGTTACTTTTTGAACATCTTCACATTTTTTTCACATTATGGCAACCTTCAGCTTAGCATAGTTGTGAGTTCAGCCCTGTTTGCTCCTATACCCTTAAAGAAACTCTAGTGCAACCAGGTAGGGGTGTATCCTTTCAGATATTTGCTGAATGTATGACGTTCCTCCATCTTCCTTCCAGGTTGGCCTTTTCAGGAAATCTGGAGTTAAATCTCGTATACAAGCTCTTCGCCAAATGAATGAGACAAGCGGCGCAGATGTTGGAGGAGTCAACTATGAGGGCCAGTCGGCCTATGATGTCGCCGACATGCTGAAGCAGTATTTCAGAGATTTGCCTGAACCGCTGCTGACAAGCAAGCTGTCTGAGACTTTCCTACAGATTTATCAATGTAAGGAAACAAAAAGAGATGAAGGCTCATGTTGGCAGCTTTACATCTCATAATAATGTTTTTTGCTTCTGTAGATACTTATCACGTTGTGTATATTTCTGTGTAGGATGAGGATCCTATAATGTTTAACCCCTACAGTTTCACAAAGTGTTTCAATAAGATCAAGTCAATGCAGTCCTGTCCAAAAAAGATATATTATAAACATCCTGTATCTTGCGTAACACACCAATTTCAGGCCTGGTCATTGCTCATACTCTGCCAAGGAAGTGGCTCCTTACACAATATCCTTATTGGATTAACCAATTTCTGCATAAAAAGATGACATGATGCTGCATGACGGGGGATAATTGTATTAACAAGCAGCCATGACAAATGCCGCCTTCTCTTCCTCCCTGCAGACATGCCCAAAGAGCTCCGTCTTCAGGCAACCCGCGCAGCCGTGCTGCTGCTGCCAGATGAGAACCGGGAGGCGCTGCGCACCCTGCTGTGCCTGCTTTGTGATGTGACGGCGAGCGTGGCAGAGAACCAGATGACGCCCACCAATCTGGCCGTGTGTCTGGCGCCGTCGCTCTTCCACCTCAACACTCTCCGCCGCAAAGAGAGCTCCTCTCCCAGGTGTGCGAGTGTGAGCAATCTGGAATAGGAAAACTAACCAGTCAGTTTAAAAATCTGATCTATTATTAAGATTTATTCTATAAAAGGTTGAAGATAATTTATTCCTCCCATTGCACAGTATACTATATTCAATGCACCAAAGGCTGTATCTGGTTCAGGCAGAAAATTGGACAAGCCACGATAATTACAGAGTCAAAGGACAGAGAAGAAGAAAGAGGTGGGGGTGGGGGAGAAATGAAAGTGAGAAACCAAATAAAAAGTTGTGTGGTCTCATTTGATTAGACTACACAACAGTTATCAGATTTTATAAGTGATTGGTAGGTCTAACACATGAAAAGGGGTTTTGTATTGTTTTATTTTATTTTTTTAAACCAACTGATCCCAACTTTTTTCACCCACAAACCCCAAAACCAGCGTGGCGTCCTTGGAGCACGTAAAACGGTGTTTTATGTTAATAAAAATCAGGTAGAGTCTAGGTCACATGCTTTGAGGCATGAATGAGAATAATTGTGAAATTCTTTTATTTTTCTGCAGAGTAAGACATCTATTTACCATCAATGACCTATTGCTTTTTGGGGAAAAAATTGACTAAGCCTTAAAGAAATCTAAAAATATCCTGGAAAAGCATGATGAGTGCCTCCCTACATCAACCTTGAGGTCCACTAATGGAAAGATTGTGACTATAAATACTGTCCATGGAGTTGATTCATCTCATCCTGTATCACATTGGTGAAAGACACTCCAGTGACCTTTTCAGGATTCTCCTGTCTGCGGTTTTGCAGCTGGAGTAACACACAGAGATGAAATACCTCAACAGTCTCATCTACGACTCTTTGGATAGTTGTGTGGATGTTGGTAGGGAGCTTGTTGATTGTGATTGACATGATCTGTGTCTTTTTTTTGCCTTTTTATGTTACATAACATGAAGCATCCTGGATATTTCAAAAACAGGAAGAGGTCACTCCAGGGAAACAAAAGAGTAGGATGGAGGGCAGAGATGGAAGGAAATAGAAAAGGTTACATCTTAACCTACTTAGGCAGACATTGTTCCACATATAGGAATTGTTTGTGAGGGTTCATCGCCTCTGTACCGTTTGGCCCTTTGTTTCCACTCTGTCATGATGTATAAATCTTCTCCCTTTCTGTTTTGGCTTGTGACAGGGTGATGAACCGGAAGCAGATGCTGGGAAAACCTGACCAGAGGGACCTGAATGAGAACCTGGCTGCCACGCATGGACTGGCACACATGATCCAAGAGTGCAGGAAGCTTTTCAGGGTCAGTTCTCAAACGCAGTAGGAAATAAACTTGCTCTTTATGGTAGATTGAAGCATAAAGTTGCTATGATTTCAGTTCCACCTCTCCGCCTTGTCACTTTCCAGAGAACTATCAAGTATTTTTCTTCAAGTCTCAGATCTTTAACAACTTTATTAGCATTCACATACTTAAAGTGTGCCTAACTAATGAACCTAAATCACTGTTTTGCATGGTCTGATTTTTAACATGCAAATATTTGGCAGCTTTATCTTTTCCAAAACATTTTATTTATTGTTTCCTTTTTTAGCTAATTTTAGTTGCTGTTATGGTATTATGATGAATTTATTAATGATGCAACGTTTTTTTTTTATTTTAAGAATTGTTTTTTATTTATAAACATTATTTGTTACTGGCTTAAATGTGTTTAGTTTTTAGAAAGCAAATCCAACTCAAGTTTTGAGACTACAAGTCTTCGCCAGATCTAAAGTCTTTGTTTTTTACGGCTAAAGTGCGACTTAACCCTGAGTTGCTGATTGAGTCATTGTCACATGCTTTTTGTTCATGCATTTGTCATGTAAACACACTGCCACTTATATAACTCGTCTTTGCAATTCTTATGGATGTTGTGCAAGCAGCACTGTGACAAATGTCCCAACTGACTCCAGTTGAATTTACTTTGTCTTCAATTTATCCTTACACAATTATTTGTACAGCACATACCAGTGAGCACTATGTGTTCCCTTTACAAGGTGTACTAAATAATCAGAAAACCCTATCAGAGCAACATTTTATGAAACCTGCTCTGTCTTGCAGCTTCACTTCAGACATGTAAAAGCTAAATGGGCACACACTTTGTCTTATTACTGTCATTTAAACCTTGATTAGATTATGGACAAACTTCCTGCCCTCCCATTGTGCTCATATCCAGTGAGTAAACCCAATAAAGCCTTTAAATGATATTTGATTAGATTTGCATTTCCTCAGGAGGAAGTAGGGGTGAAATTAACATATATTTATCTTTATCTGAGCTAGTCTTTCAGAGGATATCTGACATATACATTGTCAGGATTCAATTTCAGAAAGAAAGAAATAAACAACAAGAAATTAGCCGCATAAGCCTAGAAAAATAAATAATCCTTTAATGACACAAGGAGAAGGAATGCAGTTTCAGATAAACCAAGGAGATAGTTGTGATGAGGGAGATCTTAGAGAGTTTTTGCTGGTCACTTTTTTCAAATTTTTAAAACCAGATAAACTGCTGTAGTAAAAAAAAAAAATGGTGGAGCAGCATTTATTGCTACCTCACAGTTTGTAATGCCCTGACGTTCCATCTGCTGGATTCTTCCTTCCAGATCCCTGAAGAGATGAGCCGCTGCAGAAACTCATACCTGGAGCAGGCTCTGCTGCCGCAGCGCTTCGAGGAGCTGGCTGGCGAAGAGGCCGGACAGGGGGGCTACAGAACCTGCCTCCAGGACAGCCTGGACCTGCTTCTAAAGGAGGCAAAAGACAAGTTCAAAGGTTACGACAGCTGCTCCACGCCTGAGCATGCAGAGCTGGCCTGCAGGAAGGTAAGTCCACCTCTAGTAAACTCCCAGCTGATGAAATTAATAAAAAAAAAAAAAAAAGGAAATATGGGTTAGTCTGTCTGTGGTGTGTAAACAAGCTGCCAGCTCCGTTTCCTGTCATCTTTATGTTCGACTTGAATTTTAAATAGTGAGTGGAAAAACAGCAGTTAGGGTTTCCTGTCTAGAAAGGCATCCGTGTGAAAACGGCTGCGCTCTTGGCTTCTCGCTCCCATCCCTTCTGCTCTGGACTCTCTCCCAGAATGACATCAGCTTCATCTCACAACACACACAAACACTACTTCTACATTCTCCCAGGCCTACATTTCCTGTGCTGAACGTGCTTAAAGACTTGGACAGAGTTATCTTTTCTCCTGTGTGAATGTCAGAGTGGCTATGTTTTACCATCAGATTGGAAAACAAAGCAGCTGACAGACCACAATGAGTTCATTTTCAAATACAGCTGGAGTGTTTTGTAAAATTTAAGTTGGAGTTTTATTCTCAACCATAAACCTGAAATTATTAGGCTTTTTGTGATTGATCAACTCAAAGTAGCACAACATGGTACTTTTGTAAAAATTGAGGCTTTTCAAAATGTAGTGCCCATTTATTCATATTCCTTTTCACTCTGAATATAGCCTCCAAACACTTTTCAGATGTTTAATTTTAAAAGAAAATGGACACCATCTATCATCCCCTGGACCACATAAAAAATACAAAATAACTTATTTAGTGGATTGTGGCACAATAATTTTAACAGATGAACATGTTTATCTCAGAGGACACAAAATGTCCCAAGGAATATTTGTGTAAAGTTGTTTCTGTTCTGTGCTGTAGGTTCATGATGGATTTCCACTGAGGCTCTGGAAAGTCACTGTAGAGATTCCAGCGAGTCCCGATGAAGTTCTGACCCGAGTGCTGCGAGAGCAGGGTCACTGGGACGAGGATCTACTGGAAAGCAGAGTAGTGGAGACGCTGGATGAGCGGACAGAGATCTACCAGTATGTTCGGAACGCCATGGCGCCGCATCCCACCATAGACCACCTGGTGCTAAGGTAGACTCGTTTTCTTATCACCTCATGCTTCCTTTTTTTTTTCCCCTAAATTTTTGCACTTAAGTTCAAAGTTACGCATTAATGCAAAATATTTTTATTTTTACTATCAGAACATGGATCACGGATCTGCCAAAAGGTGCATGTGCACTTGTATCTACGTCTGTAGACCATGAAGGGGTGCCAGTGGTGGGTGTCCGCGCCAATGTGCTCACTTCACGCTACTACGTGGAACCCTGTGGAACCAACAAATCCAGACTCACGCACATTTCCAGAACTGACCTCAGGTTAGTGGTTTACACAGAACCCAGGATGGTCATAGCTGGAGATGCACCAATAAGTAGGAGATCAGAATCAGTTGAATCAAACACTGGAAAAAAATTCCCCAATCATTAAATGCATCAAAATTAAAGTCTCCTTCCATTTTTAGTCCCAAAAAGAAATTACCAACATGTACTTTCTGAATTCAGTAAAAATAAGATGAGAAGTTTTGGGGCTTTGGTGCATAAATCATCTTAAAATGCTTTCACTGTCTTATGCATTTAAAACAACAGTGTTCATGTTTTCTTTGTCATAATGAAAAAAATCAGAATCTTAGAAATAGACTAAATCTCTCTCTTCTTTTTTAGGGGTCGTTTTCCAGAGTGGTACAATAAACTCCACGGACAGCTGTGTGCTGCTGAGGTGGCGCGAATAAGAGACTCCTTCACCGTTTCCATGGATAAGTAAACAGGCAGCGTGTAATTCAGACCACAACAAATTCTTGGACTGCAACTTTGGATGCTCACAGTGAAAAAGACAAAGTATGGAGCCTGGATTCAAGGACTCATTTTCCCCAGAGTCAAAACAGACTGACTAAACTGGTCTTGTTGGGACTGCTGAGAAGACTCACACACAGCCATGTCTCATCCTGGAGACATTTTGTTTTTGATTCGGAATGTGTGGTTTTGACTTTATGTAAAGGGATGATACGGCTTCTGAGAAGCGAAGAAGAGTCAAGGTATGCATGAGCTTGTGTGTGCGGGTGTGTGCAAAGCAACAAATGCTAAGTGCATATTTGTCGTGTTGGTTTACAGTCAGAGGAAAGCATGTACATATAAAATATTCTGGTCAGAAAAAGCTGATGTGGCCATCCGCCTGACATTCCCTCTGACCAATTTTTCTGTTACAGCGAAGCACAGGAGGACCTGTAGAAGTTATTAAGAGCTGATGAATGAATGTGTGGGTGAGGAAAGATGCAAATCCACAGACTGAGTGGAAACAAAAGACAGGATATGGTGAGATGACAGGTGGGCGACTGCACGCAGGGTTTTAGTGCTTGCCGGTAGAGAAGGAGGAGGACGGGTGGCTGGCTCACCAGAATGAAAGGACCGATCAGTTGGGATCTCATCTACTGACAGATAAAAGTCGCTGCAATCCCCTCCAGAAGGATTTGAGTGAGTCACGGGTTTTATGTGGAAGCTGATCTTTGTTTGTGAAGATTCACGAGACGGGTTTGTCTCCGTGCTAGTGCCAAAAGTTAGTTTGTCAGTGACTTTAAAGAGAACAGCAGAAAGATAAAAAAAAAAACTGATTTAATGGACCAAATAAAGAAAAAGCTAAAGCTCATAGAAGGCATCAATGTTTGTTGTAGTCTCCAGAACAGCACAGTTCACATTTTTTTTATTTGTTGTTTGCAATTCTATCCTATTAGGAATATATTGAAAACTATACATGTTCCACTTTCTTCGTGCACAAGAGAACAGACGACATAACTCACTGCAACTAAAACCTCCAGTTACACAAAAGACGAGAGAGAGAAAAATGTCCTTTTATAAAGGTGGGGATTTTACAGGTTTTACTGTAAAGAAGAGGGGAGACTGAATGTGTTTTTTCACAAGAAGGATAAAAATCTATTTGCGTAAGCGTCTTTCTCTCTATTGTCTCGCTGTGTTTAAAAAGTAATTATAGAGATTTGTGCCCACGTAACTTCTTCTAGCACCGACGCTCTTCGATAGGAGACTGTCCAAGCTGTTTGTGCTCAGTGTGTAATTAATTCACTAAGCCCTTTGTTTATATCCTACGAGTTTGTACCTGTAACAGTGTCTCTGCCAAATAACGCATGACAATGACAGTTAATTTAAAGCAAATATATTTATACCTCAAATATGTGTCTGTGTATCATTTTATGTTATTTTATTGTACATTGTAAGCTTTGTGCTACAGAAATGTGTTTTATCTTTTTTATTATTATTAATATTATTTCTGTACAGGTTAATTAAAGTGCACTATTAAATGTATTAAAAATAATGCCTTTGTTTGTTGTTTTCTTTTCCACAAAGAAATGATACAGTTTTTTTTCATTTACTAGTTTTTTACCCTCCAAAATTCTGCAAAAAATTTAAACCACAACTTGTTCCAACTGCAGCTTTTCCCTCTCACTGACCCTTAGCGCCGTAAATCTCAAGTGACTTGGCTCCATTCCACACCAATAAATCTGATAGGTCTAGAGAGGCCAGGAAGATAGTGATCTCACTTCAGTACTAATTATTATTCTTACGTAAGTTTCTGTTATCAGAACACTATGGGGTCTGCTGTACTGTAGCGGGGAAGCTTAATAAGAGGCCAGGCAATCATGTGGCAAAAGCAAGAGGGGCTCTAACTGTGTGAGGACGGTTAGGACGGTTTTGCCTATTTTGAGTTGACTTAACCACAACCCTCCCGACCTAACTAGGGACAAATGGATGGATGGATGACTTAACCACTTGAGAAAGTGTTACAATATATCAGAAAATTTGATCTTACCCATACATTATAAACTTTACGCTCCTTAAACCTTGAAATGCTTATTCAACATACCTTACACTAGAGGGGAATTTAACCATTTCGAGAAAGCTGGAGTTATATCTACTACCTTCCAACTGCAATATGACTACTGTACTCTGCAAGTCGCCCACATCATGACAGTTTACAGTACATTAGATGATAATGCTGACAATTCTGATTGCTATACTGCCAAACAAAACACAGTTAAAAAAAACATCATTGCTCCAAAGTTTGTGGGATTTTCTGTGATTGATTACAATGTGGTAACCATTTACTCAGAAAATTACCTTAGTCAGTGCTGTGTAATTTTCAATGTTACAAGAGTGAGCGTCTTGCATAAGTTGTCGCAACTAACAGCCACCATAATAACATTTGTCAGGCTTGATTTTATTCCTTTTTTGAATAACGTAAACTTCTCCAGAAAGAGCTGTTCTTCCCCTGACTGCCATGTTTTCCTTTTGGGCTTGTGTACGTGTTTTCCCCCTGAGCGACCCAAACACCTCGCAGAGATTACACAGCTCCAGATAAGCAGGAGTCAGTGCCAGGGCTGCATTCCCGCACGGCTGTTTGAGAATCTGTCGCAGAACGTTTCCCACATTGATAAATGCATATAAATGTGTACATTCTTCAGCCAGTGCTTTCTATGTTTAAAGACAACAAAGCTAACTCTTAACTGGACCACTCCATTAGTCATTTGTTGTAATGACTAATAAGTCGTTAACCATTTTCAGATTCAATATTAGCTGGCAGCTGTAATAAAGCACTGCTCATCCAAACCCCGTTATAAATTTGTTTTATTTTTGCTCTTTCATCATACTTGAAATGTTATAGCTCATTAAATCAGTTTTAACATCAGGCAGAATTAATTAAAGTAGATGCATAACAATGGGAATAAAGCAATCCAATCCAACCTGGCTCACTAATCTGATTGACTCCTAAACCAGTAACTGTGCTTTGCTTGGCAGCAACAACTGCCTTTAAGGATTTGCAATAACTGGAAAAGATTCTTTAAAATCACTGACAATACATTTTAGACCACTTTTCTTTGTAGAATTGTTTTGTAGAGTTTTCAAACTTGTTTGAGGATACGCTATGTTACTACTTTTTCCACATTGAACCAGGTCAATTTGGATACATTTTAGATGCTTTGAAACAGTTTATTTGTATTTATTATGGTTACCTTTGTCTGATATTGGTATGATGATCTAAAGCATGACAGTGTAACAAAAAAGAATAAAAGAGAAGCAATCTCCAACTGCATTTTCATGGTACTGTTAATCTGAAAAAAGATGGAAAATACAGAAGAAAAAACTATTAAATATCCAGTGTGGCGTAAGACATTGATGGATGACCTGTAGTACTGTTGTGGTAACAGGAACGGTATGCCATTGTGATAAGACTATATTTTAAGAATCAACACAGGAAAGCTTAGTATTATTCCTTGTCATGGCTCAATGTTTCAGACATCTCCAAAGGCTGCCCAAAAAGTGTCTGCACTCAAGAAGATGGATCTGACTGTTTATTCTCTGCAAGATAAAACTTTTATCTAAGGCTGTCAAAAGAGCGATAATCCCACCTTTGTATTCTCACACAAAAAAATGAACGGTTCAGTTTGGCTTATATATGAAGGAGCTTCATAACTGAGATTGCATGGAAGAATAAAGTTATTATACCAGAAATAAAAGAGGAGTATTTGAAAAAAGAAAGTAATTAAAAAAAAAAGAACCACAAACAAAACATTTTGAATGAGCAGAATTGGCATGGAAGGAAATACTGTGGGATATTTTGATCACCTCTGTAAATATCTCAGTATCACAGCTTCCTTTTCTTTGACAAAAGTATTGTTTTACCTGAACAGTAAAAAAAACATGGAAGTGAAGAAAATATTAATCTTCTGTGTTTAGTTGCTTCAGGCAAATCACAATCTATATATATATATATATTATAGCTCGATACCGCCCTCTCGTGGTTGAAAAATGTAAATGCGGTCTGGGGTGCAGCTCACTTTCCACTATTTCAAAGTGTAAAGTGCATTGGAATTAGTACATCATAAGTACTCCTGTATTTAGATCAATTCAACTCTGACTAACGTCATTGTTCCTACTGGAAAAAAAATTAAAAATAACATCACACAGCATGTTGCTGCCACCATCATGTCCCACCATAAAAGTAGTGTTTTCTGAGTTGCTTTTTTCTGTCGTACTCAGGTCAGGTATGAACTTTGATAGATAGTAGATATGGGAAATATCTACCATTTCCCATCTCCTAGCAGGAGTGTGCACAATTACTTCTAGGTTTGCACAATAATATGAAATTAATCTGTGGGGGAGGTTAGAAAAATTGTGGTTTTAATGTTAATATGGAATGATTATTTCAATTGAAAATATTTTCAGTGTGTATAATGTATTATTTTGTGTAATGTAAATACAGAAGTGTTTTCTATCTTGTAGCATGTAGCAGTCGTTTTCTTCCTAGGAATGCTTTTATTTCCATTTAGATTCACTTGTATTTAAGGAATATTTTATTCTTTATTCATGCTGCTGTGTTTTGGTTTGGTTTGACGCAGAAGAACTAATTTCAATTAGTCAACGCAACAAGGCATATTGAAGGCAGCGTCTATGTTTACTGTAGAGAAATAGCAAACCACTAGATGGCAGTGTCCCACCATAATACTCATGGTCCAAACGTCACGCATTATGTACGGCAAAAAAATCAGTAAGCGTCAGATGTTCAGTGTTAATTGTGTTTTTATGGATCACAAAACGAAAGTGGAAGCGGGAGCTGAACTGTATCACTGTTATAAAACCAGCTCTCACCCGTTTAAAGAGTTAAGTAACACACTTACATACATACATTTCTTTTCTTCTCTTTTACAAGTTTATCATATGGAGCTGTCAATGTTTTAACAAACATTAACAAGTACTCGTATTTTTTGCTAAGTAAAAACTGCTTCAAGAAATTTAATTCTACTATTTCTTTGCGATATAACAAAGAAATTAAACTGAATAAATTATGTGGACGATTTGTTCAAAGAAAGGATGGAGGATGATGTCCCTTATGCAATGGGAAATTTACATATATTTCTGAAAAAAATAAAAAAATTAGGAAGGTGTTACAAAATCATATTACAAAACAACTTATGAATGGGTTTTCAAGAAAGAACTACACAATCACAACAATGGTGAGTTTAAAAAGAGTTATATTTCATGTTTGCATAACAATCGAAGTATATTTAAGAAATGTTGAGGTTCGAAAAGGAATATGATACCTGGCACACTCACTTTATCAACTTCATTACGTCTCTTCCGCCGTTACGAAACTTTCCTGCACAGGTTTTATAACACAGCCTGTGCTGACCAATCACGGAGCAAGACTGCTGTTCACGTGACTGCCCATTTTTTATGTAACCAACGGCGCATCAATGAGGAAAGCCCGTTCCTTACATTGCCCGGGATCGCGGCAGCTATCGAAATGTATAAACACGGTGACAGAAGAAAACCTACGTTCACATAGCATTTCACAAAATATTTCAATGCTGTCATGGCACTAAAACAGCAGGTGGCGGACACGGCGGATGAGAAAAGCGCTTTCTTTATCGGCGCTGAGGAGGAGGAGGAGGGCCACCATGAACTTATACTACAGAAAGGCAACGCTTTGGCTTCTGAGGACTGCCTCAAGGAGGCCATCGACTGGTTTTCCGCGGCAATGCGCTACGGACCGGGGCGGCCTGAGCAGTTAAGCACTTTTGTGGACTGTATCCTCCGCAACTTCAAGAAGAAATCCCCCGGGCCGCAGTCCTTAGCGGGCCGGAGTCCGGAGGCAGCAGAGGAATCCGGGGACTTGGCGATGTTCAACTGCCCCAACTGCTATGGCTTTTTAGGCGAACCTGTGACTGTAGCTTGTGGACATTCATATTGTAAACGATGTTTACAGCGGTGCCTCGTATCCAAATGTAGGCTGTGCAACGAGCCTGTTGGGGGCGAAGAGAAAGTCAACGTAGCTCTGTGCGGACTTTTAGAAAAATGGTTCCCCGACGAACTGAAAAAGTTAAAAACGTTACAAGAAGTGGAAGTGTCTTGTAAAAGAAAACGCTACAACGAAGTTGTGTCGCTAGCGAGCGATATTCTCCGGGCAGGTGAGTATCAGAAATCAGAAAAAGGTGTGTCTGGGTATAAATATGATGTGTCTCAACGTTAAAACAACTTTTATACACGCGTGCATTTAGCACCATAACGCAGTGGGTTGTTATGGTGTGTGTGGGTAAAAACTTTGTAAGGTCTACTGACCAATATTTTGAAAATAGTTTGAGCTGACTCCGTATGTTTTGCTGCTGCCTCAAGTCTGCATGGCCTTGCTTACAAAATTGTTTCACACTGAGCATGCGCGATAGGAGTAGGTTGCATAAGGCAGGTCGTGACACTTCAATGGGTTCGGTTTTGTAACTTCTGAAAAGGGGGAAGGGCATTTTTATTTTGTAATTGTCCTGACTACGTATTCATGAATGGTTTAGAAAGTGATGAATGTAACAATTCTGGACCCGGAGAACCGAGATAAATCTGGAGATTCATACAGAGGCGCAAAATAACCTTTTGTGCTGTTCAAATAAAAATATATAAAGGACAAAATATATATAAAGGACACCCGGGCACATTTTTTACAAACATCTGATAAGTGAAGGAAAAATAAAACCTAAATTAAGAACAGGAACATTGAAGTCTGCTTTGAACAATAAATGTTATTGTTGTTAAAATGAACAATACAATGACTTAATGGATGTACACAATTAAATGACTGACATCTTACTTAAAAATGACATTTTGGGTATTGAAAGTACAATACATATTTCAATATATGATATGATTATTTATTATAGTTATATAAAATTAAGTTGAGTAATCATTTAAGTACTATGTTTTCAAGTTGTCAATGTCTCTAAAATAATGCCTCGCAAAAGTGTTTTAATAGGTCAAGAAGTGAAAACATCATTAGGAGACCACAACTACGTTGTCATTGCTAAAAGAGAAGATATATTCTAAAAGCAACTTCTTTAGAAAACTTTATCAGTATTAAGGTTTTTTTTCCTCCATTAGCTTGACAGACTTTATCATTGTTATCAAGGTTCTTTTTTGTTGTTAACCCTAAACGAAAAAAACATTACTTAATAACTATTGGCTATTTGTTATAAGTTGTCACTACAACATTCACCAGAAATAGTGCATATTACACTTTTTAATATTATATTAGGTTGTTTAAGGTGTGTGTGTGTTTTACTTTTTTTTTTTTAATAAGAGTTATAATTTCCCCCCAACTATATAGGACAAGTATCTACAAAATGTGATTTACAATATTACTTTGGGCCTTGAAAGTATTGCACCAAAATACATTGTTGTATTTTAACAGTGTATTTTTATGGTTGCTATTAGCTTTCTATTCCAGGAAGATTTCATGAAACCACACACAGTGAAACATGATACCTATTGCCGGGGCTCATGCTCACTTGTAACTGCCTGGTATTTATAAAAAGAGGGACTTGGCAAATAGACACACAAGCATAATGCCCCGTAAAATCGCCCTTGTCGGTGAGTTTTTAAATCTCTCTGCTTGTTGTTATCAGGAAACTAATTATGAAGGTGCAGAGTCTTTAGGTCTGACTCTGTGTTGTACTTTGACTTGTATAACCTATAGCACTGCAGAAGAAAACCTAAAGAGCAGAATGGAATCTTCCAGATACTGTTGACTTTTTGACCTTATGATGACTAACTAGTAAACCTGCTGACATCAGCATCTGGGTAACGTGGGCAAAAAGACTTTCAATCTCGGGTTTGCAAAGTCAAGTAACTAATTTCAGTCTCAACAGCAGTTTGTTTTGAATACTTTGACAGCTTAATGAAAGTGTGTCTTACAAAATGATTCTACATGTAGAAAAGCTCTGCCCTGCTCTGTTACAGAAACTCACATCCACTGATCGATTGCTGGTCTGTCAGCGGTTATGCAATCTGTTTTTCTTTCTCTTGGTTTGCAGATAATTCATTAGTTGGTGTCAGATTTGGGGTTTTCGGTTATCTAATATACAACTAGTCAAATCCTTAACCGTACTCTGTTTACCACGTGAAATGCAAACTTTCTACATAATTTTATGTAATTATAAATTTATAACATTGGCTGGTAAATATTCTCCCAGTGCTTGTGAGAGGAAAAAACAGATTTTTCAATGTGTGACCCACCAATCGGTACTGATCAAGGGAAAATAGGCCAGTTTCAAACTCCGACTGACTGACTGGTGCATCAGTAGTATGTCTTGATTTTAGTAACCAGCCAACTCCTGGTAATGGTATGTTTCCCTTAAATGAATAAAATAACTGTGTATTTGACATAAGGACCATTTTTTGTGTTGCAGATCCTAGCGTGACCTTGGCTCGTCTCTCTCGAGCAGAAGCGTACACGGCTCTCAAACAGTACCGACTGGCTTTGGAGGACGCAGAGCTCTGTTCCAGGTCCAGCTATTCTGCTGAAGTATGTCATTCACTGAAAACTGAAACAAAAAATATCAAGAACAAACTAATTAACTAATTTATTTATCTCTTAGTTTATGTGGAATAAATTACCATAAAAGGACAGCTGCCATTTGTGTTGCATTTTTTTCGTATTATGTCTGATTACAGTCTGAACTCAGTACCAGACACACTGAGGTGCTTTCATTTGTCCCTAAAAAACATTTCAAGCTAAACTAAGTAATCAGTATTTAGCTCTGCTACCTGCAAAGCCCCAGTCTGCCAGTGCCACGAGTCCTCTCATTGAATTATGATTCCAAGCTAATAAGCTGCATTTTGCAAATAAGTTTAAAAGACGAAGTCTTCATTTTGTTTGTTTCTACAAAATAAAACGGGTGAAATGTTGTTGAAGGTTCATGACGAGGTGGGTAAATGTAATAAAGCATGGTCTGATTTACTTTAAAATTCTTTTTTTTTTTACAGAGTGTAATCTCTAAATACTTGTGCTACTTGTTTCATTGTAAATATGTTATAAAAGAGGTTCATGGCCAATAAAGGTCTTTCCAAACTAAAGCTTTGAATGACAAGATTAAGGTCAAAACTATTAATAACTATTACGCCACGGGCAGGAGACCACAGGCTGGTTTCATTTATAGGCTACAGCATTTATCTGCCATGTGACATGTATGGATTGTGTGTGTGTGTGTTGATAATAAGTTTCAACAATTTACCGGGTGGAAAGTAATCTTTCTGTGTCGACTTCTTGTAGGCT
The DNA here is from genome assembly GCA_902982915.1 of Phalloptychus januarius. Lineage (NCBI taxonomy): Eukaryota > Metazoa > Chordata > Actinopteri > Cyprinodontiformes > Poeciliidae > Phalloptychus > Phalloptychus januarius. The sequence goes on from CADWAE010000297.1 coordinate 1,096,154, forward strand.
CTGTTCAGGAAAGCTATGGTGCTGCATGAAATGGGTCAGGTAGACGAGTCTCTCCAAGTCTTCCTCCACTGCTTGACTATCGATGAGGACTTCCCAGGTGCTAAAACAAAAGTGGAAAAGGTAAGAGATTTTGCTGATTGTGGTGTTCCAGTTTTCAGGCTGGGGATTTTAAGTCAGGTTGAGGTCATAACATTTTATTGGTAAGTTAAAGGAGCCCACCTCTCCTGCGCCAGGCAGCCTTGGCCTTCGTTTCATTTTTACTTCATTACTTTAAAGAGTTAGGGTTACATGAATCTTTTGTTCAGACTTCTAGAAAGATTCAAGCATTGTGGTTGTTATACAAGGTTGACTTGTGGTTCAATTTTGAGATTTTCTGTGTAGGAATAATTACATAAATACCATTTAAACTGAATATAAAAAAGGCATGTTGTTATTTCAAAGTGCTTAGAACAAAAGGACATCTTTCATAAAACACAACCAGCAGCGTTTTCCTGAAGTCTCTGAGCTTGTCATGATTACTGAGGCGGATCACTAGATCACTATAGCTAATGCTGTTAGAGCATTTGTTTCTGTATAAATATGTAGAACAGTGTTATAAAAGCATCCTTATTATGTGAGGAGCTTGTATAAGAAAGGATAAAAGTGTAATAAAATATCATCTGGATTGCTAATGAAAAGGGCTTTTTGCTCCTCATAACTACACCATATAAATGACTTTTTCATTTATATGATTCATTTGGATGATGTCAGAAATTTGAAAACATACTCCAGGGTTAACAAACCTAAACTATATTCTACTTGTCTACATGAATAGAGATGTTCAGATATGTGTTTCCATGAAATAACACTGCTGATTAACTTTTTAAGAAACTAATGAATGAATTTTGTATACATTTTTTAAAATGTTTATAAATATATCTGATAGGTGCAGTTTCTTTATTAATTTTAGAGAGAAAATAAATGAAGACTAACAAAAGGAACTTGATCACACACATCTATTAGAAAGTTGCCCAGGGATCTGTATATTAGCTCAGTTGCTATTGATCTGGCTAGCTAATAGCCACTACAAATCATCTTTAAAATCAAAAGTTTGGATTCAGATTCACATTTCTTAGATGAGTCGGGATGTCAAAACCTTTGGCTTCAGCCTCTGTGGTGGGTCATGGAATTACATAAGTTGTTAGTGGGTCAGGTCTTGTGACTATAATGACATTAGTAGCACTTAATGACAAGGATACAGACGGCATTGAAGTTATACAAGTGGCACACATTTGACTCATGTGTTTGGAGAAAAACACAGTTATTCCCTGGCTCAGACTGAGTCTGTGTGTATATTTTTCAGTCCACAATATGAACTGAAACTGCCGGCAAAAGTTCAAAAAACTTATTTGAGAAGTGGGGCATAGGCAAAGGAAAACGATTTTAAATTAAATTAAAACTAGAAATTAGCATCTGCAGTGGAGGACATTGGACTTGTGGGAGACGTTGACCGAAATCCGACTATTCCCAAGTTCAGTTTTTCATGCAAGAGTTATGTAACCACCTCAGTTAGTTTTCACTCATATAAGGGATAATGAAACTGTTGTAAATTTGGCTATTTTTAGATATAGAGAGATTAGATTTTTTATTATTATTTTTTTTTACAGATGTGTTACAAGGTAAAATTGACCTCAATATAGCACATTAAACAAACCACACAGATGTTAAACAGTTAATCTTTTTGACTACTTATATTTCTTCATATTTTCTTTAAAAATTACATCAAAGTATTTATCTTACAACTTCTTCTCACTATCACCAAAGGCAGCCCAAGAGCCGACACCTGTGCTTGTGTCAGTGGTCATAAGCCAGGCCATGCAAACATTGCTTTTAGAGAAAAGTTTAGTTAGATCAGGACTTTTTCACTGATTGCTCATTTCATTACCTGGCTGACTTGTAGTTATATTTGTGTGCCAAAGCTTTTGGTAATTGTCGTCTTTGACTATCTTTGAATTGTGTTGATGAGTTTACTCTTTCTGCAGATCTTATGTGACCTCCTCTCCCCGGCTGATGAGAATGTTAAGGTGGGCCTGAGAGAAACGACACAGAACACGTTGCCCCACCTGCGAAGTAAACATCTTGTGACTGAAGCTCAGACTCAGAGCCCCAGTCAGAGGCAGCAGCAGCAACACCAGGTCCGTGCCGCCTCTTCACACCAAGTGGACAGCCAGGAGGTACCCACATGTTGAATGATGTTGCTGAATCACTCAAATGTTCTGTTATTTTGTCAATGCTGCATCGGTTTTCCTTTGAAGTTAAAATAATCGATCTCACATCTTACCTTTTGTCTCCTCCCAGAAACGATGCGAAAGCCTGGAGCGGCCCGGCCTGAGCCGAGCGCAGTCGCTTCGAATGCACGGCTCTAGCAGCACTGAAGAAGGGCTGAAGAGGGTGAGCTCGGCTCCTCAGCTGGGCGACCAGGACAAGGGAAGTCTGCTGAAGAGGAAGCTGTCTGTGTCAGACATCGAATCATATGTGGTGGACAGTGGGAGTAGCAAGTACAAGAAACAAGGTTGGTTTTTAAATCACTTGTGTGATCAAAACTGAAGACAGTGAAGTAAATGTAAAACACTGTGGGTGGAGGAACGATAACAATACCTAACAATACCCATGGTAGTGGCCTTAACATGCACTAGGTGTTTTCTCTTGAAGTGACAGGGAAAAATGGATGGTGCTGAATTCTTTACAATCGGGGAAAAAAAATGTTTAGAAGCAGCAAAAAACTTGATGTTGGTTTAGAGGCTCATCCTTTTGTAGAACACAAACCCAGAGCTACAATAAACTGGTTTAGATAGAAGCATGTACATGTTCACATGAAGAATGCACAGTTGTTCACCACACTGTAATGAGTTTTATTTTATTTTTTTATTAAAATGTTTTAATAATTATTTTACTTAAAACTTAAAATTATTCCTTATTTTGAGCTGATCTATCACTCAATATAGGAATGTGTGATTATAACATGACAAAAAGGAGTGCTAAGTATTTTGCAAGGCAGTATATGTTATTAAAGATGAATAAATGGCACATTTTCAATTTGCTCTAGGTGTATCAAAAGGCTTCAAGCTTAAATCAGCCAAACCAAAAACATGCAGAAGTCTTCCTAGAGATCTGCTGGACGCCAATGACCTGGAGTGCTCCCTCTGCATGAGGTAAAGGCCGACATGCACAGCCAATTCCATATCCCAATCAATCTGAGCAGCTGGTTGACAATAACATTTCACTGTCGGATACAGATTGTTTTATGAACCTGTGACAACACCATGTGGCCACACTTTCTGTAAAAACTGCTTGGAGCGCTGCTTGGACCACACTCCCCAGTGTCCCCTCTGCAAAGAGAGCCTCAGAGAGGTAAGATTGGAATACTTTAGAAGTCACATTAAAAGCCTTTTTATCTGTATCTCTTTTTAGTAACATGTATCTGGTCGTTTCCAGTACCTAGCACGCAGGAAGTACGTAGTGACGAATGTCTTGGACGTCCTGATCAAACAGCATTTCAGTCAGGAGTATGAGGACAGGACTAAAACACAGCTGGAGGAGAACAGAGAGTTGTCTGAGTAAGAATCTATTGCTTTTCTTCATTTTCTGTTCATGTTTAAATGTTATAAGCATAAGATTCAGAAGGGTGAAGACATTTTAACCGTTTATTTCTGTCTTGTTTCTGCAGCTTGACGAAGAATGTGCCTATCTTTGTCTGTACTATGGCTTACCCCACTGTGCCTTGTCCCCTCCATGTCTTTGAGCCACGTTATCGCCTCATGATCCGCCGCTGTATGGATACAGGCACACGGCAGTTTGGGATGTGCATTAGTGACCCTCAGAAAGGGTAAACACACCGCTGTTACTGTCTGAACTGAGATCGCACATCAGTTACGAGTTTCATATAGTGTTCGTTAGGGGCCCCTAAAACTGTAGTTGCAGCTATGCTAAAATGCAGCGTTGTGTTCATGTTTTCAGGTTTGCAGACTATGGCTGCATGCTGATTGTCAGGAGCGTCCACTTCCTCCCTGATGGTCGTTCTGTGGTCGATACCATCGGAGGAAAGCGCTTCCGGGTTTTGTCCAGAGCAATGAAGGATGGTTACAATACTGCAGACATTGAGCATCTGGAGGACACCAAGGTAAGAGCCACACTGGTCATAACTGGCTTGACTCTGGTTGGTTATGCAGGGTTTTCTGAAATTTCATTGAGTGATTTTCCATGTCTGGAAAAAAGACTTTTTGGAATATTTGACCTTTAAAATGGAATTTCTGATTCTATTGACTAAAATCAGTATCCAGTAAGCCCCTGGTTCTTGTCATAGAAGTAACTGATTTTTTTAAAATACTTTAATGGGAAAAGATGGACTGTGAAGTCTGGAAAATTTTGTTCAACACGAGCAAAGTGAGCAATTGATAATCACTGATTATGTCTAAAAGGATCAGATTTTTACATTTACTGTCTCTGCTAGCAAAACCGTCTGTTCTCTGAGGATGTTTTCATTGCAATAGAAGCAACAAAACAAGAGCTCAGATATAATATTAACCTTTTGTATTTGACAACTGATTATGAAACATACTTTGAAAAATTTTAATAGCATTATTTTAATAATTCATACATATTTTGCTCAGATAAAGTATTGGCTAAAAAGTACAGAAACTCAAAGTAAAATGCTTTTTAAAAAGAGCAAATGTGGGACAAGGGGCATAATAAAATAATAAAAACAGCTAAGTTCTGTTTTTAACTGAACTGTGAAATCAGCTGAAAAAAAATATTTTCATACAGAAACCCAATTGTAAGTCGTTTTTATTACCTAGGGATAAGAAAACAAGCTTTTTTTGATACCAGGAATATTACACTGGAATACTTGTTTGGCGACATCAAAATGTTAAGAATGCAATATTAATAGTGCTTGTTTGGCTGCACTAATTATTGAGGAATATAGTCAAAGTACCACAATATTAAACTGCCATCTATTGGATAAAGTATTATCCACAAGTTCCCACACCTGCTTTAAAGATTACAGTGACTTCTAAAAGATCACTGTAGGAAAATTAGTTTTTCATGCCTGAAAACTGATAAAGAATTCAGTCTTTCTCTCTCCTGCCATTTCATCAGAAAAAACTTGGATTATTTATAATGCTTTTTTTATTAAGTAGTGTTTACAAAAGCCTGCATGTTGAGCTAGTAAAATAATGGCGGTGTAAATGGCATCCATTACATTCAGCTGGTAAAAAATTATGTTGATGATTAACTTATTTTTCTTCGACCTCTCAGGTGGAGGACAGAGAGGAACTAGAAAAGCTACAAGAACTTCATGATGCGGTTTATGAACAAGCCCAAATCTGGTTCCAAAATCTCAAAATCCGCTTCCACAACCAGATTCTGCAGCACTTTGGACCAATGCCAGAGCGAGAACCAGACATCCAGGTACGCTCATCCCTTCATGGAACAAAAGGGATATTCCTAAATATCTGTTATTACTCATTTTTACTAGTACAGCAATACTATACTAATTTTAATATGGTCATTATTTTCTTGTGTGTGTTCTCTGCTTCCTAGCTGAGACAAAAATTGAATCAGTGGAGAGTAATATTTTGAACTTTATAACAACTGGTATCTGCAAGGAAGCCACCGGGCTTGTGAAGCTTTCAGTACTTGTAGTCGCAATGCTCACTCTTGAGTTTTTAGTCCTGAATTGAATCATCTCATGACGCATGGTCTTTTGGGAACACTCACACAGTGACACAGATTCAGCAACCTCATAGGTCTTAGGAATACAGTTTTTGTGTGCATTGTGCTCTGACTCCAGCTTGGCCTGCAGGGATTACAGCTCCTTTCTCTGGACAACCACTACAGATTCTTCTGACAATGTGGGCTAAAGAGCTTAATGGCTGCTTCACAGCTAATCTCTCAGGCTGCGTTGCATCACAACGGTGTTATGGAAAGAATTCCCAGCTCTACACACACAGACACCCTGAAAAAGCAGAAGGACAGTGGGTTTTGGGGCTTATTGGGTAATTTGAGTTTATAATGATAGACTACAGAAATCCTCCCAGAACTTGAATTGCAATAAGGTGTTTTCTTTTCATGTCCATGTTGACCACATCAGGCAACCGATTCAGAATCGCACAGATGCAACGATTTGTTAACTCTGATGCAGCAGCGCATTCCCGCTTCAGATTACTGGGAACAGCCTGTTCAGTGTTAACTCATTCCCAAGTCATACGGCCGGTTACTTCATCACTCAAAAGTTCTGTAACTAAAGTTGCTCGAATAGAGAACATACCAGGTGGCCATGAAAACAAGTTCCTCCTGATTTACCTCTGAATTATAGTTCAGAACATGTATATTTGTGTTGAGATCAGTTGAAGATGGTGTTGTGGATGACTGGATTTAATTATGCCTCTGTCATATTACAGAGGATGAGTACAGCCTCTTTAATATGGACTGTCAGTCTCTGCTGTCCCAGAGCTGCAGTAAGACTTAATGCTTTCTAGTGTCTTAAAAATTGAGATGCACCAATGGAAAGAGTTGGTTTGATTTTAATTGATTATAAATTCTAGTTTTCTGAGCCAAAATATAAGAAAAAATGGGCAATCAAAGTAAATTTTTTCTAGCCTTTTTATTCTGAGTGGAAGATGAAACTCAGTATGGAGTTCATATTTTAAATGATCTGTAGCGTCGTAGAGCAGCTGCTATTGTTAAAACATCAATATTCTCTACAGATTCATCATATTTCATGGCAGCTTGAGGTTTATAGTTCAAAAGAGAAACTATGCAGTGCTCCACTTAGCCTTTCTGTCGTCTGCTGAAAATCTCTGTCTTTCACGTCTGGTTACAAAGCACAGAAATGTCTGGGCATGTTGTAGAAAATGCATTCTTAGTTGTTTGTGTTGTTTTATACACTCTGACTTTGTTTAAACACCTCAGTGATGGTGAACACAGCTGAGCGTTCTCCACTCGGTGACAGTGTCCGCACTGAAGACCGTTGTCGTCAGTGTGACAAGGTAGCATTTAGGGTGGTGTGTTCACTAATTAGAAAAAGGGAGTATTTTTGAGTTTCCAACAAGCCGGTCACCAGACACGACAGTCAAGTTGTATACTAACCTGAGCCACAGACTAATTTGCCTCTGGATTTTCATATAAAATGTTCAACATGCCTGCAGGTTGTTTTGGTTTAGAACTGGAAAAATTTACAACGCATAAGTCAGACTAAAGGTTTTTCCAGCATCTTTACATTATTGGTTGAGAGGTGCAACCGAATCAGTAAAATTGTGTTTCAGTTACAGTAGATGGATGATTCTGATAATGTTTTTGTCCATTGTCTTTGTCCAGGCAACTCCAAATGGTCCTGCTTGCTGCTGGTGGCTGCTGGCCGTTCTGCCCATCGACCCTCGGTACCAGCTGTCTGTCCTGTCCATGACCAGCCTCAAAGACCGCCTGGTGAAGATCCAGCACATCCTCACATATCTGCAGAACATCCCCAACAACTAAGAGCTTCCCCCTACACAAGCATCCTATGGGACTTTAAATGTAACATTTGAGGAAACAATCAGTCAGCAGCCCAACAAACTACAGTCTCTACTATCAGCGGCTTCAGTGTTGCTTCTTTTTACAGCTTGAGTTTACTGTCCTGTACTCAAATTACACACGTTTCAGTGAGAAAGCCTCAAAGGCGTGGATCAAAAAAACAGACACGGGCCTAACCACCTCAGGGATGCACTTTTTGCTATGAAAAAAGGTTAAAAAAAAAAAAAAGAAATAAGACAGGTAATGCAAATGGTTGCATCTGTTCTCTCTTGATGCAGTTAATGTTCAGAAGAAGTTATTCATCCAGATGAAGACAGCAGAGAGTAGTATTTCTAACAATTGTCTGAATGTCATCTTTTTTTTCTTCTTTTTCTCTTACAACTGGTGTAACTGAGGTGGAACTGCTTTTTTAGACCAGCAGAAGAATGACAATAAGATGTATTTTAGTTTGAAAGAGGGCGGAACAGAATCCTAAATGCTGAAAGTGGGGGAAAAAAAGTTTATTACACACAGCTATACCTCACTTTAAACTTGGCACATGGAGGCTTCAACATATGAGGAAAAATGTGTGCGTACCTAAGTGCATCCACAGGTTGATGTATGCGAACCCAGCACTGATAAAAGTATTCCTTTTAAGTTTTCACTCTCTTCTTTCACACGCTTGACACGCACAAACTTCCATTGCTGCCTCCTCAGAGCAGCGGCAAACCAGTTTTCACAAAATTGAGATGATCTGTATTTCTTCCTGTCTTTTTTTTTTGTTTTTATTTTCAAGTTTCTTCCAGTTTCTTAACAGTGTGATCCTGAAATCTGATGTTTTGTCTTTCTTGTCTTATTAAATCCTCCAATTTTTTTTTTCCTTTTTGTTTGATTGTTTTTGTGTGTGTGTGCTGTCTGGTCATCTTAACCAAACAACATTGTCAGTCTGGTTCCTGTGCAGTGTCAGTGGGATATTTGCACTACAAAAAGGAAGAAAACAAGACATTACTTCTTCTGCGCAGTTGAATTTATTGAATTAAAGGCACAGCAGGCCATATCTGGTTCAAGCAGCATTTATGACAAGCCATTGTAAAGAGACAGATTATAAAGGGGATCAATTATGTGTTGTTCCAATTGCAATAGCAACATGAGTGATATACTCAATTTGACATGTGATTATTAAGCCCATCCATCTATACTGTTGAGAGTCCATGCATTAGTGTTCTCATTTTCCTGTTAATTCCCCCCCAAAATTCCCAATGATTAATATAATTTAAAGTATATTCATACTTTGAGAATATTATGAATACTAGGGAGTACTGGCAATAGTCTCACAAGTTGAAAGATGATCGAGAATACATCAAAGGAGTGTATGTTATTCTTCGTTAAAGCTGATGAACGCTTGGGGAAGAGAGGAAGGTACCTGCAGAGCTGCATTTGCCTTGCACCACATTACATTGACTTCTGTACCATAACGCATTGGCTTGGTTACCATTCCTTTTTTTTTTGCCACAGCATGAATGTTTATTTTTATTATTTTTTTTTCAGTCAATTTAAGCTTCTGTGTCTTCACATTATCTATTAAAAATTGTGAGAATAAAAAAAAAACATATATTAAGTTAATGGTGTTTTATGTAAATCATTTGTACAAAGCCTTTTTCTGAAAAATCTTGCTTTTTGCTAAAATGTTTTAAGTTATCATTTTTCAACAATAAATGCACTTTTTTTCCAAACTCAAACACGTGTCTTTATTTTTTTTTAAATTTCTTCTTTTGTGTTTATTATATTTGAAGACATTAGACAGTAGGTGAAATGTATTAGAAAAGTCCATATGTACAAGGAAAGTGAAAAAATATATAAAATTTATTCAGAAAGAAAATCTGAAAAGAAACTTTTTAAAAAAAAAACTTTCAGGTTTGATGAAGCTGTTCATTTTTCCCCCACATGGGGGCAGCCTTACAACATTTTGGTCTCATACATAAGGATTGCATAACTCACCCTTTACCCACTTCACTGACTCAACCTTAGCTTCTGAGAAGACGTGCCTATAACTTCATCTGTTTAGTAACACATATATAGCCACAGAACTGAAGCTGAAGGAAGAGGCGGGAGTCATCAACCATCTTATGCTCAACTCCTGGATCCAGTTCCCTCCTCTTTCCATCGGAGGTCATCGTGCAGAAAGCATCATGACAAACTCTGCAGGAGAAACACAGAGACAGCAGGCCTTCTGAGAAGGACAAATGACACTCAAATGTCAACAAACAAAATTTTCTCGCATTCTTCTCTGTTGAAATCGTTATATCACTGTTTCCATTATCACCAACTTTGGCAAAGTCAGACTGGAAAATGATCAGCCTGATGCCAAACTATAAAAGCTACTTGTGGTTTTGTGTGTGTGCGTGTGTATGTGTAATTGTGAAAACTTTGATGAAAACTTGTGTATTTACTTATCCAACAATGCAGGTAAAAATTATAGTCCAGATAGTATCTTACCCATATTAATGTTCATACAGAATGTGTTAATGTTGCCTGCACGGGTCATGCTGGGTATGTACATTGAAAGGAAGTCATGTTATTTGCACATAGTCCTGGAGCTGAGCAGACACATGTGTCCTCTCTGTAATGGTTGTCAAGGTTTGTTCTCTTGGAGATCATAAATCACTTCTGATTAGTCTGGACTGCCTCTTTCAGCCAATCCACCTAGACTTAATCATGTATCCTTCCCATCTTGACATTTTCCACCTCTTTCCTCAGCTAATTTTGTGGCTCTGTATCCAGAAGTTCTTGCTATGTCCTTCCTCTAGCTTTCCCTTGCCCAGAACTCTTCAAAAATGTTTTAATCACTTCTCTATTACTCACTGCCGTTTTCACGATGTTGACTGAATATAAATGTTGGTTTCTTTAATACTTTTTCCTTGTAAAAGACCAAATTTATTTGATGGTCACCAGAGAACCAAAGGCTTGCATTTTGAATGCCAGCCAACAACTGTTTGAAATATTCACAAAATAGCTGTGACTGCCCATTACCTTTCTTCATAAATTGGCTTTTGGGCTAGTGCTGTATGTTTTTTCCAATATATATATATATATATATATATATATATGTATGTATATATGTATGTATATATGTATATATGTGTGTTCTAAAGGCACAACTGAAGGCTATCTCTTCCACATATTTTCCTTATTCACTCACCATCAAAGTCAATGCTACCGTCTTTGTTGAGGTCAATATCACCGAGGATCTCCTCCAGTTCCCCTTTTTTCAGCTTTTCCCCGAGGAGAGTCTTCATGCCCTCCTTCAGTTCTTCCAATGTGATCTTTCCATCTCCATCACAGTCAAACTGCGGTGTTAGCAAAGGGCAGGGAATTGGGGACACAGTCATGATGTAAGAAAGGATAAAAAGACAGGCAAAGAAGAGGTGAGGAGAGTTAAAGGTGACATGTCTGGGGCAATGAGAAACAATCTGATATAAAAGGACTTGAAACATGATGTTTGGAAGAGCCTGAAAACAGCTTGTTCTCGACTGTCATGACATGTTAGATAACGTGGCTCTGACGTTTCAACTCTTCGTTTTTATCATCCTGATGTAGATTCAAACACAGGAGCATGTGAATATCAGCTCTTGGTGTGGAAGATGCAGAAACAGATTGCTTTGTTAAGACATAAAAGGAGCAAGGACTTTAATGGAAACAATGAGATAAAGTGTCATAAAGTGTGAATGGTTGTTTATAGAAGAAAAATACTCTTAGAAATATGAATGAAACTGTGCCCATAAATATACTTGTTGTTTTGTAGGTGAGAGGTAAATGCAACAAGAGTCTCGAGCCTCTGAATAATGTTTACAGTAAAAAAAAAAAAAAAAGGTTAAAAAATGCCATTTTGATTGAATCTTACTGTATATTGATCCAATGCTAATCATCAGACAGATTTTGTATCCTGTTGGGTTGGACTTTTTGTAACTCTAGCTGTTAGCTTGCTTTGGCCATATGATATAGCTGAAGGTTTTACACAGTTCTAGACTGGCACAGTGCTTATAGTTCCTCCATCTACTGTCTTTCATCTCTGCGAGAGAGCTCTTATAGTCGGCCCTTATGCCTCTTAATACACTGGAAAACCATTCTTACTGAACATCCAGACCCCTTGATGATGTTGAAGAGGAGCAAGCCTCCTCAAAAGCTCTTCTTTAATCTCTTGTTTAATGTTCAGCCATGCTCATGGTATAAAGTGTGTCAAATTCACCAATTCAACATCTGTTTAGTTGTTTTCACAAAGAAAGAGCTGACATTTAAGATTAGATTTGCTTCGGATGTCTTAGATGTAGCTGACTATAATTTCAAAGTTACTAAAATAACTAGTAGAAGTTGACATTAATGAATAAAAAAACACAAGACTTGCTTATTAAGGTCTTATTAAGGTGCTAAAAGCTTACGGATGTTTGACATAATAGACTTGGAAGAATTAGTTGTGTCATAAAAATCCCTGACAAATTAATTATGTTTTTGTCAATGCTCTAAAATCCTCACACCTTTCCAAGACTTAACTCAAGTCACATGATCAAAATGAAAAGTGCAGACAAAACCTTCTTCACAATATATTGAGGAAAAATGCAGAACTTACATCTTATGGGATATATGTCTATTGTTTGCCTACTCATCTTTAAGCGTATGGTGAATTTTCTTAACATTTCCCAATCATTACTAGATATTAGAAACTGACAAGATATGTCAAAACCTGAGCAGCAACATATTTTGATGTTTATAGAATAAGTATTATACTTAGCCAATAAATTATGCTTCTCTGGATGGAAACAATCAAGCTACAAGAAGGTACTTTCCACAAATGTCTTCCCTGCTATGTTTTCCTTGTTCTGTATTTAACTTGCAAGCTCTGCTCTTTTAGTCTTTTTTACAGCCCTGACACTTTCCAAATAAAGGTCTAATCAGTAGAACCTACTGTCAGAAAAAGGCCCGGCGTTCTGACCCTGGTCCCCCTACCTGTTTGAAGGCACAGCGGAGCTCTTTTAGCCCGACCATGTGAGCTGTCTCAGCCAACATTCGCGGTCCCATTAACTCACAGAAATCGTCAAAGTCTACATGACCGCCCCCTGCAGAAAGAGAGACCAGGCAGAATATGATACGGGAAGAGCTGCGTTGTGCTCCATCGCAAGTGAGAGGCAAAATCTGCCCGTTCCCTGTGAGAAGCTTTTATCTGCAACACATCGGTCTTCTCGACCTAATAACATCACTCTACTGTTCATGAAAGAGGCGGACTGAGCAGAAACATTTCCCACACATGCATGCACACTTTTTAGCTTGACATAATGAAAGTTTTCCATCAGCTCGTCTCCAGTGCAGGAGTTCAGAGTTTAAACTCAGGTTAGTTAAATTTACTTCATTGCTGTTTGCTGCATTTTGGAATTTTTATAGTTCATAGTAATCATTATTTTACGCTACTGGATTACACTAACATAGTTTTGATACATATCAAGTGTTAATTACCAAGTAATTATCACTAGATAAGTGAGTAATTATCAAAAGTATTAATGATAATAAATATATCTGTATATGTTGCAGGCCTTGATGTGAGACTGAGCCTAACTGACTGTGAGAACTGAATGTTCTCAGCATGTTGGTGCAACAAAATGGACATTTTCTTTGTCCTGAAGAGTCCTTCAGTTAAAGGTGCTTCTGTTTTGTTTCATCTCCATGGTGTTTATTAAAGAGACCTATACAGAGGATTTAATATTATTTTGACAACAGTCAGGCTGGTTCAACGGCGCGTACACACCAATAAGATTGGCCTGTTTTCATTATCTGGGCTTTGTACGAGTGGCAGACTACTCCAATAAAACGTGTCGTCGTTTTCTGGTTCAGAAATGTAATCAGCTCTCTCAGTCTGCAGACCACAGAGAGACAATAAACAAATTCCTTCATGGACAGAAAGCACTAACACTTACCCCGTCATGTAAAACTGTCATGTTCTGTTTAAACATTCAGCTGTGAAAAACATAATAAAAAAGCTTTATTGCAAATATATTTTTGCACGTCTTAAGGTGAAATAAGTTTGTTGGTTTTCACGTTTTAGTTTGTGTGAAGAAAAAGTCTAGAGAGATTCTTGCTAAGAACCAAGGTCTTACTTTGTGTGGGTCAATAATCTCAGAGGTTTTGATAAAAGTTTCATAAACCTAAGTGTCTAATGGTTATTGTTTTGATCACCACAGCTGTGAGTAAGTACTACATTTATAATAATAACCATTACAATGTAATGTTTGAAGCATCACACACTATCTGGACTTGTGCTTTGATCTAATTAGGGCTGAAACAATTCCTCAAATGATGGTGTTGAATTGCGCAGCGTTTTGTTGGGTTTTGGGGACTAATGAGGATTGTTGAACTTTGCGGTGCGATGGTTGGGGTACGACAGCTTTGTTGGCGTCAGGATCACGTCGTCACGGGTTTGAAAGAGAGAGAGAGAGAGAGACCCGATTCCTTGGATAATCGTAAAAATATTCTATAGAGTACTCGATTACTAAAATATTCTTTTACAACAGCCCTAGATCTAATAGTCATTAGGAGCCACCAGAAACCTTTTTTACGAAGAATAACATTGGCAGTGACAGCTAAAAATTATATCAAAATGTGTTTTACTTTAACTCAAAATGCTATCTCAAAATTTTACAAAATGTCACTGTAAAAGAATCAAACATAAACATTTTGCACATCTATAACTGGAACAGATTTTTAGGTGAAGAGTGTACCTTTCTAGAAACAGAGATAAACTCCCTCACTCTGCTAAATTCACCAAATGTATCTCTTTATGTTGCAGTTAACGACTTTCATCAGGCAAAAACCTTGGAGCTCTGCACCAAAATCAAGAATGAATTTAATTTCTTTTTTTTTCTGTTTTCTAACATCGTAATCAGAAAATCATTTTCACTTGAGTACACCGGGTGATTTTATTCCCTTGATAGGAAGGAATCAAGAAGCATTCACATCGCTGACGACAAAGTAGGAAAAGGTTCAAACATTTAAGCATTTACACCTTGAGCCCACAGTTCAGGATCTTACTCATTATGCTGGTTTTGTGGACAGTAACTCTAAAGGTTGTAAAAGGTTAACAGTTCATATGTTGTCAAATCGGCAGAGCAGTAGAAACTGTTGGGGAACAAACATAAGCTTCAGCATTCCTCCACAGAGAAAATGAACAACATCATTACTCTGAAATTATTACGTCAGTCCTGTTTTTTTTTTTTTCTGTTATTTTTACAGAAGACCTAATGGTGTTATTACTGCAGCTCTATTCACTCTCTCTGAGCAGGGACCAGTGCTCATTTATAAAATGATTAAGTGTGGTGCTTCAAAGAGAGCTGTGTGAGTCTTATTTTTGTCGTTAAAGCATACGCAGTTTCATGAATCACTGTAGACCAGATATGGCTTATTCCGTAGCCTGAATCAACAATCAGCCCTGTAAGGCATTAGTTTGTTCATTTGACTAAAACATGTTCTGTCATAAACCACCTAACATGCAACGTCAGTGTTAACAAGGGAAATTGTTTAAGACATAACCCACTTACACAATGATAAAAGCACAAAGACTGAACGACAGCCTATGAAAACACATTCGCAACAGTCAATGTGGTTAGGAGTCAACTTTGAATTGTGGCAAAAGCTTGATTCACCTTTTGGATAAATAATAATAATAATGTGTTAGTTTAATGCCTCTATAGCAAGAATGAACATTTCAATCAAAAATGTTAGAAAATATTGTGAATTGAAAATGTTTGAGCACTCGTCATTTCTTAGCCGACAGGCCAAGATGCTCTTGCTGTTATTGTAAAATGGGGTTTTAGGCTCAGTCAAATTAAATAATGTGACATAAAACTCTTCATGCTTTTGCCAACATAAATCAGTGTCGACATTTTTACCATTCTTATCAAACAAGCGTATAACATCTTGAGCGGCATTTGAAATTTAATATAAATTGAGATGATTATTTTGCGTTTTTATGCCGCATAGACAGATTTGTTGATTTTGGATTTGGTAAAAGCCGGTCGACTATGGAGACTAAACATCGGCCCTCAAGCGTTGGCCCCTCCTCCAACCAGGCATGTGCTGTAAAGCAAACAACTTGACGCAATCAATTGTCCACCACTGCATTTCTTTTTTGTGTTGTTTTTTTAAGCTGTAACACTCTTCCTGTTGTCAAAGCTCATATGTATCCTTTAAGCCCACTTCAAGAGAACTTAAAACTTGTGAAGGGCTGACAGAGGCTATATCCTCTGCAAAGCCTATCAGTGATCTGATACGGCCTTTGAAATTCTTAATTGCACAAAGCTTTGTACTTGTGAGTCATGTGTCCCCAGCAGCCCTCTGTTCAGTGAGCGTTGCTTTTTTTTTTTAGACATTTTAAAAAGGATATTGAAACCGTGAACACTTCCTGGGAAGTGAAGAGCAAAGTCTGATTCATTTTACGGAAGAAAAACTCAAGAGAATTCAAAAGACAGGCTTTCTAAAAGTCAGAAAATAATTTGAAATAATCTTAGATGGTCCAAATATTAATTTGAATGTAATAGTATACTAGTATACTGTCAACTATTGTAGATTCTGTCTTCTATCTCTGTCTATTCAAATCAGCTGGTAGGTGAGTGACTTTGTTTTAAAAGTTGAAAACTATGATTAAAAATAAAATTTGACAAAGAAGAGGGATTTTTGGCTTTCTTAAGAACAGATTGTTACCCAATTACCAGGCTAGAGAACTAAAATGTACATAATTCACAACAGAAAGATTTATCTGTAATTTATTTGCTTATTTCTCAAACTGAATGTAAAACTTCAGAGGTTCAGTTTTGTCCTTCGAAAAAAATATTCCTGTTTGTGGTAGAAAGCTTTCACAGCCCAGGTTTCAGATTTTGAATGGTAGTAGTGAGTGATAAAACCTAAACTGCATCTGTTCAAACCTTGCGTAATTGGATTTTTTTTTTTTGCCAAATCTCCAGCACCATAAAAGTATTCAAATATGCTCAAGTGACATTTTCAGATGAATTTCAGCTCTCTAATTTGCTGCAACTGTCATTGTTTTGTTGAGTGAGTTTGTTTGACATTTTTCTCATTGTATTAATGCGTGCACAGTCAGAATAAAGCTCCTGGCTGACAGTTAATGTATGCCTGCCTGAAGGGGTTTTCAATAGAAACAAGTCGCCCAGTGGGAGACAAATACAATCAGCAATAAAAGCGAAATCCTACTTGCCATCAGCAGCAGTTAGAGTTGTTTTCACTAACTGAATACTTTATAAATAACCATAAAATCTAAACCAACAACTAAGTTTTCAGATTAAGGTCCAAGGGGATGTAAAATTATCCAACAAGATTTGGAATGTCAGACCTAATCTCAGATATTTGCTCAGGATTCAAACCATCATTAAAAAAAGATGCCAATAGATGTTTTTTTTGGGAACTTGCAAACATGTATTAAAGTCCCTGCATATTATTATATTGTTGATCTAATCATGAACAGACAAAGCAGATGCAGCATTAGCTGCTGCAGAGCCTCGTCTTTCAGTGCCATGTTTCAGGAATGCTGGTTACCAAGTTTATGAAGGAATAAAACATTTCTCTCCAATCCTTTTTGTACTACATGTGATTAATTAGAACTTTATTAAAATATGTCATTGGCAAAAGTATCATTATTATTGACTCATAGAGGAAAAATACTAAATTATCCCTGCAAGAAAACAATGTCAAGCAGAGAAAGACTTTGTGGAAGAATGTCAATTTGTGTCAAATCATTTATATCTTTAGAAATGATTGATAAAGCTGTATGAATGAGGTGATATGTTATTAGGGCATAATAAAAGTTTGTTTTAGCTAACTCTGTCATAGCCCACTATTTTGAGCTCCAGAAGATCAATTTCTATTGCTGTCAGGAGAAACAAGCCTCTGGATTTCAAAATGAAGTAAATAATAGCCGAGAAATAAGTAGATGCTCTTCTTTGACTCAAAGCAAGCCTCTGCACTAGACCAATTACCTTTTATGAGGGGATTATGTGCCTGCAGTGACCACTAAAGGCAAACTGCTATGCACTCTTGAGGGAAAGAAAAGAAGCCGCATTGTTTTGTCTCAAAAATACCATCCTAATGAGAACAAATTGAGATGTAGCTGCTTTTTTGTGGCACCACAGTAAAGGATTAAGTGAGTGTTCATGCATTCCCCAAGGATCTGGCAATGCTGGAAATGTAGATGAATGAATGTTTTCATTCTCTGTTTAAAACGTTTCTTTCCTTATGGTTGTGAAAAATGCAACGGACAATTTATTGAGTTTAAGGGAAGGAACAAAACAAGAAGGAGAGACAAGGTCCAACCGAGGGGTCCAGTCCATGTCCAGTCCCCGAGAGCTACTGTCCTGCAACCTTTAGATACATCACTCTGATCAAACCAGTTGTTTACACCATGCTTAGAAACTGGAGATGTTCAGCTGCTTCCATTTAGAGCTCTATTTGTCAAACAACTGCAGTAGACAATATATATTGTAAATAGGTACTCAGTACACAGTTAGTAAAAAAAATCAAGTGCTGCTCCACATTTTGCATTGACTGGTGAAGACGTGTGCAGCAAACATCTTCAATAATCAGGGAGCTAAATTCATATGCATGCCACACTTTTAAGATTTTTAACAAATATTAACCACTTTGGATAGGACAAGCTTATATAATATTAATAATATTTATAAAAGTTTGAGTTTCTTACGTTCTTACAAAAATGTCAAAAAGTTGAAAAATAATTTGTAAAGCATTCTTAAACCTATATAATCCAACTAAGTTCTGCTTTGGAACTAAAAATGCTAACAGTGCATATTTATACTTGCACTAAGAACACAGAGAAGGAAGCCAAGTTTAAAAATGTACAGATGCAAACTAGCTCCACTGTGTCTCTGCACCTGCAGAATGAACCGTATTAATCAGTGCACCAGGACATTCTTAGATTTCCCCAAGTCCAAGAACAACAGTTAGTTGTGAACTTGTAGAAAATAGCACAAGTGGAAGTTTATGCAGCACACAAAGACACATTACTCTCACATTTCCACCTGCTCATTTCAGAAAGGATTATCAATCATACACACATGACTTGATCCTCGGAGAAGGGAGGGAGCTGGGGGTGCAGAAACCAAACACACACATTCTGTCCAATTGATGAATACTAACATTTCATCTTGATTTGTTGGATGATCTCGATAAGCTCCATCTCCGTGGGCATGTAGCCCATGGTCCTCATGCAGTCTGCGATGTCTTTGTAATGGATGAAGCCATCCGCGTCGTAATCAAATTCCTTAAAGGCCTCTTGAAGCTCTGGTAGACACACAAGCAAATTAAATGGGAAACTGTAATGCATAAGGTAAGATATGTTCTGAAGAGTGAAATCCAAAAATTCACAGTTTGTGCAAGAGTTTAAAATTTTTTGACTAGTTTATGACTCCAGCACATCGCTCACTCAATAGTTCTCTAATGCAGTGAGTGAAGAGTACCGAATGAAAATAGCTACACTTCTCGAACTTACATTAATTTGGTTATTTTATGGTCACAAAGTACAGTGTGTTTCATTAGGATTTTATGTGACAGATTAATCTAGTGCAGAGCTTAACTGTGAAGAGGAAGGAAAGTGAAAAACTTCAAAAATGCTTTTCCCAGTTAAGAAACTGAAATGTGTTTTTCGTAAAACCACTTTTCCTCGAAAATGCAGACACAATATTTTGGAACATTTTTTGAAAATCTTCTTTTCATAACAATTTAAGGTCCTCCACAATGGACAGAGTGGCTCTGTGAACATCAATTTTACCACTGATTTTCCTTTGGCTTGAGGTTTATATAGGTCTAGAGTTTGTTTGGGTCATTTTAGCTTTTAGCTTCCACAGCAGTGGGTTTTGTTTCATTACCAAGTATGCAGTTCCACCCATCTCAACATCAACTCTGTCCAGCTTCCCTGTTCTCTGAAGAAAAGCATCCCCACAGCCTGGGGCTACATGCTGCACACCATCCCGAGAAAGAAACATAATATGCTCTCCTTTCTCCAGGGCATGCTGTGTGGTGTCATTTTTCTAACACATATTCACTTTAAATTTTCCTACATTAGCTTCCTCCATGCCACTCTTCCACAAAGATTAGAAAACCTGGCTCTGAATATTTGTGTCACTTCACTTGATTTTTGCAGCCTGAGACATGGCATAGTTATTAATTTATTGCAGTCTGAAAGTCCTTCAATCTTACATAAATGATTAAGAGAAGCAGCTTCAAAGAGGAAAAATATCGATGCAATTCATAAACATATGCATGTGTTTGTAATATATCCCACTTGTGTCTTATGAGAGTTGCATCAAAAAGACGTCAATCTTACCATCAATCTCCAGTGGCATCAGCTCTCTCTCCTGCAGAGCACAGAAAGGACACAGTGGTAGTAATTAGGAAACGTTTTTGCAGGACGGCACGTAAAATCAGGATAACTTAAAACAGGATCCTCTTGAGAAATATCTAGTCATAATTTGGCTTCTGAATACCAAATTAGAACAACATGCATACCCATGTCAGAGCTGCTGTGTGCTGACAGAGGACCCTAATGGGATTTCACCCAGCGACATGTCTCTCTAATTGGCAAAATGATACCATATCATGCACTCGTGCACATGGTGCCGTTCGCACAGACTCTGCATCTGCTTCATCCGGAGACATCATCTCAGTCTGCATGCACCCAAAAAACACGCCCACACACAAGAACACAACAGTAAACCTTGTTGCAAAGAGAAATAAATATGTGAAGGCTTACTCTCAGAAATACACTTGTGTACCCTGGCCTACTTAGGAAGAAGATGGCATTAGCATATGGCTACCAGCATGAGTCATTCACTATTCTCTGGCTTACTTTGTATTTGTTTTCATGCATTTTTAGGTATTTCGTCAAAAAGAAGCACAACTGCTAGGAGCAGAGTCTCCACTCTAGGTGCTGTGGATGGGTTCAGAGCTCATGTTTGCTAAGGGCTTGAAGTCACAATATGCTAATGAGTCCGTCTACAAACAGACAGGAGAGACATTAAAGGTGGAACTGTTCATCTGAAAGGTTTAGGGCAAAGTATTTTTAAATGTGAGAGGGATTTGGGACATTTTTCTTAATGAGTCTGTCTACAAACAGACAGGAGAGACATTGAAGTGTTCCTCTATTGCTTTAAAACAACCCTCATGTACACAAAAAAAGTCTGTTTTCAATTTAAAAAATGTATGTTCATTTCAAGCTTCCTCCTGCCACTTGTCAATACACTGTGGGGAAAAACACTTAACCCCAAATTGCCTTTCTGTGTGTAGATGCATGAATGCATGAGCTTTAGTGTGACTGGATAAATGCAGTTTTAGTCAGTGTGATAAGAAAAAAATGCAATATAAACAAGAATCATTTTCAACTGACTACATCAGAGTAAAAAATATCATTACAAGCTTTCAATGAATCCCCAAACATGGTAGTTGGACACATTTTTCCAACATTCTGGAAGCTAATGGAGAAAAATGAGGAGAAAGTGAAGTAAAATGTCAATTATCACGAAAACAGTTGCAATACTTAGGCAATACTTGGAGTCAGAAGCACAGTTGGAAAAGTAGGAGGCTTGGGAACTTCAAAACATCCTTCATAGTTTCTTACCTGACAAACTTTTCCAATTTTAGCAGGAAAAAAATATGATTTGGTTTTATTGCCCCGCAAATGTCCCTAAACATCTTCAGCCTTTTCACCTTTGCTACACGGTTACAGCCAGAAACTTTTATGTTTTATTGGGATTAACCAGCACAAAGTGTGGCTTGAATTTGCAATTGGATTCCTGGAAAACTAACAGGTGGAGAGTTGGATGGAGCAAAATACGGGAAGAAAATCTGTCAGTTTGTAGAAATATTAGACTCTGGACTACAGGCTGAAGTATCTTCACCAACAATAGAAACTCTTTACTCTGAAAAGGATATTTTTGTGATAGTGCGGTTTTGGAATGATTATTAGGACATATACTTATGTTATTTTTATGATGAGAATCAACAAAATTGCAGCATCAAGTGTAGCAGTGTGTTAGATATATTCAGAGGAGATCATTAACTCAGTCAATATACATGTGTAGTTTGTTTATTTAAAAAAATTACTCAAACAGTTCAGGCTAAATTTACTAGTAAAAAGTTTCAAGGCTTTTACTCAGACTTATATAATTAGGTCTCATATTATAGAATTGAATCATACTTTATGAAAAAGTACATTTGCAATGACTTTTAAATCTCCTTAACATCAATGCTCACCTTCGCTGCCTTTCCATTTTCTTGGTGAGTCAGTGCTTTTATCAGTCTACAGTGAGAATATTTTTTTCTGCTTTTTCAGGCATTTATCGCATGACTGAAATTAAGATACAAGGGGAAAAAAATGTGAGTCTAACATGCTGCATCGAAAACAGAAATCATTCAAGGTCACCCTGCTAAAGATCCCTGTAACATCTCAAAGAGAAACGCCAGCATGACTTGTTTGGATGTTGCCCCACGTGGCACCATTTCAATGATTATTCACTGTATTACACTGCCAACACAGTTTAAACGCAGAGCCAAAAGGCAATTGCATCAGGAATCACATCACTTCTCATGTTGGCCTGATTTATTAAACCCTTATGGTTTAATATGATTTCTCTTGTCATGTTGCAGCCTCACTGTTTACCCTACACAATATCGTCCTATCATACGGCAGCAATATTTAGTTATCGAGGACAGAACATTAATTGGATTTTTTTCTTTTGCCATCCTGAAAGCATCAGGCAGCATGCCACACAGCCAGGCTCAGTTCATCCATCAGAATGGGCCCATTAACAGCTAATGTCATTCTGTCTGCCTTCACACAGCCATGTGAGCTGCTTCGTTAGCATGACGCACACACACGTACCACAGTCACGCTGAAAATGCAGCTAAAAACAACTCGGTGAGGAAAAAAAATCTGTTTCTGCTGTTTGTATGATTGAGATACATCCTTTATTTTTCTGTTTTTCTCTGCTGGATTTGATGTGAGCTGACAGTAAAGCGGGCTCAGTGGGTAATGATACAAATGTTGACATGATGACTTGCTGCAGGATAGGTGGTCTCTTTGCCTCAACGTCCCAGCATCAACCCAAACTCTCTGCATGGCTCCAGAGTGTAGGAAATAAAGATCAGTTGTATCAGACATGGATGGAGATCTGTTCAAAGTCCAGCATTGTAGTAAAAAAATACAATAAAATAAAAAAATCTGGTTTTCTGTCAGTTTCAATGAAATTGTCATCAAAACATTTATCCATCGTTTTCTCGGAGTTCCACAAAAACATGAAACAAGGGAAGGTATGTTTGTACAGTGTTACTTATAGACAAGGCTAGTGAAATGATTTAGATTAAATCAAAGGAAAGGCATAAAGAAGGATAAAAAACATTTGAACTGTAACAATGTCACATAAAATTAGCTATTGTTAAAAAAGTACTAATTTAATCTCAATTTTTTGCTCTTATTACTCCTCAAGTCATTAGTGAGACTCTTTTAGCCAAAGTTACAGTAAAACATTTCAAAGCTCAACAGGAACGTTGTCTTTAAATGTCCACTTGTAAAATAAAAAAAAAAAAATGTTTTCTTTTAAAAAGGAGTCTAATGACTTTTATTAGAATTTACATGATTCTCAGACATAGCTTCAGTAACTTTAAAAAAAAAAAGCTCTTCTATTGAAACTCCTCTAACGACGTGGAGAATATTTACTAAGTTTACAAATGGAGATGCAATTTTTTTCAGTTTTTTCTTTTAGAGAAGCATTTTTTAAAAATGCAGACATTTTAATTATTTCGACATCAACTTCATCCGCAGGTGTCATGTTGATGTACCGTCCAATCTTGCATACATGACGAATATTGTGCACGCACCACAGCTCTTTCCATCAGTTTCAGGCGCTTGTCTAAATGAAGTTGTGAGGAACATTAATTCAGAAGTGGCTAATCTATAAATGGGTGAATGTTTGTGCTTGAGCAGATTGATGAATCCAGTAATGGTGTCTTTCTTAGATCAGAAAGGAGCTCATGAGAACAAATTATCCAAATTATTTCAGCATTGTTGGCCTCACTTAAAGAGGCTGAATGAGATCCTCCTTATCACCAGTGTTTACACACATCAAGAGAACTGATACTGAATAACAGCAAGAGAAAATGGGTAAAGTCCTTTTTTTACTTAACACTTCTTGATTGTTTAAGTTCTGTTGCCAGCTTAAAGGTGGAATTTTGTTTTTTCTTTCTGGAAACAAAATCATTTGTATCTATGTTGGTTTTATGCTACGTCATTTTCTGCCTTTCTCTCCTCTCTGTTAATCTTTGTTTCTGTTTATTTTTTTACAAGTTTCTAGATTTCATAGAGTTGGATGATAAATATCTCAAATGGTATGAATGTGTTTCTGTTTACTAAACGTTAAAACAACAATAACAGCTTTAGAGAAACAAATTCATCTAGAAACAGACTACAGACGTAGCGTTCATCCCACTCTCCAGAAGAAAAATCTGCTTGTCACAACCATTTATTACACTCTATTTATATTGAGATATATCTACTAGAAATTGAGCTCAATGTTTTTCCCCCCCCCAAGAAGTGGAAAGTGGGCAAAGTCGATTGTTGGCTCTCATCCATTTGTAATTTTTCCAGTGTGGTTTCCCGCGGCAACATGGAAAAGTGATATCAGTCATGAACTCAGCCAGTGTTTAACCTGAGCCTAGCAGGACATTAATGGACAGCAGCTCTGCAGCCGAGCACTGAATCATTGGAGAAACTATTGGAATGGTCTTCCGAAACAGAAGTATTACTTTATGTTTGAACTATTGGTGCTGGGTGTGTTTGGTTAAGCAAATTTAATGCTCCAGTGAAGACATACTCGGGATAATATTGGCAAATGTTTACAAACAATCTTTCTAGCTTAAATAATTAATGACTAGCAGATTAAACCTCTGAAAGAATTAATTCCTTCTTCCATCAAGATATTAGATATCAGCAAGTAGAGGTGACTTTTGATGTGATATTCTTTAAGTCTCCCCTCTGAGTTCTGTCCATAACAGTGTGGAGGTTGGCGTCATTCCAGAGGAACAGCGTTAGTCTAGCTGCTCATTTGAGTCAAAGTTGAAAGCATCATCCTGTGGGCTTTCAATGCTTTAAATCAGCAGTTAAAACTTGGACATAGTTGGGTCTTTGAGTAGGATAGTTTCTGCAATGCTGGACCTTTCAAAATCTGGAAAAGTCCAGATTTTGATGTTTTGAAAGTATTTTACACTATTCTTAACAACTGGGACTAAAGTAAGTCTAGGTATTAACTAAGTGACATGTAATAACTACATTTTCTGGTAAGAAGAGTGGTCATATATTAATACAAAACAGAATGGTTCAAATGTTGAAAAGGTTTTAAATTGACTTTACAGGCATAATGAAGATGTGACCATCACATCTGAATCACCAGGCTGAACATTCCCCTGCTTATGTTCGAAAAATATTATAGGCTGGAAAAGAATATGCTAATGACAAATACCTTTATTTTACAAAGTGCTCCTGTTATTGTTAAGGTTTGATTAATACAGGAGGCCCTGAGGACAAAAGCTGAAATGTTTGCTTAGCAGCAAACATCTCAGCTCCTGACGTGACCAGTAAATAAAATAGACAGCAGCAAGGAGGAGCGCGCCCAGAGCCGAAACATATACAACAAAATAGGGTAACTCTGTTTAAATTAACATTATTACTAATATGTCAGATTGGTGGTGCATAATAAAAACCAATTTCCTTCAGCTGCTCATTTTAATTTATATTTATTCCAAGGCTCAGGCTATTGAAAAGGGTTGGTTTTACAGGGGAGACCATGCATTATTCATGCGCATGTCAGAGTTTGCCTTTCAGGGAATTTTCATTCTTCTGCCTGGAAATGTCATAAAAAAGTGGCAAAAAATAATAATTTAGGGATGCTGGGTCGGAGGTATTCTAGAGATTTGTATTTGGTTTTATAATTAATAATTTTTTCCCCTTTGGTTACATGACACCATTGCCAAATTATTTATTGTCACACTAATCAACCAGTTCTTACATTTGCACTAAGTGCAAATGTAAGAACAATCAGGCACTCCAGTGAGTGCCTGATTGTTTTTCCTTTTTTTCCGTTCTCTGATGAACATGGTGACATACTTCCTTCCTGCCCCCTGTCCGCTGGGAAATGCACCAGCACCTCCAACACCTAGAACAGGATTAAGGAGGTGCAGATCAAAGAACAGATAGGCCTTTCATCCATTCTTCCTCTGCTCTTTGATTCCGTGTTAGATTGAGGTCTGGTCTGCAGCAGATCCACTCCATAAAGTTAATACTGCTCCTTTGTGAGCTTTCCTTAAGCACTTTAGTGGTGTGTTTCTGTTCTTATCTTGTAAATAAACCTTTTAGCCGACAAACACTTGGAGACTGCTGCAGGGGATGAGATGTGCAAAACTGCAAGGGAGCGAAGTACAAAGCTCGGTGGCTACATATAGAAACTATTTGGTGATAAATACAACTCTTGCAATGAATTAGTAAGAAATTCTATAAATTATTTTATTTATTTATATAAGCAAAATATAAGCCCAATTTGTATTCAAATTGGGCTTATGCTAACATAGCTCAACTCATTTATTTTGATGAAAACAGATGACCAATATATATATATTATTTGTTTTTTGTTATAGGCAATAATAATTTAGAGCAGTGGTCTCAAACTGCATTCCTCGAGGGCCGGTGTCCTGCAACTTTAAGATGTTGCTCTGCTTCAGCACGCCTGCCTCCAATATTAGCTCATTAGCAGAGCTCTCTGGAGCTTGACTGCATACCAGTGAGATTGTTTCTCCATTTAAATCAAGCGTGCAGGACAAGGGACACATGTAAAAGTTGCAGGATTACGGTCCTTGAGGACTGCAGTCTGAATCCACTGATTTAAAGGAAAAAGAAGCTACTTTTGTAAATCCCTATTAATAGTGTTTGAAAGGAAATCCATCACATATGTGGGATTTTGTGGCATTTGCAGAATTGTTTCAAATTGGTATAAATTGACTTGTCAGAGTTTACTAAAAAAGTATTCATAGCTCTTGAACCTTTCCGCATTTTGAAAAGTCACAACAGTAAACGTCAGTGTGTTGTAGTTGAGAGTTTATGTGACAAAGCAGCACAATAGTGCATAATTGTGGAGTGGAAGGAAATGATACATGTTTTTTCTAAGAATTTTCATTTCCTTTAATCTGAAAAATGGCTTGTACATTTGTATTCAAGCCTCCTGAGTCAACTAGTTAATGTTCAGTGCAATTATAGTTCCAAGTTGTTTGGGGTATTGTTCAATCATCTTTCCTCATCTAGAGACTGAACGTTTTCCCTGTTCAATCAGTCAGATTGAGGGAAGAGTGTCTGTAAACATCAATTTTCAAATCTTGCCATGGATCCTCACTCCCATTGAGGTGTGCATATTGACTAGGCCATTAACACACATATATGATTGTAACTGTGACTGTATGTTGCTTAATGTCGTTTTGATACTCTGAGGACCTAATTTAAATTTATTTGCAAGTTTTATTTCCTCTGTTTAGCCCCATATATCTGCCCTTCCATCCCCACAACATAATGCTGCCACCTCTATGTTTCAGCATGGAAGTGTTCAGAGGAATGTAAGCTCTGACTTAAAATCTATTTAGCAGAATAATGAGAAAGGCTGCTCACTACAAACATATATCACATGGAACTACGATTTAAAAAAAAAAATCTGAATTATATGATGTTGTTCCTGAAATACACAATGAAGATATCAAATACAATTATCCAAATTTCCCTGACTTTTATTCCATTCAACCATTGTTTAAACAATGTTCCCACCACATCCACACAGAGTCCTTCCAACTGACCAAACACTTTCTCGATATGCATAATGAGAGGCTTGAATTATAGTAATCTATCACATACAAGTAATCATTTGCAATTACTTTCAGTCACACGCTGATTGCAATGATAATAACGATCCAATATATTTGTATTTTTATGTCTCATCTACTTTATACTATTTCTGTTGTTCCATCACCTAAAATCATATTAAAACATGTTTCATATTACTTGTTGGAATGTGACAAAAGCTAATGTTAAAATCGACAATATACTGTCAACAAAATACTGCTCTTTGCTGTATTATTGTATTTTGTATTTTGCTGAGATAACAAAGAGTGGCACCATGAAGCAGAACTGACCTGTCCAAAAAGTTTATTTAGGTAGGAGATGTAGGCAGCTGCCACCATGGAGCTGTTGCTGAGGCTCCTTTTACTCTTCCTCTTGCTCTCCTCTTCCTCAGACGCCTTCTCCTTCGCGGAGGACTTGGAGCTGTGAAGTGTGTATTTGCATGCTATTTGTTTACAGACATCATCATCAATACCAAGCCACTTCAATTTGTTACACTTTCCAATTTAAAACATTGTAAACTTCCCTTTGGCTTTTAACCATCAACTGAAACCAGTGTGGAAATATTCACAAGCAGAAGGCAAGAGAAGAAGTTTTTTCTGAGCGAGGCTTGTTTGTCAGCTTGTTTATCATTTGATGGTGCTAATTGAGTGTACAGCCTAACATAACCCAGTCCCTTTGTCATAATCAATGTTGATTAGAAACAGAGGATGATAATAACCAGAATTTCTTGGAGAGGCTAAGCTGAAGGGCCTTGTTTTTGAATCTCCCCATAGCGGGCGATTTTCCAGCTGCTGCAGCCCTCCCTCCTCGTGGAGATACGCTGGGAGAGAAAAAAGCCGATATCAATTTAAAATGCGCTAAATGACTTGAATTATTTTGCTTAATATGTTTTTATTTCTTCTAATTTAAAAATATAACAAAACAACATCATGTTAGCATGACGGTAGTAAGAATAGATAGCTAAAACTGACAGCATTGATTGGAGATGAATAATGACATTTTCAACTTTACTATATCTCTTTGTTTCTAACAGGTTACATAAACTAGTGGAGCGTTTTGCTTTGCTGCTCCAAATTCAGTCAGGTCAGGAAGTTATAATACTCGCAGATGAACTGGCTTCATTTGCTTAAGCTTAACTGCATCTTTTCTTATTTATCCCACAAATCTTGTTCACCAACCTGGCAGCAGAGGACGGTCGGCTGTCTGGACCTCCCTTTGCGCTTCTTACAGACATTTCAGCTGAAAGACAAGCAAAAACAAATGCAAAAGGTGACAAATCAAGCACAGACAAGAAACTACAACTAAACTCTGAAGTACAAAATAACCAGCCTTTTATCAATTCATTTTTTTTTTACATGTATCCCCGTTCTAACACACTTGAATCAAATGATTGGTTTATTGGCCTTTGCAGAACTTGGCACAAAGGACGTAGCTTAACCTTTTAACTCGTGCGCTGAAGCAGAGATACAAACATTTTCTGAGATACCAACAAATGTAGAATCTTTTTTGCTGCAAGATTTATCATAAATCAAGATCAAACAAAACTTCTGGAAGTTCTTGCAAAAATAAATGTGGATTTAAAAATAAACTAGTGAGATACTGCAAAACTAATTTAGAGTTATATAATTATTTATGGGACTCTGCAAAAGTAACTTAACATCAAACAAAAAGTTTACATGAGTACAAAAATATAACTTATCTCCCAAAATGCCACTAGGATCCTATAAAATGAACTTCGGATTTCACAATCTTCCAAAGGCAGAGTTGAGCATCAAAACAGAGCTGCGAGATTCTGATTTGAATAGGATGATGCCAGTTTCTTGGCATCATCCTACAAAAATGTTGTGAGATCTCCCAAACCCAGAATGTCACCAATGTTTTGCTAGACTAAAGTAACTCAAGAGTGTCACAAAATCCATGCAAGATTCACCAAAAATATTATTTATTGTTATTTATCCTAGACATCAGTAGTAGTTTATAGTACTTCAATAGAAAAATAAAAACGTGCTCCTGGCTGCCTCATGTGGATGTTGAGTGAACTGCCGTTGCTTCCTTCATTCAGTCAATATTGATGTACGCTGGTGCTTATTACAGAGGTAAGTTATCAGTGTTGTTACATAAAGAGCAGTAGGCAGTCAAAGGGTTAATCCACCATTACTAAATGAATCAAAACAGAAGGGTAGTATAATTAAAGTGGAAAAGATTCCTGTTACAAATCAAACAACTGTAAGATTGAAGCTCAGAATGACTGTCAGTCATGTAGGACATGTGAGGAGGACGAGTAGGCAGAATTAGTGAGACTTCTATCTGTCTCTTTGAAATGCGGATAATGTCCTGTCATGGATCAGGTCATGGAGTACATCTCTTGAGTGCTAGTGCCAGATGATGAACGGCTGTATTTGGCAGCGTTGTGCTATAAATGTAATGGCTCTCCAGCCAAAAAGATGGTGCAAAGACAGACATCCAAGATCTGCTTCTGCAGCAGCAGCTGCTTCAGACAAACTGCACCATGATGGCTGTAAGGAGCATAAAAGCAAAGAGCAGCCTGTTGTCTAAGTGCTTGTGTACAATGAGCCACCTTCTTTCCTAAACAGAAGGTGCCATGACTGAGCAGGTATGCTCAAACACAGAAGAGGAACACGATGGTCGCATGTTAAAATGAACAGGCTCTGCGCATAAGCATAGAGACTCCTTTAGCGGATAACAGAATCTTTTTACACCACTGTGTTGCATTTTGCACATGTTGCAGAAACTATATGGTACTGTAAAACATATTTACTCCAGAAGTCTTCTGTTTCACTCCTCAAACAAAATGCAATTTTTCAAATAAAGATTGAATTTATTCAATTCCCCCGCCTCTCTTGAAAAACCATGAATTACTGTCATTGTAATTCATTTACAATGACAGTAATTTTTTCGGGGAGAAATATTAGCTCAGTTTTACTAGCCACAGATATCCTGCTGGACATGTGCAACCAAGAAATTACTAACCAAGTCATTTAAATCTATATGTCTGAAAAGTGTCACAAAGCCTTTTCTATGGCTTTGGGATTCCAATGTAGCACAAAGATGGCCATTATTCACAAATGAAGAAAACAAGAACATCAGGGGTGATGCCTTGTGAGGCGATCTGAATTATTCCAAAGTGCATTAACAAATTAATAAAATTGTAATAATAATTAACCTAATTAATCTAAAACAACATCAAAAGTGTTTATGACTCAACAATAACAGATTCTGAGCAAAACTCACCGCCAACTATAAAGATCTCAAGGATCCCTCTGAAATTTGTCCGAACACATCATGATGATTCACCTTTTTTGTGTGCAAGTCCTTTGACTATAAAACTAAAACACAGCATTTCAGAACGCGAACAGTAGATGATGCTATTGGTATGATCTTGACGTCTTGCCATAATTGCCTTAGCAATAACAGTTTACAAAACAGCTTGGCACGTTTCTGCAATGCAGCAGGAGAAGGGGCTCAATTAAAACAATTCTGGAAAGAAGAGTGGGCCCAAATTTCTCCACAGCAATCTAAAAGACTCACTGGAAGTTTCTGCAAACACTATATAGCATAACTGCTGCAAACACAAGTAGTTATTAGATTTTGGAAGCAATTACTTTTTCACTTGGTGACCAGTTGTTTTCAATAGAAAACAGTTTCTAGTGTTTGCTCAGGTTATCTTGGTCCCATTCAAGCTGCTTTGATTTGCTCCTTAAGGAAGAAATCTGTGTTCACTGCATGAAGCAAATGTTACTCAAATACATCGCAAAAACTCTGTCCAAAGCTCTCTTCAGACTTGTCTGCTCTTTTAAAACAGTCATGTTTTAGTTGTATCTCAAGCATGATACTTTCACTTTCTATGAAGCCTGCATGAATTATTCTCACCTTCGAGCACAACTCCCATCAGAGTAAACAAACACACCCCACCAGCACAGCCGGTAGCACATGCGGTTTCGCTACACAAGCCACTAAGCAGCACTCTGCGTGTCTTCAGCTCTCCTCCCTAAGTGGCCAATTGCTGTCAATCACTGCAGCCGACACAAGCAATTTTAGATCCTAATCACTCTAATTGAAGTAATGAAATGGAGGGCCAGGTGGACTGGGCAAAAACAAACACAGCTGAAGATGGAGAGCAGGTTTGCCCTTGCGAGATATGAAGGGAACGGGCTGGAGTGTACCAGGGCTTGAACCTCAATTAGGATTTCTTGACGTTTCTTTTCGAGAGAAAATAAGTATCAGCATAAGCATGCAGTGTAGGAAAATATGTCAGCTTACACTGCCAACTTTTTACGGTTTTAGAGAGATGAGACAAAAAAATTGTTGTCTTCGCCTCACAGACCAACCCATCCTCCTGCAAATCTCTACTTAGCTCCTCCAGATCCAAGATAATTTTGGACCTCTTGTATTTTCCCAAGCATGCAGGCCAAATCATTTTTATCTTATTGAATTTTATTATGTTTAGATAATTTAGATTCAGTTAGCACTGTCTATAGTTTCTTCTTAATAGGATCTATTTTTAATTTTAATAGTCGGGCCCATTCTGTTCTCTGTTCTCTTTACTTTGTGATTTCTTTGTGTTTTCCAGTTGGTGCTGCACCTCATATCTAGTTGTGTCTATTTGTGGGACGCTTATTAGCTTCTGGTTTGTGTTCAGTTCCTGTTCTGCTGTATATTCTCTTTGATTCCTTCCTCTGACTGCAGTCTCAGCTGCTTCCATTTATTCATTAGTCACATCTGTTTCTTGTTCCTCTCATCAATTCTCCCAGTATTTATACCCCTTTGGCTCTTTAGTCACTGTTGCTTCATCTGCTCAACACTGCTCATCATTCCTTGATTGCCATGGTTCCTCCTGTTTCTTTGTCTTCCCTCCTTTGTCTTTTGTTTCTGGATTTCTGGACCTTAAACTTTGCTTTTTATTCTTGCTCTATGTCTGCCGCCCCTTTGCCTGCTTTATGGTCCTCCACATCCATCAGGGTCTTTGGGGACATGACCAGAATAATTTTTTTCCACCTGTTTATGTTCCCTGCATGGCATCTGAAAAACTTAACGGTCTTATTTTTTGCTTTACTCAGCAATGCCTTCCTGCCAATCGTCTGACTGAATTTGTGGCATACAGAACTAATATTTGCCTTTTTGAAATATTCTTCTACCTCAGCTGCAGATCTCTGCACTTTCATACTGATCACAAGCCTCCCTGCTGCTCTCCTGGCCAGTCATGTCTCAGTAGGTTTGGAGGTCTGCAATACTTATCTTCAGATGAATTATTTTAGTGTTTCTGAGAGATGTTCTAAACTTGGGCTGTTGTTTCATAACTCTGTTTTAAACTTCTCCTCAACTTTCCTCCTGACCAGTCTGCTAAGACAAAAAAAAACTTTTAAATAAGAAACATACAAGAGCTCATGGTTGGTAGTTATGAGCAATCACATCCAGGTATGGGAATAAAAATAGAAGTCTTGCATAAAAGTTTTTTAATCATGAAAATACACATTGCTCCACTCGGTTAACTGAGTTGGAGTGACGCTCCACTGACTCTCCATATCTTCCTTTCTGTTTTTGCATCTTTATTCGCCTGCTGCCCAGTTCAAAGACAATCAATCTCAGCAGGCTGAGGCATCCGACTTCTGATCTATAAACAAGCGACAACGATGCTGTCGGGTCTGGCACTCCATCTCATCTTCACCTATTTTGACACCTCTGTAGCATATCCTCCCTTTGACATCACTCCCACCACCCTCCCTCCGGCACTGATTTCATGTCAGTGCTCCAAAATGAGAGTAATTTCAAGTGGAGAACACAGGGTGAGACCTTTTCTCAGTTTTAACACAAATATAATTTTGTATTATTCTGGGCTAATTACAACACCTGCCTCTGATAGACTCTGGAGGACAGCCTGATCCAAAACTCTTGGTACAACTGCACAATAAGCAACAAGCATGGGGCACAAATATTGAAGAATAACAAATGCGAGCGGCGGTCTGGCCATCTGTTCATACGGTAAAATATAGTCCAGATAATCAAATAATATGTACCTAAGAGGAAATGGCTGAGAGTCTCATTAGAAACTGCGGGGGCTGCTGCTTCAGACGTGGCCTGTGTGGAGTAGACAGCTCGCAGCCGGCAAATGAGTCAACGCGGACGCAAGCTGAATTATTAAAGAGCGCAGAGTAAAACAGGTTAGCACCTCACTATAAATCATCTCAACGGATAAGCAGTTTGATAAAAGGCTGCTCAGTTTCCAACCATAATAAAATAAGACAAACATTTTAATGATGACAATGCTCACTTACTCGGACAGCTCTTCTTGTTTTGTGCTCCTTGGGTGACAGGTGCAGGTGGAATGTATGAGTATGAAGTGCCTATTACCTAACTCTGGGATTATATGATGAGAGGTGATTATCCAGCTAAATATGTCAGGATTAAAGATGTACGTGGCTGCTCAAGAACAAAAGGGGCAGCAAAGTGATCTAAAAGGGAACAAGACATTTTCAGCACCAGGACTGGTTTTGTTTTTTGCTGGTTTGCTTAGATTGCAAGGAAGGTCTTTGATTTTTATCACCATAAAAAGAAAATCACCAAACATGATGTGAAAATTATATCAGTCTGCATTGCAGTTGGTGTTATGCACAGTAAGTTTAAAAAGACAAGGCACATGACTGCAATAAATCATTTCATTTATAAGATAAAATATAGAATTTATTGGGAGAAATGCCCTTGGTGACATCCGCATGACTGGTGTGGCAGCTATTCACCTGATGCTAAGTTTCTGAGCAAGCTGATTATACATGTGTGAAAAAGTCCTATTTAAATAAGTGAAGTGAAAACAGACAGAGAAATTTCAACATTCACAAGATTAATTAGCTAACATCTAAAAAGAGAAAAATGCTCCACAGACTGAAGCATAATCTGGGAATCTGTCTTTGCTTGGCAGCCAATTTCATAGTCCCAGTCAGATGTTTAAATCCTCATCATAAGCATGAATACATCTTTAGCTTTTAAGGTTTTACATATGGAACCAGTTATTTGCACACTTGGTACCAGAAGACACATTAAATCAGTCTGAATCTTTCCTGATTTAGGTCAGTAAGGATTACCAAAATTACTTCTAAAAACTAAACTTCAGAATAATAAAAGAAAGAGAATATGCACATACTAAGATTACTATAACTAACTGGAAGAGCCCAGATGATTATTTCATAATCTGTAAGTTTCTGCTCTGAATTTGTATAATGAACATTTGTTGAAACAATGATAAGTATAAACACCTTGGAATGATGTTACCATAGAAGAGTGAGTTGGGGTTTGTGTCTCAGAGCTGAACATAATTTAGTGTGAAATGTGTATCAACGTCACACAATGTAATTAGAAAATTAGAAAAAAAAAATTTTTAACACCAAAATAGCTGTTAGAATTCAGTGACCTTATTATGTGATAATTTAATCCTGACAAAACAAATGTTTAAGCAAATAAATAAAAGTTCAGTGAATCATTTCTAGCCAGAAGTGGATTTCTGATACAGCAACCAAGTTGGTTGTTGGATTATGTTGATGTTTATTGAAATTGAACCTCACTTGGTCTAATCTTTAGCTTCAGTTCCTGAGGAACATTATGACAGTCAATTTTGTAAGGACCAGATCTAACATAAAAGAAAGAACCTTTGTCCTCGCATAACAGAAGAAAAAATGGCGGGGTAAACAGTTATTCCTCTCCTTGACATTCAGCTTTTGCCCTGGAGAAGTTACTGCCTGAAATTAGTTTCATTTCACTGGATGAACCCTCTGCATGGCACAAGATTCAAATATAAATGTCACCTTGCCTTAAAATAAGGTGGGAAATAGAGAAAGAGAGATAAGTCCAGTACTTTTTATGTAAATCGTTCTTTAAGAGGAGAAGTATTCTGCTAAGTAATCTCTTTTTTTGTTTTCGATAGCTACCTGTGTTGCAACCAGAGCAAAGACTTTACTTTGCTCTGGTTTCTCTGTGCTGCACACAAAAACAAAAACTGCAGGTGAAGCAGCTTAACTTCCCAGCTTTCCTCCCAGTTGTGCTGCTTTCTCTCTTTTCTTTGCTCACTGAGGCAGTGCTGCAGAGGGAAACAGACAGTGAAAGAACCGATTCCCCCATGCAATCAGGCTTTCGTCATGCTCAAATATGCTTAGTCCTTCTGACCAAAGCCCTTCTTTAGCGCTTTGACTATTTATTTTTTTTTCTATGAAGAGGTGGGAACTTATCCCAACTCTTACCTTTGCAGAAAAGAAACAAGACGGTGCAATAATGTGTATTTCATACATCAGTCAGCTCCCAAAGGAGATTTGGCCTTTGAATTATTTGCACAGCTTCGATCCTGAAGGTCCAGAAACAGGGAACAGGCCATATCTGTTTAAGAAGAAAGGGAAATAAAAATGCAGCCTCTGACACTTTGTGAAGCTGGTTCAGCGCAGTGTATTCATTCATTGAAGAAGCTGGTTGGTTGAATTCTGCTCTATAATTGATTCAGCTCTGACAGTTGTTTTTTTTTGTCAAGCTCTTTTAATTCAGCTTCAAATAAGGCTGACTGCTGGATTTTTACAGTGCCTTGCAAAAGTATTTATGCTGCTAGAGCACTTCATTACAAACCTCAGTGTATTTTATAACAACTTTACATGACAGGCCAGTAAGTGTCACGTGAAAGGAAAATGGTTTTCATGTTTTAAACACGTAAAACACTAAAAAGTGTGTCGTGAATATTTATTCTACCCTCTTTACTCTGACAGCCCTGAGTAAAACCCAAATGTTAGAAAAACAGTAAGAAGCAGTTTAATGAAAACGAAATAGCACAAACTTTATCAAATTTAAAGGAGATACAGCAATATGTCAAGCTTTAGCCGGCTAGCCTCAGGTTCCTGCTCTAATGCCTGGTTTGCATGGCAAGATTTTAAAATTGTTGGTTGATTTTCACAACCACAGATTCCCACACATGATGACAAAAAAAAAATTATTATAGATACAACAAGTTTGGTCCTTGACTCTGTAGTGTGCAACCAATCACCAAAGACAACACATGACATGTGAACAAACTTCACTCAAGAACATTCAGATATTAGACAAGAAATCTTGCAAAACCTCTTAAGATGAGCTCAAAATATATAAATATGGCCGATGACAAAAAAGCAATGGTGATAGTTCATGGAGTACTTTTAACATAGGCATATTTTAAGAATAGGCATTGGATAAAGAAGTGGAGATAGCACAAAATGGGGCCTTACTCGCTACATAATAAGGAGGTGGTGGACTGTCATTTTTATGTATTTTGGATTCCCCTCTGTGTTTCCGCCTCCTTGCTTTCTGATTGGCTACATGCCACACTCAACAGGCTGCATTCTAGTTTGTCCTTGGGAAAACCCCACACACTAGTCATGTCAATTCAACAAGCTGAATATCCCCAATTTGAAGTCGGAGTGGCCCTGACGTCCTTCTGAGCAGACGAGATTCCTCTTAACGTACTATACCCAGCAGGAATATCTCCTCATACTATCAGAAGGGGAAGATTGGGTCAAAAATCTGTATAAAAATCTTACCATGTGAGCCAGGGATTAGCTGACATGAGTGGCACACACAGTATATCCTTGAAGCTTTTCTGCTCCACGTGGTTATTTTAATTACAGCTGCATTTCCATTTTTGCAAACAAGATTGACCATTCAACTCTGACCTCATTACTGAATGGTGCAAAGTCAGCAATTATTTTACTATTTTTGCTAACAAGCAATGGAACAGGTGTACCTTAAATAGTTTGAAGTTTATATCAATCTTCATCAGGTTGTAGCAATATTTTGAATCAAGATATAAATTAAGATTGTGTGATTTTCTCCTTAGTGTTTTTAATCCCTTTCTGATTGCTCCGTCTCGCAGTTTTACTGCTAAAACCAACTGAATCCGACTATTGCTTGATAGGTGTTAATGCCAGTGATCCCTTAGAGCCATTTCCCTCCTGCAAGGCAGACACGTCCAGGGGTGAGTGGGCATGTGTGATCACAAATGCCTCCACTATTTGCTCCAGACTTCCTACAGATATGAGCCATCCAGCTCAGTAGCATGGAGTCAGATAGATCAGCAGGTGCAGTCATCTGTGAATGCAGCAGCAGATTCTGCAGAGTGTGTGTGTGTACTGATAAGAGTTGTTGTTTGATACTCTTTTCTGCTGATCTGCATGTTGCTTTCCACTCTGTGCATTGCTGATATGTGCTGCTGATAACAAATTCAAAACTTGCACTGGGGAGGCTCAGTTGTCATTTTCAATAAGTTGAAAAAAAGAAATGTGGTGTTTTCTGTGGTCTTCAAGACACGAGGGAGGAATAAAGTTTCCAACTCACGTCTCCAGCAATTCCCATCACCTGTTGTGAAGTGCAGCAAAATGTCCAGACCTAATTATCCAGAACATCATCTTTTAAGATGGTTTTGGGCATAACATATTTCTTCAGTGGTTAGCGGATGGACTGGCTGGAGGCAGTGATGCAATTTAAAGGAACCAGCTGCCAAGTGTTAATTATGTGGTTGGCCCAAGGTTATATGGGGCCCTGGATGGTGTTTAATTTGGGAGCCCACTTCTAGATAAGCTCACTGACAACCCCAACGTATTTTATATACCATGCATGCGGATTCATTTTTGAATTTTGCATTTACAGCAGCTTTTTTTCAGATAACTCATGAGTCAACAATAAAATAATTGCTTTTAAGGAACAGTTCAGATTTGCTACAGCGGGGTTTGACAGAGAGCGACTGGAGACTGGAGAAAAGGGCACGTCGGATAATTAAGCCTCGGATTCACAGGAAACAGTGTGGTTTTTGTCCTTGCCATGAAACACTGGACAGACTCAACACTCTCAGCAGGATCCTGGAGAATGCATGAGTGTTCCCACAAACAGCTTACATGTTTTGTAGACTTGGAGAAGGCTCTTCCAGGAGTCCTGTAGGAGGCACTTTAGGTGGGTGCTTGGCCTGTTGAGACAGGCCATTAGGTCTCTGTTTGACTGGTGTATATCTGTATATGCTGTATATATCATATATAATAACCACTCAAACATTGAGCTTTTACAATTGAAGAAAAAGTAATGTAAAATACATTTTATTGCTGGCAAGATGTCATGACACTACTGCCATGGGGTTGCTTACAGTGCACGCAATTTCCAGTAAGCATCATAATGTTGAACTGGGGCATGTTTACATACAACATGGCAGCTATTATTACATTATACCCCAGACTTATTTTAGGGAGAGCTCATAGGTAATAAAAGTGAAGACAGCCCAATACTAATCCTAGTTGAACATTGCTGCATTTAAGTAAAGAGGTCATGGCTGCACCTCAAGCTTAGGCAATCTTAATTATACAATTATGATTTCGGTATAGCCATACAAAACAAGCCATGCTTCAAGTGAATTTTGTTGGAAAGACAACGCCTAAAATATGCATTTCCACTCTAATTTCTGATCAGTTCTACTAATATTTCAAGTCTCAGAGTTTTTTTCTTCCAGTGAGAGAAGAAATCATATTTCACAGGAAAAGCAAAACAAAACATTGCTGTTTGTATGTGAGCAAAACCAAATGGCCTGAGGAACAAAGGCTGTTAGAGGCGTCTTGTGGTTAATGATTTGTTAACTTCTTGGTGACTGATGATGTCACATAGGTAACTAATTGCCTGACCTGCTGCCTCATTAAGCACAGCAAGTAGTCCTGCTGAGGGGCATTGGCTTCACACCTCGCAACAATCACTGGTTTCTCTACACGTCCACCACTTTAATCGTTCTCTGATGTGATGTACAATGCTTTCTTTCTTCTTTGGACATGCTTATGAAGACCTGCAATGAGATCTGAAGAGGATTGTTCTTTGCTTTGCTGCAGAAACTGTGCTGATGTTCATCAGTCTTGTTCTTCCCTATGCTACATTTTTCAGATGATGCTTCTTCCCATTTCTTTCGCAATCAATCTTACCTCTACACTACTTGAGATGATATTCTCTGCTCATCTGTTTATTACTCTTTTCTTTCTTGTCATCCCCATCTTTTTTTATTCTAAAGTCACCTTCACACTCCTGATCTGGAGCAGTTGGCTCATTGCTCCCCCTTCGCTCTGTATTCAGTCCTGCCTCTGGGTCATACTTCTCTCCACCACCTCCCTCTCCCCACCTATTTTATTTATGGGACTGTGCTGATGGGGCAAACCCAGGTAGGGTTTGTTCTTTTGTTGTAGTTCTGCGTAAAGG
Organism: Phalloptychus januarius; assembly: GCA_902982915.1. Lineage (NCBI taxonomy): Eukaryota > Metazoa > Chordata > Actinopteri > Cyprinodontiformes > Poeciliidae > Phalloptychus > Phalloptychus januarius. The sequence continues at coordinate 1,135,917 of CADWAE010000297.1, forward strand.
AGTGGAATGGCAAGAAAGTGAATGCACAATTAATCCCTAACTTGTCAATTGCAGGAGAAATCAAAGCTGTTTGCCAAAAGGAGAGAGATAAAAACGCTCTGGAGAATCTTTACATCACCTAATAGGGTCAGTAGCGAAGAATACTTCTGTCTTGCCGAGGTTGTACTTCAGAGTTGAAACGGCCGGCTGGTTTGAGATCAGCATCAGCAGGAGAGTAATTCGATCTCACGAGAGACAAAGCAAGAAATGAGGTAACCTGGAGACTCCTGAGCTGTGTGTCTAGCACAGCTCTACGCTGTAACATTGAACTGAGATCAAGATATTAAACTAAAGGAAAAGATAAACCACCACAGGGACCCTGGCACACATTGGCACTAAAAAGAGCAAGCGGGAAAATATAGAATAAACCAAAAATAAAATAACACATTTAACCTGAGGAAATATCACTGTGTCAGTGTATCATTGCTTTTGACAGGGGTCATTCCTTTATTCCCTGCGCTGCCTGGGCCTGTCACACAACGTTAGAAAAATGACAACTTCCTTAAGATCCCTCGGTTCACAAAAAAGACACACCTTTTTTGCATGACAGTCTGCTTGTTGGACATCAGGGCAAACAGAGTATTCAGGTAATGTGCAATGTTACACTGCAACAAACTTTAATCAAATTGATTTATTTATACAGCATCTCAAAACAATTCAGCAGGCTGATTAGAAAACACATTATCTGTAGTGGAAAACTAACACTGCAACATCACCCTGATGCTGAGGGCATACTTTTTATTTTTGAGGACACAGAAAAGCTGGTCAGAGCTGATGGGAAGAAGGATGAAGATAAACACAGGATGCTCTTAAAAGAAAACCTGCTGCAAAAGACTTGAGGTTGGAGAAGAGGTTCACTTTTCAGCAGGGCAATGCATATAAGTTTAGATTTAGGCATGTTCAAATGTTAGATTGGCACAGCCAAAGGTTGAACCTAGATAAAATAGAGAACGGGTGGCAGGACTTCAAAAGTGATGGTGACTTTTCATTCAATCTGGCAGAGGCTGAAGTGTAAATAGTTTGTGTTGTTTTAACCATAAAATTAACCATAAAACTACAGTGTTTTCAGCTGTTTTGCACTATGTAGTCTATTAACATTATGGTACAGCAGATTTACAATGCAAATGAGAAAATTAGCTAACCTTAGAAAAAAAAAAGTAACTGATTGTGGAATAAAATGAGCTGATGTTTGTCTGGTGATCATTGTTCTTTGGTTAGAAAAGCTGTTTTTCTGTAACGTGTACACCAGCTTGTTCAATAGGGGTGTAGTACTAATGCCTCACTGTTTGTCAGTTTGTATGTAACACAAACTGACTCGGATTATTGTTGCCAGCGAACTACTGTTGTTTTAAAAATGCACAAGTTGCAGTGTGAGCTGTTTCCCAGAGAAGAATAGTCCGAAATTTTATGAAAAATGAAAAGACTCAAGAGGGGTGACTTGGCCTTTAGCAAAGCACTGCACAGGTGTGAAATATTAACAAAAGACCACTGATGATATGGGAAAGGTGAAGCTGTACAGTGCTGTAGGTAGGTGACTGCAGCTTTGAAAAGGGAGCAAATGACAGAGAGACAAAGGGTGCAGCTTTTTTTTTTACTTTCTGAGAACAGGAGCCTCTCAGGACCGAAGACGGGGGACGTATCTCACAGCGAAAAGAATAATGCACTTGACAGAACAGCGCTCCCTGCCAACATGAACCAGTGATCGCTCCCACAACCACCACAACCCCCATACCCCTTTCTAAGTAAAGTGATGTGGAGTTCAAGCTGCACCTGTGACACCAACTGCCACTCCGGGGGAACATCAACAAGCCACCTGTTCAAAAAAATGCACTCACTGCCTCTCACTTTCATCCGGTTTCCTGTGACTGACGTTGACTTCGGATGCGATGACTGCCTCCTCTTATCAATTCATCAGGTGAATTTAAAGGCAGAGAAAACAATTGATCAAATAGTCAAAGAAAATAGGCATGTTTACATCCTTGCCATCTAACTTGGCAAGGATGCAGCTGCTGTTGAACAGAGAGCACACATGCTACTTTCAAAAATTCTAAAATCTGGAAACCCTTTTAGAGAATAAAGAGCACAGTCTCTCTTATATTCATCATTAATAAAATAAAAACTCATAATGAACTTTAGCTCAGTCTTATTGTGTTTTACAACAGTATTAATACTCATTGAACTATTTACAAGTTTGTCAGAAACGTTAATATATTTCGATAGGGTTTTATGTGACAGGCCAACAAGGCTGTTTGCAGCTTTGGACAAATCACAATCTCACATCAAACAAGAGGAGAAAGATACTCTGATCAGATCAAAACTTAAACTTTTTGGCCTGCATTTAAAACTAGATGTGTGGTAGAAAACCAACACTGCACTTCACCTTGAACTCACCTTACCCAATGTGGAACTCTGGTGGTCCCAGCATCATGCTGTGGGGAGGGAGTTTTTCCAAGCAGGGACCAGGATGCTGGTTGGTGGGAAGATGGATGGAGGTGAGCACCGGCCAGACCTGGAAGAAAATCAGATAGAGGATTTAAAAGACTTGAGTCTGAGGTTGAGTTTCACCTTTAAGCAGGACAATGACCCTAAGCATACAGAGCTAAAATAGAATGGCTTAGGTCAAAGTGCCAAAGACCTAATTAAAGTCCGGAATAAAATCTCATAGATAATCTGACCTAATCCAAATGACCTTCAGTTGCAAATTTAGCAAAATGTGTTCCTTTATTGTATTTATAAAACATGTTTTAGATATCACATAACATTCAAGTAGAATGCATCAACTTTTGTGTTTGTAATGCGGCAAAAAGTAAAACAAGGCATAAAGTCCTTTCACGCCCACCGGTGGTAAGCTAGACGAAGCGACCCAGAAAAGCCGGAGAACTTTTTACTTTTATGGCCAGCTGATCAAACACCTGCTATGTTTAGTGCCTCACACATGTGCCATGACTGCTTCCATCCGCAAAATGCACAAACACAAATCATGAGTCAGTTTTGACTTCCTGCCTCGCATCTCTGCTCTCCATCAACACACAGGAGCCGTGGGATTACAGATGGCAACGAAGAGGCAGAAAAAAATATGGCAAAACAGAACGATGTGCTTTTCATGGATTGATTCTTTGGTGACTTTTATTTTTTTGGCAGCGCCATTGCACTCAACATCTTTTGTACTTATTGTGTGGGCAAGAACAGCAGAATAGCAACATTTTTGACACCATGCCGACATCCAAGTTTTGTTATGTCTAAAAAGTAAAAAAAAAAAATTTGGAGTTTGTTGGCTTTGTGCCTTGAAAACACAGAAACAACATCATGGTACATTTTAGTTTTTATAATACAACTCTAACTTGTTATGATCCTGCAAGCTCCACATTATATTAAAAAATAACGGCTAAATAGAAGTGGTGTATTTTTTTTTTCCAGAAATGTTTCCAACAAATTAAATGAGAATTTCCACAGAATCCACTGATTTGAAAACACAAACAGGAGAAACAAAAGTCAGCCAATTGTACATTGTTTGGGTCAATAATGTTGAGGTAGAAAATTTGAATAAAGGCTGGCTTACATGTAAGAAAAATCAAATTAAGGAATATAAAAAAATAAATAATGATAAAAGTCAGAAACAAGAAGTCTAAAAGTGTAGATTCTTTATGTTGTGGTTTAAATTCATGAGATCAGTCGACCAACATGGTTGAAAATGTGGCAGGAATAAGAAAAATTTTTTTGGGATTCCCTGCTGATGCGCCATTTTATTCAGCAGATAGACTCAACCACTAAGAGAACTTATAAGAAGAGCCTGGCATAGATAGATGATCAGCTGACTCGCATTTTACTTTCTGAAAATGAATGGGAAAAGTTTTTATAACTTGATAGCAACACAAGTAAAGGCAAAGAAGTGAAGGTGAACTGGCAGAAGCGACTTTTGACATACAGGTAGACTTAAAAAAATTAAGTTGCATTTTAAGTGTGAGGAGTTCAACTTGTTTGAGTGAGAGTTTGTTTTCAATGACTCTCCTCCCACATTGGATGCTGTGAATGGTGAAGCTGAACCAATCCAAAGTTACATGAAGTCATGCTTATTTACCACACGTGGACAACATTTCTCTGACTGCTGAGTGATGAGACTCTTTCCGTGGTTGTTGAGAGTAATAACAATAACAGGGAGAATTGCAGCTCACATGTTGAAGTGTAAATCCTACGGACTTCTGAATCTTGAATCGACCAAATATTCTGCGTAGAAACACCCCCAAGTTAACTTTTTGGTCTGCGTAGGACTGATAGAGAATAAGTGTCATGAATTCTTATCAAAAATGGATTTTAATTCTGCTCTCAGATAGAGGTTGCTGCACCAACTCACCCAGCACTGAAATCTATAAAAGGAGCTGATGAATAACTCAGGAACCAAAGAAATGTCGGCATTCATTTCCAAGGACAGTTGTGGGAAACTGTGAGCAACTCCTTTGATCTTTTACGTAGATATGTATAATTTCTTTATCCTGGTCAGTCCTACGTGTCAAAATAATTGAGCATAAGCCAGTTCTACGTTATGTAAATAGAGGTTTACCTAATCTCCAAGTTAATGGCTGGCTGAGAGGCAGGAGAGGCTGAAGCTGTACACTTAATGGAAAACCTGCAATGCTTTGTGCTCCAGTAATGGGAGGAGATTATCTTGCCATGCAGGGACTGGATGAATACTCCCCCACACATTTCTCACTGGCTCTCCGTCCTTCTCACACCTCTGCCTCGCTCACTGTGGATGTTTATTATTTATGTTACGCCTATAAATTATGTGGCGTCTTGAATTATAATGGCATTAAGGCTGAGGGATGTATTAAAAATGTTTACTTTACGTATTGGAATTTTAGCTGAAGGCCATTTTATTTTCTGACTTTCTGACGGTTCCATTTACTGTTCACTTTTGGCAGCTTAAAGACAATCTCCCACTGTTAAGACATCCATTTGAGAGGCTTCCTAATGTTTGCTCCTGAGAAAGATCGATGCCGCAGTGCCAATGCCTAGACTTCATTCTTCAGACCCAGTTGATTAGGTTTCTTCCTGAGAACAGGCCTGGACACAACAACCCAGATAAATCCATGACACTGTGGATAGAGAACAATGTGACTCATCCAGAGCTTGTTGAATGAGAAGTATTACCTGCACCAGCTCCATTGTGGATCTGTGGACACGACAGGGATCCCACTCATTCACACAACATAGTGCTGGTGCAGAGCTTTCTGGGAGAGAAAAGTTTGGTGATTACTTTTTGACCTCACTGTTTTTGAATGCTGGAGGGATTTAGTAGAATGAACTGGTCAGGCACGGGTTTTAAAATAAACGATTAGATAGTTTGCTGTTGAGAGTAAGATTTTAATACTAGTTAAATAGGTTATGCAGTGAAAAAGAATAAAAATGTGACTAGAAGACAAGAGGAGCAAAAAACTCAGTTTGGCAGGAAAAAGACAGGTGAAACTGGAAACACAGCAGCATAAAGAGTTTCTGCTAAAAAAAAAAAGCAATGAGCACTGCAGACAGGCTATTGCAAATTGTTTTTTTTTTGAAGATTGACTGGGAATAATTAAAAGGATTTTAATGCTGTTGTTTGGATACATGACGAGTGACCAAACAGCTGAATGAGTGGCCAAACAAATCGATTTTCTGTGGTATCTTCATGGTTGGAAACATCTTATTTTATTTTACCATTTTCTGAGTCACATGGAGCAATGGCGGAATCTACTCCCAAAATGTATCTTTTAGGACTACAGATCTAACAGGAATAAGCAGAAAATTATTATTTGTCTGTATAGTAATAACACTGAGTTAAGCAACTGTAAACATCTAGGAGCACAGCACAGATTTTTCTACTGAAGCATATCTTGCTCCCTTCCTGCAGGATGGTTTTCAGGGATGCTTGGAGCATGCTTGTCTGCTTACCATAAATTTGTGGGGCATCACTGAGCTACAACCAGAGTCAACGCTGGAAATTGGTGCAACTTCAGCATCAGGAGATGTGACGAATACTGACCGGTTTGGATATGTTCAAGTTATTCTTTAATGTTCCCACAATAATGTGCAGTCCAGTGAATTGATTTATTTAAAGCAGAACGAAAATGCATGCAGAACATGTTTTTTTTTGTAGATGCAAAATCTAAATATGATTAAAAATTGTATTTACTGTATCTAAAGTTGCTGTTTTGTATTGATCTTGCTCATTTATTTTTATTACATGGAGAAAAGGATTGCTGAGATTAGGCCTTTAAAAATAAAAGTGAATATGGTAATGTAAGAATCAAAGTTCAGACCTAAGTTGATTTGCAGCAAAATAAGTACAAAAATGTAAATTTACTTGAAAATCCCCTCAAGAGATTTCCTTAAAATATTAAGCCCAATTGCCACAAGTCAACACTTTTTATAAGGTGTTAACTATAAAAATATTGGAAAATGAAGAAGGTTATCTAACTGTCAGAGGTTTAGAGATGTTTATGACAAACTGTTTTTTCCAACTTGAAAAGCATGAATCATGTTAAAAACTTTTTGACAGTTATAGTTTGTTGCCCTGTCAACAGGACATGACGCAAAATGTTTGCTCTACTTCCGCCCCCACGCAGAAGGAGAGCAAACCTCATACAAATAAACAGTGCAGCGGTAGTAAACCCAATGCATTTACCCATACATTTTTTGAGTAATTTTTTCCTTATCAGCCAACACGAAGGCAAAGACAACAGGCAAAAAAAAACTCCTATGAATCCTGCATCGGGTTTGTAAGGTTATTTGCGGGAAACAACAGAGAAAGTAGCAAACCAAAGTCTTTCCAGAGGAAGAATGAGGGGCGCAAAGTCTAGTTGGACTTGAGTGTGAAAGCTGTCGGAAGCATTTTATACGTGGAAAAATAGGTGAGTAATGACTTAAATAATACAGCTTGTGAAAAGCGGCCTTCAGGAAAATGCTTAAAAATAAACATTAGCATAAAAGGGCACTTAAATGTAAATTCTGCAGTTACTGAAGCACGTTTGTGTGCTGCCATAGAGCTTTACACACATAAAATCAAGTTCACTTATTGAGCTTTGATTTGACTTTGATACAGTGTCCTTGCGACAAAAAATGAGATGCTTACAGCCAGTTACCTTCAGACAAACAGATGATAGGCTGCAGGCCTTGGTCCATCTCGTGCATTATTCCAGACTCCGTTTGGGTGCTGCAATAAATTGTATTCCGGCCTCTACGTGGTTTTTGTAACAGCTGTCGGGATTAAATATTCCCCTGACGATGTTGGACCATGACTTCCTACTGTTTTTCTCAAAATCTCTTTGACCATAGCCCGTTAGCAATGATCCAGTTCCTCCAGGTAAGGGCCGTGCACTTCGGGACAAATTGCGACCGTCGATTGGTCAATTGCTGACAAACCAATTGACATATGACGTCATGTCGAGATGCAGGAATTTTTCTTTGGGGTTTTGGTGCAACCTCAAAATGTTTTGATAATCGGACAAAAAATAACCTTTATCATCTCAATAGCTAGAAAATGTTGTATTTTTATATGTATGCATTATACAATTGATTTACTATTGCATTCAATGCAATACACAATGTTTGCTAGGTTGTTTGAATAGATTTTTCAAATATTTCTCATCTACAAACTGAATCAAGCAGTTAGGAGAATTGACGCCTAAATGAATTGGAAAATTAAATTATGTTTCTCTTGTTTACACAACATATGTGCAGCATAACTATCTTGCACAGATGGTGACTAGATCTAATTTAAAAATCACTTTTTATTCTCAAGTCCACAAAACGATAAAAAATGGAAAACTTTGCCTGTGGTTATAAATACATAAGTTGAACGCGACTTTGCTGGCAATATGTTCCTGTCAAGATATCAAGATAAAATGAAATAATGCTGATATCTTATTTTATCAGCATTATCGAATACAATATATAATTCTTACTTTTCTTCTAAAGTTAATGAGCCCCTTGTAATTTGAAGTAAAATAATAATATTATGTGAAACCTGCTCTGGTACAGACTCTCTTAGGGGTTCACCTCCATGCATTTTCTTTTTTTTAATAATTGATTTGCAGCTGTCTAAGAGCTGCTGTTAGCTGAGCTAACTTCAGCACCTTTAAGCATGTATGACATATGAAATGATCCTCTGATCTGCCTCTGATTTCACTCACGTGAGCAGAAATAAGGTTTGCTCTACTTCTGCTTGCATTTCCAATCACTCAATGTTTGTACTTCAAGTCTAAAGCACCTTCTTTTAGATGGATGGTTGGAGATTTGTAGACCGAGAGTTCATCTGTCTCTTTTCAAGCCATTTAAGCTCTCGCATTCGCTTTGCAACCAAATGTAATTGTGCAATGGTCTGTTAACACAGTATTGATGAGGTTATGAAGTGGTAATGAGAAGCTCAAAGTAAATATATGTGTTTATGCAATAGAGCACGGGAGCCCCCCAAATCCCCACCCCGCCATCTCTACTAGAAAGCTATTGATATAATTGACTGGGCTTGCTGTTATTAACTGTAACACACTTATTTGTTCCTCTGATTACAGCTCTGATTGGTGTTTCTTAAATATTTTTCTGGTGAACCCACCAACCTGCTTTTAGGTCAGGAACATCACAGAACGTTGATTAGGGCAGAGATTCTCCAACATTTCTACACCAGCATTTCAATAAATACATTAAATGCACCTATTAAGATGACCAGAATCTTCTGCAAGTTTCTCAGTTTACCAACTTTTGATTGGTACACCAACGTGAAAACTTACTAAACCTCATTCCTTACCTTAAAAGCCCTGCCAGAATGAGCTATTAGCTGTAGTAATCGCAGTGTTTTTACTCTTCGACACTTTTTAAATCCTCTAATTCCAACATCTCTGATTCATTTCATCAGTGTGGCAGGTGGCACTTGCTACGATGAAAGCTGCTACAGTTGGACACAAACAGACAAATATACTCATCTGATATTGGCTGTAGTAACAGCCAACACAAAGCAGCCTGTGTAATTTAATAGCTGGCAGTGTTTATTTTTTTCTTTTTTTTTTTTTCCAGCTCAGTCAACATGACGAATTTAATTTCCCCTTTCTGTCCTTCACTTTGTGTTTTTCATGTTTCGTTTTATCCTGGAGCAATATTTCCTTTTGTGTGTGCTCAGTGTTCTCCGATCTGCTCTCCTCCCCCGGTATGGCACATGTCTGTCTGTCTGTCTCAGTGTTTTTAGTCTCAGGCTGGTGCCGCCCTGGATTTTTGTCTGCAAAAATGTTGTTTTTCTTCCTCGTCTTTTTGGGTACACTTACCTCACACACACACTTCATCCACACAAACCCACAGCCCCTCACCCCACCTGACCACCCCTGCTCACCTTCCCGTCCACCCACTTACATGTCCCAGCCTTTTCAACTCCCCGCTGCCACCCAGCCCACCCTCCACACTTCTTGCTCTTACAAATGTCTTTACTGCGGAGAAAGTGAGTGGCCAAGCCGTATGCACAGCCTGAAAGCCACTGATGAGGATTTCAACCAGATACGTCAAAACCACAGGGGAAGGAAAAGAGGGAGGAGAGAGAACGATGAACAGAGACGGGGAGGGAAAAAAGAGAGAGAGAGAGCGAGCGTACGGGAGGGTATATTGACTCAGAGCTGGTCTGCATGCTCCACAGAGTGTGAGAGACAGAGGATGTGAAAGCAGGCAAGATGGAGCACTGGCACAGATGAAGACTGTCCCTGGGTAGGTGGATGGCTGTCTCCTTGAGTGGGTGCGTGCGTGTCTGGAAGAGTGAGTACACATGTCTGCATGTCTCTAAATGGAAAGAATGGATCTGAAGAAGTTTGCTAAACAGCATGCAGACGTACAGATGTACCAAGTGGCGGGTCCTGGTGTTGTTACATAACAGTGAATGAATGAATGGTGAAGATGTGAGCAGACACTTTGGGGTCCTTGTCTTTGATGAGTCTTCACACGTGCGCTCGTGCAACAAAATTGTTGCTCAGCATCGTCAAAAAGGTGGGGCATGCTGGTAGAGTTTTCACTTGCGTCTGGATGGTGGTGTGTATCTAGAGATGATCTCAGTTTATAGAAACACAAGCAGGGGAGATTTTTGACAAACTGAGGGAAGAGTGAAGGATCATGAAGGAGAAAAATGTTGTTGCACTTTCAGTGGTTGTCTGTTTTGTTCTGCTGATTTTTAATGCTTTAAAAATGTGATAACTTTACAGAAGAAGACACAAATAATATGAGATACCTGAAACACAGGTGAACAGGTGAAATGAAAAACAAGTATATATTTTTCAATCAAAAGAATGTATTAATCTCAATTCAAGTGTGAAATTTATTGTTATACATAAAAATGGTTTTACCAACAAAAAATTATAGATGTGAGTCATGCTGGTACCACAGATATAAGAATTTACATGTCAGATGACTGAATGTTGTAAAAATAATAATAAGAAGAAGAATCGCATTTTTTCAGGGTCAAAGTACATTAAAGTACATCATTAGTGAGTCTTTGAATTGGCAGCTTTTTGCTAAGAATTCATGGTTTGGGAAACTACCAGGCATTCTGTAGTTATGTGTCATCAGCACTTCTTCAGAACTGGAAGAAGTTTTTAACATACTGTGTGCTTTCATTGCCAAGATACAGTTCTAATAAAGAGACATATCCACTAATCACTATAAGGCAAAGAGATGGCATTACTTTCCATCCAAATAGCATGCAAATATGGATTAAAAGTGAAAAGATGCCCACATAAAGATTTATAAGTTATGAGCAACACAAATATTTTTCACAAATCTGAGATTTTCTGTTTTCCTTACACCTCCTACATGCCAACTGAGTTTTTGGTGACAAAAGCTGAGGTCTTAAAAGAGCTTCCCAAAGTGGAAATAAAAAAATATCTATATATTTGTGGGATGTCAGTGTGGACTGAATCTCATCCATTTGCCATTGAGTACCTCAGTAGCTTTGGCCATTCCTGCAGCCATTTCATGAGTCAAATCCTTCCTACCAGAATGACGTTTGTATCTGTTTTGGGAGCAAACGATTCCAGGACATTTTCTCTGATCTACTCAAAAGCTACTGTAAGAAAATGTAGTTATGCTTCTCCAATAAATAGTATCTGTTCGCAGTTGGCTGTTTAGATTAATGTTATGTTGATCAGGAGTCCCAATTTATTATGTCTCATGGAATCAAGTGGCCCAAACAAGGACCAGATACAGTGGAAAGTATCTTTTTCCACTTTTTCCTCACTGTCTGACATTAAATCAGACCAAATGTCTCTTTGTTTTAGGTCATAATTACCAAACCTTTTGCTAAATGACACAATAATAAAAGAAAGAATATGTCAGAGATGCATTTCTTGATGTCTTCAGTATCAGAAGTTTCTATTTGTTAACTATTTTGGCAAAGTCAAATGAAATCAACCAAGATGTAAGTAGAGAATTATGGAGCTGCATATGTCTGGCTCATTCTTGGGAAACATTTCCTGATGCTGAAAGGCATCATGTTTGGTGCTCATGTGCGAATGAGGTGGCAAACAAACCTGATGCAGTCACACCAGTTCTGTTAGGAGGGATGAGCCAGAACTGCAACAAACTAGTGAGAAGCTTGTTGGAGAAGATCCAAAATGTTTGATTAGTGCAGTTAAAAAATAATGCTAACTAATACTGAGAAAGCGTACGCAAATTTCTGAAGACAGAAACAAATAAATCTCTGATATGTTCTGTCTCTCTCATAATTGTGACTTTTAACCCTTGGCATCGGAGAAACTAATATTAAAGTGCCTTGATAAAGAGTCTGATCTTTGATTTGATAGAAATGTGTAAATGCAGAGAAGTGATTAAAATCCAAAGCTTAGAAACACCTTGAGATAAAGTATTTCAATATGTTCAATAAATCAAACTCTTTGAGATAAATAAGTTCAACCGTTTATCTCTATAATTCATGAAAATGCTTAACTACAGAAAATAATAAATATATACGCAAAAACTTTAATCTATTGTAACAACAATGGATGGAATAGATTAAAAAAACAATGTTATTAACCCAGTGCCATCTAGATATTTTAAAAAATAGAGACCTGCTTAATGAACACCTGCAACAGCTTTCTGTGCAACAGATAACTGTGGACCAATTTCCTTTCACATCTCTGCCAGTTTGACCTGAATCTGCTTCCCTTAAGCTTCCAATCTATGCTCAAGATGATATTTGTCTAAAAGGAAAGTGAAAGGACTTGTCCTGCTTAGTGTGACTTGGTAACCTAACCCTTGAGTATCCAGCTGGCTTCATCGCTCAAAGTTCCCATCACTCTCAGGGTCAGATTTACATAAGCAAGGCTGCAATACGCCGGCGCCACCGACCACCATCAGCAGGCAAGATGACTGAGACGGGCAGTGTTTGAACTGACAGCCCATCAGTCACAGAACAGAAGGAGAAGGCAGGAGCAGCCATTGAGAACCCAAGCATGCTCGGGGACAACATGCAGAAAGACCCATGGTCAGGATTTGAACTCAAAACCTTCTTGCTGCAAGCCAGAATTGCCACCATACAGACACTTATTGGATTAATTTAGAGGAGAAACACAACTAAACAGCTGAATTATATAATGGTTAGTCAAATATTGATGTCCTTTTTAAACATTGATTTTAGCTGTGGACTTAAAGCGGGGGTTTAAAAACTTTTCAGTGCTGAACAATAAAAGCATGGCCAACACGGAAACGACATAATAATGACATCCAAGGATTTGCAATTCCTGCAAACAATTCCTCTGATGTTTGCAGAAATTGCCTAGACAGCAATTTTCCCACTCTTTCAATTCATATTAAATAAGCTTTTACCAAACAGCTTCTTGTGTTAATAAAGTTTCAAATAAGGCCTTTTATTTGAGTGTAAACGAACCCATAAAAACCTCCAGCATGATAAATAAAAAAAGATAAATGTAACAAACCCAAGATGAACTCCAAAAGCGCTGTGCAACATCGGTCCTGAGCTGCCACTAATGAGCAGTGACGTGATGGACACATGCACCATATTGAAAGAATGACAGACCGCCCACCTCTTAGAGGTGTTGACGTAGTCACAGTTACAGTAAATTACTCTGGTGGTTCATAAAGTGCCTGTTGAATCATTGCGAGGAAAATGGGAGGAGACAGCATTTGGTGTAATGACAGTATAGTCCTGCTACTGCTCTGGTGCTCCGTTTAGTGATAAATTTGTAAAAGACTGGTCTTAAATTGTGTTATGTAAATACTGCTCTGGGTGGATTTTTTTTGCAGATGAGAAGGAGATGAGTAAACGAGAGCGATGGGAGAGGGATTAAAGTGAAGTGCAGAGGCACATGTGACATCATTGGTTCGTACTTCACAGCAATACATTTGAATATTCACTCAGCGCCCAGACTTGGTGTGCTGACACCATGTGTGAGTCACACTTGAAGTGCCAAAGGTTCTGGCGAATTCTATTTTGGCTTTTGAGCTTGAATCTGAGAATGAAAACAGATGCGTATTTAGAGTTTTTTCTTTCCTTTTTTTTCTTCTCCAACATGCTTGATATGAGTGTGAATTTCAACATATTGCTTTACAGATGAGTTGCTGCAGCTGTAAAAACCGAACGAAAGCTGTGAATTCACAGGAACGTTTGATCTGGCTATGTTGTCATTCTGTGTTTGGTTTTTGTTTCTTCCACATCGCTCATTTCCTCTCCTCCTGATCTTCATTTCTAGTCCCGCTTGACAGTCCAGATGAGTCTCTCAAAGCCCCCGCCACCACCCTCCACCTCCCACCTGGCTATCCCCCCCGCCTCCACGCCCAGCCCTTCCTCGTCTGCCACCTCCCCATCGTCTACGCCCCACTCGGCAGCTCCTCCTCCGCCCTCGCCCGTCAAGATCTCTATGCAGGAGCATTTTGCCATCAATGTGTGCCCGGGGCCCATCCTCCCCATCCCACAGATCTCAGACTTCTTTCCCCGTTTTCACGACTACCCCTGCACTCCGCCGCCGCCCAGGGAGAAGAAGATCCTAAAGGAGGAGACGTTCAACGGGGAGACGGGTGGAGGGTTCAAGGATGGAGAGAGGAAAGGGGAGAACGACAGAGACAGGGAGGAGGTGTTCGACTCGGATGACGATGACAGTGAGTTGTAGAGAGTAATCATTCTCAAAATCCGTCTGTTAATCAATCAATGGATGAATTCTTGAGCTTTCCTTCAGAAAACAGTAAATTTCTCACAGTTACGACTCGTTTAGCATCAATCAAACATAATTAGTTTCAACTAAACATGATAAAATTATTGAGATCTAGTACTAGAAACAAGAGGTAAATTTATTATTAATCTACTAAGACATTAGTAAAACAAATTTAACAGTACAAAAAAATATCAAATTATACCCTACAACAACAGAATGAAGAGATCAAATGCTCAGTTATTGTGCAACTGACTGAAGGTCAAACTTATCAAGCATTTATCAGTCCATCAGGAGCCTAACCCACTCTGGGCTTAGATCCAAACTGGATGAAAGGAAGGTTGAAAAAAGTTTTTTAAGAAAAGTGGTGCTCAAGTGCAATTTTAAAATCTTGTGAGAACTTTACAAAAAAGGATTGAACAAAGTATATGATTACATACAAAAACATTCATTGGAAACTAATCTCATGATGGATCTGGTACCTTGGATAAAGTCTCCTCTCCCAGTAGTTTGTCCTTTTTGGGGAGGAATTATGAGGAATTGATCAATCACAGAGGGATATGTGGCAAACGTTCTACCAAAACAAAACAATTCTTTGAAATGAAGGATCAAATCAGGAATTACAACAATACCACAGCCTCTGAGGATAAAACCTGTGCTGAATGTTTAAAATTCTTTCATCTGAAAGTTAAAACAAGGCAACTTTTTCAGCAGTAGACTGAATGTGCTTCTGTTTGCTTTACTTCAATTTGTCTGTTTTTTCTTTTGAACGTAAACATGGAGTTTTTTGTAGAGTGAGGCATTTTTTCTGCACTCTTTGTCACTCCCACTTTATGTGACAATGATTTATTACACAAGGTTGCAGTGGAGAGACTCCAGTTTCTGCTCACTCACAAACAGTAATCAAACAAGACAGATCAATTCATATAAGGCAGTGTTATGTTTTTAAGAAGCCATCTGCTGCAAACATGACTCAGAGCTTTTTGAGTTTGTTTCTGTGTGACTGACCGTGTCTGCGCTTCTGACTGAGAGTAATTGGAGTGTTTTTGTTGTGATTTTCAGCATACCTGGGAACACTGGAGTTCAACCTGCTCTTTGATCAGGAGAACAACTGCCTTCACTGCACCATTCACAAGGCAAAGGTACACTCGGTGTTCAATACGCTCTTTATATAAACAGATCATCGGCGTGTGTGATTAATCATCCTTGAAAGCCTGTTGAAAAACAGCTCTTTTGCATTTGAGCGAGTCGTCACGCCGGTGTCTCACAACCTTTATGGGGAGACGTTTTCACCACACACGGCGTCAGCTCGACACAACAGGGAAAGGTTGGGTAATGTGGCTAGGTTGCTCATGCAGAGACACAAGGACACAAGCCGTCCACAAGCTACATGCTTCATACTGTCACATGATGTTAATTATGTAAATCTTGACTGGGGAGTTCCTTCAAGGCGAGTGGAAAACACAAGCGAAGGAAAAAAGAGCCCGAAGGCAAAAGGAGAAACGAGTCCATTCGAAGTGGTCGGCCATATTTGCTGTCTTGTTCTGACCCTGTCACTTGTGTGAGGAGGTTTTAGGGGCACAGTGATGTCACCTTTGATCTTACATGTGCATGTGTCTGTGTGTGCCTGTGTCCACAGGGTCTGAAAGCAATGGACTCCAACGGGCTGGCAGATCCATACGTCAAGCTTCATCTTCTCCCAGGAGCCAGCAAGGTCACTGCTCCAACCTTACCTCAACAGCAATTAATGTAACATGATTCCAAACTGGGCCATCCAGTACGCTCGTGCTCAGAATCACATCTGATGCAAATAGTTCATTGATACTGAATCATTTGCAATCAACAATACAACTGTAAATTAGTTTTTTTGTTATTGTTTTAGTATAAGCCAATGAATAATTAAAGACAGTAAATAGAGGGGCTGGTGTAATTAAAAACCCTGAGCTCTTTCAGTCAGTTATTACAGTCATGTTAAATAATCACACTTCTGTTTGTTGTGCTCACCTGGTTTTCATTTCGCAAATGTAAATGCAATTATCTAATTAGCAGATAATCATTGCAGACTGACCTGTCCTTTAAATGTCAGCAATAAACAGTAAATGCTAATGAGGATTGGCCAACTGTAGAAATAAAATACGCAAATTACAAAACTTGTTCACTGATCACATTTGTACCTTAAAGAAGTTTTGGAAGTGAGGTTTTGTAAAGTGAGCTTATTGGAAAATAAATTCAATCCTCAAAGAGGGCTTACTGGCAATAGTTTTACAGAAATTCACTTCAAAATGTCAGAACTAATCTTGTATCTTTCCACAAGTGTGGGGTGATTAAAGAATACAACACGTTCTCGGCTGTAACTTAAAGCAGAAGCTAAGAGAGCGGTGGTCATTTTATCTCGTTTTAGTTGTTTTTTACCTAACATTACTAGGTATGAAATTGGAATTTAATTAGATAAATCATATCAACCATGCATCAAAGCAAATCAGCCAGTGAGACATTTCATACTGCACCAAATTGGAAAACTTATAACAGTTTTCTATAATCTTTTCATAGTTTTCTGTCAACAATAGATAATTGCTTAATCTTATTTTGGTTTGATAAGGGTTTGTAATCAGACATCATGTATGAGCTTTAACTGTTCCAAATGTAAATCAAAACCATAATTTATGTAAATAAGGTCTAATAGGTGTTCCTAGAAAATAATAGAATATTACATTAAAATAAATTATAATTTATAGGTGATATTTTACCATTTAATGAATATCTCCGTAATTTATAACATGAATCTGATACAGTTTAACTTCATTACATTTGTAAAAAAAAAAAAAATGGTTTCCTAAGAAAAACATTGATTTGTTAAATTATTCACAACATGCAAACAAAAATGTTCAGTTGTGTCTCTGTAACTCAGTTCTTCCAAACCCATTGCTGTGACTGCGTTAGCCTCAAAGCTGGTGGGAAAAAAGTTTAATATTGGTGTAATGGTGTCACCATTTGCCTGCTGGTTTTGAACATGCTAAATTTGCTCTCAATCCCCGTTTAAAACTCTACCTTCCCAGGTGTTTACCTGCCACCAAAGGGTTTTCACAAGGGTGTCAAGCATTCACGAAAACATGACACTGAGTTAAATTCAGCCTTTTACTTGGATGCCACTTGGCATGAGTTCACCCAGTCCTCCGCTTTATCGAGCCTAAACACGTTATGGTCGGCTGCCCTGCTCTTGTCTCATTTTCAGCTCAAGCAGCGAGAAAGATAAAGCTTGCCACAACATTGGCAGCAGCAGCAGCAGCACCCTTATTCCCCTCGGTTGCGGCAGGGTACAACCTGTTGTCAGCCATTTCAGCTCTAGGCTGACTCGGACCGGCGGGGGTTATGGTAGGTGCGAGGGACGCTGAGTCACGTTAAGGTTAAGCAAAGAGCATGACTGAACTGTGAGGTGTGAAAAGCAAGAAAGAAACAAACTAAACCTGTAGGCTTGTGACGCGCCACGCTTCCCGGCTATCGGCCCTCTCTCTCTCGCCACTTTCCTACAACATATCTGCTTCTATCGCGCCATCTGTTTTTGCCCCTCTCTGACCTTGAAATACCAACAGTGTGCAGAGGAGAGGGAGAGTAGGGGGGCAACTGAGAGGGAGGGGAGGGGGGAGAGAAGGGGACAGAGACAGACGAGGGGAGGACAGCAGCAGGTGGTTGTCATGGAAACAGGGAGGATTGTTACACGGCTCACGTCAACAGGCGAGTGTTGATGGAGGAGGAGGTGGTGGTCGGGGCGGAGGGAAAGGTGGTGTTGGTGGTTGGAGGGGCATGAATGAGTCGGTGAAGTGACAACGAACCAGTGTTTGCAAAAAAAAAAAAAAAAATTCAGCAGACCAGACGGAGTGCTGCTGATGGAGCGCGTCACTTGAGGTGAGCATGACGGACACTCGCATCCACTTCCCGTCCACTCTGTGTGCGCACTTTGCGATGACTAATCCAAATCCAGCATCCATAAAAAATAAATAAATAAAAAATCTCTCAAGAAATTTTTTTTTGCATCTCCTGTGACCACCCCCCTTCACCCACCGCCTTTCCCCTTCTTGCCTTCTTCCCACTCGTCTCCCATTTGCGGGCTCCTTCATCAGGGAACGGTCAAGCATGTTGTCTTGTGATGTACGACACTCAGTGCAACACATGCGCTGTGCGACCTTGCTTGTGTGTGTGCAAACACATGCTAAGGATTTAGTCACAGCCACGCAGAGAAGCAAACCCCTCCTTCCTCCATTCTTCTCCACCACCGCCTCTCTCCTTTCTTGCATAAACACTGGCTCAGTGATACTTGGTACCACCACAGTCTCTGGTATTTTTCATGCTCCCATCCCGGGCGGAAGATGCACACTCGCAGCCGGGGTCTGCTCATCACAGCTCCGGGTGGAAGGACTGAGTAAGGAAGTCTGTGAGATAAATAAGCAAAAAGAAAAAAAATCAAGCAGACAGATGGAGAAAAGGGAAGAATTTGTTATGGACAGATGGAAGGTTAGCAATGAAATTTAGGAACAGATAAATCACCTAAGAACAAGGGAAGGGAGGACAGGGAACTGGTGTTTCTGGAAGATATTTGTGAAGAAAACCCCAATCAAATGAAGAAGATTTCTGGAGAACTAGGAGATCGTCGTGCTGCTTTCATTAATCAGAGACAAATAATATGACTGAAAAATGCTTTTCTCCCCAGCGAGGGGCTGGTTTTAACTGATAAGCAAAGAAGTTTTCTGCGGAGAAGAAATAAAAAGACGAACAAGAAGAAGGGGACGTTATGTGAGAACTAAAGAGAAAGGAGAAAAAGGCAGAACAATGGAATGCAAGAGGACAAAAACAGCAAAAAGATGTCAGGCAGGGTTCAGCATCTGGCCCTGAGGCACTGGAGCAGGAGGCTGACGGTGGCAGAGAAGGAAAAGCACAACGGGGCTGGGGCGTTTGTTTTTAGAGATTCTGACATCAGCAGGAGTCACATAAAAAAAGGATGGGTGGGGTCTCTTACGTTAGTTGGCACATAAATCATTTATTTGACCCAATATCTCTTATAAATTGTATTAGGTGAATAAATACAGACTTTAGACTGTTTAAACTTGTCACCTTGATCATACATGGACATTGTATTTACACTGTCCTGCATGTTTTGGATGCTTCCCTACTCCAGAACAACTGATTGAACTGATTTCATTATCTCTTTAACATGTCTATTCTTTAGATCCACCCTGGAAAATTACGGTTCAAATTCATCCATCTTAAGAATCAAAAATCAATATGATTTTCATGGCCTTTAACATGGCCATTTTATGTGCATGTAAGGTTTCATGTACATGTAAACGTTACATGTACTTGAAAGGTTTACATGTGTATGTAAGCCTTTCAGTTTCTTTGCTGCTCTCTTTTTAGATCTCTATTTTCATAACAAAATGCATCAAATGTCAATTATGGTGAATTTGGAAATTAAGGAAGTTATGTGAACATGCAGACCCAGTGGTAGATTGTATTTTTATTTCAGCCTCTGTCACTGAAAACTAATTTAATAGTCAAATATTAAATGCTATATCCTAGAAGACAATTTCACAATTTCCTCTGGATTTTTTTGTGTTATATTATTGAAACAAGATTTTGTAATCATAGTATAAAGGTGAGCATTTGACCCCATAGCTTTGAGAAAATTAAATTATGTGAATCAATAAAAGTGCAAATAATAATTCAAATGAAAACAGTGTTGGGAATTGGACGAGAGAGTAGAAGCTTTATCATTTGATGAATCCACTTCGTCATGTGACAAACTTTCATAGTGATTGTGCTGCACTTTTTAATTAGCTGCCACGTTTAGTTTTATTTGAAACAGCATTTTTGGAGCTCTTAGCTGGAGCTCACTTTCATGTTGCATGATAGAAAGGAGACATGAGGGACACCTTGCATTGTCTCCAGCAGATGTTAGCAATTTCCTCAGGGAATGAGATAAATTATCACTTGTAGTAGAATTTTTTAACAAAGAATGAGAATCTGTTTCAATAATAAGAGAAAGATTAATCTTTGTCTTAAGTTTCTTTATTCGAAGGCAAAAGCATTCGAAGACTCTTCTCACTGAGCGCAGTCAGGAGAAGAGCCCTGAGCAACACACGTCACATCATTATATAGTCAAAGCAGGCAAAGACCCACCCAGAGTCCGAACCCATCTGCATTGCCAAACAGACCTCAGACAATGCCCCCCCAGGAACTCTCACTTCACAGCAGGAAGGACAACCGACAGGAAGACCAGGCGAGACCCCCCCCCGCCCCCCCACTCCCATGTGTTAACTAGCTATGGCTGGGGGGTCGAGCCGGTGCAAAAAACCCATTCCACACGTTGGGCCCCCCCAGACTGAGCATCACAGCTGCGGGAGCCTGCAAACATTACCTGGAACTTCCTTCATGAAAAAAAACATCCCACAGAAATAAAAAGACACAGCAGATCACCCAGCAAACAAATGGCAACAAAGCATCATCAGTTCCATCAAAGATGAAACAAGGCCAAACACAACATTTTCTATTACATACTCTTTCTTAACCATCCTTCTTATTTATTTTTTAAATGTTTTCACACTGTTTGGATGAATATTTATTTCCTCTCCTCTACTGTAATTTGATAAGTCTGATCCATTGGCCTCAACTACTTCTCCTCGCTCTTCTTTTTCTTTTTTTCCCCCCAGATCTGTCAAATTCTCTGACTCACTCTCTCTCCCTTTTGCTTTTCCTTTGCAGGCAAACAAGCTACGCACGAAAACCCTGAAGAACACCCTGAACCCAGTGTGGAATGAAACTTTGGTGTATCATGGGATCACAGGAGCTGACATGACCACCAAAACGCTCAGGTGGGTTCTTGATTT
This sequence comes from Phalloptychus januarius, assembly GCA_902982915.1. Taxonomy (NCBI): domain Eukaryota; kingdom Metazoa; phylum Chordata; class Actinopteri; order Cyprinodontiformes; family Poeciliidae; genus Phalloptychus; species Phalloptychus januarius. Next base: position 1,156,996 of record CADWAE010000297.1, read on the forward strand.
TGAATTTCATTCTAGTTAGTGAAGTTCTCCAGAAAGCCAAACCAAACTTCTCATCCTTCAATGAGCTTTAAACAGCTCTCCATCCTTCCCACTTGATAGTGCATGTAATTGTTATAGTCAAGCAGAACAAAGGAACTGTTCCACTTCTTGTACACTACCTTGCAAAAGTCTTCTCACTCAGTATTTTAATTTCCACATTATGTCACATTGTCATTACAAATGTCTATGTTTCTTGCTTTTTTGCTATTGTGAGTGATAAACTAACACTTAATGTCCCAATGATCCTAGAAGCTAAGTTGTCAGGGGCTTTTTTCCCCATGTAGGGTCACCAAACCTCTCTAAAATAATAGAATCTAGCTGGATTTAAATTTTCTCAGCACATCTGCATTGACCTCAGACAATTGTTAAGACAACATGAGAGGACAAACATTGTCGTTAATGTTTGCCTGACAGTGAACAGGTCAGGCATAAGCTCATGGATAAGGATGAGGCATTGAGTAAACAACAACATAATACATTACATTGACCACTAGTCAATGGACAAACATGCAAGATTATGGCAAAATTTCAAATATGCCAAAGCATCAGTATTAATATCAATTTTATCAGTGTCCCCATAGCAACATTTTTATTGGGGGGGGAATTGAAAAACATAGACACAATCACACTACAATATTGGCAAAACACTTAAAAAAAAGAATCCATGAAACATGGCTTTCCACCTAGACTGAACAGCTCAGGTGGGAGTTTCTTCTGACAGAAACATTACAAGCTTCACACTTGAGAATCTGTCGGTATTGGAAGAGTGGCAAGAAGACAAGCCATGCAGGACAAAACAACAAGCAAGTAGAAAAGGTACTCCGGTCATTTGAGACTGACTGGCCTGTGTGTGTGCTGAAACTCCAACTGAATAGCTGAAACTTTCAGCTATTCAGAAATTGAACTATTTTGAAAAAAAGAATAGACATAAAGTCACCTTAGATGTACAAAGCTGGTGGAGACATTCCCCAAAGGACTTGAAGTTGTCTTTACAGCAAAAGAAAGATCTAAAAAATGTTGACTAATGCAGGCTAAATATTTCATTAAAGTTTGTGGAAGTATTGTTTTAAATATTTTGAGGTTGATGAATACATCTTACAATGCTGAGGTGTTGGCCGCACCATGAGTTTCCGCTGCCTCCTCCCTTCTCACAGCACTCTCCACGTGAAGTGATTCAGGTCAAACGCAGCCATCTTGGCCCAAAAAATATTGCGTCGCTCCGCTCATCATGCATTGGTATGTTGATTCAGAGGCACAGTCACGCATGCATTCTGTTTGTACTGCATGCAATCAGTGTCAATTTACTAAGCCCATTTATAACAGGGCTGGATGTTTGTCCTGAGGAGAGACGACGCTGACGCGCGCACGCATGGAGACTCACACACACGGACAGATCTCTTCCAAATACAAATGTAGGCACTCAGGTGTGTGACAAGCCTCTTGTGTGAACGTCAAGGGCAATCACTGGAAGGAAAGAACATACATGGCCCCTCCTCCTTACGTCCTGAAAGCCCACACACAAACCACACGTCTCCTTGAGGTGTACACATTAGCAAAAAACATTTTCTCTCATCCTCACTCACAGCAAGATATTCCCTTCAGATGAGAGAAACCCACCTAACCCCAGCTCAAGGACACAGCCTGCAGCCATGGACCAGCCTGAGAGGGATCTGCGATGCCAAAACAAGCAATAGGAGGAGCAAAAGATGAAGAGACACAGAAATGGTTGTCAAGATCAACAACGATTCAGAAGATAAAGTGGGATTTGAGTTGACTTACACATAAGACACAACAGAAAAGTAAAGTAGGTAGAACGAGAGGAAGGAAGATGACAAAACCCCGGGATGATTCAAAATACAGGAGTTAAATGAAAAAAGAAGAGAGAAGATGATTCACTGTCCTGGGTTAATAAAGATGCTGCTGAAGTGGAGTTTACTCCAAAAAGACATCAAAAAGCTTAATGAATGAGGACAATGAGAAAGAGCATCAGCCAGAGTGAATTACGAGCTCGCTGACAGCCGAGAGAAAGAGAGAGAAGAAGCGGCAGACACAGAAAACGATGGAGAAGGAAGTGTGGTCTGCCACGATAGTTTGGCCCGTGAATGGAGGGTGAACTCATCAAATCATGGGAAACAACCAGGGAAATGAGACACTAATATGGGTCCCCAGAGTGATGTTTACTCTCTGGGTTGTTGCCCCTGAGGATAAAACTGTGTTGGTCCCTGCAGAGCAGCAGAGGTGGGGGATGCTCTTTGATCTCTGTGTGCACAGCTGAGCAGCAGGACTCAGCCCACCTGACAAACTGTACAAGCTCATGTGCTCGTGGTTCTTGCAGCGAATTCTGGTTTAACACAGCGGAATCATAATTTGGTCAAAGCAAGGTTCTAATAGGTGTATTAGTATTTTGTCGTAACAAAGTTTGTGACCTCTTGAATTTCAAACGTGGTTTAACACAACAAATTGTATTGGCTTAAGTAGCTCCAGCTGCAGCTCTTCACCAAACAGCTGGAAGCCCTGCTAGTCTACTATCTGGTGCTGAACACTGTGTACGGCTGGTAATCAGTGTTTTTTATGCAAACATGGCTTCCAAATGTGCATGAATTTAGTGGAATATGTAAACTGCTGAAGAAAAACTTGCAGGAACTGATTGATGCTCCAGAAGGTTCTTGTCTCTCCTAAACAGATTTAACTGTGAAACTCCAACTCAGAGAGCACACATCAGACCACACTTGTTTGACCACAACAACCACTTTGCAGTAACTGTGTGCATCAGAGTGTGGAAAGTCATTAATGTGGTAACCCATTTGGGTCTGGATTGTGTCAGTCCAAAGGGGATTCTAGCAGCCTGTGTCCAACACAGTATCAGCATAAAATATTAATGAGATTAGAATGAAAACATCTTCAATGAATGAAGGTGAAAAGAAGCCATCTTTCATATGATTTTATATTCTTTTTACCTCCTTTGCTCCTGCTCAAGCTCAGAGAAAAACAAATCCTCATCCAGTTTTTTTTTGTCTCAATCTCAGTTTTTCTTTTACTATATCTTCAATCAGGGCAGATGCACAAAGGTATTTGCAAGTGCTAAATGTGTACAAAGCAGAGTTTAAGTATGCTTGGCACTAATGCCTGGACATCTATGCTCCTGAGTGCTGCATTGAACAAATAGTGTCTCTCTTGAACAGTGTCTGCATTTAGGGGAAGGCCTGCCATGCTTATGTAAATTTATGTAAATCATAGCCAGTGTGAATTCCTTGGTCTTCTTGAAGACCAAAACGGTTTGATTTATGAAGATTGTGAGGTGAAAAAAGAATTGCCAAAAATCAAAAACAAAAGAGGGAAAATAGACATGATGGAGAACGAACACATTGCCAGAGCCATTTTCAATTTATTGCTGGGATGTATTTGCGCACATGTATTTATTTATTTTAGTCAGAATTATACAGGTAGTTTTATTTATGCAACTTGCTTGCACAGACTTCTTTAAAACCTTCTGAATGTAAATATGGTTAGATTTTAGGAGTTATATTGTCTTGTCTTTCCCATTTTGAAGAGTGCCACATCAAAGTTATTGCAAGAAGAAAAATAGGACAACCTTTTAAATAGCTATTTTCAAAAAAATGTGGCGCCTAATTGTTTTTTTTTTATCTCCGGAAAAGACAAACTAACAAACTAACTGCTGTTAGTTTGTTAGTTGAGACAAATTTAGTTTGACAAACTTAGTTTGTCTCAACTTAGTTTGTAGTTGAGACAAACTAAGTCTCAAACATATGAGGCTTAATTTGCAAGTCTCATATGGTTACTGATACAACAAAAGGTATCATTAAAATATTTAAGATATCTAAGAGGCAGTGTTACCTCCTTATGGTGCAACAACTTCAGCGAGATGCTTCTTATAACCATCTTCCAGTCGGCTCAGTTTGCAGTTCAGTGAGTTATCGTTGCCACATCTTCATGTCCAATGAGCTACTGAGCTACATGAGCAAGAAAATGTTTTTGTGACAATAACTATACAACTTATTAACTTCCTGTTGCACGGCTCGTTGTAGTAAGAAAAAAACGTTGTGTGTAAAGCAGAGTGAGAAAGGGAGTTTGAACATTTGTTAATTTATTTATTTTATTAGACTGGAGACTGATTATATAAAGCCATCGTGCCAAGGCACAATACAAAGAGGAAGAGGCTAATAGCAGACAGTCCTGAAAAGGTCTGGAGTAGAAAGGAAAAAAAATCAAAGGTCTTACAAAACTCTTTTTTTATTATCTGCACTCAAAGACTTTGGGCCTCTGAGTTTACTTTATCTCTAAGAGCCACTGGAGGTCCATTTTGTTATTAAGAATGAAGCAGCTGAGTAAACCAATAACTAATGTCTTCTATCGCTTATTCACGCTTGGCTTCATAGCGGCTAATCCTTTAATTGGCGCAGCAAGGCTGCCTGAGGTGTTCTAGACTTGAGTGAGAAGTCCTATGAAGTGGAATGCAGTGCATCATGTTGATGAATTATTCATACGGGTAGTCTGCTTTCAAATCATAATTGTTTAAACGCATCTGAGGTAAATCAAAAATCATGCAGACCTCTGGGTAACGTTGACTTATTTCAACTGATTTTAAAGTTACGGAAAGAATGAGAAGTTCACAGGAGGATTTTTCTCACCTTGCACTTTACAACAAGACGCTTTTATTACGGTCAATCCCACAAATCTCTCTCAACTGAGAGAGATTTGCTGTGTAGCTCTTTATCGGTTGCTCGGCTTACTGTACTGACTCTGCCTTTTGGCAAACTTGTCATCATTTTAAAATGACTTGCACTGATAATTCAAACCTTTCTTTCAGTTTAACGAGCCCACTCTTTTAATCCTATCCTTTTGCACAGAAAAATTGTCAAGTGGAACATTAATGCTTACCTTGGAGAGCAGCCGTGGGGACAAGCTCATCTTTAAGAGCTGTTGTGACTCACAGTGTGTCAGCAAAACTATCATCAAGCTGCAAAATAACACCAAACTGTGGAGGTAGTGTGATATCAAGAGAGCTAAGGTGTCTAACTGTGTGTGGGTTAAGGGACTACAAATATGATGCCAGTGTGTGGCTTCTCAATTTTCCCTGTTCATATCTGTGTCCAATTTTCTCCAGCTACATAATAAAGATTACTGTCCATGGCTGTGGGGAGTCAGGAACAAATCAACAAATTGATTTAGTTTGGGATTAAAGGGAAGGCTTACACACTTTTTCACATTTTTCCCATTTACAACCACAAGCTATAATAAATATCACAAAATAGAGCATAATTGTTAAGAAGGAGGTATTATATTTAGTTCCCCCTTACAATGATACTGTGAAATAAAATCCAGAGCAACAATTGGTTTCAGAATTAGTAATAGAGTCCCCCTGTCCATCATGTGCTCTCGGTGTAAACCCAGTCATTCAGTGTTTAGCCTCAGAGAACCCCAGTGAATAAGCAACATCATAAAGATAAAACTGTGTTGGGATGAAGTTGTGGAGATGTTTAGAGAAGAGTTGGTTAGGTTGCAAAACAATGTTCCAAGCTTTGTAAAGCTGTTCCATCCATCCTTCAACAACACAATCTGCAAATCTACCATGACTTGACCGTCCACTTCAATCGAGAGGTTTGAAGTGGACAGCATTAATCAGAGAAGCAGTCAGGAAGCTCATGGTAACTCTGAAGGAGCGGCACAGATCTACCCTGGCCAATGCCTTGCACTCGTTTCTCCTCTCTCTTCAGAGCGGATTTGTTCAACTGAGCTCGATATCTTGGGATCCATTTCATCATGGCCCATCAGCGAACAGATGGAGGAGTTGTGAACAATGACAGAAGTTTCTGGGCTGGTTTTGTTGTCTGCCTATGGCTGTAGTTTGGAACCATAGGCAATCAGTCCATGTTGGACCTCGCTTCCAGATAATCAGCAAGTAAAGTTGGAGCAAGAGGAATAGGACATGTTATTGCTGGAAAGCCTAATAAAGACGTATATCCTAACAGAGTTGTAGCTGTTATATCAACAAAAGGTGGATCTATTGCAGTGCTAAATACAAATGGGCTCCACACTTTTCAGATTTAGTTTTTATATATAAAGATTATGGTTTTCTCCCTTTCTTCCTCAAACAAAAGGACACTGAAATATCTGTATTTCATTTGAAAAGTCGACTCATCTTAGTAAATGTGAGAAGTGATTGAATCCCAGCATCCTGCTACCTTACTCCCACTGCTAGTAAAAACAGCAAAAATAAGAGAATTGTTGGGTAACAAAAATAGAAGAAATTAGAGAATGTTTTATTTTAGACTTATTCGTCAAAAGGTGGTGGTATTAAATTCTGGTTATTGTGCCCTTGTGCTTTGATGAGAGTGGAGAACAGATGGCTTACACCCATGTGAGTCCCTTTGGGAGGCGTGACGGATGATCCTGTGGAGGTGTTGTGCTGCTGTTGGTAAATGCAATCATTCAGGATTTAGAGTTTCTCCTGGCCATTATGTCTCCCACAATACTCTGACACATCCAGCTGCTGTCCAAGGGTAGAAAGAGGTTCGGGAAATGTACAAAACTGTTCTCTGTGTGGCATGGAGACTGGACTATGTGACCAAATGAACAGCAATGGAGTGCTGCAGTTATGAACAGGAGAAGGACATTTGCAACGAGGCTCAGCAAATGTTAAAATATAGTGGGTATTGATCTTATCAGGTAGAATTTGGAACATGAAAAAATGGTTGCTTTCAAGAGTCTAAGGTTCACATTTTTTATACAACATGAATTTAATCAAAGAGCTACCTTTGTGAAATGAACTGACCACATCCTCTGCCGTCCCTCCTTTATACTCCTCCTCCTGTCCCAGGCAAACATTTGGACATTTGACATGTTGGTTCCAGGCTTTTAGTCATAACTGATGAGTATCTCTAACTGGAGCTGGGGAATGGCTTTGACTCATGACCAGGGCTGTCAGATGATTTATTTCCCTTTCCTCTGTCATACGTGCAGGGTGACTGTGATGGGATCAAGGTTGATGTGATATAAGATACAATTTCTCCCAAAAGTTTGGATTTCTTTACTAAAAAAAAAAGCCTCCTTCTGTTTCCCTGGAAAACGTTTACAGGTATATAGTTAAATGACAGCCATGGATTCAAGAGCACTCGCAAGTTGATAAGTCCATAATAATACCTTCATGTTAACTGTTAAGAGTCTGTCTCATTGATAGAGAGAAATACTGCTTTTTCATATTTTTGCAAAGTGTGGCTATACAGCCAATAATGCATTAAAATTTTATGGATTCCAGCACAAAGACAGAAACATCAACTGAATAGCAAATGAGAATCAAAATAAAAAACAAAGAACATTTAAAAGGCAAACTAGACACCAGTATAAAACCAGTTTAATCTCCATACTCCTTTTTACTTTTATTTTTTTACTTTTCTGCTTTTGGAATCCAACTTTTATAGTTTACACCAGGGACCCCTAAAGTCGGTCCTGGAGGGCCGGCATCCTGCACATTTTAGTTCTTCCCCTGGTTTAACACACCTGCATCTAAAGATGACTCATTGGGAGGCCCAAGGTGAACATTGACTTGCTGAGGATGTTGTTACTACCACCAGAAAGAGAGCTAAAACATGCAGGATGCCGGCCCTCCAGGACCAACTTTGGGCACCCCTGGTTTACACCAATGTGATTTTGTAAAATAATATTCATGGGCAAAGAGGTGATTAAAATTGTTTAGGTTTATTCAAGAAAAAAATAGTTCAAAATAGTCAAATGGCCCAATTGGAATCAGATCCAGGTACCTCAGATCAACAGAACATTGGACTCCTTATCATGAGTGATACTGTATATTACTAGAGTAAAAATGTAAAATTAACCTATTAGAATCAATGACTTCAAGGCTGCAGTAGTATCTTTCATAGTGGTCACTATTCAGTTTTAATTTCACTCTTTCATTTTAAAGACATAAACATATTCTTCTTGGACTAATTCCCCTAATTTTGTCATTTTTGACAGCTTTAAGACACAGTAGCACACTTTCTGTGTGTTTAATGCTTTTCAATGAGAGTATGGAACATTCAGTTTTTAACATTTCTTTTTTCATTACAAGTATTTAATGTTTTTTTGTTTCTTGCATTTATTTTTACCTCAGTCTTTTTCTTTCTTCACACTGATGCATGAGACCCTCGCTTTGACTTCCAGGAAAATGTTCCTGGTTGCAAAATAAAGTGCATATTATAAAAATGTGTTGTTTAGGTGAGCAAAGTGAAAGTAGGTGAGGATAAAATGGCAGAAAGTGGGTGTGATTTTGCTATGCTTTGTTTTTTTTAGCAACACAAACACCAGCCAAGTTTTTCTAACCATCGACTTTAAAACAGTATTTTGTTTTTGTTCTGTGTAATCAGCTGGTTCCACAGCTCTCTTTACTGCCTTGGAGAGCTAAAACTAAAACTAAAACTAAAACTAAAAGTCTGATTGCATGATTTAAAAATAATTTTTGTCCTTCAATATCCTTCAGTTGCAGTGAGGAAATCACAATTTTTTTATTTTTTTTGGAAGCACTCATGCTCCTCTCCAATCACACAGCTTGTGATGATTTCTGAGAAGAGCGCTCACCTGCTCGGCGACACTTGGAAGCATTTTGTGCTGCAGATGCTTGCTTCTGAATGCTGAATGCACTGGCAGGCCTTAATATAGAGCTTTCTTTTGTTCACCTCTTGTATACATCTGGGTGTGTGTGTTTTGTGTGAAGGCTGTGTGTGTGCGACATGGACAGACTTGGACGAAATGAGTTCATTGGGGAGGTGAGAGTGGCCCTGAAGAAACTGAAAGAGGGTGAAAACAAACGCTACAATATGGGCCTGGAGAGAATCGCACAGGTATGAATAACATGAAAAATGTATCAAATTAAAAAATCTAAATAAAATTCATTATGTACAAGACACCAATGTTTTATTTTTGTAAGGCTTCGACCAGCTGGTACCAAGTTTTTCTAATTCAGATTTATCTTTAAGAAATAGAACATAGAAAGATGTTGGATTATAATTGATGACACACAGTAGGTTATAAAAAGGTTATTTCTACGCCAGATTTTTTTATAAAACCTTGTTGAGGTACAAACAATGAGATTAGTATCTGTATAGACTACTCATTATCTGGGATTTGTTGAACCCAAAGCATAAATACATCAACAGTTTTTATCATACATCGTATGATTGTTGTAACATCCACCATTATTATCTCATGTCATCTTTTCCTAACGTCATGCAGTCCTTGTTAAAATATCAAAATGTCCAAATGAAGAATTTTGTCTCTTTTCAGAATAAGGAAACTAACAATCAGTTGGTGGAGCAGGGAGCAGTCGTGGCAGAGGAAGAGGTAATCAAACATCTTCTTCTTCACCTTTATTATGTAATAGATCATGTTTTGGAAAAAAAAAAGATCTTAAAAAATGTAATTGCACACCTTTAATCTGTATTTGAAGCATGAACTTTATTAGTCTAGGAGAGCAATGGGACCACTCCGATGGTCACCGCATATCATCAGTGTGAAAATGACACCAGTCTGGTGTTTTACTCCTCTCATGGCCTTCATCTAATTTCTCTTCATGATTTCGAGACAGAAGCTAATAGCCTCCGGTCTCTGATTAGATTCGGATTCTGGTTCACCCCGAAGATTAAAGCAAGAGGAGAGTAGTGCCTTTTAGCCAGTCTCAGATAAGGCATGTAATTACAAGGTTTAATTTGAAACCTCCAGGCACACACAACGGACTAAACGTAAAAGTATCAAATAAATTCCTACTGCTCCTTTTAATTACTTTGGGTAAATTATTTTTGAAAAACTTGGTATAGTTGTGTGACATTTGCAGTCCTCCACACGGGAGACATCAGGGTGTGTCTGAAAACTATTTGTGTTTCTGTTGCCCCCAGCGTGGACGCATCCTGGTGTCACTGTGCTATAACACAGAGAAGGGCTGCCTGCTGGTTGGGATCATACGCTGTGCCCATCTGGCCGCCATGGACTCCAACGGCTACTCTGACCCATTTGTCAAAATGTAAGTCAAGATCCTCAAAAATATTGCGGTGTAGATATTTATGTGCTGCTCTTGAGTATAAAAAGTTAGGGGTTGTTGAATTTGATGTTCAAACAAGCATTTTTTTTAAATGTTTGGATAAGTGGAGAGGTAATGAGTACATTTTTTTCTCCTCTAATTTTTTATTTCTTTGATAGAGAAGTAATAGATTTGAAACTAATAGACAATGAAGAAATTACAAGATTAACACATCAAAGCATCCGTAACTTTGGTTCATTTTCATTAAGCTCTGAAAAGATCATCAAAGTAAATACTGTTGCCTCAGATTCTTTTAACCAGCCAATAAGAGAAACATAATGTATTTTCTTCCAAATCAAGTTTTTTTCTAATGTAATCATTATTATTATTATTGAGGATTAAGTTAATTTGTGAACCGTTACGAAATGTTCTTGTGAAAAGTGTCAACCTGCTAATCAGAATGGTTTAATCTTGGTGAGTTAAGTTACTTAAGGGGAAATAGAGCTTTAATCTAACATTTACGGCTCTTCATTTGATCCCACAGTTAAATGCCTCCACATAATGTTTTCCAGAACCTCTTCACTAAAAGATTTGGTGATTCTCTCACTTGTGATGTTAAGCTTATATGTCTGGGTGCAAATTTGAAGTTTTCAACACTCTGAAAGCTGATATGAGAATTTTAGGGTAACTAGGATTTCAAATTTTTTGTTTGCATGAATCAGAAATAATCTATTTAATATAATCCCATAATGAGTCTAGAATATTTAGTTTCAGGTCTCTATTATGGTTCAACCTGTTGAGGATACTTTCAAGAGGTCTAAACCTTTAAAGGAACAGCCTTTTGTAGAAATCATCCTCTGTTTTTGTATATTAATCACTTCATTGATGCTTATGCTATCTAATCTGGAAAGCTAACCTTCTCTGGACCAGCCAGGAAATATTGTGACATTTTATTATCTCATTTCATCGCATCAGGTGCCTCAGGTTTCTGCTCTTCTTGCAGGTGTTTTTCATGCTTAGCACCTCATCTGTTTACCCTCCAGTAATCACTCTCCCCAGTAACTTGTGACCTTAGGTTTTTTTTCTCTGCCATTTTCAGTTCGGTTAATTTAATTCAATTGTTTAATTCAATTTTCAATTAAATGTTATCTCAAGGCACTTTACAAAAAAAGTCAATCCAATCATCCAGGCAGATTCAAATTCAAACTCTGACAGAATTTTTTTTATTTGATTCTAATTATCAATGTAGTCAAGTTCAGTTTGTGAAATAAATTGATTTTAAAAATAGTTTTCAATCAAAGCTTACTCTGTTACTGGTCTGGCCTCTTGTCATAGAAGTTTCGTTAATTAATGCAAGCAGAAAGTTTGGTTAAAATGTTGTTTTTTTTGCATCCATAATGCTGGGTATCGCTCATCTAAAAGGTAATTATTCCACCATAAGATTTGAAAAACTACCCAAAAGTGCTTTTGTAAGCAATGACCAGTTTTCAACTCTGATGGAAATATATTTTCTGCTTCCCTGTACTTAGTGTTTCTAGTTGCTTTCGGAGTCCACGTGTGTGTGTTTCAATTTTCTTATAACTGCAGCTCCTCTGTGAAGCTGTCAGATGTTTGTTAAAGAACGTCGGAGAACAAACAGCATCATGAAGGCCAAGCAACACAGCAGATAGGAGTCATAAAACTCCTCCCCAAACCTCTGACAGAGTGAGATCCTATTTATCTGAGCTGACGTAAGTCTCCTCCAAACACTAAAACACACAAAAGAGGAGAGGTAATGCCTGAAGCTCTGCAAACCTGAGCCGCTCTAACTGTGAGGCGTGGATGGTGACAGAAAAAAACACACACAGCTCCATCTCTGATCAGTTTGCTGTCCTGGAAAACCAACAGCTCCCACTCAAGACAAATTCCTCTGTAACCAGCAGCACCTCCAAGAGTGGGAGGCTTCCTGGGAATAGCAGTTTACTCAAGCTCAACCACAGAAGAAGTTTTATGTTTTGTGTTTAATTAATGTTTAATCTGTTGTGTTTAATTAATGTGATTTTTTTATTCAACAAAAGTAGTAAAAGACTCGTCTGTTCTCACTCGATTTTGTTCTGCTTTTATGTTTAACCTAGATATGGCTTATTTTTAGCCAAGAGATGATTTGTGCTTAATGGGTTTAAATCTGGAACAGGCTTCTGCTGAGTAAATCTGCAGTGCTGTCAGTTAAAGACATTAACGTGTCTGGTTTTCTTTTATTCGCTTCACTTTTATCTCTAGATGCAAATGTTTTCCTGTTGTGATCCATAGGCTTGATAAGAGTTTGAAAGAAGCAGTCAGCTAGGGGGAGACACAATGCCGCAAGACACTTTTGATGGAAATTTCTGTGTTAAGTCTGTTCTGTGATCTGCTGTGCCCATAGCCTCCATCTCTGCATAAATCTGTGGAGGAATGTGCATGTTAGCCTTCAAAAAAAAGATCTGCAGAGAGAGGGAATATGTCCGGTTTGAGGTTAACTCTTGCGACTGAGTCAGTGCTGTTAAAAACTGTTGGCCTCCTTGCAGACTTTATGTCTCTTTTTTTCTGTTAAGTTTGCTTAAGATATTTTAATCCATTTTTTGTTGTCATTCTGGTTATTGGCAACTGACTTCTTGCTTATGTGGGCCTGACAGAGTTTAGGTCTGGGTCTGGCCAGTGTTTTTCAGTTTGTAAACAATACATTTTCTTTATTTTCTCAGATTGTTATTGTTGTTTATTTGATCATCTGAAGCACCGAAGCGTGAAAAAGCTGCGTGATTGTCATGTCAAGGTGAAGAGCAGGATCCAAATGCAAGAAGAAGGCAGACAGGAAAAAATAAACATTTTTACTCAACAAAATGTAAAACTGACAAAAAACTAAAGTTAGGGAGGGAATCCAAAAAATACATCACAAGAGGAACTAGGAAACATGTCAGAGGCAAAACAGGAGCAGCTGGCCAAGTAAGAGATACTTAAGCTGGAGAGGAAATTAGAAATTGGGAGAAACTAGCTGTGTTTCCATTGACCATAAAATTTTCCAGTTTGACGTCATGAAAATAAATTTCCTTAATGGAAATGCTCAAAAAAACTCTCATTTTTCAATAAAACATGTTGCTGCTAAGTCGAGGTGTTTTTTTGTTGTTGTTGTTTTTTTGGCCATATCAAAATTGGTTTATTTTGTAAAACTGCAATGGAAACATAACCAACAACCAGATGTTGGAAGTAGTTGGAGGATGTTGGTGCATCATGTTTTTTAATAACTTATCATGTGAACAAACTTATTCATGTGTGATTTTGATTGCTTTTCTTATTACATTAGCTGAATATAAAGTTTTACGTGCATTTGTAACAGAAACGCAGCAACTATGAACAAGGATGGAAAATATTAATATAGTACCAAAAGTACCGAAACAGAGCAAAACACAAAAAAAAAAGTCCCACAGGTTGTAACATGCTGAATTTGAAAACATTTTATCTGTGAAGGGTAATAAATATTTGACAAAACTTTTGCTGCCTTTTCACAGATTAAGTTTTTTCCTCCTTTAATTCAATAATTTTCTTGCTTGATGCCAGTTTTAAGCTTACTTTATTTCTTTAAAACCACGTTTGACAGCAGTGGCAAACAACAAGTAAATAATCATAAAAACAGGAATGGAACTGCTTACTAGTGTCACACTTCACTGGGTTAGATAATGGGCCAGTAACAGAATACTGAAAGGAACATGCCAGAGATAATAAGGTCGTTCAGAACACACTGTGAGACCACACTTTTTCCTGTAAAACTGCTTAGGATGTGATGATTGCTTGATGATTGATAAAACCTGAAAACTTTTCAAACTTTTCTGAGAGTTTGTAACAAAGAAACTTTAAACACAAGGAAAAATAAGGAAGAAGTAGCTGAGAAGCATTTCTGAAAGCCACTAAGTGAGATGAATTTATTTTGTGCTGGGATGCAAAATGCTATAATGCAAAAGCAATTACATAATTGAGGAAGTACCTGAACTATAGGTGCTTTCAACTTAGCAAAGCTCCCCAAAGTAGGACATGAAAAACTACAAAAGAGGCAAGCAGGAGGCCTCTTGACTCTACAGCTCACTCAACTAATAACTAGTTGTCAATTCAGAGAAGCAGTACCTGAACTTACAGGCTCCCCTAGGGAACTCCTTAGCCTATCTGTAAAGCTGAATCCATCCACCCTAAAGAGGAAGCTCATTTCAGCCGCCTCTTTCCAGGATCTTGTTCTTCCCGACTTGCAGCTTCCAGCACACGTTACTATGGCGACACCTCTGAAAGATAAACCTGCAGTGAGAACCTGAAACTCAGAGTTGAGTCTTAACTTAACTTAACTTAACTTGTGACTCTAGAAATGGCCTGACATCTCATCCATGACCTCAGGATAGAGAATTGAGCATAGAGAGAAAGTTTAGCTTTCCAAAAGGAATTGGATTGAGAAGGTTAAATGAGCTGGGCAGAGAGCGGGCAGGCAAGCGACAGTGCAGTACAAATCTAAGCTTGGAGGCAGGATTGTATTTTACCTGGGAAACATCAGGAGTTATTAAAGTCCTAGAGCGCCAAATGAAAAAGCCCCCCTCACTTATCAACCTACACCGACAGAACGCTCAGGAGACGGCTGGAAGGCAGAGCAGACAGATATACTGCAGCACTGATAAGAGAAGAGGAAGCAGGTATATCACTGCCTTGTCAACGTTAAATACTGAGACCAAAATAAGATGCAGAAGATAGCTGCACTTTGAAGCCAAATTAATTGTTTTATGTGGGTTTTCAATTATTAAGCTGTGTCATAAAGATGACTATCTTTTAACGGGCTCACTACAGTAACACATCTTCAACTCACAGCTTGAACTGGAGCTGTTCATGCTGGGATTTTTCGGATAGAATTATCTCTTAAAAGCGCAATTAATTCATAAATCTGACTTTCATAAATAAAATCACATTAGACAAAAGTACTGACAGGGTGTTTAAATCTGGCAAATAGTAAAATCAAAGACTCAAGTGCTTGTCTTAGTTTTAGGTCTAAAATGTTTTTTTATTGTTATTTGTGTGAGATCACAGGTAGAAAATATTTTGCTTGTCAAAGTCATGAATTAAACTTCCTTGTAATGACTTTAGTACATTTTCTGAACGATAGCGGACAAGGTGTTCCCATGCATTCTGAGAATTCTGCACCTTATAGAAGTGATTCTAAAATATTTATATAAAAAGCCTGTTATCGTAAAACTGTGATGTAGGCAGGATGATACCTGCGAGTTCTCAGAATGACACATCTGGGTTTAATTCCTGCCCGATCAAATCAATATATCTATAAGTCCAAGTCTTTTCTAGGCTTAGATTGCAGTAAATTTCCAGCTTCAGTTTGAAAAGAAAGGTCAGTACAAATGCAGTAAACAACATTTCATAGACTTTACTTGTCGATCTAGCTCACTGTATGTTGAACCTACACTGCGCTCACTGCAGTAAACCCAAAAGGACGGGAGCATAAAACAACTATTCTACAATCGTTGCGTAAGCCATGACAATTTTCTCTTCTTTCTGACTGACATTCAGCCTATAGGCACTTTAACAAAGGTCAGAATTATCCAACATGATTTGCCTTCCGTTCAATCAGGCAAATGTGCTCGTGCACTTTTTACGATGCATAAACACAAAATTATTCTTTCAAAATTGCGAGGCGTGTCACTAACTTCCTGCTGACCATGCATACTGCCATACTTTGCATCTTTCATTTTTTTCTCCTTTCTCTGGACTCATGTCAGGTAGAAATCCCAATTTCCCCCCTGCTGCAGGAATATATTTAGCTCCCAACCTCTAAATGTTGTTCACTCACTTTCTTTTATCTGTTGAGTTTGTGTTTTAAATAATTTCGACTTGAACACCAGCTCCCTCTCCCCTGTCTCTTCCTGTCACTTCTCAGTGTTCTTCGTGCTGCTCTTGTTCATTTGTTTTGTTTCTCCATTTTAACATGCTGTCAGGACGGCTTCAGCTTCACAATTCTCATGACTCCAACAGTTTTGCTGCCAAGTTGTGACTTTGACATGTGGCTTATATGGCGAAAAGGCAAACCGCAGAGAGAAATGTGCTTTTCAACAGATATTTTTTGCTTTTGTTGCTCTTTTAAGTTGTCCTTCACATTTAATTTGATTCTATTTAAAAATGAAGAAACAAACACTAGATTAGCTATAAAGGTTTATATATTGTTTCCTTCGTGTAGGCAAGATGATTAAATGATAACATTTTTAATTCTGTTCCTAAAATGTTGTGCTGCAATGAATTTGACCTTTTCTTTTATTATGACTTATGTGTTTTGGAAAATTAGTTTAATTAAATTTTAAATGTGAGCTATTTTTCATTTTAAAATAAATTCAGTGGTTGTTATAATACAACCAACTCAAAAGGTCAGTTCAATGTCATTGACTAGGAGACATGACATTTCAGAACAATTTTGGTTAAATCAGGTTAACATATTTGAAAAAAGCTGTTCACATCCAATTTTCATCACTAAGTTTTTGCTAATACTAGTAGGGTGAGCTACAGCCTGTCCATGTTCATTACTTATTACATGACATAACTAATTTTTCTTGACTTATATGAATGGATTGATTCCATTCATACTCAAAGTGTTTTAATGTGCAACACCTTGAAATGTGCAACACCTTGAAATACGTAAAGTCTTTTGCTGTTAAAGTTGATAAATGCGTCTTTCCATTAGTTTGGACATGTCTAGACAGTGGGTTGGTCTGAGAAACCCAGCATAGCTTTCAATTATTCAATCTCTCTATCTTTATCTCCAGCCACTGCTTTGAACGTCTATTTTTGGAGGTCCACTACTCAAAAGAAAAAAAGCACGGCCTACAAAGGATGAAAGTGAAGGGAGGGAACAACAGAGTGGCGTTAACAGAGGCCATCTCTGAACACGAAACCTGGATGTTTCAAATAACGTCATCTTTTTGACAGGTCAAGGAAGAAGCTGATGTTCTTACAGTGACAGTCATTTTTATTTAATAAGAGGGATGTAACAAGCTTTAAAATAAATTAATTGTTTACAATACAATTGATTCTGTCAATCAATTGTATTGTTTACTCCACTTATTCCCCATTGACTGATGGAGAAAGGCAGCAGCCTTTGGGTATGGTGGAAACACTTGTGTGTTTAATTTATCTGTATATTTTAGATCATTATCCTGTTAAAATACTACATTGTGGATGGTTTCCATCGTATTTAAAGAAGAATGAGGCTCACATCATCCCAGATTCTCCATTATAGAGATTACAATATGGTTTTTACAGATGTGTATTGTTTATTGTTAAAAGCTTAATATTAAACACTTTTCATTCAGCTATTAATTCAGCATCCAACCACAAACCACCCATCATGGATTATTATGGCCTTTCCCATCAAACAAGACAATATTGCGAACCTGTTTGCTGTCAGATCATGCAGCTGCTGTTGTGGGACCAAAAGGACATTGCTTTTAATTTGCAGCACAACAAGAATTCACTAGTGTGGGATTTCCCCTGGAAGAAACCCAGCAGCACTAAGCTCTGTGTTACAATCCTCACACAGCACAAAGCTCCAGTTAAGTTGTCTGAAGGGTTTAGTCGGCTCTATATGTTTCCATTTGTGAACATACAGGAAACACTTTCCTGACATCACTCCCAGAACACTGCTTGACGTGTAGGTAGCGCGGGAACGCTGCTGTGGAGACTTGGTGACCTTAAAATGCCGCTCATTGCTATAGGTCTCATAAACGTATTTTTTGAGGTCGTTTTGACCTCCAAACTGTCCTCCTTACTTTGTGTGGTGGCAGACTAGTGGTCAGTGGCTAACAAATGGTATGATGTCATATTTAAGCAGAAAGTTATGGATAAATAATTAGTCATTCCTCTAAACTTTGATCACTGGAAGAAACAAAGACATGAAGTACATCGTTCTTACATTACATTTATTTTAAAGGGCTTGTTAAGAGATGCCAATAGTGTTGCCATCCAGTGTTTTTTAAGACAATTATTTCTTAACGTAGTGTTTTATTGTACAACTGAATACATGTACTCTAATCAAAAGCTGGATTTTTCAACACTTTTATAGTATGAGATTATGCCACTGTAATAGCAGATACTGTATTTATAGGCTTCAGCTGGGTTGAGAATAAACGCAGCAGGATAATATTTCTATTTTTACATAAACATGGTTTTTCCTTTACAGCTAAAAAATATACCCACATAACAAATAAACAGTATGCTCCACAATCGAATATTCATTATGATACTTTTATATTTGTAGCAGCCATGGGTTTATGTTTTAGGCTGAAGTGATTCAGTTCTATTAGATTTTATTGTAATGCATGCAGAACAGAGTTCTCCTCACTTGCTCATGTGAAAAACACTTTTCTTTAACCATTGTTCCCTGTTCTGCTTATCAGCCTGAGCAAGCTGGTGAAATGTAATGATGGAGGGTTAGAGTGCATTAATATTTTGTTGGTTAGTGTACCAGTGGTTTTGTAGTGAACATCCCATTTTTTAGGAAAACCATGAGGAGAAAAAATCTGCGGGATAATCCTTGCTTATCTCTAAGGACCAGCCTCCTCCTGCAGTAAATTACTCTATGAATTTCCTGTGGTTATTTAGACAGACTTTGGTTGATGCTATGCAGCCACTATTTTTATTTATGCAGCCTTAACAATGAATGCCACTGCAAGAGGATATTTTGTTACTCCGGGAATGGGAATGGGGTGTCAGGGGCATGTACAGTGATTTACTACAACACACAGACGTCCCATGATTTAACCTGAGCTTTGTCTTTTATGTGTCAAATAGAGGTTTTGCTTGGTTGGCTCTCTAATTTATTTTCTTGTTGCAAAAAAGGACACATATTTAGTTGTGCCAGATATTCTGATTTAAGGGAGTGGACTGTGTCTGTTCTTCAGAAACTTTGTTCCAGATCTGCCGAGGAGCCGAGAAAGTTTTTCCATTTGCTTTCGTAAACTTAGTAAACAGATATCAGATGAACTGAGGGTTCTACATGGTTCACATTTGACAAGCAACTCAGAGACCATTTAAATCACTCTTTGAAGTATATAGAGGAACTCTTCCATCTTCCTCTCTTCAGAGTCAGAAGACTGCTTATGAACAGCCCTTCAATAAGCTCAGTTTAGTGTAAAAACATTTTTCACAAAGTAAACTTGTCATTGTGCAGCATATGGCCTCAGTCTTTATTTGGCAATGCTTCTCTCCGTTAAGTCCCCTGTCCTCCTTCCTTCTTTGCCCCAACTTAATCCCTCCAGCCTTTACTCTGTCTGATTGTGACAGCCTCCGAGCCCATCTCATGCTTCAACTGTCAGGCTGGGATTCATTGCTTGTGGGGGCGGCAGGGTAGTTGTGGCTGGATGAGTGAGATATTTCAATACCTGAACATCTTGACTCTGAATTTATGCTGATGAAGACTCCTCTTGCCCTCCAGCAAACCTTCTGCCGCCTCTTCCGCTGGAGCGTACACTCCTGCTTTCTCTGCCTGATTATGATCTTCGCTGTGGTTCACAGTCTCTCTGTTCCCTCCTGCACTGTCCCTGCCTTTGTTAAGAGGACTTTTGGGTCACAATTATCTCATAAAAGGCAATTTGCGAGCATTCTCACTCATTAGTTTCTGGTATTCAGCAGGGATGCTAAATAAAAAGACATCAGAAATAATGAAACTTTGCTTCAACATGAAAGGCTGCAGGAGGTTAAGCTGTTTTTTTTTTCTTTTTTCTTTTTTTTTTTTCCGAACCTGCAACTGGTGCCGAACACACAAGCAGTGATAGTAAAAATTTGTTCAACTCAAGCTCAACTCACCCCCTTTTTCTGCTCGTGATCTGGGGTTAGAGTGTGGCTTAAACTTCCCCCTCTCCTAGAACATCTCAGTCCACCATCACTGAACCTGCCGGCGTTTCATGTTGGTTCTTGGTTACCAGAGCTGCATGCTTGGGCACTGGCTCACTCCCTCTGGCTGCTCAGTGGGATCTGAGCCCCTTCACTCAAATATCTTCCTTTACATATGTGTCGTGACTGTATAGTACAAGACAGATAATCTGTGGAAAGAGGGTGACTCACAGCGCTAAGACCCTCCTCCTGGCATATTGACAGTTTTAACAAATATGTACAGGTTATGTTTTTCATAAATGTTACTGCAACTTGGAGACAGCCAACAGCTGCTCCAGTCAGTGACAAACCTTGTCACTGACTGCAGTGTTTTCCAACCCTGGTCCTCAAGGCACACTGTCCTACATGTTTTAGAGATTTCCCTGCTTCAATGTGCCTGATTCAACTGATTGCAGTTCAGCAAAGCCTATTAATCAGCCATTGACTGAAATCAGCTGTGCTGAAGCAAGGAAATACCTAAAACATGCAGGGCAGTGTGCCTTGAGGACGAGGGTTGGGAAACACTGCTCTACGGTTTGTCACTGAGAGTTTGATAAAACCATCACCTGAAGTCAGATGCATGGTTGTTCATGCTCTCCTTGGTTGGGATGGCAAGGAGAATTAAAAAGAATACTGGTTGCCTAAATCTTTTTGAAGTATAAACTTTGCTCTGTGGTGTATAGACTCAATTTATTCTAATTATTAACATATAAAGGAGGAAGGAGAGCACAATGTAATCTAATTTCCTTAACATTTCTAATTAACACATGCTTTTCTGAGAATAAATTAGTGGAAGACTGAATAAAAAATAGGCTTTTGTGAACAATGTATGTAGTTTCAGATCTAAAAATCTACTGTTTTTCATTTGGGTGTGACTAAGAGTTTTCAGTTTCTGCAAACCAGACATCCTAATGTCTTGGCATGTAATTTCTCTTTTTCTCAGCATCTTGCAGCCAGACATGGGGAAAAAGTCCAAGTACAAGACATCAGTGAAGAAAAAGACTCTCAATCCTGAATTTAATGAGGTAATGTTTCCCTCTTGATCTAAAATGCACACCTGTCGACTCGCCTGATTTCCCCTCTGAGCTGCGAACGATCTGCAGCTTGCAGCAACAGCATCACTCTTTAAACCACTTCAGATTCTTTTCTTACCTCCGGAACTTGCTCTCAGCACCAAACTAACATGTTTTCAATGAAAATTTACCAAATGAAGCCGCTTTCACTGCCATGTTTGCGAATAACTGACGTGAATTTTCTTTTATGTATGCCACCTGCAGGAATTTTCATATGAAGTAACCTTGGACCAGCTGGCAAAGAAAACCCTGGAGATCTCCGTGTGGGACTATGACTTGGGAATGAGTAACGACTTCATAGGTAAGCTCCGAGACTGTTCAAAGAGGAAATCAGCAGCGGCAGCAAAGAATATAACTATGTTTAGATGAAAGCATAGCATCTGCAAAAAAAAACCCTTTAAAAACCAGGCCAAGAGTGGGTATAGAGAAGGATTAAAAATGGAGGAGATATGAGGGGTAATTATGAGGCTTGAGGGAGCGACTGAATGGGAGAGAGGAATTTGAGTGGAATAGGAAATGAAGACGGGAAATCAAAAAGCTCAAAAAGCTTGATGCGTGTCTCTGGATCCTTATTCACCGTGAATTTAGCCCATCAGATGGCTGAAGCTTAATCAGACTCCTAAACAGCTTTGCCTATAAAGGCAATGAGGCACCATTGGAGCTGCATGAGCTGCTGGAGAATGTGGTGACAATGGATTACCACCATATTTAGCTCAAAGGGCTTCAAATCACAGCATCTTACTTCAACTAATGTGTGTGAGATGGTTCAGCGCGAGGCGTTCAGGTGTGTGGGTTGTTGTTCGGATCAGGTCGGTGAGTTGCAGCCCTGCGGGGCGGAAAGGCCATCAATACAACAGCCATCTATTCCCATAACCATCATCATTACAGGTTCAGCTACAGCAGCCTGCCAGTTCGGTTAATTAGGGCCAAGAGAAAAATAACAGCAAGACAAAGGAGGGAAGAGAGAGAAAAAAACAGGTTGTTAAAGAGAACAGCATTAATCCCATCAGAGTACAGCGAGTGTGAGATGCTCTTTGATATGGACGGGTCATCAGCAAATAATGTAGGAGGCGAGATTTTATAGGTAAATAGAAGGGAAACAATGCATCAGTGTTGACACTAATCGGAGGGTGATTAGCATGTGATCTGCTTCATGAGACATATTTTAAACAACGAGCTTTGTGACAAAAATATCAAACCAACACAGATTGTTCTAGAATTATCTTATATTTATTGTGAGATTTATCATGTATGATATATGCTAAAAAACATTGTGAAGTCCTTAAATTAATACTTTGTGGAAATACGTTTTTATTTATATCCAGCATTTATGTCTTTTTTGGTTTGCAACTTTCATCAGTTATTAAGAATCTGATTAACCTGAAGTAAAATTTCTATGTCATAATCGGGCTTTCCTGACATTTTGTTATTTTTGTACTTTGGCCACATCAAAATGATCTCATTTTCAGGAGAAAGGAAGTAAAAACTGAACAAAATTACAACATTCTGTCATCCGTATTTGGAAAAAAATGAAAAACAGGAACATTGTTGAAACTAATTCTCCACAATTTATAAAAAAGAAAGCTGCACAGCGTTCCTCCTGCTAGACCTGTTCGGCTGTCTTCAGACTAGATCAGCACATATAAACCCCACAGTGAGTTTTAAAGCAGACTGCAGCATCCACTCCTTCCTATATGAAAGCTCTCAGACCCCTCAGATGTTTTCTTTGGAAGAAAAGGCATCTGTCATTGTCACACACATCCAGTAATCAGAAATTTCTGTGGCCACAGGAATTTCTGATTACTGGATGTGTGTGACAATGACAGATGCCTTTTCCTCCAAATAAAACATCAACCACACTCATACTTCCAGGACAAAATATTAAAAAGTATGTTTGGCACAAACAACACTGAGCAAAGCTAAATAAACATTATGCACATCACATGACAGTCATGTTCATTTGTAAAGATGGATGAAATTATTAACATTTCTAAATACAAACAGATTTGACCCAAAACCTTCAGGTGTTTCCTAGAAAACTGTGGATGAAGACAAATCTATATGTTTCTTCATCACTCTGAGCTCAAGTATACATCCTAATCAATACATATAGCTTCACCTGAACAAAATAAAAGTTTTAGAACATTTGGAGCAGAGATCAGAACTACTTAAATCTGACAAAGTCTGTAGGATGATCTGAAAAAGGCCAAATATTACCAAGTCAAGGTTTGGGATACTGACTGACTTCAACTAAAGAAAAGCTAAAGCTGAAAAGTAGTTTTAGTTTAAAGGCTTGTACACTTAAACCATCAGGTTGTTGCAACTGTTTTGATATATAGCATATATAAAAGGGGAGAAAAAGTCTGAAAATTATGTATCATAGTTTTGTTTTTTGGGATTTCAAAACTTATTGTTTTAAAATGGTTGTGTGAACGATAATTGGTCAGTTATTTAAAACCTTGATCTTGAATACTTCTGAGGGTTAAACTTTCAAAAATAAAACTTTGTTTCAACAGAATCGAATAATACTGGCCAACTTTGAGAGATTTCTGGGGGGTTTCTCCATTCATTTTGTTCTTCTCTCATGCTGCTGCTCAGCCGTGCTGCAGGGAAACCAGTTATATGAATGATTAATGAGTTCAAAGGAAGCGTTTCCATGTTTTCATCAATGCAAACTTGAATAGCATTTGCATAATCACAGAATATAGATAGTAGCAAAGAAGATGTTCATATTTTACATGACTTTGCACAAACATTGTCTGCCACCATGGTTCCCTGTAACATCTATGAATTTGACACCTAAATTACATGTGGGATGAAACCTAAAGTTAAAAAATGTGCAGCAAAACATAATTTTGCTAAAATATGTCAAGATTTAATGAGCTTTTAAAGGCTCTGCTTTATCCTTAGTTGTATCTGTATCAGCTTGCCTTCCTTGGATGCTCATCTTTCCTGTCCTGCAAGCAGCATCTGAATGGCTATCCATTTATTTGGCTGTAGCACCTTGCCAGCAGAAAAATCACCTAATCGATCCTCTGGAGTTGGAGTTATGTATGTGCAAGTGTTGCTATTCCACCAGAAACTGGCTCTGGACGGCGAGCTATAGTACTTAAAAGCGGCTCCTCTCCCGCCTGCAGCAGCATCCCAGGCAGAAATAAGATAAGTTGCAGATCAGCAATCCTACCTTGTTTGCTTGGGGTTGTCATTTTCCAAGGCGCTGTTAGAAGTCGATGTTACCAAAAGGTTTTGTTTACCTCTAAGCCCCATTAACTGTGCAGTCACAGACCTGGGAAGAGCTTTGTAATAACCTCTGTGTAACAACTGCCTCCATCTCCCTGTCTTATTCTCATCAAGATCGTGTTTTATCTCGGTTTCTCTTTCATCTAATTCACCAACAACCCTTCAGTTTTTCTCTGTCTTCTGCTTTTCATCTCGAATCTTGGCTTACATCTATTTCTGCTTCAATAAGTGAGACTCACTGTCAGTTCATTACCATGAATGCTGACAAGTAGTACACATATACTGTGTAAATTATGAATGGAGCCTCAATAACTTCACCCGTTGGATTTGAAGTGCCGTTTTGTCACATTCAGCTCGGCTTTCAGCTGTTGTCGTGTTTCCAGAGCCAAATGTGTGACCATATCTGAGCAAGAAGGCAGACAGAGAGCCTAGTCTTTAAAAGCTCATAAAGCAAAAATGGCTGTCTTTAAAACTTTACGTCTACTGAGGCATTTGAGGCTGGTAAATTGGGGCATTTGGAAATGTTGTCATATTGGGTGGGGTCTTCATGAAAAATGTGTATTCACCATAGAAACTATAAACTAAATTAATGCTCATGTTTATTTATTTTTTCTGTTGTTTTTGTTTTGTTTTTGTTGGCAGGCGGAGTGGAGCTGGGCATCAATGCAAGTGGACAGAGACTTAGACACTGGTTCGAGTGTCTCAAAAACAAAGGGAAGAAAGTTGAATACTGGCACACGCTCACGCAGCAAGGTGCCCCGAGCAGCGACAAGCCGGACTAGATTACCCAAGACATTCCCGCAGACAAAGGCACACCCACAAGCACAGATGCGTTTGTCTCACTTGAACAACGGTGACAAGAGTCCAACAACAACAGCAGCGACCTGAACAAAGAATAAAAGATGCAATAATAATCTCATTTCAAATCTAAATTGTCATGTGTTGCCGCTAATTGAGGCACAACGTATTAGAATATATTCATACTAATCTCAGTGATGGTGACAAGGTGTAATATGAATATGAATCTATTTATTTTCCAAGGTAAACTAAATTGTGACGATGTCCTCATTGAAGTGTTGCCATACCAAAACATTACACTGAAAGTCGTGTGTAAACCTCACCGCATTGTGGAAGTTGAACATTTTCATCCAAATTTACACCTAACAGACACATCTGAGGCTCATTCGGTTAAAGTGCCCAGCTATTTGTACACCCTTGTGACTTCTAATGTTGTTCATATTTACAGGAGTTTCAGGATGTTGTTGAAACGTCTCTAACTTAAAGTAGTTGTCGCGATCTGATGCAAAATAAGACACCGTATTATTATACTGTAAAGCACAAGATGATCCATTCGATGGATTCATACCTTTACCTTTTCTGTGTTACGTCTTTTCGTTATTTGTCTGTGACAGTGGTGTTTTATCACCTATGTGTCAGGCAGTAATGTGTCAGCATTATATGTGTTTGAGTGGGTGGGTGCGTGTGTGTGTGGGAGTTTTGACAATTCGAGTGCCTACATTTTCTGTATGTGCAACATTGCAACATGTGTCTGTCTGTATTCTCCTCACGCCCCATTCAGAATGTTTCTATTCGACTTCAGGCGCACCGAGGTATGAAGAAATATTGACGAAAAGGCAAGAATGGCTTATTCAGCGGAGAAATTATCTGTAACCACCTCAGGCCACAGTGCTGTGGCTGCAGGATAGTGACAAAAAACTGTCAGTGGTGTGAGCCTGGCAGACTTTGAGCCTGAGAAAGAAAACATGAAACCTTAATGTTCTTTTTTCCACTTTTGTTCATGAGAAGCAGACATCTCATTTTGCTTTGGGATGTATTGCTTGTTACAAAACTACTGAAGCAAATTTCAGCCAAATTAAAGGTAATTTACCATATTGCAGTGACTCTGCTATAATAAAACACAATGGCAATGCAACATTTTCTTTAAATGGGGCAATGTTACCATTTTTCATTGATAAAACAGTTATCAGACTGTGCTGTTTGCTTTCTTTTCACCATGCCTAAAAAGATCTTTTAATCCACTGCTGCATGCTTTCTTGCTATAGACATTTGCCTGAATCTTAGAATCTTAGATGCATTGATCCTGTGGGTAAGATCGATACTGATTTCCTTGTCACACTTAATTATTCACTGAGAATATTTGTGCAGTTTGCAGGCTAACAGAACAGAGGTCCCTCTTATGATTTAACCTCAATTAGAAATGGGTTAATTATGGCTATCAATGTATACCAACCTTTTAAATGCTTTATAAACACAAGGTTTTTCCGTGATACCACTTCCAAGGTTTAAAATCTACTCTTCTGGCTTACAGAAGGCTGCTGGTACTCAACGTAAAGTTCAGCTGGAGACACAACCTTTTAAGTCAAGGTTGCACTGCTGAAAATACAGCTAGCAGGCTATTAGCTGATTGGCTAGGGTTTTAAAAACTTGTTTTCCAACAATACAATTTTTTTTTTTATCTTTGCATCATAACTTTTATACAGTGAAATTGTGGTACTCAATCTGTATTACTGTCAACAAACCAAGACCTTGTCACACTAATCTGTGTATTTAGCAAAAACTTTTTTCAAAAGAACATAGGTTTTTGTCAGAAACTAATTTTTAGAAACACTTAAAAAAAACTGTTTTTAGGAGATAAGAAAACATTTTCATCCTGGCGCATAACTAAAGCTACAATTGTTCATGGAGAATCTTTATCCTTACACTGACTTAATAATGCTCAGGATCCTTTTTTTGATTTATATTTCAATAATATCTGCATTATTTGAACTTGCTCATGTGGCACATGTAATACAAGACTTTTTAATTAGAATGGCATGTCAATTTTTTCTTCTATTACAAAATAACCAGAGTGGTGTTGTTGAAGCCTCACATCCAGGTTTCTGACAAGTTGCAAAGTTTTTCACACGACCATCTCTACATGTGGCTGTCTAAAAATAAATCTACATTTTGTTTCTGCACAAAATTGTCCCCTGATTGTCTTCATACTTACCAGGATATTGAATGCCCACCTTCACTTCTGTCATGTTTGGTCATACAAAAGAACACGGTCGGTCGGTTGCCTCGGGGAGATTGTTAACTGATAATTGATCCAGCTGCTCACATCCTGTCATGTCCTTCAACAACCTTGGGATCCTTCAGTGTTTTTGTTGTGTTCAACCTAAAAAAAGGGCTTGGGTATTATGAAGATTTAGGAGGCTTAACCAAATATTCAATTATGTCTTTTAATAACTTTAAGAACTGGATTAGGCAAATCTGGGCGGGTTTGTTGTGTATTTTCTCTATGCACATTTAACGTCTCAGCACGTCAGCAGTGAGATAATCAACCCAAACAGCAAGCTCATGTTATTTCTGGGAATACTCTGCACTTTGTTTACTTTGAGGCTGGGTAATGGAGATCAACTGGAGTTCACGTTTCTGGCCGGATGGTTGCTTATTTTTTGTGCATCTCTGGCTCTGTTGTTTACAGTTGCAGTATTTTCAGGCTCTTGTCTATTGACCCCTGCTTTGCTTACGTAATCATTTATCTGCAATACAGCTGCATGTTTAGCAATTGCCATCAGCTTGCATAATAGAGTGTGACTCCGACTGATCTTTCTGAATACTGATGTGTTTACAGTCTGTGCCATCCATGCGGTGTTTGTTTGTGAATAAAATTATTCAGGGTAATTTTTGCTCAGTTGCTGCGATCAACAAAGCAAGCTTTTGCGTTTAAGAAATCCTTTACTGTCACAGACTTTAACACTTGTCTTCCTTGAATTGAAAACAGTGGTGATTATGCAGGAGGGCTGGGCGGGAATGCGATGTGGAGTCCCTGTGTATTTATTGTCATTGTCAATCCCACAGTATGGCTGCCATCCTGTGTTGGGTTTGTGTAACTACTTCGCAAAATAAACTGAAACTGTTTCAGTGGTCTTCTGTCCTGCTT
The DNA here is from genome assembly GCA_902982915.1 of Phalloptychus januarius. NCBI lineage: Eukaryota > Metazoa > Chordata > Actinopteri > Cyprinodontiformes > Poeciliidae > Phalloptychus > Phalloptychus januarius. The sequence continues at coordinate 1,185,230 of CADWAE010000297.1, forward strand.
TGAGTGTCACATTGGCCTTTTATTCAACTGGCTAAAGAGACACTTCAAAATTTCTAAGTGGGTTTTTCCTAAAAGGTTTTAATTAAACTATTTTTCCTTCAGTAGATTTCTTCCTGTCATAGATTAATATAATTGTTCCAAGAGGGTTGAAAACATGACTCTTTTACGATCATTTAAACCATCATTTCGAAATTACTTTACATTTTATTTGACTAAAAGTTTAGTCGATCAGAAAACAGAAAGATATGTGCTTGTCAAACTAAAAGTAAAATAACAGTGTGCTGACCAAATTGCCTTGATCTGCAGAAATCCCAGTGTTTTTATAATTAGCATAACTCTGGATTAGTTGGTCCTGGCAGTCAAAACTAACAGCTTTTAAACATCTTTCATTGTATCGCCAATCCCAAAAACATTGTGTTGATATGCTCTTGTATGAACCTTTGAAGGAAACAATGGTGGTTGACAAAAACCATGACTAAAAGTGTCTGGTGAGAATTCTCCCTATAACAATATAAGTCAGGCAGTAATTATGTGTATTTTTCATTTATTTGTCATAAGTGTACCACATAAACATTAACTGTACTTCTTGAAAGGTACTGCTTAATTTCAGAAATAAACTGATGCTATCTTGCATGGTTTATTCTTTGACAGGCAGACTCCATTAATAATTTTTTTTCTGCTCATTTGCCTCTCTCCATTTTTGCTTCTTATGGCTCCAACACTCGGCCAATAAAGAGTGGCACGTTGGCCTGGTCACTCCACAGCAGCAAGATGAACGGCCGCAGAGCATTAAAGGTAGGGTAGGCGCGAGAAAACGACAAGCTGGTGACAGCGCCAGCCTCAACTCCTCGTTCAGTCAGGGCGAGGAAGGCTTTGTGCTTGGCATCATCCAAAACCAGATTGTCGCTTGCAGACAGGCCACACAGGCTGGGCCCCTCAAAAAGTGATGACAAGCCTGAATAAAAGGATGAAAGAGAGGTCAAAGAGCTGATAAAGAGACATATTTCACAAGCAGTGTCATCATGGCACTGATTAAGGTAGGCTAAACGCGCTGGTGCCTGAGTAACATCTGAATATGACGAATAGCAAACCTAATTTCTTGAGGAGCATTTTCATGTTTGGTTCCACATCCAGCTTGACTTGGGGCAGAGTGACCTCCATGTTCTGGGGAGAGACTGCGTTTACTAGCCCTATCATTCGACGCACATTTGCGTCCGTCATCCTGTCCTCCATCTGCTGCAGGTCTGACAGTTTGTTGGCATACGGCAGCAGGATGTAGAGACTGTTGTCACCTGTGAGAGCAAACCTTGCAACCTATGGACAAACAAAATGTGTTAAGTCCTCTCTAGAATTACAACAACAAAGTCAGAAAAGACAATATTTGTGCACACCACAAATAATAGGTGAGTGAATCAGGAGGAAGTGACCATCGTCAGCCACCTGACACGATCCAAACCCAGGAGATATCCAGATTCACATTGAATGTCTTACTTACTGAACTCATTTAAACAATTCCAATCACATTGAGATCACTAGACATCTCTATGCGGACATCTTATAACTTTTTCCTTTCAAACACAGCCCATGATTTTCAGTGGAAGACACAATCAGCTTTTTTTGTGCCATTTTTTTGAATGGTTACAAAATTTGCCACAATTTGTCAAGACAGTGAGAAAGTCTTAACCCTGTTTTTTTCTTCTGTATTTATTTCTCCTTTTTGTCAAAGGTTTCACATCATAAGTCAAATTCGAACATCAGACAAGGTCGATCTGAATAAAATAAAACTGTTTTAAAATGACAATTTAATTTATCAAAGAAACAAGCCGTCTAAAACCAATCTGATCCAATATGAAAACTTAAGAGCTGTCTAATAACTGTGTATGCCACCCCTGGCAGCAACAACTGCCATTTAGTATTTGCAAAAACTGACAATCAGTTTTTTACACAGAGTAGAGATACTCCAGGCCACTCATCTGTGCAATTGCTTTTATTCAGCCACGTTGGGGGATTTAAATTGGACTTTGATCTGGCCAGTCCAAAACCTCTTAGATTGTTTTTCAGGTTTAAAGCCACTCAGTAGTCCTCTTAGTCCCCTTTGAAAAATCATTCTGCTGCATGATCCAAATGCCCTTAAAATCTCATTTATCACTGGAAATTCTTCATCGTGATTTTCTCATCAATGGCAGGATGTATGGTTCCATTGAGTTGTACAATTTGTTCAGAAGGAACACAGTGGAGGGTCATCACACTATCACTACTATGTTTGACTATAGTTAAGATGTTCTTTTTCTGAAGGTCTATGTCAGAACAACACGCACACATTTCAAAATGTTTCACTTTTTAGCAGTATTTTCACTACTGTTCATGTTTTCTCCATTTGTGAATAATTGCTCTCACTGTGGATTGTGGAGTCACATAGAATTGGGTTGGATTAAATAGTTTATTTCTCATATTGAATACAGTCATAATTGGGAAACTGTATGACAAACGTCAATGCCTTCATTGACCTTACAGTTAACTTTGGGACAATAAAGAAAAGAAACCTGCAAATAACTAATCATTTGTCATTGTCTATTTTACAATAATCTATCGTAAAGATAAAGGTAGTAGTGGAAACTAGAACATTTCTGATGAAATTTAAACGGGGCTTCCCAAAGTGTGCTTGTCTGTTGGAACCCAGCGTTCAGATGCTAAAAATTAGCATCAATGCTAAAGTAAGCTACAGTGTACTCAATAGCATGTGAAGAGTCACAAGCATATTGAATAACATGAACCTAGTCCGTTCAGTATATTAAAATAAGTGTATAAGCTAAAATTAGCCAAAATGTTAATGTTAACCTAAATAATGTCAGTAGCCTGCCAATAAATAAACAAAATAGCTAAAAAGCATATTTTAGAAAAAAGGCTACTGCTAATGTGGGCAGTCGATACATTAACAATATTTGTGCTAATGTTAATGCACTGCCTTCTGATTCTTACTTTTGAAAAAGCAAAAATCAGATGTTTACTTTGTGGCACTTGATTACCAGAAAACACACACATCTCTTAGCAACAGATTAACAACAAATATTGTTATTGTTCAAAAAACATAAGATATCCTCTGCTCTTTTGGAATACTATGTCTCTTATACTACTTAACAAGAATTGTGTACTAGGTGAATTTTGCATAGATGTGAAAGTGTATTTTGGGTTATTTTTGTCATTGGTGGTAAATATATTATTAAACAGACATTCAGCGCAAAAGCAAAAGTTTGATTTATGCTTTGTGACAGTTCGTTATCAGAAAAAACACTCATCTCTTAACACCAAATTAATAAAAATTAATATGATTGCTTATAAAATATCTGTTCTTTTGAAACATTGCTTATGTGCTTTGACACAAGAAATTTACAGTTGGTAAATTTTGCAAAAGCAAAAATCAGATGTTTACTTCGTGACACTTGGTTACCAGAAACACGTTCATCTCTTAGCACCAGATTAACAACAAATATTGTTATTGTTTAAAAAACATAAGATTTTTTGTTTTTTTTTGTCATTGGTGGTGAATATATTATAAAACATATATACTTGTCTGTAGAAAGTTTCCCGCCAAGGTGGTCTCTCTGTAGTTCTAACTGGAAGCTCTGGCCTCCTCTGTAGGACTGAATGTTCTGCCATCTCTGTAGTTCCCTACATCTTTGCCCGCATCAGTGTTCTGTTGCTATAGCGATTAATCCTCTCTGAAAACTGTCATGTGTGAGTGAGACAGAGGGGGAGACAAAATTCTATCTCTGTTTTGACTCTGACACAAAACAGTGAACAGTTAGAATTTGATTTGAATTTGGCTTGTTTTTTTGTTAATTACGTCACCATGGTTACTCGAAATGCCAACACAAGTAATGGCCCGCATGCCTAGATCCAGCCACATGTCTTGATATATTGTGGGGGTGCACGCAGTGGTACGAGCCACATCAATAGTGAAAATTATTATTTTGAGGTGTAGAGTAATAGGTGTCAGGCATTCTCCTATGGTTTGCTATGGCAGGCCCCAAATATGTGACACTGTGAACAGTAATGAAAGGAGGATAATCAGGACTAAAGGAAAAGCTTTAGTCTGACCTAGATCTTCTTTTGTCTCAGAGCAAAATGAAATATAGTTCAAGATGGAAAGATATCAGCGGGAGTCAACAGTTTTAGGATCTGAGAAAACAACTCCACATTGGAGGGTCAAACCATGAATAGCAGCAGTCATCAGGTACAGAAGTAACACAGTAAGTTGGCCACCAGATGGCATTAATGTCAAGACTTAAAACTTCTGCCACAAAGTCTATTTTTTTTTTCTTTCTCACAGTTTTTTTATACTTAGTGTAGGTGTGGGTGTTTTTCAAATTTTGCCTGTGTGACAGAAATATTTTAAAAGTCAATCTGCACATCCATTCATCATCTTCCCCTTATCTAACATTAACATTAAACAGCAAGATTAACAGGTCCAGGATGACATTATTTTCTCTAGTGACACTTCGTAGCTCATTGTGGGCATCCAAAAGTGAATGAAATGTATACTAAGTTCAATAGATTCCATCTAAGACTGAAATAATAGCTGCCAGTTTAAAAAAAAGTGACAGCTGCAGTAGCAGTAATGTGTTGTCACTGCAGAACTGGAAATAATCCGCCAGATCTTCAATTTTGGAGATGCTCTGATTTAGTCATCTTTCAAGAACCGCAGCATATTATGCAGTTTAAGATATTATGCTTTACATTGAAAAAAATGTAACGCATGCCAAGTTTGGATGTCTTCGCTGTGGATGAGTGTGTTTTCTCTGGTTATTCCAAACTATTCCACTTATACACAATCATACAGGTGGTTATTCTAAAGTTATGGTTCTGTATGTACTTTGTGCTCCAAAGTGAGTTGTTGGGACCAGCTCCTAACCCTGCAACCAAGAATCAGATCAAGCAAGTACAGAAATAAAATGAGTGGTTGAAGTCTTAAACTGCTACCCCCACAACCCGACCCTGGATAAGCGGCAGAAGATGGATGGATGGATGGATGGATGGATGGATGGATGGATGGATGGATGGATGGATGGATGGATGGATGGATGGATGGATGGATGGATGGATGGATGGATGGATGGATGGATGGATGGAACGACTGGTTCTTACCTGTGCCTGTAGCTCAGAAACATACGCCATAGATGCCATGTATTTCGAATGATGGATGAGTGGCACCTTTAGCATATCCCCATCAAATTTCACAAAAAATCCTTTCTTTGGCTTATCACTAAATTTAAACTTCCACTCACCTGCAACACATGAACACACAGACGCTAAGCAAGCGTTCAAATGTACACCGTCTTTGGTACACAGAGATGGATATTTACTGACCACTGAATGACACGGCATTGAGGAGGATCAGCTGAGTGTTTGGTGATACATCATTGACTATATTTGTAATCTTGTTGTTGGTCTTGTTTGCCACCCAGCCGTTAATCATCCTCATGTTTTCCTCACTGGACTCCAGCAGTTTTGTAGGTTCTGCTCCATAGAGCTCAACAGACTGGCTAAGGAAGGACTCACTCAGATTCAGTTCTGAGAAAAGGGAATTAAAAAAACACACAAGAACCTATAAAGTGTTTTCCTTGACCGACCAACACAAATGAGTGGGGGAAAAAAAACAGTTTTTGCATTGAATACTGCTGATACAGTACGTGGGTTATAGTAAATCTGTGAAGCCATCTGCAAGGACTGCCCCATCTTCTCTTTCTGCTTCTTCGTCTGTAAGTGAACGCAGTTGAAGTCGTGAGGCACACAGATAGCTCTCTCCAGAGCTTTGCGGGTGTTGCCACTTGCACCTGTGGGTAAAAAAAAAAATCCCTGTAAAAGTAGCATGTAGAGTAACATAAAATGTCTGACATTTAAATTCAAAAAGTTTAAAGTATCATGACAGTTAAGGGTCAGGAATGATTTTGTAGAAGTGATTTGGTTACTAATGTTTGTAAGAATAGAAAGTATGTATGTATGTATGTATGTATGTATGTATGGATGGATGGATGGATGGATGGATGGATGGATGGATGGATGGATGGATGGATGGATGGATGGATGGATGGATGGATGGATGGATCTTTCAGATAATGAAATAGGAAAGGCTGAATCAGCAAATTTTCAAAATCTGAGAAAGGATGCTCTTACTGACTGAACCTAAAAAGCAATCTGAATAAAAAAGTGGCGAGACATTACGTCTGAGACCTTTTTAAGTGTTATAATGTAAAAAGATTCTTGATGTATTTGTACCTAACAACAGGTGAGAGAGTATGGCGTTGATGCTGACTGGAGAGAAGAGTATGTTGCTCAAAGACTCATCTCGTTTCAGGTAGGAATAGAGCTTCATCGAAAATTCTGTCATAGATTCTCGCATTATGGGTTCGGCTGTTCGGCTGTTTTCCTCCTGGCAGGGCTGCAGGTCTTCGATTAGGTCTTTACATGAAGATTTGGGAAGAGCTGAAACAAAGTTTAAATTTAAACTTTTGACATTGAAATATCAATTCAGACGCTATTAGATAAAACATTTTTATATGAAAATAATGTCCTTGTCATGCAAGGAAAGTTTAGCAGAGATTTTTTTATCAAAAATACCTTCAACTTCAAGCTGTAAAGAGTTTAGCCTTTCCCCTTGAGCAGATTCACAGATGTAAACCCCAGCATCCCCCAGGTCAATTTTTTTGATCATAATGGTCTGATCTTGTTCATTTGGTAAAAGCAGTTCAATTTTTGAATCTCTTGAGTTGTCCTCTGCTGTGTTTAGTCTTGTTCTTTTACCAACACCGGTGTCTTTGAACCACTGTGCATTAGAGATGTTACCATCTTCGGTTGAAGATGATAAGTAACATGGGAGGTATGCAGTCGAGTCCTCAGTCACCTTAACAATGGTGTGAAAAGACTCTGAAGACGAAAGATACAAAGACACAAACTCATCAGCTTTTTTAGGTTCCATATATTCATCACCTGCACATTTTGTTTTGCCTTTTTAAATGGGTAAAATCATCAGGCAAATGTTTAAATAAGATAATCTGAGTAAATGTAAAGGGCGGTTCTCCAATGATGATTTAATATGTAAAGAAAAAGAATCATCTCAAACCAACCGGGCCCTGCAAGAGAAAGGATTTGTTCCCGTTGTTAAATTATGAGCTAACAGCTTTTTAGAATGATAAATTAATTTTCACTAGCCACACACAGATTTGCTCACTGGGATTCCACCACACCTCAACGAACGAGAGCTTTTATTAACAAACAGAGTCAACATGGAACAGTGTAGTAGGTCCAAACTTTTCTCTCAAAATGGCAAATGGTCTGTACTTGTATAATGCTTTATCAAAGTGCTTCACGCCACTTTAAGTTCATCCCCACTCACATACTGATGGTTGTAAGCCACAGCTGTCCTGGAACAATTTGCTGGTGGCACCAGTGTCATCTGTCTAACCTCATCTGTTAGCCTGTTTATCTTTAAGGCAAACAACAAGGGGCTTAAAATCGACCTAATGCAGTCCCACTTCTACCTTGACCTCCTCTGGCACTCCTACAGCACACCTCACTGCTGTCCAACAGCCCTCATATGCCTTAAACAAAGGACTGTGCTCAGCGACACCTGTCGCTCCTTTGAACCTAAAACTAACGATGACCCAGGACGGGTGTTGTACCAGTCTGTTGACAAAATAACCGGACCGACTCGTGCCGTACCGCTCAGTGTAACCGCTCAGAGGAAACAAGACATAATGTTTGTCTGAGGAAAATTGGTAACCCCAAAATGTTGCTTTTTGCTGCTAGTGAGTTTTGGAGATATTTTTTTACATCTATTTCAAGAGGCAGGTAAGTATGTGTAGTGTTCAGTCTACAAGGTTGTGGCTTAACTGGGCTTCTGCATCATCATATTTTTAACCCATTGAAAAAGAAAGGCATGTAAATCTTAGAAACTCTAAACGTCTGTAAAAATAAAGCATAGCTAAAATAGTTCATTATTAAAAGGATCTGTATGCTATACAATTACTTATGTAACCAATAACCTTGTTAAAAACTAGTTTTATACTCAAATTGGATTTTTTTGTTCAGTGTGAGATCATACTGCAGTCTTAAGAGATAAATCCTCCTCTTTATCTTTGGTAAAAGACTTCTCACCAACTGAGAGGCTGTATGTAGTCGTCACCTCGCCTTGTTCCCACACTGCCACACACACATACTCGCCCTCGCTGGCAGTAGATACAGGAGATATAGAGATGTAAAAACCATTCTTCACATGTTTTGCTGAGCCAGGTGACAGGGCGGTGTCAGTGATGTTTTGTCCTGTAATTACACACACACACATTTACACAGATAAAACACAGAGCAGACAGTGAGCGAGTATTAAGTAATGAATATTTCAGTGATCCTGGAAATCAGAAATAATAACAGCACCATTAAATGTCCAGGTAATTTTTGCGCCAGGTATGTCACTTTCTGATGAGTAACAGGGCAGCTCCACCATGGAGCCTTGAGAAGTCCGGATATGCATGCATGAGGCAGGCTGAAGCAAAGGAACAAAAGATCAAAGTGTGCAAATAAAAGAAAGATCATGTACGATTTCAAGGACTGACACCAACTCCATTGCCTTGCAGAAGTACTCAGACCCCATATATTACAGATTAGCAATCTGTAATATATTACATATATTACATATATATGTAATATATATGCAATATATATATATGCATATATATATATTTAACTAATATTACAGATTAGCAATCTGTAATATAATATTGACTTATAAAGTAACACCCTTAAAATAAACTGGGAAATAATGTAATGTTACATTATCAGCAATGATATTTCAAAAAATCCAAATAATTATTTATTGATAACAGTAGTATGAAAAATAATTAGTATTGCTTTTTTTAATGCTTTTTTTGCTGTTTAGTTCGGCACAGTGGATGGCATAATTCTCATATTTGTAAGTTAATGAGCTGAGACCTGAATAACTTTTTTGTCTTATATGCAAGACCCTGTATTGTGTCGTAGTAGTGACACTGCACACTATTTTGAACACAATGTCAGCATAATGAAACATGGTGGTGGCAAAATGATATTATGGGATTTACTTGATAGCCAGACTATGCCTGTTTGAGACTATAAAAGATTCTAGTTTTGGATAGAGGTTCAGTTCTTACAGTCTGGTGTGTTCTTGTAATGTGACCTTATGTAAAACATTTAGGGGTATGAGTAATTTAGCAAATTGCTGTCGTATCCACAGTAACAGGATCAAATATCTATAGTTTTACCTCAAAAGTGAGCCATAACAACAGGCAAACTATGGCCTGCTGCTTCATCTGCAAAGAGAATTAGATTAGAAGTCAGTGATTTCAAAATGACTATGGCACTACGCCTGGAAAAAGATCAATATGTGTTGCAACCAGCAAAGCACTCAGAACATTCACAAATAAAATGCTTTTAAAACTTATCTTTCCCAAACATTATTCTGTAATTATAGCAGAGTCTAATCAACACTGAAGTTTAGTTAACAGAAACATTTAAATATCCAGGTAATTTTTGACCAAGCATATCACCTTTGCACATCATCTAGAAAAACCTGTGGTTTTAATTGCATAATTTTTATTCATTAACCGGTGAATAAAGTAGAAAAAAGGGAGAAAACTCACAGCTTCTGTATCTCCAAATGTCCAGCTGTAGGAATAGCACAGATTTTTATCAGCACTACCTTTTTGTGAGCTCGCTGCTCGATTCCTTATCCACCTCTGATTTCTCTGCTCCTCTGAACTGCAGTTGACAATAATTTGTCTTTGTTGGTTTAGAGATGTTTGTTTGCACACCACAGGCCGTCTGACTTTCTGGAAATCACATGATTTCACTTGTTGGCAACAAATCTTAAGCAGATTTGTTTAAATTCCTGCCTGTATTTCAGTTTTATTGTAGTTAGTTTAGTCGTACAGAGACACAGTGGATAAAACGAGAATTGAATATGTCAATGTTATTTTCATCAAATATATTTGTATCATCATTGAAATGGAACTCATTTCAGATGTTGGCAACAACTCTAGTGTTCCTCATACACACACACACACACACCCACCCCCACCCCAAACAAATGTTTCAAAAATTCAATTTTTTGCAATGGAGTGAAAATAAGTATTGAGTAGACAAAACGATAATGTGCAAAAAGTCATGGGAAGCTAAGAAACCACATAAAGTCTGTCAGTATTATATGTACAAATCAATATCAGCTGGTTTAATATGAAATAATGCCTATAAAATTCCTTCTCATTGGCAAAGTATTGGACAGAATTTTCAGAGATATCAGAGCAGAGAGGAAAGAATAAAAATCCAATTTATATTTTTTATATTTTATTTGTTGGCTTCTGTTGATTTGAGATCTGTGTCAAACTCCTTCCAGGCCTAAAAAATGGCCGAGGCAGCAAAACAATGCCCACCAAAAATGCAAGAACCAGATAGGATCCAAAAAATGCAGAGCTCTGAATCTATTTTTATATATGTGCTTCTTCAAAAACACTTTGTTACAGTTTCACAGCAAGACATGATTTCCACCTTTCTCAACCAACCAGCAGGAGAGAGAGTCTGCTGATCTGAGCCACATAGCTTTTAAATTATTAGCTCATACCAGGTCTATAGGGGTCGAGACAGCATTCACATTTTCAGATAGAAAATACACATTTGTACTCAACTATATTTCTAGAAAAATATTTTCTCAATTATAATTAACTTTAACAACTTTAAAACTAAAACATAATCTGGGCCCAAATAAAAGCCAAAACATCTCCCCTTCCTTCTCAAACAGTGTGGATTTTCCCAATGAGGCTGATCGAAAATATCAGGTCCTTGTCAGAACTGCTCATGGGCTTGCTTCTATGGCAACAGATGGCCAGGTGACCTCAAAGAGAAGGAGAGAATGATTAGAATAAAATCATAAATAAATCAGGTTTAAACTTTCTCCCAAGCAAGAACAATACATTCTTCTTACAATACATTGTTCTTGCTATATTCTAACTAAATTACAATGCAAAATACTTCACCTGTTAGTGATGGGGTAAATCCCTTACAGCTTCACAAATGTGTTCCAATTTTTCTTGGTCTATAAGATAAAAATCATATAGCAGGTGTAGTAGGAGAGCTGGTGGCCCTCATATGGATCCCCGATGTAGCCTAGTGGGGTTCGATTCCTTTTCTGGGAGCCTTTACTTCATCTCATTTCCCCTTCTCTTCCATTCTGTTGCCACAAAATGTAATTAAAAAGAAAACACAAAAGTTTAAAAGCTGAATTTAAAAGATGAATACTTTCGCATCAGACTGTTTCTTGATTCCACAGTTTCCTCCCATAAACCAAAAAAAGTGGTAAGTTGATTTGTGATTACTGATTGGAGTTTCACATGTCTCCATAATGGTGTTACATCTTTTCCTGAGTGAAACTGACTCTTGCCAATTGATTGCCGGGACTGACTCAGATACATCCTCAGCTCTAATAAAAGGTTAAGTAGATACAAAAAATAGATGGTTAGATGGAAGTAGGCAACAAGTTTACATATAGTTCAAGGATATGTTTTGTAGTAGTTCATCTAACCCAACCATCTCTTACCTACATTTATTTTCTTTCAGATATTCATCAGTACACAACCAGGAGATGAAAACTCTACCTTCTTAATCCACTAAGATTCATGCCGTTCACTAGGCTCCAGGCTGATACTTTTTGTAAGACAGAGGGTGGAAAAAGTAATCAGGAATGCAGCAGACAAGCTGCAATTAGACAGTATCAGCTGTGATTAGTGATTGCTATAAATTATGCATAAACCTAATTTTCACCTTTTCACTTACTTTGAAAAACCTCCTCTAATTATGAGCAACATACTTTAAAGGTTTTACAGATTTTAATAACTTTTTATTATAAGAAGTTGAAGTAATAAGTAATGTTGGTATGCCCGGCTCCTCTGGCAAAGATAAATAATTTGTCAGTTTGTAAATAAAGGCTCTCAAGTTTGCAGACATACCAAAACTTTAGATATTACTTTATAATCTTTTCCAGATGTCAATACCATCATTCCCATCTGTTCCTGATTTTATGTAGATATCAGCACTGTCATGTTTTTTTTTTGTTTGTTTTTTTATGACTACTTGAATGATTTTCAGTCATCCAGTTAAATCTATAACCAGGAAAGGATGTAGCAAGCAATTAAACTTGGTTTGGATATTTTTGGCGGTGTTAATTAACAAATGAGTTGTTTTAAGGCTGCTTTTTCTGACGCCTCATGCTTGATATTAAAAATGTTTGATGACCTCATGCAAATATGTGACAACAAAAGCAAAAATTAAAAATGAATATATTTTTCAAGGTAGAGCTCTTGGTGACGTTGATTGTGATATCTGAATAGAGAGGTGGTAATAAATATTTTTATTGTGCATCGATTCATTTGTTAGTTTTTTTTACTTCTCATCATTCAAAGTCACATAAATAAATGGTATATTTTGTTTTTATATTTTATATGAAACACCTTGCGGCTTGAACAACAATAATCAGTTAAAATTATGAAGTGAAAGATTTCTGGTTATCGACGTTTCGAGTGTGGATGGGTGGATGAATCGACATATGATTAAGCGGCCTGACGGTTTTGCTGTTTGGGCGGAATCAGTCGTGTCCAATCGAGGACCGAGCGTTAAAAAAACGAGTTCCAAAACTTTTGAAGAAGCTCCTTTATTGTCCAACACAACTGAGCAAAGACTCCTTTTAAAAAAAAAAGTTTCCCTCGGTTTTTCATTAGATTGTAACAGCATGTAACGCCTCTTCAAACGACTTTGAGTGAAGTTTTTTCCTCCCTGGAGAGAAGATTTTCCAAAGACAGTAAGTTTTCTGTGGTCATCTGATCAGCGAGCGGAAAGAGGACAAACAATGGCAGAAAAGACCTCCCAGATTTAGCGTTGGACGAGGAAAACGTAGGACACATCTACTCAAATATATTGATAAAACCACTCTGGCGTCCATTTTTGTGGTTGTATTTATAGTTTTCATGACGTAGAACGTGGATGTGTTTATAAAATGAAGCTACACTTATTACTGTTGCGCTAAGGCGTTTGCATTACAGAAAAACCGAAGTTCAGGCACTTGTGTGTTAGAAAAGCGGTGGTTTGAGAGTGAATCTGTCCCTGATTCTGCAGTGAGCATCAGATCCCAGCAGCTCAGGGACTGAGAGCATGGCAGCGCAGTTCACCATCGATGATGCCTTCGTGTTGGATGGAGATGAGGAGGAGGAGGCTGTGACTGATGGAGACCCGGAGGGCTGGAAGAACAGAGACAGGGACAGAGAAGGAGAGATGACGTTTGGGCCCCTGTCTTTCTCCAAAGCGCAGACCCACCCTCCAGCTGCAGGCAGAAACTCACCTGATCACAGCAACCTGAAGTATAAGGTACAAAAACAAAACACACCTTCATCTCTTTTTTTTTTTATGCAGTCTGACTTATTCCCTTATATCTGCTGATTCCCATAGAATCTGGAAAATGAAGACGCACTGGGCAACTATGGAAATTCTTCCTTCAATAACTTCTTCAAAATCAGGTGTGGGGAAGCTTCTGTAATGTCTTATAAAGGTTTCTACAAATCAGGTCCTTGATACTTTCACAGAGTTCCTCTGTGATCTTAAAAGGTGTGGAATGCGCTTATATCATCTTCCAGCTCTGGAAATAAAGGACACTTACTTAGGAAAGAATGATTTCGGATTTTATTGTTACTAAAACAATCACATATACTGATTTCTAAAGGTTAAGTACTTCTTAAATTGATTTACGTTTAACTTACACCAATTTTCTTTCAATTGGCACATCTGAACGTGAATTTTTGGCTTGTTTTCTCTATGAAATCCACTGAAATCATTAAGAAATTCCTTTTTGCCCCAAAATGTACATTAGGGATGAGGTAGTGCCTATTCTCAGCTCTCATTGGACAGTAGGTGGGGTACTGTACACCCTGGACTGGCTGTCAGTCTGTCAGCAGACTAATTGGCCACTTTTTGGGCATCCAGATGTTCTTACATCAGGTATTTAGAAAGTATTAAAGCGTAGGTCATCGATAGGAATCAAACAAAGCACTGAAACATTTCATTGTTTACTTTTACCTGAGTCTGTATTTACCATGTAATAAACCAGTCTATAGCTGACAAACCTAAAAGCTAGAGATTTTAAAATAAAACTGACTTAACTAGACAATAACTAACAATGAATATGTGCTGTTTAGAATAGTGCTGGATCAGAATATATTGACATTTGAGTCTTAAGCAGTATAAAACTTTGAAGTGAAACATATGCAGGAACACTGTCTGCATTTGTGACTTAACTACTTAAATATGTTTGTAGAAATCCTCTGATTGGAGAGTTTGTGTCCTGTTTCCTGGTGAAGCTCTCACTTCCCTGGATCTTAGGAAGCTATTAATTTCCTTTAAGAAGTATAAATCACCTGAAGATTTTTTTTTATTATTTCTGGATATATTGATGATTAAATAGTCTTAAATGTTAAATATTTACAGCAAAATTAAACAGTCACCACTCTAAACACTGAAATCCTACAGGATAATTAAAACCCCAATTTAAAAGAATTGACAGTATTCTCCTTTATGCTGTTTCAAGACAAATTATAACTTGTCAGCCTGTTCTTTTACACAACAAAAACATTCAATGTGCCTCAGTTTGCAGCATATTTATCTTTTCTGCAGTCTCAGTTTAAAATTCTCGGTTGTGTCCGGCC